>CM029497.1:9060561-9683061 GCA_017140595.1 Eucalyptus curtisii
GTAGCATAAATTAACATGAGATAATTACTAAAAAACTTCTAAACATATAGCACTTGTGCCAATTCAGTTATAAACTTTTTATTTGGTCAATTAAGTCCTAAAACTTTAAGAACTTATCAATTTAGTCCTAAAAAGTTTATGCCGGAATTATAGTTTAAGTTGACGATTATTTGAAACCCTAATTACAAGCAACATCTTTTGCTTTCTAGGTTTCTTTTTCCCGCAAGTTCTGCCATAATTATTGAGATATGGCGATGGATACATCTTGAAAATGATTTAAGCTTTTGTTTAGGTTATAAACATCTACCAAGTCACTCCTTCCAATTCATATTAAATGTGATAGTTTCGTTTGAAAATCTGATATGTGACATATTTCTCGACCGCTTTGCTATCTTAGTGTGTTTGCTCTGGATCATACTTTATAAGAAATTCGAAACTCATCGCATGTGCGATAAGTCATATTGAGTCCAATCTTGAAAAGGGTATATTAAATGGGGGAATTTGTACATGTGGCATCTATCTAATAGCGTGTTGGATGAAGACTAAAGTCATGGATATGAGGTCGGACAAGCCCTCTTATCTTGAGGATTCTGGATTCACACAAAAATGTGTATAGTAGGACTAAGTTTGAGAGAGATATTTGCTCTTGTAATTTTGCAAGTAAAGAAGATATGTGGATGCATATATATACAATATTAGACGGTTTAATCAGATAGAGCTACCTCATAATAATTATCTTATCTAGATGAAGTAAATATAGTTAATCATTGGAATAAGAAATGCATCATGCAGCATAAATTAACATGAGAAAGGTACTAGAAAAGTCTTAAACCTATTGTACTTGTGTTAATTCAGTCATAAACCTTTCATTTTAACCAATTGTGTTTTAAACCTTTAATATTGTCAATTGAACCCTAAAATGATTTGTCAATTTAATGCCTAAATCCTTTGATACTTTGTCAATTTAATCATTATGACAATTTTGATTGGAAATTCTTGACGTGGCAATCCAATCAGCAACGATTGTCCTATATGGCACGGCCGACGCTGACATAGACAATTATATTTTTTTTTTAAATTCTTTTTTTTTCCAACCTTGGGTTGGCAAGATTATCGGCCTTAAGCGAGGGCACCTGATTTGGTCAAGGGCGTCCATGCCCTAGGCTGGGGAAAAAAAGAAAAGAAAAAATAAAAGAAGAGAAAAAGAAAAGAAAGAGAAAAAAGAAAAAAAAATCAGAAAAAAATTATATATATATCATAATGATTGTGTCACCTTAAAACGGTCATTGTTGACTAAATTGTCATATTATTAATTTTTAGCTAAAATTGACCGAAATGATTAAATTGGTAAATTGTCAAAATATTTAAGACTAAATTGGTACAATTGAAATGTTTAAGACTAAATTAATAAATTATCAAAAGATTTATGACTAAATTAATCAATTCGGCTGATTATTAAAAGTGTAATAGATATATGATTTTTTTTAAAAATAATTTTCTGAATTAACATATGGCATGCTCTCTATGTCACATTCAAGGTGGAGACGGCATTTTTAAAAAAAGATGGAAAATTTTTTCGGAGATATGCCTCCAATGATGTCAGTTAAAGAATATAAATTTGAGTGCCATTGCACAGACGTGGGAGGGCCTACGAGGGTACGAGCGGCTGATCTTGCCTCATTTGGTTATTTTCCCTCAATAATTGCTATCTACCATCATTTTTCAAGTTGACCTTGCCTTGATATATGCTTGTTTTGTATTAATCTTGGACCGTCATTGCCCATGATTGTCGCGTTCAACTTATTTTTTTAACTTACTAAAGTAAACTTGCTTTACCCAACTGATGTGAATGCACCTACTAGATATTCTTGAATTTGGACCTAACAATTTAAAATGTGTAGTGGTCGTACCGCAAGAACACCAGCATTGAGCATCAATCAGTGGCTCAAATCAAGAAAAATCTTTCTTAATTTGAATTTACAAGACCCAAATTCGCAAAGCCTAGGGTAAAAATAGTACTTGGCACAATCGCTATGCTTTGATAATGTTTTTTTAAAACACAGGACCATATGAATATCGCAGAAGTAACCTCTAGTTCGATCAAGAAAATCATAGGAAACGAATATGCTAATAAAGGTTACAGATTCAACTAAGATGATTATCTACTAGATTTATCAGATCTAGAGTTGTGTTTTTCCCATGAAAAATCAATGATTTGAAAACATTTTTCTTGAGAATAATTGCTCATATTGCTTCCAGAACGAATAAACCCAATCGATTTCCATTATCAAGGAAAATGTTTAGGCACATATTGTTGCATTGTTGATAAGGTATTATATTTTCCGTTGATTGGCCCTTTTTAGAGATACTATTTTTTTTTTTTTTGGTGATACAAGCCATTAATTTTAGGAAAATGATTGTAATATTATCTAAAGGATAAAAAATTGAAATGACTATGTTTCTAGATTAAGATTCATCCCTTCTTAATTCCACAAGCAAACCAATGCAACTTTGAATTGAGTATATATGCCCAAGAGGATTACAAGTGCTAATTTTGTCCAGATCCATACATAATTATCACCATGAACCTGCCAATGAAGCACGACCAGATTGCAAGATCAGCTGTTCATCATTAAATTATATTCTATATATGTGAGATTTGGAATTTAATCATTAAATAAGCACGCCCATTCATGTTGACCTTGCCTTGATATTTGCGCGTCGCGGACCGTCGTTGCCCATGATTTTTTGTCGCGTTCGACTTAATTTTTTCTTACTATATTAGTAAACCTGCTTTTACCCAACCGATGTGAAAGCACCGAATAGATATTCTTGAATTTGGACCTAACTATTTAAAATGTGCAGTGGTTGTCACGCAAGAACACTAGCATTGGGCATCAATCACCATCTCAAATCAAGAAAAATCTCTCCTAATTCAAATCAACAAGACCTGAAGTCGCAAAGCCTTGGGTAAAAATAGTACTTAGCACGGTTGTCACGCCTTGATAATATTTTTTAAAAGACGGAACTTTTTGAAAATAATAAATATCAGTCAAGACGATAGGAAAAGTCTCGAAAAAGTTCTAAACTTATTGTGTTTATGTCAATTCAATTATAAACCTTTGTGTTAATTTAATTCTCAACATCTTATACTTGTGCTAATTGAGTTCATCCTAGTAATTCAGGTCGGAAATAGCTGACGTAGACACCAACCATCCTACCTGACACGGTGGACATTGACGTATATATTTTTTAAAATATTTTAATAATTTTTTAGATTTTTTTTAAAAAAAAATAATTTATTATTATTTTCCTTTCTCTTTGTTTTTTTTTTCTTTGTGGCCGGTAAGGGTCACGGTCCTCACCCAACTTTGCCTAGATGAGAAAGGATATGACATTAGTCTTGAGCAAAACACGTTTCTTACTCAGCACTTCGTGACTCGTGCTACATTCGCGTCAGCGGTGGGTATGATTATGATGGACGCACGCATTTTTCAGCTTAGCTGTTCGAAAGGTGGTTGTTGAAATGTCCCGGCCAAGCAAGAAGCTACGGGAATGTCTGATGTATACACGTTACTCATGCGTAAGTGCGCGAGAGATGTCGTCTCTTTGTCCCGAAATTGATCTTTTTTGCTTAGTCACTGAGCTGAATGCTAGGACATTGAAACAGAGGAGCCAAAAACAAATACGTTCCCTTTTTCTCCTTACCAACCGCTAGCGAAGGCAACCATGGCCTCACTCAGATGAAGGCGAGGCGGAGGCGGGTGGGGCCGTGACCCTCGTTGGCCATAGAGGAGAAAGAAAAAAAAAACAATGAAAAAGAAACGAAAAAAATTTGACCTCGTTGGCCATAGAGGAGGAAGAAAAAAAAATGAAAAAGAAGATTATTAAAAACGTCCACATTAACACTCTGTGTGCCACGTAGAATGACTGCCGTCCACATTAAAAATAGACTTAATTGACACAAATGCAAAATATTTACAATTAAATTGACATAATTGAAAACTTTAAAACTCAATTGGCACTAATTCAATAGGTTTATGACATTTCTGATACTTTTCCCTCTAGATGATTATTTACCAGATTTATCAAATCTAGAGTTATGGTTTTTCATGAAAAATCAACAATAACACTTTCTTAAGAACGATCGCTTGCATCGCTTACAAAATGAATGAATCCAATCAATTTCCATTATCAAGGAAAATGTTTAGGTATAGATTGTTGTCATGTTGATAATGTATTGTATTTTTTGTTGGTTAATTTTTTTTAGCGATACAAGCCATCCCTTTCAAGAAAATGATTATAATATTGTCAAAACGATACAAAAATCGAACAAGATTATGTTTCTAGATTAATATTCATCCTTTCTTAATTCCACAAGCATTTCAATGCAACTTTGAATGAGTATGTATGCCCAAAAGGATTGCAAGTGCTAATTTTGTCCAAATCCATACATAATTATCACCATGAACCTGCCAATGAAGCACGACCAGATTGCAAGATCAGCTGTTGATCCTTCTTTTATGTTCGAACTGCTGTTAATCGTTAAATTATATTCTATACGTATGAGATTTGGAATTGGACAAAATGAATGAACCCAAAACAAATGAACTCAATCGATTTCCATTATCAATGAAAATATTTAGGCACGGATTGTTGTTACAATATTGATAATGTACCATATTTTATGTTGATTGACCTTTTTTAGTGATACTAAATTTTTTTTAAGCGATAAAAGCCATCCATTTTACAAAAAAAGATTGTAATTTTGTCTAAAGGATAATAAAATTGAAGATTACTAAGTTTCTAGATTAAGATTAATCCCTTTTTAATTCCACAAGCACTCCAATGCAACTTTGAATGAGTATGTATGCACGAGAGGATTACAAGTACTAATTTCGTCCAAATCCATACATAATGATCAACACGAACCTGCCAATGAAGCACGATCAAATTGCAAGATTAGTGGTTCATCTTTAAATCATCTCTTCTAATGCATATGAGATTTGGAATTCAATTATTAAATGAGCAATGATGGTGCATGGACTATAGCCCATATATGTGTATACGCTGATAAGATCACATGTCCTTTTGTCTGCTAAGTTTCAAAAGGAGATTTAGTGGCTGCTCCCTTCTTTTACCAATTGAATAAGATTGATTTTGACTTTAATTAAACACAGACCCATCCTTCGGAGATAGAAAAGGTACATTCATCATTTTAAAAGATGGTGCACAATAATTTCGTGGAGCTACTTTGGCCTTTGGCGACGATTGTCAAGAGTGTTAGTAGCGGTTGTCTAGCAGCAATTCTTGGTAAATAGTATCATGTTTGCCACTAATAGTCTAAACATGTAGTCACGATTATCGCAACAATTGCAATCACTGCTAAACATCAAATGAGACATGTGTGAAATATGTCTTATGACATTTGTAGTGGGATAATTGTCCAAAAAGTACTAAATTTATTGTACGGTAATCAATTTAGCTATGAACTTTTCAATTTTGTCAATTTAGTCATAAGTTTTTTGACAATTTGCTATTGTAATTTTTCGGTTTAGTTTTGGCTGAATTGATGATAGGACAATAGTGTCACGTAGGATGGTCGACGTCTACTTTAGCGATTTTTGACCAAAATTGGTCAAAAGGACTACACGGCAAATCTTCTATAGGTTTAGGACTAAATTAGTAAAGTTAAAAAATTAAGGATTAAATTATTTACTGTACAATAAATTTAGAATTTTTTAGACAATTTTTTTCAATTTGCACTGGCCACCATATCATAAAAACACCCACAAAATCATATTGTACATGGAAAAAAAAAATACCGGTTGAAAATTCATTGCTTTCATTATTCAATAACATCTCAAATTTGAGTAGAAGCAATTGCAAAAATTCCTCTAATATACATAATCTAAGAACCACAAAAAGCTATTAGAATTCTATGGCTGCATTAGAGTGCAATTGGTTTAGCTTTTTCAATGGACTTTTAACCTCTAAAGGCCCTTAAGGAAATAATGGTTCAACTTTTTGTTTAGCATTTGGGCAAATGCTAGCCATGACAATGCTAAAAGTCTAATGAAGGTTCCCACCTACTTAATTGACCTTTAGCATTTGCAGAAAGTCATTTCTAGGGTTAAATAGATTTTTTTTCTTTCAAAAATATCCTCACTAATTTTTTTCATTTTTTTTTTGTTTTTCTCTTGTTGTGATTGTTCATCATTTCCAGTGCGAGGGTGGCTAACAAGGCCAGATATGGTTGGCATGAGGCTAACAAGAAGCCAAAAAGGTCGCATGGCCCAAGCGACTGTCGCCTAAGGTCACTTGACTTAGGCGACCGCCCTCGCGACCGTCACTTGGGTTCTTGCCACCCAAGCGACGGTTTCTGGGTTCCCAGAACCCAAGTGGTGGTCACCTGGGTCTCACAACCTTAGGCGACCCTCACCTAGGATCATGCGACCTCAAGCGGCTCTCGCCTGGGTTGTGCGACCCCTACCAACCCCCACCAGAGGTCGAACGACCTCAGTTGATGGTCACTCAAAGTTGGATGACCACGACCAATGGTCACCAGAGCCATAGCTGGCTCACTGGCTTCTTGAGCCATTTGTTGGCTCTGATGAAAGGTTTGAATGTTTTTAAATAAAAAAAACTATTAAATAATGAGGCCAAAGTCCTTTGTAATTGCTAAACACCACTTGAATCCAAAGTCACTTTATAAATGAATTTTTATCAAACGCAATTTATATTTCTCTAGAGGTCTTTAGGCTTTCAGCATTGGCATTTTCCCAAAACCTATATCCAAAGCCGAATATGTAAGGTGAGCCAATAGCAAAGAAATTTATAAATTCAATGGTCTTGCGATATACTAAAACAAGACCAAGAAACAATCTGCAATCTATCTCATTGAGCTAAAGCAAAATCAATGTGGTGAGCTTCAATATTTAACCCTACGAATGATATTCACTACTCCATATTTGGCCAAAAAACTCAATATAAAGTTATTAACAACCCTCAAATGGTCAACATTAGAAATTCAGTGCTTAAATTTTCAGTAATTAATTTGCAGTTATACAAATTACCAAATGAGGTTTCATAACTACATTAACATTAAGTTTCTCAGTGTTGCGAAACCGTATCATGAATCTTTGAGCCCACGTGAAAGAAGAAAGTATCAATTAACTCTCTTCAGCAAAAAGGAGTATTTTAGTCAAAAACGTGGGTGGAAATAGCGCCGCCCTTGTTCTCTGGTTAATACCAAGTTTCATGCCAAGTAAACTGCAAAAACCACAAATCAGCAAAACTTGAATTAGTCATGTAGTTGATAGTGTACAGGAGATGCAATGACAGGTAATGTGGTATAAGGACTGGGCTTTTATAGCCCAATCCAATTCCATCAAGGTGGCTCACTTAGAATCTCCAAGAATCTAATCCATACAAATGGCAGGCGAGTCCACCTCAATTTCTTACCAAAAAATGAAAAAACAACCATCTTTAAATATTCTTGAGCCATGATTGAAAAACCAGAAGGGTTTTGTACCAAAAAAATTTAGAAGTAGAACCAACATGTTTGCTTACACAGGACACTGCTGTGCCAGACGATGTAATTCAAGGTGACGCAACATGGGACAAAAAATCACTAATAAGAACATAAACTCGACACAATGTGTGCGATATATCGTAGCAAAATACGTGAGGTCACATAAGCTAAGGGGATTACTTGACACACAAATGCAAATTGCCATTGCAACCAAAATTATAGAAAATTTGAGTGGAAGGAGAAGCCAAGGCGCTTAATTCAGTTTGCTTTCCATGGCTGGCGTGGAACATGCTCAAGGATTACCGATTAGCATGAAAAGATTTGATCCGTTGCTGGTTTTGTTTAGATTGCGAATTTGGATTGTCTTTCGAGTAGCGTTCGGCCGAGTTTCGGATCTCGAGCACATTCCGCATATGCATATGCCACATCAAATCATCCATAGATATGTCTCAATCATATGTTCATTTTTTTCAAAAAAGTGACGTAGGACGACAATGTCGAAATCCTATTTTGAGTTGAAGTTCTAGCGAACATCTACATCGGTGGATTTGAACGTTGACATATAACCCACTTCCACAGGGTAATAATTCATTGGTCAAGAACCATTCAATGGCGGGTTACTACTCCAACGTGAGATGAAGGAGACAATTCTCTCCTACCATTCATTTCTTATAATTTCTCTGCTTGCGGTTTCCGTCGTCTTCATCACCCATCAACCACCATTCCCAAACCATCAGCTTGTTTCCAAAGGAATGAAGTGCTCGAGCTAGCTTTTGACCATTATTATGAGGAGGGCCATCTCTCTCTCTCTCTCTCTCTCTCTCTCTCTCTCTCTCTCTCTCTCTCTCTCTCTATGTTTAATTCGAAGCCATCTTTGTGCATTTTAGCAGAATAAATCATGGTGAAACATATAAAGCTATAGATGAAAATCATGGGAAAAAAATTCACATAATTAAAGGGTGTGAAAAAAGTGGCTACTTAATACAACCGTGTGTATCATCTCCCTTCCCCCGCTCAATTTACATCTTGTACTAATATAGACTATTCTCTTTTATGTACAAATATGACATAGAAATTGGGAAAAGTACCAAAAATGTCATAAACTTATTGTATAGGTAGTTCAATCTCAAATCTTTCAATTGGACCCATTTGATTCTAAAACTTTTCATATAAATACCAATTCAGTCTATCTAGCTAATTTATGTTAGAAATTGCTAATGTGGACATCAGCCGACTATCTTACATGATATGACCGTCATTGACATTGACATTTTTAAATAATATTTTAATGAGTTATTTTATTTTATTTTATTTTTTTTCCCTTCACCTTGGCCATTGGGTGAGGGTCATCGGTGACTTGCCAACCATTAGGCGAGGGCTAGCAAGCCCTCACTAGTGAGGTCGCAAAAGCCTTGAGCAAGGGCGCAATGGCCTTGGGTGAGACTCTCATCCGGATTCAGTCTATCCAACTAATTTATTTTTGTGCTTTACTTTCTCAGACCCATTTTTTATCCATATTTAACTTTCACTTGACCCATATATGACCCATTTAACTAAAAATGGGTCATAATATGAGTTTATGACCCATATTGCCACCTCTAGGTGAGAGCCATGATGGCCTTGTCAAGCCACCTCACTCATGGCTGGCAAGGGTTACCGGTGATCCTTGCTAGCCAAATGAAGGGGAAAAAAGAAATAAAAATGAAAAAAGAACAAAAAAATTATAAAAACTTCAAAAAATATGTAAGTATTATTTTGAAAATTCCACATCAATACTGGTCGTATCATGTAAGATGTTTGATGTCCACGTAAGCGATTTTCAGCCTAAATTGGCTCTATGAAAAGATATAGGACTAAATTTGAATAATTAAAACGTTTATGATTAAATTAGTATCAATGCAATAAATTTAGGACTTTTGCTATATTTTTTTCTACAAAAAAAAAAAAAATCTTGGATGCCCGTTTTATAACCACATCCGGATCACTAAAATTGGGTTTTTGCCCTAATTTGACTTTGCTTTGCTGTTGGACCAAGGCAAAGACATATAAGAGGACATTGATTGCCTTTATACCATTTAAAGCTCCAAGTGAACCGCGCCCAACGGTGTAGGGAAAACCGGGCAACGCCTCCTTCGTTATTTTCTCCTCGGGGCAAGCGCATGTGTATGTTTTTACCCTCCAGGGCTTTCAAAACTCGCCTCATGCTTGGCCTAAGCACTAGGTTCTTGATGCCCACATAGCAATCCAAGGCGAAAGCAGTGTCACGACCTCCTCGTCCTCATCAAACTCTCCCTTAGCCCTCAATGTCTCATCAAGGGCATTCAACAACTCCACCCTTTGCCATCAATTGGCCTAAGCACAGCCTTCTCGGGCACATGACCTTCAGAGGCAAGACCATAGTAGCCGGACACATCGGTCACAGCCGAGGCCTGCCCTGTCCTCTCCAGTTCTGGTGGAAGGGACCCTAAGGTGCCGAGCGTTGGCCGCTTTCTCGTGCATCCGAACCAACCCAAAACCCCCAAATCTTGTTAGAATTATGTGGGATTGATTTTTGAAAATTCGAGCACGTTGGTTGCACAACTCCAAATTTTGTTGTGAGAATTCTTCAAAAGGCCTTGATTTATGGTGGGTGTAAGAAGAAGAAGAAAACGAATCAGTGAAGCGTTGAAGATCAAAATGCTATGAGCATTTAATGAGGAGAGCTACTCAAGCAAGAAGACAAAGAATGCAAACAAAGTCCTTGGAGAAACTCTCCATGGGTTGCTACGCTTGTCTTCATGCATTTAGTGCTTGTCTGCTTTTTCTTTTTGCTTTGTTGACTTTCGTTGTTTCATCTTAATGTCTTCAGAAGTATGGGAGACAATGCGTGTTAAGTGTGAGTTTTCTGTTATTATAAAAAGATAAGAGGGCGAGTGTTGTATTTTGATCGAAACCATCGTAAAAGTATTCTAAGAACAATTTTTCCATCCAACTTCTACCTCGTTTCGAATTTCAGAGTTGCCATTATTCTTTTTGGTTCCAACAAATCTCCCGTACATGTCCTTGTCAAGTAAAATATTGCTTGCCTTGATGTCCCTATGAAGGATTTTGGCTTCCCATCTCTTACGCAGTACAAGATCCCATGAGCCACGTCTTGTAGGATTCTATTTTTCTTCATAACCTAGCAACCTGTTCCCATCATATTCAAAGGCCCACTTGTCCAAACTCCCCCTTTGTCCATGTAACCACAAACACGAACCCTCTCTCCTCTGTCACTCTTGCACCAACCCCTTAGACCCACCATATTCCGGTGCTTCGATCTCCCCAGGCTTGAGATTTTAGCTGAGAAACCTCTCATTACCTTGCCATTTTCGTGCGAAATCCTCTTCACTGCTATCTCTGCACTCCCTGGGAAAAAGCCCCTGTTAGATCCCCTGCTCCCTCCGATCCCAACCACGTATTCCTCTAGAAATCCCTTCGTCCCGGTCTCGGTGTCGCAAGACATAAAGCTGTACGGCCAGTACTCTAATTCACATTGTCCAACTCCATCCCGGCTTTATCCCCGTCTTTCCTCTGCCTCCTGACAAGCACAAAAATCAAGACTCCCGAGCTTAGAAAAGGGAAAACTGTGATCGAGTTCGTGGAATCGATTGCTCCAGAAGAATGAATGGGGGAAAATTACTTGTGATCAACCTATCACTCAATGAAAAGTCGGTGTTACTGAAGCTCCGTGCTAGAATCCTGTCAGACAGAACCGTTTGCCCTGTCTCTGCAGTCAAACCGACGTACATTTCATCTTCGAAAACTCAAGAAAGATTCACTGTGATGTTCAGTAAGGTCGCTTCAGCCATTTCATACCACTGGCGCCATCGTGACATTCAATACTGATTCCGAATTATCAATCCAAACTCGTAGTTCCTTCCATTGTTCAACTTCAGTCTCTTGAAAAAGATTCTCATCGCTTTAGTAGTACCATTCCTTTTGCTGCTGCTGCTTCTTCTCTTGTTGTCAGGGCAATAAACTGCCGTGTGCCCAGCGCCCGCTCGTTGAAGTGAGTGAGTTCACGTCGTTGTCTGTCGGTATCACTGAATTATCGATTTTTTAACGCATTAAACTCCAGTCCCAACAAGAGTGTCGGGATTCACTTACAGCATCTAATTGTATAGCCCGAGATTCTGCGACTAGGTCGCACCGTTGATGCCGCTGCACGGCACAGCACGAAGATGAACACGAGTCCATGGCCTGGTTGGAAGTTCCAGTAAGGAGTCATGGCGAATATGAAGGAAGTAGAGAATGGCAACGCATGAGAAGAATTCACAGCTTTGGCGGGTATCTTTTTGCCAGTACAAAGCTCCGCTGGTTGAGAAAGGCGTGTCGTTGGTCAGCAGATAAACTGAAGAGTTGAAGCCATTGAAGAAAATTCAGTGGCTGAAACTTGTGGAGAGAGTGTCATTATGGAGAGGTGATGAGATAAAAGATTGATAGTGGAACAACCAAGTGCCTTCTTCACTGCCAGAAAGTGGAAGATCCTGAATGATGCTATAGAGAGAGAGAGAGAGAGAGAGAGAGAGAGAGAGAGATCTTATCATCTTGCTAGATTAGAAGATAGTTTTCAAATATTGCCGGCCAACACCCAGGCCAAAAAACATATGAAAAATCTAGTCAACATGTAAGAAATTTGCAATCTTACCCTACAATTGGAAAGGTTTTGCAACATTTGCACCGGCTTGTTGTAGCTCTCTTTCTCAAGGGCACAACAAAAATGAGTCGGCATATTGTACAAAACTTTCCCTCTTTTTTCCTCTCAACATAGGGGTCATGCGATATCTTAGATGGATTTTGGCGCATTAAATTAAGCCATCTTGCGCCATAATGAAAAATGATTTTGTTATCGACTTATGGTTCTGTGCATATTACAAGATTGCATTAACTTCCAAACGAGTTAAACATAAGCTCGTCGCCAATAAAGTTTCGATACTAAGGTTGCCTCTCTTGATTTTTATGAGGACCGGGACGATATTGATTATCTGTCTTTTGACTTTTTAACAAAGTTATTCTAGAATTAATCTTTGACCATTCTCACTTGGCAAGTTGGCATGAAGGAAAGATGTGAAGAGGAGAAACGGGACAAGAAATTAGGTTGGAACATGAAGATGAGAATGGCCCATATGTTGATATTAAATTTGTCAACTTTCTTTAGGACATAGATCGATTTAAGTCCTATTCTTTGTTATAGTAATTTTATTAAAGGAGAGTCGTTGTAGCTTAGCCAAAACCAAAGGATGCCACAATAATTTATTTCCTAATTCCTACTTTTCCATCTTGAAGGGCACTTCCTTCTTTCTTCCGCATGGGAATCCTTTTTACCAAAGCCATCAGAAAAAAGCTACACCTTTTGGTCAAATTATTTTCTCCTAATCAAGAATGTTTGTTTGGACCAACTTCAAAATGTAAAAAGTTTCATCTGTGTGTGGTCAGGTTTTCTAATTTTTTCTATTTGTGCCATCAACACTTTCGATTTGTGCAATCAAGCATCGTCATTAATACTATCAAAATGCTGGACATGATAACGTTGATTGGTGCCAGGTGGACATGCACCCACTGTTGTTCTTCGATGGCTGCCTAGCCAACCCTCGTCCGGTTGGAATGGGATTGAACGATCTTTGTCAACATGTAGACTTTTCTTTTTCAAATTGAGCTGCATAAAAAGTGCATTAATTTTAAAATTAGTATGAAGTGTAGAAATTAGAGGATGCAAATTACAGTTTCTTCTTTATATATATTAAAAGGAAATACAACTCATCAAGTCAGCAACTTTTTCAATAGACATTGCTGGTTTTAGTCATGATTTGACCTGCTCCCATTGAATTTTTTCACACCGGGCGGTGAAATAATTGCCTGGAGGCCGCCATTTTGTCAAAGCAACACCGATTTGAAACATTCAACTTTAACTTCAAGTTATGATTTAGACCCAAAACAAAACTTCAATTAATGACGTCATGCTCACATAATGATTTTTTATAATAAGGTATATTATTTATTAATTAAATATGATCAATGTTATGAATGTATATAATATAATCAAATATACAGGCATTGAATAAAGCTTTTACTCGCAAGGTGATTAACTCGATTTCTGGAGTTGTCTCAAGCAGATCTCCTCTTTATAAGATATACCTATTTGAAGTAGACTTTTTTGAAAAACCCTTTTTCAATATGCGTGCAAATTGGAAAGACGTTTTCTTTTTGGGCCAACAAATTTGGCAAGATATTAGGAATCGTCAAAATAACCATATAAGCTATTTAGATAGTAGCGGATGATTCGACGGGTCACTCATTAACATTGAGGTTAAAATGTGATCGCCGCATGACATTTTACCTTATTAGAGTTTCGCAAGATGTATCTTGCTTGCTGTTTTCATTGCCTATACATGCTTCGATCATTGAATCTCTCACTAATATACCAACTAGAGCAGAAAGTTTAGAAAATGAAACAAGTATTGTCAATATCATATGCTATGAATATATTACCAACATATTTCCTAATGGTTTAAACTTTTAGGAAAAATAATTTGCTGAATGCAGCATCAGAGTCGGGTCAAGATTTCGAACTCAACGCTCCCTCTTCCGATGATCATTGTTCCTATCTTTCTATCAATTTCCCGTTCCTCCGAATATCCTAGTAAAATGTTGAGTCGGATGCAATAAATACATTGTGGATCCGTTGATGGGAAATTTTTAAATATTTAGGCATTGTTCTGGGCGAAAAATAGATAATTTGAAAATTATTTTCTTAAAAAGAAATCTCTTTATTGCTTGAAATAATTAGTTAATGAAAAATGTTTTCAAAATCGATTATAATTTATGTCTTAATGTTTTCATGGATAATGAGAATACTTTCAAGTTATTCATTTTTGTAAGTACAAAAGCGATCGTTTTTAAATCCTTCATTTTTCGTGAAACGTACCATCAAGAAAAAAAAATTCAGTTAGACATCAACGGTTTACAAAAGAAGCAAAACAAGAGTGCTTGCGAGGCACCGCGGAGCTTGGGAATGTCTATAGCAACTTTTCGCAGCCACTTGGCCTGCGCATGACAACGCTTCTTGGCTGGAGAAGAGTTTTTTTTTTTCTTCAGAAATAGTTCTTTTTTATTTCTATTCCGGGGAACAATTTCTGAGTAAAAGAGCGCGTTTGGTAACTACACAAAATTTCTACTCTTGGAATAGAAAAAGAATATAAATGTGTTTGGTAATGCAACAGTTTCTTTTTTGTATTTATTCGTTTTTTATTCTTACTCACGGATCGCCGACTGCCGCCGCCGGTCGCCGCCACCGCCTCCCGTCACCGCTGCACGACCGCCGGCCACCGATCGTCACCACCGACTGCCGCCGCACAGCCCACCTGAGGCGAATGGGCGGCCGCGGGAGGGGGTGGCCGATGGGCTGTGCGGCGGCGGTCGATGGTGGTGACGTCGGCGGCTAGCGGTCGGCGACTGACGGTAGCCGGAGACCGGCGGTCGGCGGTGGCTCTGGGCGGTTGAAGGTGGCCACGGCAAGAGAGAAGAATAAAAGAAAAAAAAAAGACTTATTTCTAGAAATTGTTCCCGGGAACAGAAGTAATTTTTTTTTGTTTTTCGTTTCTGCTCCAAATCTATTCATGGGCTAACTTTCTATTCCCCGGAATAGAAAAACAACTTAGCGTTACCAAACGGGTTTCTATTTTTTTTTTTTTTTTGCTTCGGGGAACAAAAGAACAGAAATTCTAAGAAACAGAAACGTTACCATGCGCTGCCTTGCTGTCTTGAAACTGGTCTAGACATAGGTTCCTTTATTCCAAATGGATTTTTGTTTTAAACCTATTTTTGAGAATAGAAAAATAATTCTGACGAAAAATAAAATGGTTATCATAGGCGTTATAAGGGTTTGTTTGTTAAAAAGTGTTTCTGTTCCTTGGAACAAAAATTTCTATTCTTTTGTTCCGAATAACAAAAAAAGAACATAAACGTGTTACTTTTGTTCCTAAGAACAGATTTGGAACAGAAACAAGAAGTAGAAAAAAGTTGCTTCTTGTTCCCGGAAACAATTTCGATAAACAATTTTTCTCTCTTTTATTTTTTCTTCTTCTTTTTTCTTTCCTTCTTCTTCCTTTTGGCCAGTCACCGGCCTTGGCCATGGCCGACAAGGGCCGACGACCTCGCCAGAGCGTCGCTAGCCCCCGGCGAGGCCAAGCGCGCTCAGCTAAGGCGAGGCTGACCTCGCGTCGCCTGGGTGAGGTTGAGCCTCGCCAGGCCACCGCTGGGCGACGCCAACCTGGCGATGGCCCGGCAAAGCCAAGCCTCGCCGAGCCACGGCGAGGCTCGGCGACGCTTCGGCAATCGGCCAAAAGGAAGAAAGAATGAATAAAAATATTGAAAATTTAAAAGAAACAACAAAATTATACAAGTTTACCAAACGCATTTCTATTCCTAGAATAGAAATGTTTTGCAGTTACCAAGCGCGTTCTTATGTTCAGAAATTGTTCCTGGGAACAGAAATAGAAAAAAACTATTTCTATTCAAAAATTATTTCCCAAAACAAAAACGTTACCAAACGCGCCCTAATTATCTCGAAAGTAGTATGGACATAGATTCCTCTATGCCTATAATCTTTACAAATTCAACAGCCCAACGCATCTTGTATCATGACAGCTGAACCCAACGGTGTGTTGCAGCGACGAACGATCATCAATCGATGACTTGAGAACCTGATTAGCACGGCTAGGATCAACAGAAGGCATCACCTACCGAAACATCAAGAAATGCTCGGTCTTCATCCACTCGATTCGCGTGGTGCCATGTCTTAGCATCACCACATGAATCGAATTCTCATTTAATATGATTTATTATGTAGATTAGATGACATAAATTGACAGTGTAATGGTTCTTATCAGATTTAACATTCAACCCGTCAATTACAATCCAACTTGATTCAGAACACTAGTGGGGAAATGGACATGATTTGGAGATAAGACTCGTCAATTTCGCGATAAATAAATTTCGACGGTTCACTCATTAACATTGAGGTTGAAATGGGATCGTCACACGACATTTTACCTTATTAGAGTTTCACAAGATGTATCATGCTTGCTGTTCTCATTGCTGATGCATGCTTCAATTCAATCATTGAATCTCTCGCTAATATACCGAATAGGGCTGAAAGTTTAGAAAAAGAAACAAATATTATGGATATCAATTCATATGATATGAATATATCACTGATGTATTAAGGTTTAAACTTTTAGGAAATATGATTTACCCAATGCGGCACCGGATTTGGGTCAAGATTTCAAACTCGACGCTCCCTCTTAATCTTCTGATGATCGTCATTTTATCGTTCTATGAATTTCCCGTTCATCCTATCATCCTTTTAAAATGTTGAGTCCGATGTTATACATAGACTGTGGATCGCTTAACGAGAAATTTCTAAATACTTAGACTATGTTTATTTCGCAAAAAATGAATAATTTTGAAAATAGTTTCTTGGAAAAAACGCTTGTATCACTTGAAAATAATTAATTAACAAAAAATATTTTAATAATCGACAACAACATATATCTAAATGTTTTCATAGACTATGAAAATACTTTTTGGTCATTCATTTTTGTAAGTATAAAAACTTTTTTTTAGAAGTATATTCTAAATTATTCATTTTTCTCAAAATAAACTAACCAAAAAAAAGATCCATTCAGACATTGGCAGTGTGCACTCTCTGAATTCACAACCAGTCCACCATTTTTGCAATGCTTGGAAATTTTTGTAGCTGCTTTTCTCGACCACTAGGAGCACGCATGATAACCATTATATTTCTTTTTATTTTTATTTTTTTTGTTCTTAAGAGTTGTTTGAAATAGAAATCCATTATTGGTTATGCAATTTCATTTTTCTATTTCTAATACAATTTTTTTTTTCCAAAAATAGGTTTTGAACGAGGAATAAAAACTCTTCTCATCACTTGCCCTCGCTCATTCTTCGGCCGATCGGCCACCCGACGATCGCCTCCTACGACCACTCAGGTGGAAAAAATTTCGTATAGTTATTAAACGCGTTTTTTTACTCAGAAACTAGTCGAGGGAATAAGAAAAGAAAAAATATATATTTTTAGTTATGCAATTTCATTTTTCTATGCCTGAAACAATTTTTTTATCCAAAAATAAGTTTTAAATAGAAATGTGAATAAAAAATTTTTCTAATTTTCTATTTCTGAATCAAAAATGAGAAATAAAAAATATTTTCATCGCTTGCCCTCACTACTAGCCGATCGGCCACCTGCCAACCGCCTCCTGTTGCCACTCAAAAGAGAGAAATTTTTTGTCGTTATTAAATGCATTTTTTTTTTGCTCAGAAACTCATCAAGGGAATAAAAAAAAAAATCATTTCTGGTCAAAAATTAATTTCTGAAACGGCGTTATTATCATTCATACCCTAGCTATTTCAAAACTGGTCTAAACATAGGTTCCTTCATCTTGACAGCCCAATGCATCTCGGATCATGACACCCAGATCCAACCGCGCGTTGCGGCGATGAACAATCATTGATCGATGACTTGAGAACCCGATTAGCGCGACGAATTAGCGACGGATCAATGGAAGACAAGAAGCTCGCAGCTCGCTTATGATGCTTCTTCAAGAAGGTGTCACCTGCTGAAACATCAAGAAATGCTTGGTCTGTATGCACTCGATTCGTGTGGTGCCATGTCTTGGCATCACCACTTGAATCGGATTCTTCTTTAATATGATTTATAATGTAGATTAGATGACATAAACTGACAGTTTAATGGTTGTTATCTGATTTAACGTTCAATCCATCAATTATAATCCAACTTGGCTCAAAATACCCGTACGGAAATTGACATAATTTGGAGATAGGGCTTTATTTGTTTCGCGAAAAATGAATGATAAATTATTCAAAAAATCTTTTCCTATAAATAATTACTTATATCGTTGAAACTAATTAATTAATGAAAAATATTTTTATTTTCATTATCAAAAGTAATTTATGTTTAAACATTTTCGAGAATAATGGAAATATTTTTTGTTCATTTATTTTTATAAGTAACATAAGTGATTATTTTTAAGGAAATATTTTTTAATTATTTCTTTTTGGTGTATGTAGACATGATTTGGAGATAAGTCTTCGAAGAACTACGAGCGTCGGCCGGCTATGCATTCGTGAGTTGTGGAGGCACTTTACCGAGGTGAAAGATCCCTGCCCAAACAAAGTACTATTTGTCATGTAATTTAAATCTTAATTACTAGAATATTAAACTATTTTCTCAACGTTCTACAAAGTTATTATTTTTTTGTGATAAATTCCCTCACTTTCATATTATTTGTTATTGGTTTTTTCTTCCTCGTCGACGGGTGGCATCGACAACTTTTAGAGCTACCGCTTAAAAGAGAGTAAAAAAATCAACTAAAAATCTTTTTAATCTCTTTGAGTTAGATTTGGCGGATCTCTAAGGTGTCCATCTAATTTCTTTTAGCCATTTAAGGTATCCATCTTATTCTAATGGTTTATTTGTGCATAAATTTAGGGTGATCAATTTGAGTAGGTTCTAGACGAAAAACCCAAAAGCTATTATGTTAGAATCAATCCCGATTATGTTAGGATTTGACCTAAAATAAAATCGATCAGTTCCAAGATCAATTTGACCTAAAATAAAATCGATCAGTTCCAAGATCAACTCAAAAACCATAATTTAAAATAATATAACTACTACTTTGGGAAGATGTATGATGTGAACAACTTGTGACCTAGTTATTCAGGCATTGATGGATTTCCTAACTTTTTCTAATTAGAAACGCATCTCCAAACAGCACATATGAGGAAATAATTTTGTACTTTAGCCTGTTCCATTTATTAGATTACTCTAAAGTTTCTGCAAACTTCAATCGATATGAGGATTCTCTTTATATACTTGACTTATATATGGAAACTATGACATATAGTCACAAAACTAGATAAATGCGCACACCGGCGACATACCGCATCTGTTTGTCCCAATTTTCATCTTGCATTCTACATTCTTAAAGGCGACTTTTCGAAGGGCGTGCATTGTCCAATTAAATCCAAAATGAATTCTCAAATTCCAAGCATGTGCTCTTCAATCGGCTTGTGCAAGAATCATTCTTTGAAATTGAGCTTTACCCGATTCATTGAATTGGCCCTTTTTTCCCTTTTTTAGTCCGACAATGATAATGTCTATTCGCTGCATGAATTTAATTCTCTTCAAGATCCCATGAGCCTCGCTACCGAGGCATGTGACTGCCAATTGAATGGCCTTTTTTTTTTTTTTTCTGCAAACCATCGTGCAATGTACTTTGGTGAGAATTTCATTTTAGTGAAAATATGATTTTTCACCTTTCAATGTTTCAATTTATCCAACATTAAGTGAATCATTCAAATTCGATCACAAAAGTTCCAAAGAGAATATTCATTGTCAAAGGACATTTTTTTTATTTCGATAATTTAGCGAAAGAATTTTCCCAAAAAACAAAATTTAGTCAGGAAATACGATGATTTGGCGGTGACCCCATTGAATATGATGGAAAGGATCCCCAAAATTTCATGAAAATTTGAGAGAAATCTCTGCTGATAAGTGGGGTGCGTCACCCCACATGGGGTCATATGATTGAAACCTTTGTTTGGGCTTTTCTTAAACGAAAAAATGTTCAATGATTTTTATTTTTAATTATTTTTAATATCCCTCCTCCCGCCTCAAAACCGCAAGACATGACATCACACGCGAACGCGTGAAAATCCCCAGTTTTGTTCCGAAAGCTCCCCTCGATTTCCTCGAATAAAAAGACTCCATTTTGATTTGTCGCAAAATAGGAAATCAAGAAAAGAAAGAAACCCAATCTCCTCCCTGCCGATTCCTACAGGAATCCATAATTTTTTTTATTTTATTTTTTATAATTTTCCCTTTTCAATTTTGCCCAGATTTTCCGCTCTGTTGTTTTTGTTCTCGTCCGGTCTGCATTTTTCACTTAGTTCGATCCGGCGTCTCTCTCTCTTTCTCTGCACTGTTTTCACTCCCCTGTTCCGGTTCTTCGTTCGGGATTTGCCCGGATTCCCCTGTTCCCACTTGCGCGTGTTTCTCTCGGATTTAGCATTCATAGGCTGTCGGAGTGTTGGGTTCAACTGGGGTTCATAATTGGAATTTTGTGATTGTGATTGTGATTGCAATACCCGCCGCCGACGACGAGCGCTGTGCGCAATTCGGAGGCGCCCGCCGTGTTTTTGGCTTGATTTGGCGAAGTGGGTATCGATTATTTTGGCTTGGATTTCGTTGAATCGGGGGGAATTCTGGGTTAGATTCCGTTTGAATGAGAAAGCGGGGAGAGAGATGATAACGCCACATGTGGGTTTGGAGGAACAATGACTGGCGGGTCATTGGGGATCCGCTCCGGTAGTTATGGCTCTCTGCAACAGCAACAGCAGCAGCTGCTCCTCCAGAACGGTGGGTTGCCAATCCAGACGACGCCGCCTCCGCCGCTGCCCCGGAAGCCGAGCAAGATGCCCAAGGAGAAGGAGAGGCTGTTCCACTGGATCATGAAATTCGCCGGCAGGAAGAAAGTGGGGATGCTCTTCCTTTGCTTGATATCCGCAGCGGTTTTCGGTTGGGTCATGTACGTGGGCAATGGCAAAGGTTAGAATTTTTTCTGGGTTCTTGTCGTCCTCTATCTTCAGATGCTCGCATCGAGCTCGATCGCTTGTGAAGATAGTAATGGTGTCTGATTGTCGCATTCAGTTGAGCACTTTTTGATCTGGATATGAAGATGTTAATGTTAACACATCTGTAGTGTGAGGAAGAAGCTAGCCAAATTAATGACTGGGAATTGTGGTATGGTATTCATATATAATACCCAGTTTGGATTAGTTTGATGTGTGATGCTTTTCTGCTTTCTCGTCTTTCGGTCATTCTGCATTCGAGAAATTGTGATTCTGCCTTCTCTGATATTCTAAGATTGATGATCTAGACATAAAGATATGTGCTGTGGACTCCATTACTGTGGATCCATGATTTAGTTGAGTCTGAGCCGCTTTGCACTTGGTTTTTTTACTGGAAATGCTACATCCAGTTGAAAAGTTTGATCTGGATTTCAAGATGTTAATGGTAACAAATCTGTAGTGGGCAAGAAGCTAGCCAAGTTAATGACTGGGAATTGTATATGTAATACCCAGACTGGATTAGTCTGGTGTGTGATTCTTTTCTGGTCTTTTGTCTTTAAATAAATATCACTTGCACTGAAGTCCGTTTTGTTCTGCATCTGAGAAATTGTGGTTCTGCCTATTCTTATATTCTAAGATCGATGATCTAGACATAAAGGTATCTTCTGTGGACTGCATTACTGGGGATCCATGACTTAGTTGAGTCCAAGCCGCTCTGCATTTGCTTATTTTTGACTAGAAATACTACTGGCAGAAATTGTAAATTTTGAGAAGTGTATGTTGTAAATCTCAGTTTTTCCGCTGGTTTATGGTTGATAATTAAATACGAGATTAGCTTTGTTTTCAGGTGAAGATGCACCAGATGCGGATAACAGCTTTGTTAGGTTCACCAATAACAACATGAATATAAGCAATCCTGTGTCTTCTCCAACAAATGGGGAACAAATTAGCAATAATGCTTCATTAGTTGACAGAGATGGAAGAGATGGAAATAAAATTATGCCTCTGCCACCACCTCCTCCGGCATTTTTTCTGGGCTACAAACTCCCTCAAGGCCATCAGTGTAATAGTTTCACCTTACCTCCCCCTCCAGCAGACAAGAAAAGAACTGGACCTCGGCGTAAGTGTTGATCTTTCCATTTTGTTCTTTAACGATGAATGAATATTGGTCAAATTGCAAATTATGGATCTGATTATAGGAGATCAACTTGCATGCCTTGGAACAAGGCAGATGTGTAGGTGCTAGGATGTGAATGCAAATTTTTGGCACAATCTGTTGTAATGTTACTCTCCTTTGTTTGTGTGGATTTCAGCTTGTCCTGTCTGTTATCTTTCCGTTGAAGAAGCCATTAACTTCATGCCGAAATACCCCTCACTATCTCCAGTGGTTAAGGATTTGACGTATGTATATGAGGAAAATTTAAGGAGAGATGGAGAATTTGGAGGATCAGAATTTGGTGGTTATCCCACTTTGAGGCAGAGGAATGATTCATATGATATAAGGGAGTCTATGAGCGTGCATTGCGGGTATGTACATTTTCATTACTGTCGGACTTGTGCATGTATTTATGAAATCCTTCTTTTCCAAGTGTCCTTTTGTTCACTCTTGATATAATCTTGCAATAGATTAGAAATATTAATTTAATTTCTCTGGTATTGCTTGTCCATTGTACATTTCGGTTGTCCGTCAGGTTTGTTAAAGGAAGTAAACCTGGTAGAGAGACTGGATTTGATATGGATGAATCTGATCTTCTTGAGATGGAGCAGTGTCGTGGTGTGGTTGTTGCATCAGCGATATTCGGTATTGTTTCCTCTCTAGCTTTGCACTGAGCCTTAGCCTCATCACTAAGGAACTTCCTATTTACAAACAAATTTTCATCAGGAAACTTCGATGAGATACAACAGCCAACAAACATCAGTGAATATGCCAGGAAGAACGTATGCTTCTATATGTTTGTTGATGAAGAAACAGAGGGATTTTTGAAGAATGCTAGCGCTATTGATGAGAACAAGAGGAGTGGTTTGTGGAGAATTGTCGTTGTCCACAATCTTCCTTATCCAGATCCACGACGCACCGGCAAGGTAACATTTGATTAAGTAACAACAGTTTTGGGGGTGGAAATGGACTTTTGATTCCTGGCAGCTAGCCGTTTGATGAAATATTGCTTTCCCTATGGATGGGAGGGATTGATTGGTGAGGTGAGTGTATTGGGTAGAGATTATGTTGGTCTGCAAAGTGAGTTGTTGCATGATAGGCAGTGTAAATTTAATAGTGATAGCATGATTACTGGTACAGCAGTAGTGCAAACTAATGGCCTAATTTTTCTGGGTAGATCATGCTGATATCAAAATGCTTAGAGAGAGTTTTTCAAGAGAGAATATTTTGTCTATTGTTACAAGCTTGAAGTGGTCTGACTGGCCATTGTCAATGCTTGCAATTTACACCCAACCAACTTCTGTGTTTGAATTTCAAAACTCTCCTCCTTTAGTGGTCCGTCTCTCAGATATACCTTTTGCTAGTAGAGAGCAAGATATGAACTGACACATTACCTGTAGGCATATTAATTTTTACCTTTTCGTTTTATCTATACCAATCAATGGGAGATATTTACTTTTGCTGCCATTGTCATTCTTACTAATAGTTAATATGTTGTAAGAAATGGAACACAGGCTTTGGTTCTTACGTTTGGGACTTTCATTCATTATGTATGGATCTTTGTTTTGGGAAAGCTGTATGGTGGTTCTCACCTCCTGCTATTCTGATTGCAGATCCCAAAGCTTCTTGTGCACAGGATGTTCCCAAATGCTCGCTATTCTCTTTGGATCGATGGAAAACTTGAACTTGTGGTGGATCCTTATCAAATACTTGAAAGGCAAGAATAATTTTCTTAGTTTCTTTTCATATGAGGAATCCATGAGTTTGAGAGTAGCAGGCAGTTTCATCGCTCTATTTATATTTCTTCTGTGGGTAGAGGATTAGATAATGTCCAGAACATGAGATAGAATAGTCTCTGCACTAAAAGATGTTGTCTTGTGTTTTACACTAGCAAGTTCTGAATGTGAGACTTCAACACTAAATGGAATTCAGCTTGTTGGATGATATGAACATAGTGTGTCATTAAAAATTTAATTACAAAACCACTTGATTATGAAATAACTGACTCCCTTCTTTTTGCTGAAGATAGAATGCACTCTTAGTGAATTGTTAATCTAAAAGTATCAGATTCTGCTGACAAATCTGCCCTTATCACATTTACAACATTCTTTTCTTTTGTAAATTTTAGTACAAGTGTTTTCAAGGTGATTTATTCTTTCTACTTACAATATTCATAGAGCCAATACCCCTGCTCTCTTAATCAGCTGTGCTCAAATCTCCCATCCTTTTTTCATCGTAATGATGAGAAAATTGATCTTAATTGCTGTGATGGAGTTGCCCTCAGTTACTCTGTTGGAATTTGATGACATTGAGAAAGTTGATGGGTTTCTCATGGGATGTGTTTTTGGATCACAAGTCAGATTGGAGTTGAGGCTAACGATCATGTGGAAGAAAGGAACCCGCAAACGGCAACAAAGGAATTCTATGCACAGTGGTTTTGATGATTTGTGTGATGAATAATCTGAGTAAATGCATAATATAGTGATAAATGGATATAAGGGCAGCAAAAATGATGATTTGATAATTTCATTAAACGCTTGAACTATGTTCAGTGCTTTAAAAAAAAAAAAAAAAAAAAAAAACTATTATCAAAGAAACTTCTATTTGCATTTCAGTACTCTAGAAAGGTCAGCACTAAAAATTGAGTGTTAAAGTTTTCGCTACTTGATTTTCAATTTTTTAAGCTGAATGCCTGGTAGATTCTTCAATCATCATGTTTACGTCGCTACTGGTGCTTCCTTGTGCTTCCTTGTTCTGTATATGCTCTTGATAAATGCTTTGCTTGTGGATTTGCTACTCTGGTAGAGTTCCATGCAATGAATTTTATGTTCCTGTCAAGCTCATTGCAGAGGGTGCTTGAGGTTGGGTATGGAATCTAGTCATACTTAGTTTCTGTGAATTATTTCATAAAAATTATAGATCTTTCATTCCTGGCTTAGGATGTAATTTGTACATAAAAGATACTATCAGTCTTTCCTTTCTGCTTAACTTAATTTTGTGATCAGCTGCATTCAGCGCTGTGTCATATTGTTGCCAATTCAGCTGCATGATTCTGTCCGGATTTTATTTGTAATATGTTGGTAGAACCGTCTTCGGTTAATGTGTCAGTGATTATTTTGCTAGACTGAGTTTTACAGTGTCATCGAATCACTGTATTGAGGTGGTGGTTGTTTCATGTACTCGATCTTTTTCTTTGAGAATTCTTGCAAGAACAGTGTTATGAGAATGCTAGTAGTAGCTAAACTGAGTGAGTTCTAGTTTGATTGATTTTCAAAAGCCATTAAGAAGTATAAAAAGCAAAAGAACTCATGCAGAAACCGTTAATAGATAACTCCTAGTGACTCCTAGACTTCTATCTGAACAATATCTCAACTTCCTTTTCTTCACAATGCAGGTTCTTGTGGAGGAAAAATGCCACTTTTGCTATATCAAGACATTACAGACGCTTTGACGTCTTTACAGAAGCAGAAGCAAATAAAGCAGCAGGGAAGTATGACAATGCTTCTATAGATTTTCAGGTTGAGTTCTACAAAAAGGAAGGCCTGACCCCGTATTCTGAGGCCAAGCTTCCTATTACAAGTGGTGAGGCATTATTTTCTCATTTTCTGTTTGTATATTCATCTTCTCTATCTTTGTCTTCTCGCCTGATTGTGGTTTTCCTATGCTGTGCTCTGTCTTGCCGCTTGGCACAGATGTTCCTGAAGGATGTGTGATCATAAGGGAGCACGTCCCCATCTCAAACCTTTTTACGTGCCTTTGGTTCAATGAGGTGGATCGTTTTACCTCTAGGGACCAAATAAGCTTTTCAACTGTTCGAGACAAGATTGCATCCAAGACGAATTGGACTATAAATATGTTCTTG
The DNA here is from genome assembly GCA_017140595.1 of Eucalyptus curtisii. Lineage (NCBI taxonomy): Eukaryota > Viridiplantae > Streptophyta > Magnoliopsida > Myrtales > Myrtaceae > Eucalyptus > Eucalyptus curtisii. The sequence continues at coordinate 9,086,806 of CM029497.1, forward strand.
GATTGCGAAAGGAGAAATTTTGTGGTCCAGGTAAATTATTCTTGCACTACGTAATTGCTTTACTTGTCTGTCTTCTTGCTTCCGGAATGGAACTCCTGGAGGTAGGAGATGTGTATTAGAAGCTTAATAATACCTGATGCTATCAGAATTCCCAAGGTATATTTATACTTGGTTTATATGGACAAGCAGCTGTCTTTTTGCGGGTATTTTCAAGTCTAAATAATGCTTTCAGGGCAGACGGTTTTTCAATCTTCACGCGATGCCTTAACATATTGTTGAGAACCTAGTTTGTGGGGACCTGTTTTTCCTGCTGCTTTCCCTCTAGTGAACTGTGTTGAGCATGAATTGATTTTCTTTTTGCATCTTGTTTGCTTGGATGGTAATGTTTCGCAAAATTCTCTCTCTTTTCCTCAGTTTAATTGATTTAACTTTCTATTTTCGCTTTTTCGGTACATGCAGAAATACCACAGGGATGTGTTAGAGAACATGGCTCCTCCTGTTCCTGTCCAAGTTTATCCTCCCCCACCTCCACCTGTTTTGGTCCCAGAGAGTGTAATTAAGCAGGCTCCTGAAGTTCACAGTCAAGGTGTAGTAGCAACACCAGTTAAGAAAGCCCCGGTGAGGCGAAAAGAGAGGAGGAGTTCGCGGCGGCATCGAAAAGTTGTAGCCGGAAATAGGGACCCCGATTCGAGATAAATCTGTTTTGTTTTTCTTTTCCTTCTCTTTGGAAAGTTATTTATTATTCTTTGTCCTCCCTTACGAGAATTTTCGGCCGCGGGTGAAGAAGAGTGTTGTATTTCCGTACGCGCAAGGAGGAACTTACATTCAATTTTTAGCGTTTTTGCCCCCCGAAATTGGAAATTTGTCGATTCGTCGTTCAATTTATTTGTGTAAATATACTTATTACTTCCAATAATTGGAAAAGATCAGATGCTTTCAAATCCCTCATCCGGAGTATGGCCCTTTCCTTATTTTATAGTTTGCAGGGTACGTCGCATCAATTTGTTCAGTTGGCAGATTATAAATCCCTCTCCCTTCCTCGTGAGCAATTTACATGATAAGTTTATTTAGAGAGTATCATTCTCTCCTTTGTATGCCTTATTAATCATCAGTTCTACAAAGGAAAATTTTGATGTAGATTACAAAGAGAAGCAAGTTCTTTGATTAGGGTATTAGAGCTAAAAAAAACCCTTTGCATATTTAGCCAAAACATCACTCTTATGGTTGATTAGGGTGCATTTGCGTTATGTTATGAATAAAATACAGATTTCCCGTTTCAGATATTTTCATTTTAAGATTTTTCTTTTGAATTATATACTTTTGTAGTAGATACATAAGCGGTCTTTCTTTTTCTTGGTAGCATTCTTGAAATACCGAAAGATATCCCTAATACTAAAAAGTTCGGTGGAATTTAAGCTTCTTGGGATCTTCTCTTTATTTACTCTGCTTGAAATTGCAGGTGTGTGGGAACAGCAGCGAGGCTTGACGAAAGAGGAGCATGATTGTATTTCGTGCAATATTGTCAATCAAAGCATTTACTTTATTGACCTATTGATGTAGGACGATGAGTACCGCAATAAATAAAGCATGACTAGACTTCACATCCGAATTTCTAAGCTTCGCACCTAGGGTTTCTCCAGCATCGTACCTAAGAGAAGAATTGCATCATATGATTCCACAGCGAAGAATTGCCAAATTCAAATAATCATTAAATCTATTCAAAAGAAAGAATTGCAACCATGTATATGGACTCTCTGAAATCCTACTAGATTGATTGGTACGTTCTAGTTTGTGCACGATCTTTTGGGTAAAAGTTAGTAGACAGGACTTAACCGCATACCGTAAAAGTAAATGAAACCTTCGGGACATTGGCCCTTAGGAGGATCCACGGATGCTTAAGTTAGTGGACAGGGAATGAAGAGGTAAGCAAAATTGAGACTAAGCAGAGAAAATTCTCCTCAATAGGATTTTTCTTACTCTTTGAGCAAATGACCTTGCATTTTATAGATTCTCATTGGTTGTTCTTTGAGGGCTGAAGTGCCTTAAAGTGGGTGGACCAAGCCGACCCACAGGCGCTGATGTGCGATGGGAATGAAGGGATGAGAAATTTGTTTTTGGACTAGTGTGCTAAGGATAGAGCGTTGGATAAATGTTTGTTGGGATGAGGAAGATGGAATGTATTGTTTTCTATTAAAGTGAAAACTTGTTAGAATTGTGGAATTAAAATCAAATGGAGTATTTTATGAACGAAAATGAAGTTGAGATACAAATAGCTCACCACCAAGGCCTAAAGGAACAATCTACCAGCCAAGGATAAAGAACTTAAGGCTCATCACAATATGGATGGATAAAGAACCATTACTCACTTCAAGAGGAAATATCATGTATTGCAAATGAGATCTACCTTACATACAAAATTACATCTCTATTTATAGTCACACTAATACATTGTACTCCATAATAAATCCCAACAAACTCAACTTTCTTGACTAGCTTCCACTTTTTCAAACTTGCAATAAAGATTCTTTGACAATTTAACCTTGCATTAAAGACTCTAATGTAAGATGACAAACTAAGCACACTCTACATTCTTACACTTCAGCCTAGTAGTGAAGACTAGCTCCCCACTCTTTCAAACTTACAATAAAGACTCTTTGACATCCTAGCCTTACATCAAACACTCTCTAATGTAAAAAGACAAACTAGCACACTAGGGTAATTAATACACAAGAAGACAAACAAAGCATATCAAACAAAAGTAACACATTCATTGCTTCTTCAACCTTGCATTTAGACCACTAATCACCAGCAAATGCTATCTTGTGTGGCATGGACCCATTAAACCATGTTGAGGACAAATTTACTATGTGCTTCCATGATTGACAAGTTGGCTCGATGGATTAATGAAACTTGATTTGGGAAGGCCATGTAATTATTAGAAGTTTGAAATTTTGATGCTTCTGCATTAGGCATCAAGTAAGGTTTGCCTCCTCTCCCTAGGCCTTCAAGGAGGCTAGGGTAGGCGGGTGTCCAAGCCTTGCAATCGGGTCTCAGGAACCGAGAGCTTTTTGGAGGTTGCGATTTCTCTTGAGATTGACACCCTCGTGAACCAAGCTGCTACTAAGATACTTAAAGATGTGTTTGGTAACGTTTCTGTTCAAAAATTGTTCTAGGGAACAAAAATAGAAAAAAATTATTTTTGTTCCGGGAAACAATTTTTTAACAGAAGAATGTGTTTGGTAACTGCACAAAATTTCTGTTCTTAGAAAAGAAAAAGAACAGAAACATGTTTGGTAAACTTGTATAATTTTTTGTTTCTTTTAATTTTTAATATTTTTCCTTTTTCCTTTTTCCTTTTTTCTTTTTTTTTCTTCCTTTTGGCCAGTCGCCGGCGTCGACCTCGCCGGTGGCTAGGCGAGCTCGGCCTCGGCTGGGGGCCGGCGACGCTCCAGCGAGGTCGCCGGCCCTCGACGGCTAGTCGCCAGCGTCGCCGACCCTCGATGGCCGGTAGCCGGCCATGGCCGAGGCCAGCGACTGGCCAAAGAAAAAAGAAGAAGAAAAGAAAGAGAAGAAAAAAAATAGGAGAAAGAAAAATTATTTTTCGGAAGTGTTCTCGAGAACACGAAATAATTTTTTTTTATTTCTTATTTCTGTTCCAAATTTGTTCCAAGAAAAAAAAAAAAAAAAAAAAGATTTAGAACAAAAGTGTAAACAAACGCGTTTATTCTTTTCATTCTCGGAACAAAAGAAGCGAAATTGTGTTCTAAAACAAAAAAGAACACAAACAAACAGGCCCTAAATGTGCTTGAGCTCATGATTGGAAGAGATTCTACGCGCTATAACTTCTCTTGAGGTCACATGCTAATTTCCTCCAAAGCGGCTCGAACCCCGAACCCGACCAATCCAACCCTCGAGTCAAATCGAAGAGACAGAGAGAGATTCACAAAGAATGCCAAAAAAAAAAAACACAGATGGGCCGATTCCCAATCCGGCGTGGCATAGCAACTCGTGGCGCTCACTGCTCAATGGGCCGGTCCGGTCTGAGCCCAAACCGGCCCATCGATTGCGCCGGTCTTCTCCTTGTCACAACCTCGACCTCAAACGTCGTAAGTCCAGAGACGAAGTGCGGATTTGACTCGAAAGCCGAAACGAGCTTCGGCCGGAGCGAGCGAGCGAGCGAGCGACGACAGGGAAGGAAGGAGGAGGCGGCGGCCGGCGGCGAGACGATGAACACGGACATCACCGCGTCGGCGAAGCCGGAGTACCCGGTGATAGATCGGAACCCGCCCTTCACGACGGTGGTCGGCAACTTCAGCACCCTCGACTACCTCCGCTTCGTCACCATCACCGGCGTCTCCGTCACCGTCGGCTACCTCTCCGGTTTGCTCTCTCTCTCTCTCTCTCTCTCTCTCTCTCTCTCTCTTTCTGTGTCTGTGGGGCGGGCGTGCGGATGATTTTAGTCTCTTCAATGTCTGCATCTGCGCCAAAGTATTCGTTATCTTCCTGAAATTATTGCTTGCATCTGTGAAAAGATAATGATAATGTAAATTATGTTGAATGCGGGTTGGGCTAATTGGTGAAATTGCTGCGGTTGTTGCTCAGTCTGTGCTTATTGGACTCGAAAGTGTGGATCTTGTTGTAGGCGTGCGCTGCCCATGTTGTGCTAATTGGTGAATTTGCTCTGATTGTTGCCCCCCTTTTTTTGTGCTGATACGATTTCGAAGGGTCGATTTTGTTTTGGCCATTACCCGTTTCGTGCTGATTGGGGAATTCGCTATGATTGTTGCCCATACTTATGTTAATTAGATTGGAAACGACGGATTTTGTTCTGAGTGATTAGTGTCCTTTTTGTGCTGATTGGTGAACTCGCTTTCAAAGGATGGATTTTGTTTGGGTGATTATTGCCCCATTTTCTGCCAATGGGTGAGTTTCCTTAAGATAGGAAGGTCTTCATTTATTTAAATTCTTTTGGGGGTTTTTATAGGGATAAAGCCTGGGATCAAGGGACCATCAATGGTAACAGGCGGACTGATTGGACTAATGGGCGGGTTCATGTATGCTTACCAGAACTCGGCGGGCCGGATCATGGGATTCTTCCCCAATGAGGATGAGGTAGCTCGTTACAAGAAATGAATGCCAATTCTCTTTATTTTCTGGGGGCTTGATTTTGTTTTAAATTAGAACCCAAAGTATCTGCTCTAGGCACATCATGTTGTGCCTTTTGTGGGAAGATGACAGATGGTTATGTCAATAAATCAATGTTTTAGTGCTGACCTTTCTGCATTGAGATTGATGTTTCCTTGATTGATGACTCACATGATTCGGCTTGCATTGTGGAATGCTGATTGTGGTGTTTTCGGTTAATTTGAGATCGCGGTACTTACTACTTCTTTGGGAACAGTCCTCTCATTGTTTTCTGCCCCATCGCTCTTTATGCCTCTGAAATTTACTGCTTGGGGTGGTCCTACCATTTGTTCTAATAAGTGGGAGCAATAACTCTCGCTGTTGCTTGGTGGCTAGTAATTACTCTGTCTAAGGTTTTCGTGTATAGGTAAGAGAGAAGGCTCTTGGATGTGACTCGAGAGAGATTGAAAGAATAGCTGTTTACTGATAGAAAATTAGCTGCTCTTAAGCATCTTACTAGAGAGCACAATCTCATTGGCTTTTGTAAGGAGAAATGTTAAGTTTGCTTCATACTTAAGGACATGTTGTCAAAAGGTTTTTTTGCTCTATTGCTGTATTTCCATGAATTCAAAGAGCAGCTTTTGAGAGTAGATTGTGAATTAGTTTTCTGCTAGTCTGACGACTAATATAGGGAGATGCTTATTCTTTGCTGCTTAATTTGGTCCATTAAGGGAAAAACATTAGGCAAGGGAATCCCTAGCTGGTTTTTAGCTCATTGCCAATTGCATAGCAATAGTACCTTCATTGACCATTACAAGCTTCAAGAATGTGACTTACCATTCCCACTCTTGATCTGAGTGTGTGAACTTACTGGAGAATGTAGCAAGTAATTTATGCATTCTTTTGGTTAGGCAATCATCAATTTCTCGAGACGCTGGGATCTAAAGAAGTTTGTAGAAGATTTTGTTGTAATACAATTAGCTTATCCTGATGCACTAAAGTTCACTTCCTCTTGTCTTTGGGGTATTAAGATATAAAAAATTGGATAGGAGGGAGCGACTTTGAGTTGTTTTCAACGTTCATATTTGGCAGATTAGATTGTTCAGATGTTGAAAGAGAATAGATGACCTTCATCTGATTCTCAAGTAAACTACATCTTAATGCTCCTTCCCGGTGTGACTTGCTTAAAAGATGGAAGGGTACAAAGTTGCAGTGGTTGGAGAAGGAACAGATGAGATTCTCTCCCCAAAGCTGCCATTATGGTACTCACTTTTGTTACTTGGAGCACTGACGTTGTGAGAGAATGCTGTCATTATCATTGCATCAAGAAGAAATGTTTGATTAATCTGTAAATCTCTACCATAAATTACAAGTGGATTTCAAATGCCTATAAACCACCAGGAAGTGTGGACGATGCATGTATAAGTAACATGCGAAGGTACACTTGATGGCAGCTAACTATTACCATTGTGGGCTTGTTGATACTGCTGATAACAAATATATCACATTGAAGTTCGCCTATGACCATGACTTGGTTGTGCTGGTCAATCTCAGTTAGGCGTCTTCAAGGTGGTCTGGCTCTTCTGATGGAGCCACCCACTGACCCCAAGGACGAGATGAGCAACTCGTTACCAAGGCCATGTGGGTGAATATTATCATACCAGCAGCAGCTCACCAGATCTCTCTTTTGGTAACCATACAGTCTAAACGACCAGACAATGTTCAGCAGTAACAAAAAGGGTATCTAGACTTGTAACATTCGATAGGTTTTTCCTCTTTGAGACATTCAAGAAAGTTAATGCATGGGAGATTGAAAACCAGAATGTCATCAGAGGAGTCCATCAGTATCGCAGTAAATGGCCTTGGGTGGATACAGCTGCGACTTTGTTTCTGGAATTCACATTCATCGTAACATGGTCCCCGTCATCAGAGTTTTACGTCTGTTTGAAACCGACGTAGAATTTCCTCTACCACTTCTAAAGCAATTGGGACATAACTTCTTTCTTTAGTTGGTATGAACTGATGAAGTCGCCCCCACAAAAGATACAGGCTTACTGCACTGAATTGGCTTAGTGCACTGAATTAGCTTACTCAATCTTTGGGCTTGGAATAGACTGCATTCGCCTTACGAAAGTTAATCGATCAGTTAAAAATAGACACCAAAAAATTAAGTTAAGAGCAGTAACAATTGAAGATTGGAGGGGTATCAATTTATGTAGTTGGGTCGCAAAGGGGGAGAGAAGCGTAAGGTACAATTCTACATTAACCAACGTATGGGAGACAACCGTCAAGAATGGTCGAGTATAACTAGGTATCCCTAGGTATCCTTGTGTGAGATGGACATATTCAAGTTCTTGTGTAATGCTCGTGTAAATTGCTTTTGTTGGTATGATGATCACTCTAGTTTCTTACACGCAATAGGATGCAGGCGAGAGGAACTTTCTATATCGCTCGAACTTTGGCATGCCACATCTTTGGTAGAAGACGATTGTGTGAAATTATGTGAGAAAAAGGTATGGCAAAGTTGGCACGATCAGCCTGGGTGTCAAGGCTTCTTCAGCTTGGAAATTGCCACTTGTCCAAATTCCACTAGCTATATGCCAATACTCTAGGTTAGAGCCATATGCACAAACCAAATGCTCAAATTTAATCAGTTTAGTAGAGATTTTCAGGGTATTTCGTGAGTTTGCAGGCTGGACTTTATGCCCGTACCTCTGAATTATAAAAAAAAAGGTACACCACTGACCTAAACTATATTTTGAAATGACTTGTGTCATGTGGAGTGAGCTGGGTTTTTTATGGTTTTGATGGATCGATGACAAAGTTGTGGCTATTGATCACATGGCGATGTGTTTTTTGCATGGAATTATGCATGAAATTTCGATTCGTCAGGCAATATGGAATGGGAAAAACAATCATACGCAACCCATTATAGAGCAATCATAATGGAAGACCAATTATAGATGGATCAATGCTGGCTCCAAATTCATTCACCCTTTCAAGACCGCTGGCTCCATCGCCACTGCTGTGCTGTAGGGGCAGTGCTTACAGTCACGGAAAAAGGCGGCACGCAACGGCAACTTGGGAAATTACTAAGGCAGGACAGTCGTTCCTGATGATACCTTTACGGACGACACCATTAGCTGTCCCAAGCTAGCGACGTTCACTAAACAATCGACACTAACTTTAGCGGCAAGCATAGAAGCTAGAGCGACCATCCTTGAGCTGTCGCTTCTGCCTATTTGGGAAGGTATTCTAGCTTTCAGGGATGGCTTCGTTTGTCACGAGGTACCCTTTTTTCTGTAGTTATTACAGTAAAATTATGCAAAATTTAGGTAAAATATGGAGACTGTCATTTTAAAGAGGCCGCATATAAGTCAGTGTTATAGATCGGGTATGGATGTGAGTTGTCTTGTTGCGATGCGTAGGGTAATTACTTGCTTCTTCCAACGACTATCATATTTTTATGCAGGATTAAATTTAATAAATCTACTGCATTTCTCGACATAGTAAGTATCCACTGAGAGATTGTGTTGGTGCGAAAAGGAGGGAAACGGAGAATCAAAGAATGGCCAACGCAACGTGAGAAGAGAAGCATTCGTTGAAGTTATGCCTAGTTCAAGCAGGCCGAATAAAACAAGCAATCCTTTCCTTAGAACGTAAACGGACGATTCAGTTTCATTACGCAATTAGTCAAACTAATATCGATTCCATGTGAACACATTGAGAAGCCGTTGTCCGAAGAAACATTTCATCACTTTATCAGAGCTTTCCCTGTCAGCTTCCAGAATCATCGGACTGTGAAGGCATTTTACTCCTTGTGACATCAAATAAGCAGATTTCACACTCTATCTGCAGCATGAGTCACGAACCAGATTTGATGAGCTCGTAGTTGGATAAGGAGTATGAATTTTCCTCGTTATTTCTCCCCATTTTGCTAATAAAGCCAGCACTTAGTATAGGGACATCCCATTGAGGGCCATTATGACGGAACAACATCGATGTCGATATTTATGCACCCTATAAATATCTACATCCATGGTGTATATGGGAGTGTTACAAAAAAATTCTTAAGCTTATTGCAATTATGGTAATTCAGTTATAAACGTTTAAATTATGCCTATTGAATCCTAAATATTTTCATTTTTTAAAACTAAGTTCCAGCCAATTTTGGCTAGAAATCACTGACATAAACGTTGACTACCCTACATGGCACGGTTAGCACTAATATGGAACTTTTTTAATAACATTCTTATATTTTTTTTTATATTTTTTTCTTTTCTCTTATCTTATCTTATCTTTTCTTTACTTTTTTCTTTTTTTTACTAGACTTAAGGTGAGGGAAGGGTCGCCAGTTGATCCTCGTCGGGTCTAGGTGAGGACTGCCATGGCCTAACCTGATGGTCCTCACCCAAGGCCGGCGAGGGCGTCCCAACCCTCTTCACCCCTAAATCAAGGGGAAAAAAAGAAAAAGGCAAGAAAAAAGAAGAAAGAGAAAAAATTATTAAAAAATTCAAAAAAAAAAAGAATATTATTAAAATTGTCAATGTTCCAATCATGTTCCATAAGATGGCCAACGTCTACCTTAACAATTTCCAGCCAAAATTGACCAAATGAACTCAATAGCAAAACATAAAAAAATTTAGGATTCAATTGGCACAATTGAAAAGTTTATAACTGAATTAATATAATTGCAATAGATGTAAGACTTTTTTGGTAATTTTCCCCTAAAGATGTGTCCAAACCTTTCAACGATCTATCCATGTCCTCCAATCAAATCAAGTATTGAGGCAGAATTCAAATATGATTATTTATGTAAGTTTGGGGAAAAATGGTCCACGTACCTACAAGAAAAAAAAGGTGGAAGATTTATATGACAGAAAATGAAAAGTATTTGGGAGGAACCATTTTCTGTATTTCTATGTATCAAAGTATACAAGTACAAAAGTGTATTTATAGTACAAAAAAGAATAAAAAAAGATATACATAAAATATACACAATATTGTCTTCCGATTTTATCTTCTTGAATATTCAGACAATATTCCATCACAGATATATTGTATCAATTAGGATCACGATTGATATCATATCAAATCTGTTCTCCAACATTCCCCCTCAAGCTGGTGGCCTATATATAACAAGAACACTAAGCTTGCTCCATAGGTAATTGTGTGCCTTTGACATAGTGGTTTGGTGAAGATGTCAATAGGTTGTTCCATAGTTCCAATTCCCTTTGTCATGAGGACTCCTTTTTTGATGTTGTTTCGAGTAAAGTGATAATCAATTTCAATGTGCTTTGTTCTTTCGCGAAAGACTGGATTTGCTGCCAATTTTAGTGCAGCATCATTGTCACATAATAATTCACTTGGCCCATTAACCTGTACTCTAAGATCTTATAGTAGTCCTTGTATCCAAACTATCTCGCAAGTAGTTTTTGCCATGGCCCGATATTCTGATTCAGCTGATAATAGTGATACGGTGGATTGCTTCTTTGTTTTCCATGAGATTAACGAGTTTTCCAGTTTGATATAGAAACCAATGATAGATCTTCTGGTCATTGGACATGTGGCATAATTTGTATCATAGTAGGCCGTCATCTTCAAGTTGCAGTCACGATATAAGAATATGCCAAATCCTAGGCACCCCTTTAAATATTTCACAACTTTTAGAGCATGTGAGATTGTTTTGGGCTATGGCTGAGTATTTGCACTGCATAACATATGTCAAGTCTTGTCATGGTGAGATATATTAACTTCCCAAAAAGTCGTCGATATCCAAATGGATCTTTGAGTAATGGATCCTTGATGGATGAAGAAGAATCCCGATCATATTCATGAGTTGTCAATTTGACATTTTGCTCAATGGAATGACAACATGCTTGCAACTGGATAATCCCGCTTCTAAAACAATCTCCAAAATGAATTTTCTCTGACTAAGACTTATTCCTTTATTAGATCGAGCAATTTCAATGCCAAGAAAATATTTGGGAGATCCCAAATCTTTGATGTGAAGAGTGGAGTGCAAATACTCTTTGAATTTCACAACATGATAGTCATTATTTCCCATGACGAGTATATCATCAACATATATTAGTAAATAAATCGACGTATCTCTTGTAATCCATGTAAACAAGGTATAATCATGCTTAGAGTGCTAAAAACCTGCACTAGTTAACGCAGCGGTGAACTTTGCATACCATTGTCTAGATGCCTATTTCAATCCATAAAGGGATTTGCGCAGACAATATACCCATGACTCCCTCTTGTCTGTGTAAACCTGGAGGAAGCTCCATATAAATTTCTTCATCCAAATCACCACGAAGAAAGGCATTGTGGACATTCATTTGATGTAGTGACCAATTGCGAATGGCTACAACAGATAGAAAGTAACGTACCATGATTTATTTAGCAACAGGAGAGAAAGTTTCTTGATAATCTAAACCTTCTCTTTGAGTGAACCCTTTCGCAACTAAGCAGGCTTTGTAGCGCTCAACAGAGCCATCAACTTTAAACTTGATTTTGTATACCCATTTATAGCTAATCGCTCTCCAATGTGAGGGTAGCTGAACGATATCCCAAGTGTAATTTTCCATGAGTGCCATGAGTTCTGATTCCATGGCACGTTGCCAGCGGGGATCACACGCTGCCTTGACAAAGGAAGATAATTCTTGTTCTTTTGATATACGGCTGATGCAACACATATGTTCTAGTGATAGCCGATTAAATGAGACATACGATGAGATAGGATGTTGTGTACCTTTTGAACTCATAGCTGAACATATGCAGTCTTTAGTCCATGTAGGTGGACGATATGCCGCTGCGAATGCCGAGGTTGAGCAAGTAATACTTGCTCGTGTATGGGTGCTTCACATTCCTGTGAAAAGCCAAAAATAGTCTTTGATGTAGTCGTTGATGGAAAAGGAGTTAGTTCATCATCCAGTGCTTCAATAGAAGGGAGCATAGACTCCTCTATAACTTGGACAGGAGCTTCTGGTGCAGCAAAAATATATGGTAATGCCATGGATAAGTCTTCATCAGATAAGAACAGTTGTTGTTTTTTTTTTTTTTTATGATGATAGAATCGAATAAGAAAAAGAAGAAATCATCTTTCTGAATGGGAATTCCTAAACGGGAACACATCTTCATGAAATTTAACATCCCTACTGATAAAGAAATTCCCTATGGAAATATCCATAACCCGGTATCCTTTCTAAAGAGAGGGATAACCCATGAAAACACATTGAGTGGCACGGGAATCCATGTTATCCCGAGGGCTCACATTCGTTGCATAACATAGGCAACCAAATACTCAAAGATGATCATTCATTGATCTTCTGTTATAAAGCATCTCAAAAGGAGTCTTGCCATTGAGGATCCGAGTTAGCATACGATTAATCAAATAGGCTACTATGATCACACAATCCTCCCAAAAATTTTCAATAATAGAGGCTTGGTAGTTCAGTGCACGTGCTACCTCTAAAAGATGTCTATGCTTGCATTCAACAATTCCATTTTATTGTGGAGTGTAAGTGCAAGAACTCTCATGCAGTATTCCATGAGAAGATAGAAATTCCTTACAATCAGAGGTGAAAAATTCACGACCATTATCTGTACGAATGTGCTGTACAGATTTATTGAATTGATTCCTAACCAAGGAGATAAATTTTGATAAATGGGAAAAAGTTTGGCTCTTTGATTGCATGAGGTACACCTAAGGAGTAGGTGAATAATCATTAATGATAGTAGTAAAGAAACGACATCCGTCACGATGAGGGGTATGATAAGGTCCCCATATGTCCATGTGAAGTAAGGAAAAAATCCTATTAGCTCGAGATGTACTTGTTGGAAAAAATACACGGGATTGCTTAGCTAAAGGACATATCGAATAATTTGGATGAGGAAAACTCGCACTATGACCCAATCATTGATGGAAAAAGGAGATTAGTGATAACATTACAAGAAACGCTTTCATTTATAGACTCCAAATCTTCTGGGGAGTCAATCCAGAAATATAGCCTTGTACATCTTTACTCAAGCCCATTAGATTGCCTGTCGAAAGGTCCTAAAAGAAACAAATTTTAGAACTAAATATGGCGCGGCAGGAATTATCTTTACACACTCTTGATACAGAGAGGAGGTTGAACTCGAAATCAGGAATATATAATACATTCCTGAGGATAAACTTCGGACCGAGATGCACAATATCAATTTTGGTAACATGGGTAATGTTCCCATTTGGAAGACATATTGATACAGGAGATAGTAGTTCTTTAATATGGGAAAATAAGTGCTCATTGCAAATAATGTGGTCACTAGCCCTTGAATCGATTATCCATGTGACAACCGAAAAAGAATTCTCCTTATAAAGAAAAGTACCTTATAAGCCTACACTTTTATCAATGGTCTTCAATTGACTCAAAACCTGCACAATATTTTGATATTGCTCTGGAGTGATGGTCTGATGTGCTTCATCAAATTTTTGTGCAGACTTGATAGGCAATAGATTCCTTCTCCTTTTTGTTTCTGTCATTGGGTTTCCCATGCAATTTCCAGCACGTATCTATGGTGTGGTGCAAACGTTTGCAGTATTCACAATATTTATTTTTAAGTTTAAAGTTTTGTCCACTGACCTTCCCTGATGATGTGGCATTTCGTGAACCATGGGATCCCTTATAAGTTGGAGCTATCATGGCCTGATAATAGTCGTCCGATTTGAATGAGTTAATGGAGAATCGTGAGCCGTTAGATCCAGCGCGCTGATTCCAGCCGTTAGATTTAGTGCGCTGATCCCAACCGCTCATTCCAGTCAGCTGATGCCAACCATTTGATGGGGCGTGCAAATCCCAGCCGTCGGATCTTTCCATGTATCCCAACCATCAGATCTGGAAGAGATAGGGTTTTCCTTTTCTCTTTTGGCCAACGCAGCCACTCCCTCTATCCCGATCGAATTTCACCCAGTAGCTCTGCCCCCACCACTGCAAATCTTCTCCAATGCCATGCTGATCGGGAATGCTGCAAGGGACATCTCGTCGCCCACTCGCCCGTGCTCGGTCACAGCAAGCCGTTGGCTTTTCTTTTGGACGGCCAACTAGTAGATCCGACTAAGTGGTGGCAGCAGGTCCATCGCCAGGATCTGTGAACGAAAGGCTGAGTACGCATCATTCAAGATCAATAAGAATCTCGTTGCCGTTTCCCTTTCCTTGATCTGTTTGTACTGTCTTAGTGTGTCGTCAAGACCCTCGAGCTGCTCCTTGGCTGCCTCGAGCTTGTTCCAAAGGGCCGAGAGACGTTTGAAAACGGTGGTGACGATAAGATTTCCTCGCTTCAAATCTAAAATCGCTCGTGTTATTGTGAATAATTTCGCCCGATCCAGCCGCTCGTACATCTCGAAAATGTTCTCCCAAAGCTGCTTGGAGTCTTTGGTCGGTGGAAGTCCGGCGGCCACGTTGGGAGATAGACAGTTGCCAATCCAAGTGCGAACTAGTTGATTGCATCTCTGCCAATGTCGCTGAAGTCACTACATCGGCGAGGAAAGGAACGGCGCCATCAAGGAAGTGGTCCTTGTCCTTCGTGATAAGGGTGTGCTATAGATCCCAAGCCTACAAGCTATAGTTCTGTGGTCTGACGAGCTGCGTGTGGATGAGCTGGAGCTGGAGACTGTCGGCTGGCGACGTGTACAAAGGATCGCTGGGCTCGGGTCGACCGCCAATGCTGACCAGATATAGCAAGAATTCGGGTGGTAGAAACGAGTAGGGATTCGTCCCTTGACCCAATAAGGATCCAGATCCATAACCCGAATCTACCTGACTCGAATTGTTGTTCGAATTAGGTTCAGGTGCAAATGGGATTTGCCCATTTCTAATGGGCAAAGTCCCAAAGCCTTCATTTCCAGATGGCTCATAGGGGTATTAGCCCACATCATCGGCCCAGTCGCCCATTGACCATGGACTGGGTACCATGGATACTAAGGCCACTAGATTGGGCCGAAAGTTTGAATTTGAGCAGGAGCAGAGCCGGTTGGATCTTGGGCATGGTCAGGACATTGAATTGGAATCTCCTCCTATCGTGGGTTGATTTGTGCTAAGGTGAAGTAGGAGTTTTCTCCACTGAAGAGTTTTCAGCCATGGTATGATGAAAGAAAAAATTTGAATTCCTATTCGGCTTGTTGAAATGTTTTGCAGGTCGCAACAACATTCAAAGAAGGAACCGTCAGCAATTCAATGGTGCGGAAGCTAGGCTAGGAAGGCACGCTCTGATACCATGACAGAAAATGAAAGGTATTTGGAAAAAACTATTTTCTGTATTTCTATGTATCAAAGTGTACAAGTACATGAGTATATTTATAGTACAAAAAAGAATCGGGAAAGATGTACATAAAGTATACACAATATTATCTTCCGATTTTATCTTCCTGAATATTTCGACAATATTCCATCACGAATATATTATATCAATTAGGATCACAATTGATATCATATCAAATCCGTTCTCCAACGTTATAGTCAAAAGTCGAGTTTAACGTCATCATTATATTGGAGCTCGTGTGTTATATGCGGGAAGCAATCTCGAACTAGTTCTCATCTGCATCTTTTTTGGCACCTCTTCTCCAAATCTTAGCAAGCTGAGATTTTTAGGTGATTATGGGATGGAAACCTTCACATTCCTTCAAGTAATAAGGTCAACGAGGGGCATCGAATGGTTTCAAGAATATGTACCGGTAAAGCCTTCAAATTTAAGCATTTCTTTTTTATTAAAAAGACACTCGAGATTGCTGACCTGTAGAAGCCACTATGGAAGAGATGCTAGTTTGGGAACATCAAGGATGTCCACCAACCAGACACTCTTAAATCCTTGCAAATCCAAGATGTGGTCGCTTTTATCCTTGCATAAATCGAGCTCCTCACAAAACCATAAAGAGAGATGCATAATATTGCATAGATGTCGGAAACTGAGTGAGAGGGAAGTTAACCAAGGACACTTTACAAAGCCGAGAATCTCAAATGAAGTGAGGCTCTAGAAACACTCCTTAGGGCGAACGTTCTAGAAACTCCATTTCCACGATCCCCAGTCTATTCAACTCATTAAGGCCAATTATCTAAGCTATCAACTCAAGGTTGACCTTACACAAAATCAAATCCTTATGATGTGGAGTTAGTGGCAGGGCATTCAAGTTTTCACAATAATCGATTTGTAAATTCAATAGGCTAGGAAATGATGCTATTAAAGTGGAGGAATGGTCTAAACTGACGTATTCCAATTCAGTCAGGAACAAAATATCTAAAGACTTGAGGTGAAGTAGTTGGCTCAATTGAGGAAGATGTTTACATCTTCTGCAAATTTTCCAAGTGTGCCTCAACTAAATTCGGCAAGGAAAACACAAGGTCATCCATAATCACCTTGGAAAGTTCTCACCTTTATAACCAACTATCCTCAAGTTCTACAGATTTGAGTGGGGCCTTAGTCCATCCAATAGAATTACATCTCTATCCCTAATTACTGCATCATTTGTATCGCAATAGCGCCAAATGAAACTCCAAAGATTGCAAAGAATTATTTTCTATTAGGTTTGCAGCCCTAGATCATACTATTGCATCAGTTACTTGTCCCAAATTTTCAATGCTAAGGCTTCCTAGGATGTTATTAAGCCCATTTAGCTCCCCAAGTACACAATCATTCTTAGCAAGAGCTTTATCTTTAGGCAAAATGAAGCTTGCCAGCCTTTGTAGAGAACTTAATTACCCTAGTCCACTAACTAAGTTTCCAACATCCATCTATTTTTAGATTTCAAAGGCTGACTAACCTCCTTATATCCCTTGGCAAATCTTCAAGGGTAGAACAATAGTAGAGATTAAGTAATTGTAAATTCTGCAATCTCATAATGGAGTTAGGGAGCCTCATGAGTACATTATTGTAAGAGAGGTCAAGATGTGAGAGCTTCAACTTACAAATGGACCTCGACACATTCTTGACATTTGTAGCATCTAGATCCAAGACGCACAACCTCTTGAACTTTGAATGAGTTGGTATGGCTTGCTTCACTTGTCAATTCACTTTGTTTCATTTCTTGATATGTAGGTTCTGGCATAACATAATGAAATGTTCTCAGTGCACTTGCTTTCAAGCGTGAGATTGGAAGTTTGCCCACCAAATTGAAAGTTAAACCATGAGATTCATGACTAGTTCTTTCAATTATGGGTTTGTGTCATCCCATGCCACCAACACTTGATCCTTGCAACCAGGTAGCCTAGACCATGCATCATATCATGCATCTTGCAAGTCTTTATGTTCGTCTATGGCCTTTAAAAAAAAAAGAAATCTTGGAAGAAGTTACTCCAAAGTAAATGCATGAAATATCCATTAGCAATGTCTTCTTCATGTTGATTTCTATTTGATGGTTGGATAAATCCTTCTGCCACCCAAAGGTCAACCAAAGTCAACTTCTTCATCTCATGATCCTTGGAAAACAATGAACAAAATGTGAAACATTGTTTCAAATGTGAGGAAACTTTGTCATGCTAACAGTATGAACAACCAATGAAATTCTAGAGCACTTTCTAACAACGTCTTTGCCAATGGCTAGCATGCTAGGATTTTGTATCTCCTCTTCCTTTGACAAGTTATTTGCATAAAGAAATCTTCTTAAGATGTTTTGAAGTCGATAAAACGTTTCCATCAGTCTAGTCTGAAGACTTGCAGACTCTATTGACAAAGTCTGAAGACCTCCAAACTCAAGATTCAAAGTCTACCTTCATTGACAGTTTCCAGACCGACGAAGTTAAAGTTCTAGATTAAAGCATATCGTTATGGATTTGATTCGTTTGGTTAAGGAATATCTCACGGCTGGAGTTAAGCACTTCAAATATCTGTTATTCGTATTCGAGTAATCTAGATCCTCTAGATCCGCGAATTATACTTGGAAAGTTCTACTTATGGAAACCTAGATCCCGATTGTATGGGCGAGCAGGATTAATGGGCTATCGTCATTTTCCTTGAATAGCTCGAGATCTCTCTAATTGATTCTGTCCAACGGGTTGATTGGAAGAACTTCTTTGGAATGTGCCAACGGTATTGAAGGCATAAAGAAGTATATAAGGGAGACGTTCAAGTTGTTTAAGGGTGCCCGATAGAAAAATTTCAAAGTCTGAATCTCTTTGTTCTTTTGCGATCTTATTTATTGAGCTATACTTGTAATCAAAAGAGATAATGAATTTGGTGAGACCTTGAGGAAGTGTAGTAGAGTCTCTACACTGTGGAATCAAGGACGTGAGACTGTAAATTCTCTTTTGAATCTTAGTGAAATCCAGCCGGTGGGCTGTCCGTGCGGGAGAGTGGACGTAGGCTTGGTCTAAGTTGAACCACTATAAACTTGGAGTCTTGATTCTCTATCACTAATCCTTTTACTTTACATTGTATATTCATACGTCTATCATTGTTTTCAATCTCTTAGTCTATCAATCGTTAAAAATCACTTTGTTCACCTATTCACCCCCCTTCTAGGTGCTTGTACTAGTCCTGTCAATTGGTATCAGAGCTTGTGTACTCATTCATTTGAAGTGTTTTTACTTCTGAATTAAAGATCTATGGCTAGTATATTGTCTACAGGGTTGGTTGAAGGTCAAAGCAACACCAGACCTCCTTACTTTGATCGAAAAGACTATAGCATATGGAAAAACAAGATGAAAGCATTCCTAAGATCGAAAGATCCCTTGGAATGGGAAGTGGTAGAAAAAGGAATCATTCCTACTGCTACATCAGCATCAGAAAGAGGAAAATAAGCTGTTGTTCCTATCGAGATAACTCAAGAAGAAATAACCAAGAGACAAGCTCTTGATGCTAAAGCTATTTACTCTTTATATTGTGCTTTATCTCCTACTGAGTATAACAGAATATCTTCTTGTGAAACAGCAAAAGAAGTCTGGGATAGGCTGCACATTACCTATGAAGGAACTAATCGAGTGAAAGAGGCAAGTATCAATATCCTTTTGGGACAATATGAAGTCTTCAAAATGAGATTAGGAGAATCAATCACTGATATGTTTAGCTGTTTTACTGAAATTGTGAATGGTCTAGAATATCAGGGACACCCAATTTCAGGACAAATGAAGATCAACAAACTGCTGCGTGGACTCTCTAAGGACTGGAATTATATAAAGACCTCGATAAGAGAAACACAAAGGATTGCACCACTTTCTGTAGATGAATTGATTGGAACACTTCAGTCTTACGAAGTGGAGCACACCAATGATGAAGAAGACTCCAAAGGTAAGAAGTCTATTTCTTTAAAGTCTAACGATTATTCCAATGCTATAGACTCCGAAAAAGATCTAGATGAAGAAGAACTGGCACTTATGATTAAGAGGTTCAGAAAACTGAATAAAAATGGAAGAAAATTCAATTGGAAGAAACAAAGCTCTCAAAGATTTCAGAACAAATCAACTGAGGATGATGATTCCAACAAAGAAGTAACTTGCTTCGAATGCAAGAAAAAGGGACACATCAGACCCAACTGTCCTTTATTAAAGAAAAGGCAAGGAAAGACTGAGAAATACAGAAAGGCTCTCAAAGCATAAACATGGAGTGATACTGAATGTGAAGAAAGTGATGATGATTATGCCAACATCTGTTTAATGGAAAAATCAGAATTAGACTCAGACCTCGAGACAGATACATACTCAGACTCAGACAGTGAGATTGAGGTAAGTAATCTAAAAATTCCTGTTAAAGTCTCGAAATATATTGATGAACTATGTCTTAACCTCAAAACCTCTCTTAAGAGGATCTCCGAATTAAAAAGGGAGAATTCTACATTGAAGCAACAGGAAAAATATTGGAAAGAAAAATTTGAAAATTTAGATAAAAACTTTACCATTTTAAAAAAAAAATTAGACTCTCTTTCAAAAGAAAATACTCATTTAAAAAATGACATTTCAAGCATCTCAAAAAAGTTTTCAAATGGATCTAAAAAGTTGGATAAGATTCTTTCGATACAAAGACCCTACTTTAACAAATTAGGTCTTTGTATGACTCATAAAACTATTTCTCTAATTGATTTTCCAAAGGTAAAGGAAAGAATCAAACAAAGACCTGCGAAAGTTGTTTATAAAAATAATTTTCAGAAAGTCTTTGTAAAACCTGTTGGTCGAAATGCTCTCAAATGTTCAAAGTGTCAAAGCTCAGAACGCTTTGAGAAAGAATGCCCCATGGTTTGGAGACCTGTTAAAAGGGATTGGGCAAAGAATATTTATTGCACTAACTTCACCGGACCCAAGAAGATATGGGTACCAAAGAAAACTTGAATTTCTCTTAATTGTAGGTCACTATCAAAAGGAAGATCAAATGGTATTTGGATAGTGGCTGCTCAAGACACATGACAGAAGATTCAAGTTGCTTTATAAAACTTGTCCAAATAGATGGAGGGAAAGTTTCTTTTGGTGGTAACAACAAAGGAAGGATTATTGGTCGCGGAACAGTAAAAATTAGAAGTCTAACAATCAATAATGTCTCCTTGGTGGAATGATTGAATTACAATCTACTCAACATAAGCCAATTGTGCGATACTGGATTCAAGATCAACTTCCAGGAAGGAACATGTTTAGGAACTAGTAAAGACTTCTCTCAATCTTTTACTGGACGTAGACATGGGAATATCTATCTTCTGGATGTGAATCAAGAAAGATCACAATGCTTAATATCAGTACAAGATGAAGTTAATCTATGGCACCGAAAGCTTGGCCATATCAACATGAAGCAAATTGTCAAAATCTCTTCCAAGAAACTTGTTCGAGGATTACCTATTCTCAATTACCAAAAGTCTAACTTACGCACACCATGCGTATTGGGAAAACGGGTTAGAAATTCATTTAAACCAACAAATCAAGTTTCCACTAATCGTGTACTACAGCTCCTGCATATGGATCTCTTTGGACCAACTAGAACTCAAAGCATTTGTGGGAAAAGGTTTTGCCTAGTAATAGTGGATGATTTTTCACGATTTACTTGGATCTACTTTCTTGCAAGTAAGTTTGAAACTTTCTCTCATTTTTCAAAATTTGCTAAGAAAGTGCAGAATAAAAAAGTTATACCATTTCAAGTATTCGTACAGACCATGGAGGTGAGTTTGAAAATCAAGACTTTGCTAAATTTTGTGATGAATATAGTTTTCAGCATAAATTCTCCTCTCCATATACACTAGAACAAAATGAGGTTGTGGAAATGAAGAATAGATCTTTACAAGAAATGGCATGGACTCTTTTAATTGAAAGTAATATTTCTTCACGTTTTTTGACTGAAATTGTTTCTACAGCATGTTATATTATTAACAGAGTATTTTTAAGGCCAATTCTTGAGAAAACTCCTTATGAAATTTTTAAAGGAAAGAAACCAACTGTTTCGTATTTTCAAGTATTTGGATGTAAATGCTTTATCCTGAAAAACGCAAATGATCGAATTGGTAAGTTTGAAGAAAAATCGGATGAAGGATTCTTTCTTGGGTACTCAACTTCAAGCAAAGCTTACAGAGTATTCAACAAGAAGACTCAGACTGTGGAAGAATCAATGAACATTAAATTTCAAGACTCTCCACAAATTCAACCGATTCAGACTGAAGAATTTGAATATGCTCCAGACTCTACAAGGTCTACCTCCCCTGAAATAGTTCAGATCTCAGTAGAATAACAACAAATTGATGTTGAAGGATCAACTCAAGAAAAAGATCAACAACCTGTCAAACTGTCTAGTAACTGGAAGCATAAGTCTAGTCATCCTGAAGAACTCATTATTGGTGACGTTAATGAGGGGATTCGCACGAGATCCAATTCTAGTGATGTGGCACTTATTTCTGAAATAGAACCCAAAAATATAGAAGAAGTCTTATCCGACGAAAGCTGGATTGAAGCAATGCAAGAAGAACTCAAACAATTCAGCATTAACGATGTTTGGGAATTAACTCCTAAACCAAAAGGTAAGTCTATTATTGGAGCTAAATGGGTTTTCAGGAACAAAGTCGATGAAAAAGGAAAAGTGACAAGAAACAAGGCAAGACTCGTGGCTAAAGGATATACGCAAGAAGAAGGGATAGACTATGACGAGACTTACGCTCCTATAGCAAGATTAGAAGCAATTAGATTATTACTTGCTTTTGCTTGCTATAAGAATTTCAGGTTATTCCAAATGGACGTCAAAAGTGCATTCCGAATGGATTTATTCAAGAAGAAGTCTATGTGGAACAACCTCCTGGATTTGAAGATCCAAAGAAATCGACTATGTGTTCGACTGAAAAAGACTCTATATGGATTAAAACAAGCTCCTCGAGCTTGGTACGAAAGGTTAAGTAACTTTTTAGTTCAAAGTGATTTCATTAAAGGAAAAGTAGACACTACCTTGTTTATCAAAAGGGAAGGTAAAAGCTTTTTACTTGTCCAAATTTATGTTGATGACATTATATTTGGATCATCTAATGAGACTTTGTGCAAGAAATTTTCTAAGTCTATGCAGGATGAATTCGAGATGAGCATGATGGGTGAACTATCTTTCTTTCTTGGTCTACAAGTGAAACAACTGAGAGAAGGAATTTTCATTCATCAAGAGAAATATGCAAAAGAACTTGTTAAAAAGTTTGGACTAGAAAATTGCAAAAAGACTGACATACCAATGTCAAATTCTTCAAAGCTAGACAAAGATGAAGGAGGAAAGAAAGTCGACCAAAAATTATGCAGGATTATCATTGGTTCACTTCTTTATCTTACTGCGTCTAGACCTGACATTTTGTTTAGTGTTTGCATTTGTGCTAGATTTCAATCAGATCCTAAAGAATCTCATCTAAGTGCTGCGAAATGCATCATCAAATATGTTGCATCGACTGCTAAGCTTGGTCTATGGTATCCCAATGAAGGAGACTTTACTCTTCTTGGATATTCAAATGCAGATCTTGCAGGATGTAGAGTTGATAGAAAAAGCACATCTGGCACTTGTCAATTGCTTGGTAACAGGGCAATATCTTGATTTTCAAAGAAGCAAAGTACTGTAGCACTTTCAACAGCAGAAGTAGAGTATGTAGCTCTTGGAAGCTGTTGTTCTCAAATACTATGGATAAAACAACAACTACGAGACTTTGGCATCAAAGACTCTTGCACCGAGATCAAATGCGACAACACCAGTGCAATTAATCTTACAAAGAATCCAATTCTTCATTCAAGAGCAAAGCATATAGAGATTAGACATCATTTTATTAGAGATCATGTTCAAAATGGAGAAGTCTTGATACAGTTTATCGACTCAAAGAATCAACTGGCAGACATATTCATAAAGCCGCTTTGAGAAAAGCTCATTTGAGTCTATTCGTTCAAGACTCAACATCTTATCTCTTAAAGACCGATGAAGCTCAGACTCAGGAACAAAATCTGAAAAGGTTCGGACTCAGAAGACCAAAGGTTACGACTGTAAGTTATTTGGGTTATAGTGCTTTTAATTTTTTAAACTGAAATCTCGAAAAGGTAAAACAGTATGTTAATCTCTAATCGATATTAAAAAGGTGGTTATCTTTTTGAAAAAGATGGTTATCAATTTTCAAAATGGTAGTTATTTTTAATAAGGCATTTTTATTTTTTCCTTTTCGTGATGTTTCAAATACCCCGTTTCGATTGGTTTATATATTGTTCTTCTCCCTCTTTATTTTCACTCAAAAAACCCTAAAGCATAGATCTTCACTCTCTGTAATTCTTCTCTCGTGTTTAACCCTTAAAGTACTCATCTTTCTCGCGAATCGAGTGTGAAAATCCTCTCAAAGACTTTGACAATGTCGCATCAAAGAAAGTCATCGAGAATAGCAAGCAGGGGACCACAAGTTATGCGTGAGGGGCCTACGCATTTCGATCTAACCGAAGAAGGAGACTCTCCAAGGCAACAGGAGTGTCAACATTCTCAACCGCGCAATTTCTCACCCGCTAGATCACCTGATCGTCTCGATCAACAAGCAGAGGAAGACATCATCGAGGATATAGAACCCATAAGATCTCTTAAGCCCGCATTCACTTATAAGCTTTACTCCGTTTTGAAAGAAGGGGGTTCTACAATGACATTTATTGATGAGTTTCTAAAAGAAAAAGGGTATCGGAATGAGACACATTTCTTAAAAGTGATGGAACGTTCGGGAGTTGTTCCTGTTGGAACAGCGGAAAGGGCTTTCGCTAATTTTCCTAGTGATCCACGTTTTGGAAGTGCGAATCAGCCTGAAGGAAAAGATGACGATGAAAAAATGTTTGTGCACTTTAAGCCAAGACTGGGTGTGGCTGCAAAATTCGAGGAAAGAATGAAGAATTGTTTCATTCTGAGGAACACAAAAAGGTTTACTCAAAGTTGCTGAAGGGTGGGGTCATGAACCCAAGAACTGTGGACTTCGATTTCCTTGACCTGTTATACATCAAGCTGAGAGAGAAGTTTGAAAAACTTCAACTTGATCATTTTTGCACTGAGATAGACACTGCTCATTCTGAACTGACCGCATATTTCTATTCGAATCTTAGTTTTCTTGATGCGAATAGATTTGCCTTCAGTGTTAGAGATAAGGAGTATGTGGTTGACATGGATATTCTTGCTGATGTAATTGGTGTGGAAAGAGGGGCTTTCCAATCTATATATGTGTCCGTTAGTCATGCGACCATAGAGCTTGCTAAAGATAGAATTGCGGAAGGGCAACTCTCTTATCTGAGGATGAGTGCATCCAACATACTGCTCCATAAGATCGTGATTAACTGTCTCTTAGACCCAAGTCTACATCGAAGACAGATGTCTCAAACTCTGAAGCAAAATTGATGTACGCCATCAAAATTGGTTACAAGTTCTCCTTGCCTCACACTATAATGTTTCACATGTATAGGTCCATAGCAAAGGACAGGGCAAACTTCCTTACTCTGCTCTTATCACTCGTTTATTCAGACACTTTAATATTCAGCCTCCAAATATTCTGTGTGTGAGAACCATTGATCAAATGGTAATAAGACTGAAAATGATCACAAAGATGCGTCTGAAGGATTTAAGTAAGGCGTTAGAGCGATTTAAGGAGAAAACCCCTGTCAAGACTAGACAAGACTCTACTGCTGCGAAGAGAAAAGGCAAAGAACCCATGACTATTCCATCCAAAAGAAGGAGAGAAATCATCTTACAAGATGAAGATGATGAGGAAGACATTGCTATCTCCACCTTTGCCTCACAGAACATTCAGCGTCTTGTTCCAGAGTCGGGAGAAGAGACTGAGAAAGGGAATGAGGAGACGGAATTGATGAGGGAAGAAGAAGACACAGAAAGAGCAGAAGCACAGGAGTAGACAGGAGAAAAAACTGCAGGAGAAGGTCGTGAAGATTCTCCAGCTGAAAAGGAGAATCAAGATCGTCATGACACTAAAGAAGCAGCTGAGCAAGAAAAATACTTTTCTCCACCCGAAGGCACTAAAACAGGGGGAGATGCTCCTAGAGAAAGTATTCCTCTACTAACTTTTGCAAGTGCTAGTGTCAGTCGTTCTCCGCGATGCGAGAGGATGTATATGCCTCACAATTTCCGAAGAAGACCCTGAGGCATCATCTCCAAATGTGGATCCTCGTGCTGATGTTCGATCATATGGCTTTACTCCACAATCTGACCATGCTGAAGCAAGCACATAGACTAATAAATCTGCAGACTTTCAAAGGTTGCTTGAACTTCTTATGGAGCTTAAAGGCCAGGTCTATGCTTTGGGATGCGAATTTCAGACTCTGCAGAATGCGCATCATGTTATCTCCGTCACTTTGCAAGATCAAATTCAAGATATTCATCTTGATTCGGCAACCGCAAAGGGAACGGCTCTAGCACAACCGGGGAGGATATGAAGAAGTTTGGAAGACACTATCAAGTCGATGGGAGATTTTCAACTCGTTCGCATTCCTAGGGCATCTTGATTTTATCTTTCTCACCTTTTTTATGCTGACAAAAAGGGGGAGAAGTTGTAGATTTTAACTCTTGGACAAATTTTTCAATGTTTTGATGTTTTTGTTTGACTTGTTTGACTTTATTTTTTGTTTGGATTTTGGACTGACTTGAACTTTGGATTGCTTATTGCAGTACTTTAAGCTATGCTGTTGATTTCGATGAAGATAACTGATAAATGTTTTTGCAGGACTAACTCTTTTTCTATGGATGCAGATCCGTCATTATCTTTATCCTAATGAGATATATTTGTTAGCTTAAATGTTGTATTGCGGGTCATTAGTATCCAAATTTGCAGGAAAGTTTTGTCGCCATCAAAAATGGGGAGATTGTTAGAGAAATCTTCTTAAGATGTTTTGAAGTCGACAAAACATTTCCATCAGTCTAGTCTGAAGACTTGCAGACTCTATTGACAAAGTCTGAAGACTTGCAGACTCTATTGACAAAGTCTGAAGACCTCCAGACTCAAGATTCAAAGTCTACCTTCATTGACAGTTTCCAAACCGACGAAGTTAAAGTGCTAGATTAAAGCATATCGTTATGGATTTGATTCGTTTGGTTAAGGAATATCTCACGGCTGGAGTTAAGCACTTCAAAGATATGTTATTCGTATTCGAGTAATCTAGATCCTCTAGATCCGCAAATTATACTTGGAAGGTTCTATTTATGGAAACCTAGATCCTGATTATATGGGCGAGCAGGATTGATGGGCTATCGTCATTTTCCTTGAATAGCTCGAGATCTCTCTAATTGATTCTGTCCAACGGGTTGATTGGAAGAACTTTTTGGAATGTGCCAACGGTTATTGAAGGCATAAAGAACTATATAAGAGAGACGTTCAAGTTGTTTAAGGGTTCCTTGATAGAAAATTTTCAAAGTCTGAATCTCTTTGTTCTTTTGCGATCTTATTCATTGAGCTATATTTGTAAACAAAAGAGAGACTGAATTTGGTGAGACCTTGAGGAAGTGTAGTAGAGTCTCTACACTATGGAATCAAGAGCGTGAGACTGTAAATTCTCTTTTGATTCTTAGTGAAATCCAGCCGGTGGGCTGTCCATGCGGGAGAGTGGACGTAGGCTTGGTCTAAGCCGAACCACTATAAACTTGGAATCTTGATTCTCTATCCCTAATCATTTTACTTTACATTGCATCTTCTTACGTCTATTATTGTTTTCGATCTCTTAGTCTATCAATCGTTAAAAATCAATCTATTCTGTTACGATTTATAAAAATCACTTTGTTCACCTATTCACCCCCCCTCTAGGTGCTTGTACTAGTCTTGTCACAAATTATCTAAAATTAGGAGATATCTCTTATATCAATTTATTCCCTCAGTTGTTTCTTTGGTCAAGGCACTTAGTTCTCTATGCAACCATTCCATCACAACCTCTTTATTTCATCCTTTCCACAAGCTATTATTTTTTTCATTATTTATTTTTTAATGTCCAAGCCATTTGAGACACAAACCCACATTTTAAACTTAAAATGTTTACTAACCATTTTATCATTATATACAAACTGAGCAAGAGCAGTTTTACCAAACCCACCTATACCAACTATTAGAAGGATGGAGATGTGCTCATACACATTTGAATCCGGTAATCATAACCATCTTTTATCATTGTCTCTCCTTCATGTACGAACAAATGCATTTCTTCTCTCTTCCTCCACTCTCTACTACTTGCAAATCCACAGGGCACCCATCCAAGGGGAATCTTCGATCGGCCATAATGGTTTGATTCTCTCCCTCACTGCTCTTACTTTGGAGCTCATCTTTAGTTTAAAAGTAAGCTAATTTGAACTTAAGAAAAATGTTCTTACCTCCTTGATCATTTCATTGTGGCCCCTCAATTCTCATCATGTAGCTTCCTTATTGAATTCTCTTAGCATGTCATGTGCATCATATAAGGCATCTTTTTAGATTCTCAAGTCAACCTTGGATTTGGCGAGTATGGTAGTATTGCTATTCTACATCATACAGTATAGCCCAAAGCTTGGAGACGATACCTCTGAGCAACTCGATTTCATGCTTGACGCCTCGTAACTTTCCAACCATTTCTAATGCTTGAGGAACCAAATGAGCAACGATCTATCAAGGGTGATGATAGCTTCCGTCATTTTTGTTCTCCCTCTTTGAGGATCAAAAGATATTAGTCTAGTCCTCCCAAGGCTAAAGACTTGTCAGAACATTTATAGGAAGTGAATGTCAACACTCATCTAAGACTGGCAAATCAAAATACTAAGAAATCTTGTAACTTCAATGACCGACTTGTGTTGTTGAAGATTAGAAATGATTGAACTAGTCATCATACAATAGATTTATGACTTTTTGGACAATTCTCCTATATAAATATATTATGAGTGAGTTTTCCATTAGGGGTGCAAAATGAGTCATCATGCTGGGCTTAACCTCAATTAGACTCATAAACTCAAAGCTAGAAGCTCGATTCGAGTTCTATCAGTTACTTTTTTTCTTGCTCAAACTCAACTCGATAGAAAACTTGGCATACTCGAATTATGTGGATAAAACTCAACATACTCTATTATTTCCAGCTCAATCGAATTTGACTTGATTCGACATACTCACACGTCCCCCTTTTTGTTTGTTTTTAAGATTATATCAGAGGCTGAAATGTGTAATTATGTGGTAGAAAATAATATTACATGTATACTATTTATTATATGTCACAAAAAAAAATCCTATAATTTATAAATACCCGGTTAAGCTCACGAGCCAATCGAGTCAAGCATCTTCATATTCAAACTCAACTAGACAAGCTACTCTGTCTTAGTGGTCATGTTAGGTGGCTTGCTCCCAAGTCAGCCCGACCATGAAAAATTAAGAATCAATACCGGTGTTAGTCATGCTTGTAAGCTATTCTCTCATGTGAAACGTTTATATAGCTAATGTGGTGCCTAGTTGGCACTATGTCAGCCACGTTACCACCATGTACGCAAATAAGAATGGGGCACACGTGTCTAGGTTATCCAACTCATCAATCTAGCATAGCAACTTAGCTAGAGAACTAACGGTTCATGGACAATTTTGAAAATTAAGAAGATTAGAGGTAAGGAACTTCAAGCAAAATGACGGGCTAGTCCACTGGTGGCATCATTGCTCATCCCTTTTATTTGCATTCGAGATATGCTCATTACTCAATGTTTGTTGGTACTGACCGGAATTAATGGAATTTTGACATGTTGCGGTTGCTTATTGCAATGTTGAGTTGCCTTTTTATCCTCATAGCCTAATCATTTGAGCTTTGCTCCACCACTTGAGCATTGTGCTCCACTTTCATTGGGCTACTCTTGTTTGTCTCAGTGAAAGAGGAAAGAGGATGTTCTCTTTGTTTAAGGGCTTTATACCATTCGATTTCTCTACTTTGAGAGAGGAATCTTGTATAATGTTTTTCGGAAAATTATAATCAAAGGGTGACAATTTGCGCTATTCTAGGTAGGTAATCAAGTTCCAATTTCTGATAAGTATTTTAAAGTTTTAGAATATTGTTGGGATATTGCAGTGGAAGTCAATATCTTCGGCTAAGCAAATTGTAAAATGAGAGTCCAGTCCAAACCTGTCAACATATCTAATTAGATCAACATTCTCTTAAAAGTTTCAATGAGTTATAAGTAAATTATAATACACTAATTGCTTCATGTTACATCGCATGATGTGGTACTTCCTTCACTTAACACCCTCACATTTACACTTTAACAAATCTTCCTCCCACATGTGAGCCTTCCGTGTCACCCCCGCTCCTTCTTAGTCTAGGAATTCCTTCCGCACTAATATTATTTCAACTCAAGTCTCCACCTTGGCCCAACCAAGTTTGGTAGATGTTGGAGAGAGGAACAATATTTGCCCTTCAGCACCTCAATGCCCTGGCCTAGCCAAGTTTGGCGGGAAGTCTGGGGATACCATCCGCCATCTTGATTAGAGAGTCACATATGAGATATTCACCACACATCTATTCATGTTAGCAGCAGCAATCTACTATTGGCTCTAGTACCACTTGGGTCGACGTTGTCAAAACCCAATAAATTAATCAAGAATATTGTTAAGGGAGTGCGTAAGTTTGAGCCCTTCAACATTTCCTATTGGGCTCATATTCTCTCAAAAGTTTAAACTATGGACTAATCTGTCAATTAATATATATTAACTATTCCAAATTATATCAATTGTGGGACTTTTGCTGCCTAATGCCATCGGAAGTGAACCTTAAAAAAGATGAAAGCTTAAGTTCAATCTATCACAATTTCAGTACACATAAGTTCCTCAATTCAATTTCATATATGCTTGGATCGGTAAATTCCACGCATTATTCATTAACAACTAAACATCCTTAACTATGTTGTCAAAATGATGATGACGAAGAATGAATAAATGAGCACACATTGGTGCAGACTCTTGATCATTCAAGCAACTCTTTGGGAGATGATATACTCTTTTGCTAATTGAAATGTGCTAAAAAATTATCGAAGTTTTCGGTTAACATTTTCCATATATATGTCGAATAATTCAACATGCATATAATTTTCCAAAATCATTATGACAAACTAAATGAATTCCTTTTCTTTCATATCAATTGAAGCCTAAGTGAACAAGGGATTTCATGAATCAGCCACGATCCGTGTAGCTGTCATTAGGAAATGGGCGTCTCAAAGGCTGTGAATGGCGAAGATGAAGTTGGATTTAAAAGAAGTAAAGTTTAGTTATGCTAAAAAAAATGGCAGATAGATTATGCCACTATCGTATCTTCTTAGGCATTATCAAGATACAAGACTGAACAAGTGCTACTAGATAAAATTTGTTAAGTGATGGATCAAATCAATCACAGTCTAAATTAAACTCGGATTTATGTCATTTCTTTGTCAAATATATCTATGCTCAAATCCTCAACACCACAAATGCTTTTGAGAGAGAGAGAGAGAGAGAGAGAGAGAGTTCCCCTTTTATAGTGCAAAGTTGAAAGATGGATTTTAGATATTAGCCCCACAAAACACAGTTCCAAATACTAGGATAGAGACTATGACAGAGCATCCCAATTCACATCATCTCCTAACAAAATGCAGTAGGAAGCAGTCCTATCCACTATCCTTGCCCCTTTGATTTTGTTGTGGAGCGTCTCCAAAGTGGAACTAATAACAACGCCCATCTATATCTTCTTCGTATTGAAATTATTTGTAAGTATTTATAGACCAAACTAATTATCATATGTTAAATTTAAGAATACTTCTATCTCTTTTGAAATGATAATATTTTGAATGTGAGAAAATTATCCAAAATGTCATAAATACATTGTAAGACAAACAAGTCAGACTTAAACCTTTCAAATTAATCAATTTAATCATAAATCTTTTGACAACTTACCAATTTTGTCTTAAACTTTTCATTTGTGTCAATTTAGTAATAAACCTTTTGAAAATTTGCTAATTTAATCCTAGACCTTTTGAATATTTGTCAATTTAGTCATTCAGACTAATTTTAATCGAAAATTACTGACGTGGATACTGGCCGACCAATGACTATCCTACGTGGTATAATGGCGCTGACGTTGATAATTTTTACATTTTTTTTAAAAAAATTTTCATTTTTTTTCCTTTTCAGCCCTTGTCTTTCCCTTTGGCCAAAAATGAAAACAAAAAAGCAAAAATTATATACATAAGTAATTTTCAATCAAAATTAGCAAGTCGTTGAAAGATTTAAGAATAAATTGGTACAATTAAAATATTTAGGATTGAATTAGCTACCGTATAATAAGTTTAGAACTTTTTGGATAATTATCCCCTTCAAATATGATCATTTATTTGTATAGAAATAAATGTACTTCCTGAATACATGCCAATCTTCTTTCTAGATTGATTCCGATCCTACTTTAGATGACCTTCCTCTTACTTTTTCTCTCCATCATATAAACATATAATAGCACACTGGCTCTACCTCTCGCCCAAAGGACAAAACCACTCCACATGGTTTTACCGAAAACTATGAATAGACTACTAAAAATCAAGTCAAATTGTGATAATACACCACGAGACTACGGGTAAGTGATGTCTCTGTCCATTTGCTTGGCTTTTCTTTCTTCGCTTTATAATTGATCGATTGCTTCTAATCAGCAGCAGAAACCCTAGAAAGAATTTCATGTCACAATCCTTTTTCAATCTTTAACATGTCCAATTCCGAAAAATATGCTCAAACTCGTCGTAGTAGATTTCAACCGTCGGGAATAAATTCTAGAAGAAGCGCATGTATTAGATAATAAGAAAATGTCAAGAATCCTTGTGCCTTTGTTCAAGTTGGATTTAATAAGCACATAACAAGGACCGTGTAATAATGTCGCTAGAGTTGGAGCCCTGATCATTTCTTGATAATTATGCAAATCTCTCTTTTGTGATTTTATCAACCCCGAAAAAGAAAATTATAATAAAAAGAAAAAAATTCATAGTGGATAGAATTATGTCCAGAGCGACAGCTGGAAGTTGTTGATAGGGGAGAGGAACAGAAACGGTCAAATCATTGCCCACCAGAGGCCAACTCCGATAACTTTTTCTAAATTTTTCATATGTTAGAATACTTTAGTTTCTCTCTTCTCCTTCAACTAAAATAATGGAGGGGCCAAAGTTAAGCTCGAGAATATCCATTTCCATGAACAAAGTGCAACTCAGTGGAATCAACCTTTTTAGGGCCACCTATCCCCTCTCAAATTAAACAAATAACAATTATGGTAAATGACTCTTTGCATTTCCGAAAGCACTTTGTGTCTCTCCCACTTTCCATTTGAATATGATTGTGTTAATGGAATTCCCAATCACAGTAGTTTGTCACTTCATGGGGCTGGATCTTCATTATCTATTATAATACGGGGAATGTGAACTTATAAAATTTGCTAAACTCTGGCATTGAATTGACTATTGTGTGCATATCATCCTTAAATTGTAGATTTGTGACATGCTTAGTCGACTTCTTGAGGCAAGCACCTTGATTGTACTTATTCATATGATTGTAGTTGATGTTGTTAGGTGGTACATGTGAGATCTTGGAGGTGCTGAACTCTTGGCCGCTAATTATCCCAAGTTAAAAAAAAAAATTAATTATTCATCGAGCTAAGTTGCTTAGTGGGTTTAACGTAAGTGCGACTAGCTAGTAGGTGCCTGTATTTTTTTTTTTTAATGAATTTGATAGAAAAGTCAGGTTTTATATGACAAAATCGAGTATCTCCCACTTTACGATAGTCAATTATTTGCGTAAACCCATGCTTGATTCAGAAACTATACATGTATACATGCTTCAAGAAAAACTAGTCATTTACTTGTTTCGCATGCTAGACTTACAAAATTTGGCGGGAAAATTAAGTCTTTGGTTCACTTCAACGGAACCGTGTAAACCTCTAATGTGCTTATCGAATGATTTCCGTCATTATTAGTAAACGTTGGTGTGACTTGACTCGATCATGTGATGTTGTTATATATACTACAATTACTTGAAATACATTTGAATAACATCCTTTTCTATTTGAGTGTGGCTTCGACTATTCCTCAAGCCTATCAATTCATTACACACCATTAACCAAAATATGTCTAAAGTTAACTAATTGGCATATATGTTCGAAGAATATTGCACGTCAATGACCACAAGCATTCTTTTCAACAGTTGATTTGTAATAAAGCACTCTCAAGTGCTCTTAGTGGACTATGTTTGAAAAATATTTATTTTTATTGCCTAGCTCTCTTTTCGTGGGCAAATATAAACCATTATATGCGAAAGAGAGTGCGTTGCCTCTTCCTCTCCATTGTCGTTAATATTAATTTCTTTTCAATATGGGTGCACTCCCTTTTAGGGTGTTTGATTAGTGTGGAAAATATGTTGACATGCAAATATATACATATATATATATAGTTAACATTGAAGTGCAATATTTTTCATGCCGAGACATTAGGTCTCTAAATACTCCTCATATGCAAGTTAGATAAAAAAATAATTATATAAAATTATTTTTGAACGATTATGGAGTAAGTCCTAAAACTTGTCGTGATAAGGTAATTGAGTTCTAAAATTTTCATTTTGTCCATTTAAGTTCTAACACTTCCAATTTCGATACACTTGAGTTCTTCCTATCAACTCTGTTAGTTTTAAGTAGACGGAAAATGTTAAATGGCGATTTTGTGGCTGTGAATAAAAAAAGTCACATAGATTTCCATCCGCTAAGCCAAAGGAGATGATAATAACAGAAGCACTAAAATGCACAACTATGATAACTTTTTAAGACTTAACTACAAGAAGTGAAAATTTTAGGATTCAAATGCATTATTGTGATAAATTTTAGGACTCTTCTGTAATTGTCCAGCTTTTTTTTTTCTTTTTTTTTTTTTTTTAAATGGAATCCTTATGAATAAGACTGTCCAGACAGATATGACAAACGTAAATAAGAATCCATATGCAAGATGAACACATGAAAGGTGCATAAAGAAATTGTATAAAACTCTAATGTCATGTCTAGTCCAATTTGTTAGATAACTATGAAACTTATTTGATACCTCAAGATCGGGGGCGTTTTAAAAGATTTAAGTTCTGTATCGTTTATGCATACGTATGCATGCACATACTATTCTCTATGATTCCCTTTTATTATAATGTTTTCACATTGTGAAAGCAAAAACAGCAATAGCCGCCATAACCACTAGACCAATTTTGAATAGAAAATTCTCTACCAGCAATGTTACTTTTTCAAATGAATTTTTAAACTTAATGGATTATATTTTTGTCCCTATTTCTGTGGTCTAAATTTTCAATTCTAACCGAATTATAGAAGTGTTCAATCCTATTATGGACCTTGGTGTCAATTTAAGTTCTATTGATCCTAATAGCATGAGCAATGGGATAGTTAATTAGGTTCCGTCAGCAAACAAATATAATACATATATATAAATATATATATATATATATTATTAACCATGATTAAAAAAATTGAGTTAATATCTCTCATGAACTAGAAAGAAAGGGAGTATTACATGATTTGGTATTGATCGTTTAAGATTGTCATAGTTATATTGTATTATCACTCTGCTGTGGATGTAATGTAACTATCAATGATGATAGGAGAAACTCTACCTTTTAACTACACCCCTCAGCCTACGCCTTTTCTTCTCCAACCAAGTACTCGAAATTTCAATTTATTTGATCAAGTTCACAAGTTTTATTTGATCAAGTTCACGAGCTTGCATAAAATTTCTAATCAAGCCCCTCAAACACCAATTTTAGTCAATTTTGAGCTTAATTGTTTGTCAAACCATGCTGAAATACGACTTGGGAAAAAAAAAATTGCCTCCTTGGACAAGTCGTCATGAAAAAGCTTTAACTCTAGAATTGCATAAATTTTCTTTTCGCCCATTTCATTCTCCATGATGGCTTGTCAATGGTGCAAAAGTTTTTAGATGTCATACTAGCATGGTCCAGTGGGTTATGTAGCTCGAATCAACTAGAATTGATGCATGACAGGATTGATCAGAAAACTTAAACAGGCACAAGGGCTTATTTAAACAAATAATCAAAATGAAGTTCAATGATTTGATTGGGAAAAGCATGTAGGCTCAAGAACGAAAAGTAGAATATCATGGTGAAATATCAAACATTATATAATTTATTTGTATAAATAAGAGGGAGGTTCGTAGTTATCAGCATCGGCAACCCTTGTAAGGTGTTAATATAGGTGTTGAGCACCCCTCATAAAGTTAGCGGTAAGCAAAAAAACCGAGTTAATTTGAAGAGACAGCTAATCATGGGTTAATGCAGACAATTAGTTGTTAACTATCTAAGATTGTCTTTGTCAAGTGAAGCTGTGAAAAAAAGGCACAAAAAAGGCCGAGGATTTCAAAAGTAGGGTGTGATGTGATTATTCTAACTTTATTTGGATGGCCTCAGACCCATCCCCTGTGTCACTGTCAAAATTTTATGTTCACAATATTTTATTTTATTTGGGGTATTGGTCGGACCAAAATCGAGACTTCGACCGGAGCACAGTGAACCAACCATGAACATATTACCCGTGTTCTTTATTTATATATATTTTTAAATTATGAAAGCATCTAAATATTTTCTGGTCCCTGGAAACATACAATTATTTCAAAATTTATGAAGTACTATTTTGAAATTTGGAAGTATCATCCATGGGTGAAAAGAGTGAATTTTTTTTTTTTTTTTTTATCGAAGGCGCAGCAAACATTTATTTGATTGGCTTTTGTAAAATAGTATTTTGATATTTAGCTACCTAAAAGACGAGATGTTTATTGTCGAGCTTTAAATTAGCAACGTTCTTGAATTGATACCAGATTTCAGATTGATAGTTACTTCGTCAACCCAATATGAAAGAAGAAAAGGGAGAAAGAAAGAAAGAAAATAAATAGAAAATAATAATTCTCCTCCTCTCTTATAATTTGGTGGCACGGAAAAAATGAATTTCTTTCCATTTCCTACTAAAGTAAGGAGGAAATAATAAAAAGATGAACCAAGTGAAGATACTTCCCTACTATTTCCACTGATATCTCTTATTCTCTCTCACTCCCTCCCTCCCTCCCACTCCCAAAAAACGTACTCAAAACGAAGTAAATTTTAGGAAATTACAGAATAAGATGTACAGGCAATGGCAAAAACGTCCATTCATGAGATGTGATCTCACGTTGACTTGACAGAAGGCATACGCAACGAGATCGAATGGCGCTTTCAAACGAGATCGACTAATATGTTGTGACTGACCAATTATTTTGGTCGTGTGATGATATGCTTGTCATCTCACGTGACATGAAAACATTTTTTATAACATACTATGATATGTTTTTCATTTTATGTGTCATAAAAAATCTTTTGAAATTGCCCTTTTTTTTGTTGACTCGATACAATTCCTACCACTTTCGCGTGAAATAATCACATGAAATACCGTCTCGTGTCTTCTAGACAAAGTTGTGAAAAAGCAGGTTTAGAGTCAAGAGTGTGATCCTTACTTCGTTTATTCCCATGGGACCATAATTCAATGTGGAAATATTCCCTATCCACATTCATCGGCTGAGAGATTTTTCATTTATTTTCTTATTAATCACGTTAATGAAATTCGAAAAAGGAAAAAAAGATAAAGAGGGTCACAGGACAAAGATTGGGGTTCGATGAGTTTAAATTCTTCGGCCACAACTTATAGTTAAATGAAATTTTCTTTTTTGGAGATCTAATTTATTTGTCATGAGGTGCTCAACAATTTGTATCCAACCAAGAAGAAAGTACATCAGAATTGCATATGGTGCGCACTATAGTGGCGAAGAGGTATCCAAATTGAAATTAAGTTGTTAGTGGTTGGACTTGTGGTTATTGTGCTAACTTTTTTTTTTTTGAAATAAATTTGAACAATTGGAGTAATTTATATGAAAGAAAAATTATGTCTCTTGGTCTCCATTCATGAATGATAACTCATGCTCGATGTATAAGTAGAGATTCACCTTAAAAGAGTCATCACTTAATTGTTTCTTTTTTTGGATTTGATCCACGTTAATCGGGTGAAGCTGTCCTGCTTGATATTAGAACATTACACCAATCGGAAAAATAGCAACACGTAAGTACCACGTAGCATGAAATCTTTCGGTCCGTTTGGAACTAGTATTATGGAAAGACATACCGTATATTGCTATAATTACTCAAGTACTATATGATTTTTTTGTCGGAATCCAAATAAAAATGAATGTTATACGGTGTGATCCACCTCTCAAATCATATATGTCTTCAACTATTTTAAAATTAATCTTGTAGCCTACGCAATCCAAGTTGCAAAAAGATGATGGCATTCGCAAATGTGAAAATTTCCTATTGCTTTAATCCCCTCACCATTATGGAGTTGATGATTTAGCTGACTTAGATGTGCTTATGATGCTAGCCTAGTACCCTAAAAGAACTCTACTAGCCATTAGAATAAATCACTCCCTAATAACATTATTTTAATTGTTTTCATTTTAAAGATTCATATTTTTTCCCCATCTCTAATCGGAGAAAACTTCTCCAACCAAACTTTTTAATTGGTAAATTAATAATAGAAATCATTCAAATTCATATCCAATGTATTTCACATAAGAGAGATGCCATATTTGTACCCCTAACAAAAGATCCTAATCCAATATCGGATGTATGGAAATCTAATCCATAATCAAATAGCAAACATTTTAATGCGACATAAAAAAAAAAAATAGTAGCGTTAGAAACATTATTATTTGCGCGGGATGCAGGCCCTCCAAAATTATTGGTCCTAGGAGATTTTCTCGTAGAGTAGTATCAATGCACAAGCAGTAGATGGTCGCAAACTCGGACATAGAGATGGATTAATATTGTACGCATAACCCATGCACCATTTTTTGTACACATCTCATATCTCTTACCAGTCGAGACCAGCGGTTAGTTACTTGCTAAAAATAAAACTACCCATATCGGTGGCATAAGACATCGGATGTGTAGAAAAAGAAGATTTTGCTTTGTCCAACACTTTTTCTCTTTGTATTTGACCTAATTTTTCCAATGACAAGTGACCAGGGAGAGAGAGCTTACCAGCCGCCCACACACACATTTTGGTGCGGACAAAGTCCTAACTTTTGTGCTCGACCTTGACTATAGTTAAGCTTTGTCGACTCCGCTCGATCGGACTACACTCCAACACAAATCCGTGCACGCAGAGAGAGAGAGAGAGATTATGTCGAGGGTTAACTTTTAACCACAATGATTATATTATATAATAAAATTAAGTGGAAGTTCGAGATAGATAACGGCACGACCCAAAAAGCGTGCACTGGCATAGTTCATAAAGGTGTTGTCTGTGGGTGCCACGTACGGGGCTAGAGAGAGAATATGAGGAGAATTGTGCTTCCAATAGAGGAAAGGCAACTTAGATCCGTGTCCACACACCGTCCGTCTGATTCTGCTACGACAACCCGTGCATGACTCATCTTCTCTTAGGGTTTCGATTGGTAGAAGAGTCCTAATCGGAACATGAGACTCGGTTCAACTCGAAGTCAACCATATTCGTAAGTTGTCGCTAATAGGAGGGCGATGGTGTTCCACTACTGATTTCTTAAGTCTAAAAAGGACGAGCGTTATAAGCTTTTTTAAGCTGAAAAAGCAATGGACATCCACTTTGGAGCCGGCTTAATTAAACTAAATTAGGAAATTATTATGTCTGGTTTAACTTAGATGACACCAAATTTCAGCCGGATCGGGGCTCGATTCGAGGGTTTTGTGCTCCTCATAGCTTATTCTGCTCATCATATTAAGATCAGATTTTAGAACCCTTGCAAATTTTAACGGAACTGGTGCAAATATATGCAAAAGATTAAGTAATAAGGAAGCGGCACGAAACGCTTGAGAATATACAACACCATAAAGAGAATAATCTCGATCTTGCGTTGTTCTTGTTCATGCGGGTGTCCACGCATGCACGCATCTTTATTTATCTCTGTATGCCTTGGGCAGCGGAGAAGAATATGCTCCACGACCGTACCTTTTTACCTAGGGCTTGGGTTTATTCCCAGAATACTGTATTAGTGTCCTGGACACGAAAGAACTGACTTCCAAAAAGTTTGCGTGCGACTCTTTTAGGATTGGTGATTGGTGATACGAAGGGGACGCAACATGCATCGATTCCATTCAATCCAAGCGAATCCCATCAGCATTTCGAGAATATACTTCCCAACATACTTCCCCCTTTATGCTACAGACAAGACCTTTGTTGATTTGTCCATCATCAAACACCCAAATGAATTCTAAACATTGGATATTCGATGACATTAGCATTTTAAGAATTATCAGGCTCTTGTTAAGATACTCAGTTCGGTACATCCACGGAAAAGATAAATAAAAAAAAAAAAAGTTCGAGAAAAATATCAGTGGATCATAAGAAAATACAATAACGCGTATTAGTTAGTATAACCTTAAGATTATCGCCTCAAACAGCTGAACTTACTACATAATGCAATCAAAACCGTAACTTTTGCATACTCTAGAGTATATACTTGCATGGACTCGACTGATAACCATAACGATCTTGTATTCATGTAGCATATGAGATTAAATTTGTTCAAGATTATGGTCCCTTGGAGTTAGCATAGGGACCTTGAAATGGAGCTTGAATATGAAGCTACTTTAGGGCAAGATACATAGCGAAGGGCAAGAACAAGCACTTTGTAGGCCGACTGAAAAGGTGAATTTCAATTAAATCTATGCACGATCTTTTTGATCCCACAGGTGGAAAAGCTAAAGCCCTCCAAAAGGTTATTAGTTAGGATTCGGTCGCTTTCATCTCTCAGCTTTCCACCTAGATTCTGCCCAGTTGATGTTTGAATTAGCTCATTTTTTTCCTCTCTGCAAGAAGAACAACTAGAGTTGGGTTGTTGCCAAATAATCAATGCACTAATTGTGCCCTTCAATAATGGCATGTACCTAAAGGAATGCAGTTCATGACGAGATATACCGTGTATGCTCAAGTTGCAGCTTTTCATCTTTCAATTCAATTGTAAGTTTCTTCACCATATATAAGCGTGACGTTCGCCTCCACATCATGAAGCACTTGCCACAATTAGTAAATACTGACGTTGTGCGTTGGAAGACAATCCTGATTTTCAATGGAGGATCAAATTGTAGCTTTGCAAGGCAGAAAACTGTGTAAAGGCACATGTTTGTCTGAAAATGGCATCAATCAGGAAGAGTGACAGAACCATTTGATGCGAATGATGCCATTTTTCTTTCCCTTTCCAACAAGTAGAGTTTCGGAAGCAATTGATAAACTAATTTAGTAAATGCCCACCAAGAAACACAAGTGCACATGACTCAGTTTTACTGGTTAAAACCCTTTTTTTCTTGGGCAATTGGGCAGTCCCTTTCTTTTGGCCAACAAGAGCAGGATCCAGTTGCGTTTTTACAAGGAATCATCAGGATCTAGCTGAGGAATCTTGGTGAAGACTTTTGGTAAAGATTATTCCCAAGTATATTCTTGGTCCTATCCAAAATTGCTCCTTTATTAGTGCAAATTCTGGTTTATTTACAAACTAAAAGTAGGACACACATGCTAAAGTTGAATAATGTCAAGCGGCAGACAATGTGAGACCCAAAACGAAGATTGGATCACAGGAAAAAGAGGGGGAAATAGTCATTAGAAAAACGAGTCACGGTGGGATTCAACGTTCCTCGTTAGTGCACTCTTCTATTGGTCCACTTTGGGTTGTCATATTTTGCAGGTATTGATTGGACCTTAAAGTTCATAAAATAGTCAGTTGTTGGCAACCGCATAAGACCAACAGTCTTATTAAAAAAAAATTCCATACTTTCGTATAAATTTCACATTAAATTAGTCGATGAAAAGAACCACAACGGTCGGATTTTTCTTGATTTGTTCTCCTCAAAACTCTTAACTCTTTAATTATATTTTGTATGCTCGAAATCAATAAACTCAATCATAAAAACAGATATTGTCTTCATCTCCACTGTGTAGAAAGCAAACTCAACGAAATATATGACCTCATAATATTATTATCCAAAAGTAATATAAATTGCCCACGTTGTGTTAAGATGTGCTACACTAACGCAATACGATGAAATAGGCTAAACTGTGATTTGAACAGTCAAGTTATTTATCAACTAATTTCATAAGGGAAAATTATTCAAAAAGTCCTAAACCTATTGTCGGCAGCCAATACAGTCCTAAACTTTTTAATTGTGCTAATTTAGTCTTGAACCTTTTGACGATTTGCCAATTTAATTTTAAATTTTTAATTGTGTTAATTTAGTCCTAAACCTTTTGACGATTTATTAATTTAATTCTAAATATTTTGGCTATTTACCAACTTAGTAAACCTTTTGATGATTTATTGTAATACTTCCGGCTAATTATCCAAATAATAGTTTTATAACTAAATTGGTACAATTGAAACGTTTATGGCCAAATTGATCACTATATAATAGATTTAGGACTTTTTATACAATTTTCCCAATTTTGTAAACACTATACTTTTTAAAGTTCAACCATTAAAAGTTATTTCCTCAAACTCATCGACATCACCTTCTTTTTCTCTCTCGGCTTCACATATATTGGTTTTTTTCTTAAGCTCGCGCTCTTTTTGCTAGTGAATAGAAAAGTGAATTTTTCAGCCAATCGTGACCGCGGATGTTCAACTATTGATCACTTGTTGATTAAATCGATAACAAGCTAGTTTTCCAATTCCTTGCATTTATAATCGTCGAATCATCACGATATTCAATCT
This sequence comes from Eucalyptus curtisii, assembly GCA_017140595.1. Taxonomy (NCBI): domain Eukaryota; kingdom Viridiplantae; phylum Streptophyta; class Magnoliopsida; order Myrtales; family Myrtaceae; genus Eucalyptus; species Eucalyptus curtisii. The sequence goes on from CM029497.1 coordinate 9,129,160, forward strand.
TTGATACTTGATGATGGATCGCAATGCCAGGGTACAATGGTCCTCCAATTTGTAATTTGACGAGAGAGGAGGGATCTGGCAAAAAAGGGAAAATCCTAAGAGAGAGGGGGGCAGTACCGTAGTTTCACTGGGTTCCGGCAGGTGTCAGTTGTAAGGCAGATAAGTACAGTAGTATGTTCTGCTGACACTGTTTGGTATATTCTGTGTCTTTTTTGGTCATTATATCTCCCATTCCCATTTTGGATGTGAAAGCACCCGTCTGTCTCTCTCTCTCTCCGCCCCCTAGAACCCAAGACTCAACCCAAGAAGCTTCTCTTTCTCTCTCTCTCTCTCTCTCTCTCTCTATCTCTGTGTCGTGCAATGTTCTCCACGGACATTTATGGCATAAGGGATGTGATTCAGAGAGGACCTCAGCCTCTCTGAATTTTCCAGGAGGATTCTGGTTTCTTGAAAGAGAGCTTTCTGGGCCAAGAAAATATTCAAGAAAGAAGAAATTCTCTTCGGTTCGGTTCAGGTTCTGGGTGGAGCTTTCCCTGAGACCGGAGCTCATGAAGCTTTCATGCAAGTTCCACGTGTCCGTCCCTTAACGTCAACCATGATTCGTGGGCGGGTATGCAATGACGGAACTATGGTACTCTTTCTCCATGCTTCGCCTGCGATAGTGTTTCTTTCATTTCTAGTGTTATCAATGTTGAATTAATGTTGGTTGTGGTGAACTGGTCGTTTTCTTTCGTGGTATTAACGTTTTCCTTGTTCAGTTTCCTCATCTCTGTGAGGTTGTGTTTGCCGTTTACCGTTTGCCGTTTGCTATTGAACTTGTGAGAGAGTTTTGGCTAGTTGAAGTTTTTACTGCAGTTGGAGGAGAGGTTTTTATTCATGCTTGTGCACGCTTATTTGCTCTGAAAATGTTGAAAAGATGAGGCAATTGAGGTTTACGCTTTCCGGGCACTGGATTTCTTGATTTGTATCACTGTTGATAAGGACGGGATCATTTGATTGTGGACTTGGTTGATGCCCCGAGAAGGAAAACGTTATTCCCGAATCCTATATTTGGTTAATGCTTCGTGTATGTTCAGCAGGGTTCTATGCTTTAGATTGAAGTATCCGAAATTGTGTTGAACTCTTTTTGGCTTGATGTCATAACGAGCTGTAGTACTTCAACCTCTGTTTTGTTCTGTGGTACTAAAGGCTCACCCTTGAGCTTATTCCCCTGTCAACGTCATTTAGGGTGAAATTTAGAGTCGTTTGCTCTACAAATTGAGTACTTTTATGCCTCTCGCTGAGTTGTGTCATTAGTGTGGCTATCTGCTGCTTTTTTCTAAATTGATAAATGTAATGTTTAGTATCTTGAATTTGATCGAAAACTTTTTTTATGCAATCGAGAATCCTTGACATACTTTGTATATTCAGTTGCTTTCCTTCCTGGAAGGTATACCTATTAAATGAATATAATCGATACTAAACTAGGATGACCAAATCAGCAATCAGGTGCTGATAATTATATCTTGGTTGAGTTGGTTCTAAACTAGATATGTACGACATCATACCTGCTTTGCCATCGCCCATCATGCTCATGGATCCACTTTTCTGCTTCAGTTTTAGTTTAAATTCAAGGTCCCTCATGCAAATTTTTCTGTAATTGGTGAAATTGATTCTCTAATAGACAGTAGTTGACCATTGGGCAGTAGGGAATAACGATGGAACAAGTTGATGTGTATTCTTTCTTTGCTTTTATCAGTTTATATTTCTTGTGCTCTATCAGAATATCTGAATTGGTATTTACTTGGTTTTTGGTGTACAGGGTTCATGGAGAGCTAAGGCCTGACTGTTGATTTCTTCGTGGAGGCTTGGAATCACGGCAATATAAATTTAGACTGGCAACAGCTTTCTTAAACTCTAGTTATAGTAGGGCAAATCTCCTTTGGCAACATATTCAGGTTTCTAACTGAAACCATTCAGGCTTTGGTGGACACTTCAAACTTTCATCTGCTCAGTGAAACTTCAGCATCGCAGAAAAGCTTGAGGAGCCTTATTTTGATGAATTATCTGACAAAGTGTTGCACACGCTCACTTTTTCCGCGACTCCATCCTTGCAATCTTTGGGAGTTTCACTCAGACCTGTGCAAGAAGTCAACGCTTGTCAGACTTCTGTGACTGGAAAACTATCTCAAAAGTTTCTGCTGCTGGAAACTTCGGCTTAAAGTCCATTTTTTTGGGCAAATCTCCTTTGGCATTTCGGAGTCCTTAGTTGGCTCCATCTATCCCTGTTAACTGGGGGCAAATCTCCTTTGGCATCGGTTCTCCAGATTTAACAGTTGCAGTCTCTAAGAGATTACGACTTGTTATCTGCACCGAAAAAGTATATCTACATATATTAAAGTGTATACCAATAGATCAATCAATACATAGTGTGTTGTCAAGTGAAGCATCAAGAACTCACTTGTATCTGAAGATTGAGCACAAGTTGTTCTAAAATTTCTGAAGCTAGTACAAGTTTGGAGGTATTTCTCAGTCTCCGTCCTTCATTATAACTGATGGCATGCATTCTTTTGTCTATGATAATATTTGCTATAGTTAGGACTATAATAAAAAATCGTTCCCTGGCTATAAAGTTCGCTGTAGCCAGCACGTCATTTTTATCAATATCTTGGCTTTTCTAAAGAAAAAATGAGCTGAGGAACTTTAAGCACACAATCTCAATCATATTTAGACCACTGTGTTGAAGGATCTGGCTTCTTTGAATAATGCGCTTGAGCTTTGTAATATCGTTTTGCCATTGTTAACTTAAGATGGAATTTCATGTTTAATGTCAGTGATGATGACAAGTTATATGCTTCTGTAGGTTTTCGAGAAATGGATTCTCCCTTCAGCGAGTCTGATTGGGATAGTTTCAGTGAGAGCAGTGAGGATATGGATATACTGTTCGGAGGTCAGGCTGTGAACCTCTTGTCTAACCTGGAGGAGAGCATCGGCAAGATCGATGACTTCCTTTCTTTTGAAAGAGGATTTTTTCATGGTGACATAGTGTGCTCTGTACAAGACCCATCTGGCCAATTGGGCAAAGTCATAAACGTAGATATGTTCGTTGACTTGGAGAACGCTCATGGGAAAGTCATCAGAGACATAAACTCCAAGAAACTAATTAAAATTTGCTCAATTTCAGTGGGTGATCATGTTGTTTTTGGGCACTGGCTTGGAAGAGTGGTTAAAGTAATTGATTCTGTCACCATACTGTTCGATGACGGGGCAAAGTGTGATTTCACTGGAGTTGATCAAGAAAAACTCATTCCTATTTCTCCAAACATTTTTGATGACTCGCAATATCTACATTATCCTGGACAGAGGGTGAAGGTTATGGCTTCAACTGCTTCTCGATCTGCAAGATGGCTATGTGGAAGTTGGAAGGTGAACCAAGAAGAAGGAACAGTGTGCGCTGTAAAAGCTGGTTTTGTGCATGTGGATTGGCTCGGGTCTGTTCTCATGGATGGTGATCTACATTTGCCTCAACCCTCAAAATTGCAAGAGGCAAAAGACCTTACCCTTTTAAGCTCTTTTCCGCATGCAAACTGGCAGCTTGGTGATTGGTGTATGCTTCCAGGCACAGACTATAAGAATCATCACAACAGTTCTGGAAAATTGGACAAAGGCTTTCAGAGACGGGGCATTAATTTAAGTTCTGCACCAGTGTTTATTATTGCAAGGATGAAAACAAAGGTCGATGTTGTTTGGCAGGACGGTAGTTGTTCGGTCGGAGTAGATTCACAGTCTTTGCTTCCCATAAATATTATCGACTCTCATGAGTTTTGGCCTGAACAATTTGTCCTAGAAAAAAGCAGTTGTGATGATCCACATGCTCCAATTAGTCGGAAATGGGGTGTTGTCCGAAGCATGGATGCTAAGGAAAAGACCGTAAGGATAATATGGAAAAACGCTTCAATGGAGACACCTGATCATATTGGTGGAGAACATCTTGAGGAAACCATGAGTGCTTATGAGCTACTCGAGCACCCAGATTACTCCTACTGCCTTGGTGATGTTGTCTTTAGTGTGGTTCAAAATCAGACTGTTGTCAAAGCTACGGAGGATCTTCTGGAGAGAGAAGCTACAAAGGCTGAGGAGGCCGACCTCGAAATCGAAAAGTTTGGGAGAGATCACAGGGGTGACCCGAATAATTTTTACTTGTCCTGTATTGGCAACGTTGAAGGCTTCAAAGATGGTGCTGTCAAGGTGAAATGGGCAAATGGTCTTACAACAAAGGTACAAAGTCTGGTCATCTGATGGTTTGCTATTTTGAGTATGAACTGGTTTGGAACATTACTAAGTAGTCCACAACCTGTGTTATAATGAGAGATTATGTGTTTAATGGTATACATGATACAATGGGGTTTTTGGTCCTAAAAGAACATAAAGCAATGCTGGTATTTCATGGTTTCTAATTGGCCGAGTGTTTGCTTCTTTAATTCTCATCTTCAAGAAGAAATGAAGTTTTATGTTGGGTTCTCATCCTTACCCTCTTATTACCTTTATTTACCCATCTTTGTCATACATTCTTGTGCAAAGTAAATGGGATGGGGTCGTGACTATCCTCTGCTATTATTTCAGGTTGCACCCTATGAGATCATTCGATGTGATAAATATGAATGCTCAACTCCATCTCCATTGCCATTTGATGGAAACATTGAGCAGATTAATCAGCAGGTGGTTGAAAATGAGATACTACCAATCCAGAAAGGGAAGGTAAAGTCTCTCCCGCCCAAAAAAAAAAAAAAAAAAAAAAAAAGTGCATGCATGTCTACAATCTTGACGTTAATTATTTCTCAGATGCATTATGAGAAGATAGATAGAAATGTTAGGATTAATAATTTGTACAACATAGCCTAAAATCGCATGGTCTCTCCCTTCCAAAGTAGCCTGATGGTGGTGTGTTGATGAGGATGTTATCCGCATGTTAAAGTGAGACAGAATCACTACGTGCAATTAGGATTTCAAAGTTAATTACACATATTAAAGTCCATTTCTCTCTATATGTATTATTAAACCCTCTTGGCCTTATGGATTTAGTCATCTGACAGAGCACTAGAGCAAGATGAAACTTAGAATCTTTTTAGATTGCTGACGCATTCGGAAATTGCTTCAGCTGTGACTCTTTGAGCACAAACTGTATATGTCTGTTGTGCAGGATTTGGTGTTCCCTTGTACAACTGATGAAGAATGTCAAAAGCCCTCTTCTGGAAGCTCCTCCCTTTCACTCCCACAGAATGCCATGCGATTTTTAACCAGTGTTACAGTGACCCTATTCGGATCCTTCAGCTCAGTGTCAGAGTCAGGCGCTGTGCAATTTTCTCTGATATCTGAAGACGAAAATGGATGTCAAGCTTCTTTTGAAAATCCAGTAGTAGAGACTTGCTGTGATACCAGTTCTGAGATTCAATCTTCTGCGGAGAATGAGCCGCCAGCGTCCGAATGGACAAGTTTGAAAGTTGAAGTAAAAGATGATCAAGAAGAGGGGGGCCTTTTAAGTTTGTCCGAGGGCAAGGATGTGGAACAATTCAAGCAGTTTGACATGGTCACGGATTGCTCCGATCACCACTTTCTCAATGGTGCTGATAAAGGAGTGGCTTCATCTCAGGTTAGAAAGAATGACAAAAAAAGAAACAACTTGAAAGAAACAAACCAATTAATTATTGTGTAGCAAGAAGACAGGATGAGTGATGATATTTTTTATCCCTTTTATGTAGGTCAAAAAGCTTGGTTGAAGAAGGTTCAGCAAGAGTGGAGCATCTTGGAGAAAAATCTTCCTGGTTAGCTTACACTGCCTGAAATCTGTTGTGCTTCTCTTTGATATGATTTTTCTCTATTCGCTAGTCTTTGAAATGTGACTGCTCGGTTCGGCACTTAATCTTCTATTTGACTAGCATACTAATGGATTGTTCGAGTAGAATCGGACTGTCCAATCAACCTAGTAACATAATCTCACTGACAAAATATCAAAGCTGCTAATGAAAAGGAAAATGTGCTATTTGCTGTGCTAACATGCCAGTCCTGTATCTCATGAGCCCTTGTTGTACCTCGACAGAGACAATCTACGTCCGTGCCTATGAAGAAAGGATTGATCTCCTACGAGCAGCTATTGTTGGTCCTCCAGGAACTCCCTATCATGACGGCCTTTTCTTCTTCGACATTTTCCTCCCCCCAGAATTTCCGAACGAGCCACCGGTAATGATGAATCATGGTTTTTCATTGCGAACCACTTTTGTTATGCTTAAATTTGTGAGTGCCAACTTCGATCAACAAATTGTCTTCCCGCAAATTAAAATTAACACATTTATGTGTTGCAGATGGTACACTACCACTCGGGAGGGCTTCGTGTGAACCCTAACCTCTATGAATCTGGAAAAGTCTGTCTCAGCCTTTTGAATACTTGGACGGGCTCGGGCTCTGAAGTTTGGAACCCTGGAAATTCCACCGTTTTCAGGTTCTTGTGTCCCTCCAGGCCCTTGTGCTTAATGACAAGCCCTACTTCAACGAAGCCGGGTATGACAAGCAACTTGGAAAAATGGAGGGGGAGCGAAACTCCGTTAGTTACAATGAAAACGCATTCCTCATGACGTGCAAGTCCATGCTGTATCTTCTTCGCAAGCCGCCCAAGGTAAAGTAATTTCAGAGTGTCCAATCCAATTCACCATGATCCCCTCTCATGAACATTGGCTGTTAGAATGGTTAACAATGGTTATGGGTGTCAAAATGTTGCCAATATCAAATAGGATATTGTTAAATTCTTCATACCGAGGCTGATTGAATTACGGTATAATGCAGCATTTCGAGGCACTTGTGGAAGAGCACTTCAGCAACCGCAGTGACAATATTCTCTATGCTTGCAAGGAATATATGAAAGGCGCACCAGTAGGATTTGCTTTTGGAGGTGGAGAAAAAGCACAAGAAACTCAAAAAGGAAGCTCCACTGGGTTTAAGATCATGCTCACCAAGCTATTCACTAAGCTCGTCGATGCATTCACAGAAAAGGGGATTGACTGCAGCCAGTTTCTCGGTGCATGAATACCGAATCTATATGGCTCCGTCGACAAGAATCACCGAACAAATAATTACTCCTATGTTATATCCATAAGGTGTGGAGTTTGTCCTGTGTTTGCCTTATCGGCAATTTGTATATAGATGTTGCTCTGTGTGTGCGGTTGATCAAGAGTAAAACACCTTCGTGATGCAGGTGATAGTTTGTATTGGACCCCAAAAAAAAAAAAAAAAACGAAGTCGCTTGCGTATGCTTGCTGTATTCTGATGTATCATTATGTAATGGCTTTGGTGTAAAAGCTTGAGAATAACAATGGCATGAGGACTGTCATGTCCTGCTTGGCTGTTGCCTTGTGTCATGCTACCTGTAATAAAATTCATATGAGTGTTTTGAGTTACATGCTGACATGTTTGAGTTACATGCTGAAAATATCTCCCTCCCGGAAATTGGTTTAGCTCGTGCTTGCCATCGCATGCTGGTTTCGTTACAGGTTATTGCATGAGAAAACATCTACTTGTGTCTTTTGAGAAGACTATGTTTAATTCTTCAGGTTCTTCGGTACCATAGTGCTTACGAAAGACTTACAGCGACCGAATTTCGCTTTATTTTCTTGTAGTTGAAAAAAAAAAAAAAAAAACTGTTTATGCACTCGTTACCTTTTAAGAGGAGAGAATGAGCATACAAATGCCAAAAATGCTTCTCAACTGCCTTTTCTTCAATATATTAGCTTGAAATCTACGGCGGAGTTGCAGACAATATTTACAAACACATGCTCGAAGAATACATGGGTCATGAGCTGAACAATAATCTATCAACTGCTAAAACTACATCAATTACAGACAAAACTTGTGGACGGATGAATATTAGCCCCTGCAAATCCACATTCGCTGCAAGATTATGCTGCTGAAGGAAACTTTGACAGACTCCAGAATTTCCTCCCAGCAACAGCGACATTAACATCCAATATCAAATGGACTTGCCTAGGTTGACTATACAACCAGCTCCCTTACTCTCCATAGAATCTGAAATAAATTCATCCTGGCCAATCATGTGAACTGCCAATAAAAGAATGAGAAACAAACACAGATAAAATAGTATTATGAAGTCAATCGCAAGAGTTTGAATTTGCATGGTAAAGCTTATCTAGCGGGTTAAAAATGGCGCTCTGGTAAGAATTACGAAACCTCGCCAAAGAAGGAATAGAGAAGAAACACCACAACAACATAAAAGCACGACATCTTCAGATGATAAGAGGCCATTCCTGCAGCCTGTCAAGCTAAGTCCAACATGGGAAGTCATATAAATTCAACAATCATAGCAAGAGTAAACTGAGATCTAGTTAAATACTACTCCCCTTTATAGGGCTAGATTTCACTTGTTCCAAACTTGATACAATCTTCATCCATTAGCTATGATACCACCACAACCTAATCATAGCAAAATTGGTTGAACATGTCAATTTGCAAGCTCGTTCTCAATCTCCTGTCTTGTTCACTTTTCTCTCCTCGGTTCATGTCACCTCCTCTTAAGTTCCTCCCCTGCTACTATGAACTCGCGCAATCAAACGACTAATGTAAACATAACGAATAAGGCAGACCTAGCTCTGGATCAAAAGATCCTACAGCCTGATGTACATGCTAATACAATACGCTTCATTGCATGATTTTTATGTGAATAGGCTTAGGCCCCATGATAGCTGCTTGGGCAAATTGAGGAACAAGAATCTTCAACTTGCCAATGCATAGTAACTATAAGGAAGACTCATCCCGAGCTGGTTATCTTTACCCCCGAAAAGGAAAAATACACAACGGCAGGAAAAGGTATGTGGGGACAACTAGAAAGAGGAACACAAGTTCAACTATATCAATATTGCTTATTCACCTAAAATAATGGCTTAATTTAGCTTCTTAAATAAATCGAGAACAATTACTAGCCTTGAACGAAAGAAACAAATTTAAAATCAAAAAAAAAAAGTGCAAGGAATTCACATGTGACGACATGTCATTATACAAAACTAGAAATGTGAAAGTTCAAGGACTACTTAAAGGACTTACCTCAACTTGGATCAGCTGGACTTCTTGCCTGTGAGAATACGGGATATTTGGAGGCCCCGGCTAAATGCTTCATTAAACAAGATTCTTATCTGCATTTCCTGGAATCCCGGCAACCATGAGAGCAAAGCCACAGGAGCCATCACAATAATTCCAAACAGCATATCGTACAGCCGGGCCAACGAAACCACAGTCTCCCACACAACAGTGGACTGCAAGAATGGTCTAAGTACCAGGGCAATGGATATAAGGCCCCATCCTGTGGGGACAAATGCAAGGAGGCTCTTGACAAGGTCCAGGAATTCGAAAGAAGTGAACTCCAGCAATAAGATGATCACAAGAAGCACGACCACAATGACAGAAAACTGTATGAGACGATAGTATATGTGTTCCTTAGCAGCATATTTATCTCGAGCATATGCCATGATCACATGAATAGCAACGGCCACAACCATGTATATCCATGATAGCAAGTATACAGCAATGCTAGTTTTACCCTGGATTATATTCAACTGATATACAACACCATACTGAAAAAGGAAGAAACGAAGGTCTAGAATGATCTCCAAAAGCTTGCCCCAAAGTCCGGTCGTCCTCAAATGGTCTTGTTCCTCATACCACCAGGTCTCCCAGCTCTGGTCCGCCTTAGCAAACATCCCTCCACCATTCCATATCCACTTCATGAAATCATTGTAATCATACACGGTCTTCAGCCAATCAAAGCCTGAAGGGTTAAATATAAATGGTGACATCATCCACGAGACGACTAGAAACCAGCTGGAGATGGTCATGGCTATGTAAACGAATGTGTTTTTGGCCAATGGGCTTTGTGAGGCATACACTACCAGAATAACCCCAAGCTCGATGCCCTTCACAAAGTGACTGCGGGCATACATTCGGTAGTTCTCAGCGAAGCTTTTGTGCTCCACCACGAAACCACGGCCAGTGGCTCGGTATTTTGCACCCCCATGAAGAATAGTCCGGCCAAAATAGTGCGCCTGAGTCCCCAAAGAGAATGTGTAGAAGAATGACGCAAGCTGCAACTGCATCGTAATGAAGTCCCAAACTGCTTGGAGGAATCCATACTCGAGAGAGTTCTCTACAATCATTGGAAGAGCAGTGAAGATACCAAGCTGGACGGCAAACTGCTGGTTGAGAATAGCCCCAAGAGCTTCACCACTAACACTATCATTCTTAGCTGCCGCTTCAATGCCACTAAGAGCAAGATACAGGCGGCCCCACAAAAATGTGTAAACAGTAATAACCACTATCAACGAATTGAAGTAGAACCCTACAGTTGTGTAGAAGACAGACAGCATCCGGAAAAAGTCTAAGCGGTGACCCAGCCTATATATGTCTCTGCTCAGAACCTGCTCACCATTGCCGCTAGCAACCTTGGCCTCAAACATAGCTATCTGATTCAACCCAACATCCCTTCCCTTACCCACTTGGATATATTCGTGGTGTGTTACATTCCCTCCTCTCAATGTACAGTTGAAGCCGGCAAATATATCCTCACTGATGTTGATCACCTTGGAAGCCTTGCTTAGCCCTCCACGGGTTAAGAACCAAAACCTATCAAAAACATCGGGGTGACCATAATGCATACGTACCTTCAAAGGGTTCGCCAGAACACGCTGCCCCAAAGTCACGAAACTCGTTTCCTGGGAAGACATAAACCAGGCAAGAGAAGACACGGAGCCAGTGAAAATATTTTCACGCACTCCTAAAATCGTTGGCTTCCTGATCCCGTAATTTTTCTTAAATTCTTCCAACAGATTACGCATTTTGAGTGCCTCCTCAAAGTAATTGTCTTGGTTCATGTCGATGGTTTGGAGCGCATCCCCCCTAGTGAAGATCATTGCGTGGTTCTGATTCTCTGGCTTTCCTTCCCCAAGCTTCACAGGGCCTGGCAACTGGATCCGGTAGATCTCGACCTCCCTCTGCAGTTGCCGGTCGTACTTCACCAGAACAGAGTAAAATTCTACATCGTCCCTCCCTGAGTGAACCTCATCAACGTATGCAACTCGAAGGGCCTCGTTCTTCTTCATAAGATACAAAATTTCATTGGCACGCTGGTCTTTACTTGCCTTCTGAACGCCATAGACCTGACAGGTGATCACATACGTGAACTTCATTAGGGCGTACGCATTCTCACTCCCCTTCAACAGAAGACTAACACCACTAGGTGCTCTATTAAGCATCCGTGAAGCCGGCATCTGGACGGAAGGAGGACCATTCAAGCTGGCATTGGACCTGAGTGAATGATGAGAAGCGATGTTTTGTATACCCATCCTTATGTCCATCTCTGAAGCGTCGTCTAGATATGAAAGCATCTCAAGAGCCCTATAGTAGTACATCATCCCTCTCACGGTGCGGGACAATGTCTGGCCCCTGTAAGATGCCCAGAGACGCAGCTCTGTTGCCTTCAAATTCCAAATATCTTCCACATTCTCCAAGCCTTCTCTGCGCATCCTTTCCAAGAAGTTCAACCACTCATTCTCGTAGACCTTCTGCAGATAAAACAGAGTTGAAATTCCATCCTCATTCTCTTTTCGAAGGCTGCCTTCTGCATACAAGACATCTTCGTCGTAATAGGGAGTCAATACAGTGAAAGCCATCATCTTTTCCACGCAAGGGGCGAGAGGCATGTTCATGAAGAGCGAATTGCTAAAGAAAGCAATGCGACGCCTAGCCTCGAGATTCAATGGGACATTGTGCATTGAGTCCCTGGATGTAAGAATTGTATGTACCCGGCGCAGATGTCTGTAGAAATCAGGATCCTCAGGAAGCTTGACAGCATTTTCAAAGAGGAATCCTGCATCAGTGGCTTGGCCTTGGGGTGCCAGACCCTCCTGCTGCAAAGCTATAATCGGCTTCTTATCCTTTGGGAATTCTCGAACAGAAAGTTCGTAGAGAGCCTGCAGTACATTCACTATCTGGCTCATATCTTTTGTTTCCTTCAACAGAAGGTCAAGGAGTAGGCTTAATTTTGCATGAATATCTGTAAGAATCGTCATTTTATAAACTTTCGTGATCTCCCCATGTTGAATATGCATATCAATACAATCGAACAACTTCATGACAATAGATTTCTCTTCAGTATCGTCTTTGATAATCATGATGATTAAGTACTTGATGCTATCATATGCTTCGATGACAGCACATCGCCTATACTCGTTGACAATGCAAATCTTCAACCAAAGATACCGGTCAGAAAATTCCGCCAACTCACTTGCCTGACTCAGGGCAAGAAGCAGTTCATTGCAGAGGAGGGCACAAGGCCAGCGGATTACCCTAATGTTCCAACAGTTGGGCGGTAGCTCCAGAAGGTCAAATTCTCTGTCACTAATGAGATCTTCTTCCCTGAGAGTTGTGATGATTTCATTCCAAATCAATGCAAACCTTGTCGCTTCCACTTGGCTGGATTCTATCTTATTGTAGGGCTGACCAAGACCATAACGCAGTTTCAGCCGCCGGATTGCATCACGCAACTTCTTGACCATCGTCGCTTTAGCACTTAGCGTCGGCTCCCCTGGCATTAGATTAAACTGTAGTGCACTAGCAAAAAACTGAAACCTAAGCCGCAGCTGCTCAATATTCCGTATTTCGCCCAAATGTGAAAACAGCCCAATTGCAGCGCCAACAAGAGAAGAAAAGATAGAGTACCAAATTTGCAAGTCCATAAGGTATATCAAGATAACAGGAGTCCACAACAGTATCACAGCCATCCTATTAGTTTTACCGAAGAATTCGTGCCACGTGTACTTTACATTGCGAAGATCTAAAAGAGCCTTTGTTGGAGCAACCAAAGGCTTGATTTGCAGGAAATAACTGAACGAAATTTTGCTAACCAACACCACAACCCAAAAGAGCGCATACTTTATGTTATTCACAAGCCCTTCTCTCACACCGCGACCCACAAAAATTCGAGTGTGGAACCACCATGTAAACAGATACAATACGCTCCAATCCAACTCTTCAATGACGATCCGGATCCAAGGAAGAATGAAAAACGCCAAGGCCAGCAACTCTGGAATTACGTACACTAACGCAGTCTTGAGATATACAATGATCCTCCGATCAGCCTCTTGGGACCAATTGCCATCAGCATTCTTCTGACTCCATATTCTCGCATAGAACACCGAAAACACGACTATCCAAGTCACAGCAACAAGACTCTTCAACACCATCCTCAAACCGAGAAAGAACGTCTCTCTCGAAACCAAACTATACTGCGTCCCCGCGTCGAGCACGGATTGCAGCAACCTAAGTCCACTCCAGGTGATAAACACCGTCAATAGCTTCACCTGCACATCCCTCCCCTCCAATGCCTGCCAGGGGTACTTCTTCTCCTCCCAAGCGATGATTATCATCGCCTGAAGCAAGAGAATCAACATAACCCAGAGCCTATCGAAGCTACGGAAGACATTCCAAAACGACCTCTGCTCCACAAACCCCGTCTTCCCCACCCTATCACTCTTGCTTGCAGTTGCAAAGTAATTGCAACTCAAATCCAACGGCCATTTCAGCGTCTTGAAACATCTCCTTCTCCAAAAGTACTCATTCAGATCATCGTAATTCCGCCAAGCGGAATGCGGGGCGCTCCCGTTCCTACTGCCCTCAACCTCAGTCTGAATGGTTTGATAAATGGGCATCACGACGGACGTCAAGAACGCATTTTTGCCGGGATACGAGGGCAAGTACGGCCTGCCCGTGAGCCTATCAATCCTTTCCTCAAGAAAGAAGTTCAATTCATCGGCCATATGGTGAAACACATAGCAAATGCACTCGGGCATGAACCGCAAGTTCGCGGACTCGCCCCAGATGAGCAGATAGAGAGCCACGTACAGCAATTCGCGGCGGAGGGTCGTGATGCGGGAGCCCGAGGAGAGCCCGAGGAGTCTGGCGCTTATGCCGAGGTAGGAGCACCAGAGGATGTAGTTGCGGAGGAGCTTCTTGCGGAAGGAGCGGACGATGTCGAAGTCGAGGGCGTCGGCGTTCTGTGGCGGGGCGTTGAGGCGCATTTGGGCGTTGGCGAGGTGGAGGACCAGGTGCTCCCGCTGGTTGCGGACGTTGTCGGCCTGGAAGCCGAACAGGGCGGCCAGCCAGTCGAGAAGGTCGGCGCCGGCGCCGGGGGACCAGTCGGAGAAGGGCGGCCGGCGGAGGTCGTCGACGATCAGTAGGGCGGCGGAGGCGGCGCGCACCTCCGGGAACCGGAGGGAGGGGTGGTCGATGACGGGGCTGTGGATGGGGATGATGTTGTAGACCCCCTCCAGCGGCGGCGGCGGCGGCGGCGCGTTGCGGGGCACGCGCCCGCGCGTGGGCTGGAGACGCTGGCGCATGTCCATGGAGGGTCGGGTCGGGTCGGGTCTCGGCTACGCGCTTGCTCGGTTATGGAGTTCGTCCGTCGCTATCATCATCATTGCCGGTGGCGATGCAGAAGCAGCTTGCTGCTGCTGAGAAAAAGTGGAAGAGTTTTTTCAGTTTCAAACTTTCAAAGAAGAGAGAGAGAGAGTATTATTATCTTAAATTATTTAATTGCATGCATGCTTTGAAAATGGAAAATATTTTCTCTTTTTTTTTTTTTTTTTTTACCGTTTTCTCTTTCGACAAGAAATCCATCCAAGAGAAAACAAAAAAGAAAAGCCACAACCCCACTTTTGTACTCGAAAGTGCACGTGGGGCTTGCAACTTCATTTTTTCTTTTTCTTTTTTACTTTTTTGGGTCTTGGTAAGTGCAAAAAATTCCAGTCAGTACAAATTTCTTGACTCGAGTAGCTTTGTTTTTCTTTTTTTCTTTTTGGGGTGTAAAGAAGAGGGAGAAGAAATAGCGAATGAGCTACGAAAACAATTTGCAATTTGAAACCCTTCCTTACAAAAATTCCAAACTTTCGGTTATTTCTTTTGGATTTAATATCATTAAAAACCCATGACTAATACATTTCTGATAAATTTATCTCAAATTAAATTTTTCTTCATGAAAAACTCCAAACTAGTACCTCAAATTATTTTTGTGGCAACTAATATCTCCAAACCGGTACACTTATCATAAAATTATCCTTCGTTAATTTTCGTTAAATTTTACTGTCAAATTATTAAATTGAATGACATATGACAATTGCTAAATATATCAATTTAGATTTCACTTTCCGTTTGTTATAGATGTATTAATTTTATAATTTTTCTTGGTATTAATTCAGTTAAATAGATGGCATATTGGTTAGAAATGTATCAATTTGGGTTTTTGCGGTCAAAATATAGTTTTTGGTAAATTTATCACAAGTGTCTGCAGGTTTAAATCTTTTATGATCAAAAAATTAATTTTTTACAAATTTATCACATGCATACAAATTTAAAATTTTCATGATATTAATCCATTTCATTTTCATCTCTCGCTCTTCTGCTCATTTTTCTCAAACAAAGCATCAATCTAATGATCAATTGTTAATTGCATATGCTTTATATTATGGTATTCTCTATACTATTCAGTGAGACGATCGGAATGATCTACCATAAAAAAATCATTATCCATGCATTTCAGGAACAAGATTGCAGTATAATGATCGCCAGCCTTTCGCCCTCTTTCTTTTTTTTTTTTTTTTTATTCTCTTTGGTCAAAAAGCATTTTCACCCCTTTTTCACTAGTGGAAAAAAAAAAAAAAACCTGCGGCACTTCACTTGACCGGATAACGCACGCAAGCGATGCCTGAACAGTTGAATAACGCCCGTGTCTCTTTCTTTTATCTCTTTTTTAACTTATTATTCCTCTCTTCTCGAGCGGTCGTGCCGCAACGCGCCGCCGAGGGAGAGTGAAGTCCACACGCCAATAGGATATACGGGAAGTGGCGCTCGCGTCCGGTCTCGCCAGTCGCTGTCGTGTACTATCAGGGAATCAACGAAGAGATACAGCAAATTAATTAATTAATTACAATTTAAATAAAAGACTTTCTTATCTATTTTTTTTGCCGAAATATTCATGTCTATTCAGGACGCATCTAATAATCATAATATTTTTTAGAGTAATTTTTACTCAAAAATAATTTTTTATTCTATTTCTGAAAACAATTTCTAAACTTTTAAGAACATTTGGTAAAACCCTTAAAATTTATAGTACAAATTATTCTCTTTTAATTTTTAATAATTTTATTAAATTTTTCTTTCTTTTTCTTTTCTTTCTCCATTTTCATCTTCTCCTTACTCTATGGCCGACAATCTCATCGAAGCATAGCCAGCCCCTAGCATCCCACACCACGGCGAGGCTACCTCACCTGGTCGAGGCAAGGCCGAGGCTTGTCAAGCCACAACGAGGCTCGTCGGTCCAAGCCTCACTATGGCTCAGCATTGCCGATCCTCGTCTAGTCGGTCATCGGCCATGGCTGAGGCCCGTCGGCCAACGGCGACCGGCCAAAAGGAATAAAAAGAAGAAGAAAATGAAAGAGAAGAGAAAACAAAAAAAATTAGACTTGATTATGGAATTATTTCTAAAAATAAGAAGCAAATTTTTATTTTATTTTATTTCAAATGTATTCCCAGGAATAAAATAACGAATTTTTATTCTTGATAATAAAAAATTTTACCAAACGGATTTCTTTTTTTTTTTCAGTGAATAAAAGAATAAAATCAAGCATTATTTGAAGTGTTACTAAACAATGCTTATCAACCCCGAATACGATGGCGTTGCGGCTTGCTGCCACCATGCGACATACGGTAGTCGTGGACAGTAGCACAAGCTCTTTTCACAGGAAATAGTAATTTCTCTCTCTCCCCCCAAAAATGATCATATCAAGATCGTAAATTCTCGCAAAAAGATTATAAAAAAAAAAAAAAAGATCGTAAATTCTTGCACCCACAAAAAACTCAAAACCAACTAAAATCAAATCGTCAGACCTTACTGAGATGATAAGGCGAGCTTACGAGGAGGGCGGCTTAATCTTTCGATGTTGGGGATTTTGTTTAGAGGCACGAGAGCTGCTTCTTAGAACAAAAATAGAAATCTATAAGCGGTTGGTGGGTTAGACTAGACATGACGTATGTTCGTAGTATTTTTCATAATCTAAAGTGAGGATGAGACTTAATTGACCATTATTACATGATCCCGGTGAATGTGAGGTCAATGCATATGCATCGTTGAATCATGTGAATTTCCGTGAAATCTACTTAATTAACCGATTCTTTTGAGTTGGGCTCGTATGTATCGGGATCATGCTGGGAAATTTTTCCAATATGTAAGCGTCTAGCAATATTGTTCATAGTTTTAATTATATTACTTCTTTCATAGTTTATTGTGATTCAACGTATTTAATGTGCTATATCGACATGTATATCATGTATATTGCATGCGAAATTTTATCACAATTTCTCGTAAAAGAACCTTCGATGAAAAAAATAAAAATTGATAGAAAGCAACACAATTACAAACAAGTAATGGATATAATTATTTTTGAATTCGTAATGTTACGATGATGATAATTACAAACAAGTAATGGATTTTTAATTTTTTTACCTTTTCTATTTTTGCCGGTTCCCAATTTTATGTTGTTCACTTGCTTAGGGTTTGTTCATCATTCTTTGATTATCCAGCGAACGTCTACTCAATTATCGAAGTTACACAAGCCTATGCTTCAAAAAGCAGCTTCAAAAGAATGTACAAATGCGCTAATTCAAAGCATACCTAAAGTGAGGAGAGGAAGACGAGCGGGTTGTTAAGGAACATTATCAAAAAAGAAAAAATAGAACGTTAGTTACAATTAAATTGATGAAAGACATTACTTATTTTCACATGCAATTATTGTGATTTTAAATTATTTAATTGCATGCATGGGAAATGGAAAATATTTTCTTCTTTTTTTTTTCTACCGTTCTTTCTTACGACACGAAACCCCAAGAAAAAACAAACAAGGAAAAGTGAAACCCCACTTTGGACTTGAAAGGTGCATTTGTTTGTGTTTGTGTTTAAAAATTGTTCGAGAACGAGAAATATAAAAAATTATTTCTCGTTAGGGGGAACAATTTTTTACTAGAAAAACGCGTTTGGTAAACTTGTTCGGAAATAAAAAAAGAAAGTAAATACGTTTGGTAAATTTGTGTTCTTTTTATATTTATTTTAATTTTTTAATATTCTTATTTTATTTTTCCTTTTTCTTTCTTTTTTTTTTTTTTTTTTTTTTCCTTTTGGCCGTCGCCGGCCTCGCCATGGCCGGCGACCGGCCGATGAGGGTCGGCGGCCTCGCCCGGCCACGGCGAGGCGCGGCGGCCCCGGCGAGGCGAGCCTTGCCGTGGTTGGGCGAGGCTCGGCTCCCAGATTCGGCGAGCCCGAGCGTCACCGGCCGGCGCGAGGTCGGCCTCGCCTTGCTGGGTGAGCTTGGGCTCGCCGGATCGGGCGAGCCCGAGCTCGCCCGCCAAGGCGAGGCCGAGCCTTGCAGCCGGACGCTCGGCCTCGCCGGCGCACGCCTCGCCCGGCCCTCAACAGCCGGTCGCCGATCTTGGCCAAACTCGATGACCGGCCAAAGAAAAAAAAGAAGAAAAGAATAAAGAAGAAGAAAAGAAAAGGAAGAGAAAAGAGAGAAGTGTTTCTGCAAAACGTTAAAAACAAAAACAAGTTTTTCTTGTTTTCGTTTTTTTTTGTTTAGGGGGAACAAAAAAATAGATTTGGAACAAAAACGCAAACAAAAGCGTTTCTGTATTTTTTTTTCCGGGAACAAAAAAACAGAAAATCTATTCATAAACAAAAAAAAAAACGAATACAAACAAACAGGCCCGAAAGTGCTCGTGGGACTAGCAACTTCATTTTTTTCCTTTTTTTTTTTTTTCCTTTTTTGGGGGCTTTGCTTGGTGCAAAAAATTGAGTCACTTGAAATTTCTTGACTAAGTAGCTTTTTTTCTTTGGGTGTAAAGGAGAAGGGAAAAGAAATAGTGAATGAGCTACGAAAACAATTTTGATTTTGGAATTTTTTCTTACAAAAATTTCAAACTTCTATCTTTTCTTTTTTCGTTCCTCACTCTACTTCCTATTTTTTTCTCAAACAAAGTCTTGATCTAACGATAAATCACCAATCGTACTTTCAATAGATATACATCTCAACCGTCGACCATGACTTAACATTTTCTTCTCGTGCAAATGCTTCTTATTAGGGTATTTACTCTATATCATTTGATGATATGATATGAATGAACTATCATAAATAAATCGTTATCTATGAGCTTTAAGAATAAGATTGCAGTATAATGATGCCATGCTAGTGAATCATCACATTCAATAAAAAAATGAAAGTTCATGCTAGTGATTCTAAATCATACATTCATCATCGGATGATAAAGACTAAGAAAAATATAAAATACTTGTTTCGATTTCATGTTTTTAGGTTCCATGTTTTTAGGTTCTAAATCTCACCTACCTAGAATCTAGATACTACTAAAAATTATCGAAATAGGTTTCCTAATTTTCAGATTCTAGAATCTACTTTGCATCCATTGAAACCTATAAACGGACCGACCGAACAAATTTTCATCGGTCATAGGCCGGCCACACCAAAAGAAGAGAAAAAAAAGGAAAAAGAAAAAATAAAAATAAAAAAAGGAAAAATAAATAAGAAAATAAGAAAAATAAGAAAGAAAATAGAAAAAATAAAATAAAAATATTTAAAAATTGACTTTTTGATTCTAGACTCTACCATGAAACCATATTCACTCCAAACACATCCTATGTAGAGATATATTGCCGCCATTAGCATATCGATAAGACTGTAATAACAGGCTCGTCAGTCTTATACTTTCAAATTATAGTGGTACTTAAACTGACACATCTACTACAGAAATATTTTATAGCTGTTATTATCTCAATCGAGTTGCGGCGACAAGCTTATCAGAATGGCACTTTTGAATTGCGGTGGTGGCGGCGGAATAGTCATAACTCGATCCCAACGGTGGCGTAAGCTAATCGCCAACCCTTCGCCCTCCCTTTTTTGGAATTTTTGACCTTTTTGGTCGAACAGCTTTTTCACCCCTTTGGCTTGTGGGAAAAAAAACCTGCGAGCACTTCGGTTGTCCGAATAAAGCACGCAAGCGCTTGCTTTGAAGTGTTGAAAGACGTCCGTGTCTCTCTTCTTTTTTCCATCTTTCCTTACATTATCATTCCTCTCTTTTCGAGCGGTCGTGTCGCCGACGCGCCGCCGAGGGAGAGTGAGGTCCACGCGCCAATGGAATATACGGAAAGTCGCGCTCGCGTGGGGTCTGGTCAGTCGCTGTCGACGTGTCGTGCACCATCTGGGAAAAAGCGAAGAGATACAGCAAATTAATTAATCAATTAAAAATTTAAATATTCTTGTCTAATTGCCAACCCCGGATACGACGGCGTCGCAGCTCGCTGCCACCGTGTAACGTACGGCAGCCGTGGACATTAGCGCCAGCTCTTTTCGCGGGAAATACTAATTTTTTTTTTCCTCTCTCTCTTCGAAAATGACCTTATCAAGATCGGAAATCCTCGCACCCAAAAAAAAAAAAAAAAAAGATCGAAACTAACGAAAAACAAATCGCCGAACCCTAGGATTCGAATCACCGTCTTATCAGGGGATGAAACGAGGATGATTAACTTCAAATGTGAGTTTTTACTCTTATATCTCATAAAGAGATAAGATAAAAGTTTGATAATAAATAAAAAGTTAATATAAGATTGATAAAAAAAAAATTTGGAAAATTGTAGAATGAGTTTACAAAGAGGGTGGTTTGGTCTTTCAGCGGGAAGATTTTTTGCTTGGAGGTACGTGAACTGCTTTTTTTCTATAAAAAAAGGTAGAAGTCCGTAAGTAGTTGATATGTTAGACCGGATGTGACGCACGTTCGCAATATTTTCTATAATCTAAAGTAAGCATGAGACTCCAAAGCTATGTGGAGCCATTGCTACACAATCCATGCACCATTGAATCATGTGAGTTTCGCGTGGAATCCACATAATCAACCGATTTTTTTGAATTGGGCTCGCATGTATCGGGATCATGCTAGGAAATTTTTCCCATTTGTAAGCCTCTCGCATATTGTTTGTAGTTCTAATTATCTTATTTTTTTCGTAGCTTAACGTGATTCGACTTATTTAATGTGCTATATCTAGAAATTTTTAAAAACACATATCAACATATATACTGCATGCGAAATTTTATCATATTTCTCATAAAAGAACCTTCGGTGATAAAAATAAAAATTGACAGAAAGCGACAAATTACAAAAATGGAAATAATTATTTTAAATTAGTAATGTTATGATGATTATAATTACAAACAGGTAATGGATTTTTCTTCTTTCTATTTATTTATTTATTTTTGCTAGTTCCCAATTTTATGTAGTTCACTTGCTTAGGGTTAATCCAATCAATGTCTACTGAATTATCGAAGTCACACAAGCCTATGCTTCAAAAGCGGTTTCAAGAGAATGTGTAAATGTGATAATTCGAAACAATACCTAAAGTGAGGAGAGGAAGATGAGTGGGTTGTTAAGGAACATTATAAAAAAAAATAAAACGTTATTTACAATTAAATTGATGAAAGGCTTTAGGTATTCCTATCACACAAAATCAAAATACAAAACGTTGAAACGAAGGTCACCTAGAAAAATCCAATGGTACTATTTTTTTCCTTCCCCGAAATAGTGATATTCGTGCGCCACCCGCAACATGCAGGGGTTAAGTACTAATCCTGACATAGTTACAATTCCGGCGAATGGAGGAGTGCCACGTGGCACTCGCATCTGCCTTTCCTTTTTTCCTCCATTCTAGCTCAACCGAGCAAGCACTGAGCAGCTGAGCTGGCTAAATGTACGTTGCACAAAATAATTTTTTTTAAATTAATACAACAAAAAATTTCTAGTTATGCATACTTTGACATAAATACCTCGAACTCCGAACTTTTTGGTTTCATAAAAAATTTCAAATTTATATCAATATACCAAATGAAAATGACATAAAGGGCTAGGTTTTTTAGCAAAAGAAAAAATTGATATAATTGTGCGATAGTAAGTGTAATTTGAGGTGTTTGGCGGCATTTTTTTTTTTTTCTTTTTATATTTGTGATGGTATAGTTTATCTGATGGAATATTTTATCTTTCTAATAATGATGTGGTCCCCACCATTGAATACCTTTTCAAAAGCAGCAACGGATCTGTCTGCTGCACACTGGAAGGAAAAGGAAAAATGGACGGGCGTGACGCGCCCATCTGAAACGTGGCCACGGATGGGGCCCACTCCTGGTGTTCTTTTTAAGGCTGCTTTATAGGCTCTCCCTTTTTTATTTAATTTTTTTTTTATATTTTGGGGAATATTGTGGAGATGGGTGGGACTGACAGAATCTTTGCTTGGATTTGTCCACTCTAGGTCAGATTTGCAATTCTCAAATTGAGATCTAAGGTAAAGCCGACCGTCTTTTTGATTACGCCCTTGTCTTACTTATAATGTTAACCCCCCGTGAAAAAGCCAACCTTTTTGCACACATTGCTCTCATCTCATGTCACATTATTTCACGGAAGCAAAAGGTATCTTAAAGAAAAAGTGCGGAGTCGGATAGAATCGTATCGAACCGAACCGTGCCCTACTTGAAATGTCGATTGATCGGACCTTTTTTTTTTCTGATTAGATTTGAATTGGGTCAATGAAATCTATTAACCGGACAAATCCGATACATACTTTTAATGCATTTTACTTTTTTTCCTGAAGAATTTTACAGTGTTGGCTTGGACAAGTGGTTGGAGTGGGCCGCCAGCCCACCAAAAACAAGCCCTAGAAAGCTTCCATCTATTTCACTAATTCATTGGTGTAATTTTGTTTTATTGGTCCCACTCTTTTCCTAATTTAATTCTCGCTCTCAAGCTTTTAACCTACCTCATTGTAAAGCATGAAAGTCGAAACTCACATATGAAGTCAAGTTGTCCCCATTTCAACCCCTGGGAGAATGTATGAATTCATTGGTATAATTCGGTTGCTTGATTTGTGCCCATTTCATAATCCAATGAGAAGTTTTACATCCCATGAAAAATAGCAATTTGCAGCTTCGAGGAATAAAATTGTTCCAACTACCATAAGCATGAGGCATTCAAATAAACATCTAATTGATTTGATCTACTCTTTTTGCATACCCATATAAACAAGTCTTGAGTTATACTAAGCTCACTACAATCGTTGATTTTTCCCTTTTTTCTTACCCTATACTTTGTTGAATAAAATTTGTCTTAGACATACCTTAGAATACATCACCAAAAGTATACATCAATTGGCTCCATCGACATGTGTAGTAAAATTATATTAAGAGATTACTCCATTCATGCATACAATACATGATCGATCCTCACTCATAGATGTTATGTGCCCCACAAGGTAACATCAAAAGCAAAGTATACATTATATGTAATGCAAAAATTCACTTGCTAATAGTTGATATCACAAGAGCCCAAGGTTTGAGGGCGAAGAAAAAGTAGAGGGAGCATAAAAGGAGGATTAGCTAAGGGCGTGCATGACAAAATTTCTATTCCAGAAATTGATTTCTCAATTTCTATTCCCCGGACAAGTTTCTGAGCAAAGAAACCCGTTTGATAACGACTCAAAATTTCTATTTCTGGAACAGAAATCCGTTTGATAACAGAATAAAATTTTTATTTTTAGGAATAGAAATTGATTAGAAAACAACATAGAAAATCCTCAAATACAAAATAATAGTCGAAATAATACTAATACATTACAAAAGTTGAAAATACAATTTCATGGAATTTCCGGCATATTATTATCCCTTGCCATTTTATTGGCAATGGTTTTCCTAAGCATATTTATTTGGTTTCCCTTCTCGGTCAATGTATCGTTTGCAAGCTCATCTTGCGTAGGTTCAGACAGGTACCGCAGAAGCATGAATATGGGTGCCATCAATGACGCCTATACAGCTTGTCATTTTATCAAAGACTAGTATTATACAAAATTATCAACAAAATAAAATTGATGGTGTAAAGGAATATATGAGAATTCTACCTTTAAGTAACGTTTATGGTTAGGAACCAATCGGGGGAAAGTCGGTCTATTTTGATTCTCGAATTGAATCGGTCCAGTTGCTCATCCCTAATTTCTTTATTGTTGCTCAATGAACCTTTAATGGCCCTTGCATAGCAAAGAGAGATTCTCTTGAATCTCTTGCCTTCGAATTAAAATTCAAGATTGTGTAACAATATTGAATTTTGATTTTGCAAGAATTTTGAATCCGTAAAGAAACAAGGTTAAATTTCTAGGCACGTTTTTTATTCATTTATTGCGTAAGAACTTTTTCTTCAACTGGCCATGCGCGTGCCCTTTCTAGGAGGAAAGAGCTCCATTATTTTTAAGTAAGCATTTAAGAACTTTGGTCGTTTTTGAAAATTGGGGACCCATTCGATGGCCTTTCAACCTAAAGAGGAAGTTATAAAAAAAAAAAAGAAATGAAAAAAAGAAGAAAAAAAAAACACGAGCAAAATAAGAAAAAGAAAATTAGCAATAATTTGTGAAGTTGTGGTTATGAGTGAATTAAATTAGTAAGAAAGCGCAATGTTCTTTTATATGGTTTGATTTTAGCTTCGATTTCTATTTCAAAAAGCGAGAAGTTAAAAATTTCAGCTTTTGATTTTTTGATTTCTCTATTTTCGGAATAGAAATCGTTTTTAAATAGAGAAATCAAATTGTGTTATCAAACGGATTTTGTTCCAAATGCGTTGCGGGAACAAAGAAACAGAGAAATCGAGAAATAAAATTTTTATCACATGCGCCCTAAATCACCGCCGCAACAAAACTAGTGATGAGAGCGTGGGTGACAGAACTTGGGGACTTGCCCACAAATTGGTAACCAAACTGCGTGGTTGTTCCAGGGAGAGAGAGATCATATATAGTAGTAAAGATAATGTCATGAAATTTATTTAGAATGTGAACGAAATGTGTGAAATGGCTGTTTGTTTATGATTGATCAAAGCACAGATTTGATGGCATCGCAAGTTGACGTGATCATCGCCGTAAATAGATGTCGCAAGCCCAATGTAAACTCGGCTCGTTTGAGCCAACTAATTTAATTTGTCAAATTGCGAAAGACCCACAACAATGAAATCTAGTCGATCAATGGTTTTCGATGGATTGGGCTTCAAATGAGCTAAACTTGGGTGAGCATTTATACATCCACAAAGTGATGGAATCAGCTTATTACAGTACGAAGTACGGTGAAATATTTGCAATGTTTTACTGGAAAATGAGTTGTCTAGATTGATCAACAGGCTAATGCGTAAAACGATACGCATGATTTGCTCACAATAAACATTATTCAAGAGGATCAATATATCACTCCGTCACTAAATTATGATTGATTATATTTATCACATAGGTATTGACTGAAAAAAGTCTTAAAAGAATGGGAAAAGATTCATTTGTTTTATCTAATTATCGAAAGTCAACCATCACATTGACCTTTCTCGTAAATTTATTTCTCAATAAAATGAGGAAAATGAACAAATGATTTTTAAACCTTTTGGCATTCTTGTACAAACCGTCTAGATGTTGTTGATTACTTCTGGACTTTCTAGAGCAAAGCCATCATTTCAAAACCCCTCTCATCGAGTACATTTTCTAACCTTCCATGTCATTTGTCCGCAAATAGCAGCCACCTACATACTCAGCGTCAAAGCATGTACGAGGGTTCAACATTATCAATGATGGCTTGGACAAATGGTTGGAGTGGGCCAACAACGCACCAAAAATAAGCCCTAGAAAATTCCCATCAATTTCACTAAATCATTAGTATAATTCGACTGCTTGATCGGGCCCATTTCAAAGTCCAATAAGAAGGTTTACACCCCACGAAAGATAGGAATTTGCAGCTACAAATAGTAGAGCAGATTAGGTTATGTGGTGATGGCCATAAAGTTGTTCGTAGTACAATAAGCATGAGGTATTCAAATGTGTATATATAT
Source organism: Eucalyptus curtisii (assembly GCA_017140595.1). Lineage (NCBI taxonomy): Eukaryota > Viridiplantae > Streptophyta > Magnoliopsida > Myrtales > Myrtaceae > Eucalyptus > Eucalyptus curtisii. The sequence goes on from CM029497.1 coordinate 9,155,191, forward strand.
ATTGATTTGATCAGACTCTTTGCATTACTATGTAAACACGTCTAGAGTTAAAACGAGCCCATTGTGGTCACTGATTTTGCCCTCTTTTCTTACCCTATAAGTTGGCAAACATACATATCTTAAATTGCATCATAAGCCATCATGCAAAATGTAATAACCCAAGCCAATATCACTAACCCTCCTATAAGTTTCGAAAAATTATACATCCATGGGCTCCGTCGACATGTGTAGTAAAACTGTAGTAAGAGATCACTCCATTGATGCATACAATATAACTGATCCTTATTCATATGTATTACATAGCCCACGAGGTAGTATCGAAAGTGAAGTATACATTATATGAAATGCAAAAATTCACTTGCTAAGTAGCCGATATTACAAGAGCCTAAGGTTTTAGGACGAAAAGAGAGTGGAGGGAGCATAAGAGGAGGATCAGGTAAATCGCCGCTGCGACAAAGCCGGCAATGAGAGTGCCGGTGACCTGGTCGCAAAACTTGGGGACTTGCCCACAAATTGGTAACCAACCGGCATGGCTATTCCCTTCCTTGCCCACCTGGCCTATCGCCACTGCAGCTGAAATGCTGGAGCTCAGGAGCACTGCAATGACCTAGGGATGGACACAGAGAGAAATCATATATATATATATATATTAGGAAAGACAATGTCATGAAATTTATTTAGAACGAGAGTGAAATGTATGAAACAATTGTCTATGATCGCTCAAAGTCAAAGCATAGACTCGACCGTTGCAAGTTGATGTCATCATCATCATTAATGGATGCCAGAAGCCCGATATAAACCCGGCTCGTTTGAGCTAAGTAATTTAAATTGTTAGATTGTGAAAGACCCACGGCGATGTTATCTACCCAATCAATGGTTCTGGATGGAATGAGGTTCACACAACCATCCACAAAAGTAGTGGAATCAGGTTATTACAAGGCAAAGTAAAAGTGAAATGTCCGCCTTGTTTTGCTGGAAAACGAGTTGTTTAGATTCATTTTGAGAGGCTACTCCGTAAAATCATAGGCACAAGTCGCTCGCAACAGAAACTATCCAAGAGGATGAAAAAGTCACGCTATCACTAAATTTGTGTGTATTTTCTTTGCTCAAATCCTACGTCGACATATATCTTTTCCGAAACCCTTATCGATCAAACGTATGGAAATCAATCCTAGTAACGATATTTAAATTACTAGACCTTGAACATATTTTCCTGTGTAGAACAAGAAAATACATGAATTACAGAACTCTAAGATATGTTAGAAGCTGTGTTCGAAGCTAAAAGCTCTCATTCGCCAACTAATTTCTAAGTTGTATTTATGTTGCTTTGTAATCGTGTAAAGATTAGGAGTACAAGAGTAAGTGCAGTAGTTGAATCCTGATAGTGTAATCTATCATCTGAAAATAATTGGTATATGCAATTTGTAACTTGTTGTACAGATTATTAGTGCAATCCAACTCAACTTATGATTATTAGTAAGTAAAATGGAATTAGGCTTGAGAATGAAATCAGAATCACTATATATCATTATGTGCACTTATTTTTTTTACTCTTACTGGCTTTAACACACAACTTGAATCACTCTTATAAAAATATCCGCTTGACCTAATCTTTGCAAAAGTTGCCAACACTTTCCACAATTTTCATGCAACCAATTCAGCCTCCCTCTAAGTTGTATTATTAGCCCCAACAAAAGGACGCTAATTAGATGATTAGTGTAACCAAATTCCTAAACCTAAAATCTCTAATTCGAGATCAGTGAAATGTCATCCTGCATTTCACTTGGCCCTTTATTGGCCTAGGTGATGTTAGTGGCTGTTTCAAAATGAAAAAAGATATGGCTAATCATAATGAACCGAGTCAACTAAATGTCACAGATTGGTAAGACCTCACACGTGACAACATGCTGTTAGACAAAACTAGAAATGTAAGAGTTCAAGGACTACTTAATGGTATGGAATTACCTCAGGTTGGACATCAGCGGGACCGCTGGCCTCTGAGAACACGGGATATATTTTTTCTTTTTTGGACTAAGAGAATACGGGATATTTGGAGGCCCCGTCTAAATGCTTCATTAAACAAGATTCTTATCTGCACCACCTGGATTCCCGGCAACCATGAGAGCAAAGCCACAGGAGCCATCACAATAATTCCAAACAGCATATCGTACAGCCGGGCCAACGAAACCACAGTCTCCCACACAACAGTGGACTGCAAGAATGGTCTAAGTACCAGGGCAATGGATATAAGGCCCCATCCTGTGGGGACAAATGCAAGGAGGCTCTTGACAAGGTCGAGGAATTCGAAAGAAGTGAACTCCAGCAATAAGATGATCACAAGAAGCACGACCACAATGACAGAAAACTGTATGAGACGATAGTATATGTGTTCCTTAGCAGCATATTTATCTCGAGCATATGCCATGATCACATATATAGCAATGACCACAACCATGTATATCCATGATAGCAGGTATAGAGCAATGCTAGTGTTACCCCGTGTTATACCCAACTGATATACGACACCATACTGAAAAAGGAAGAATCGAAGGTCTAGAATGATCTCCCAAAGCTTGCCCCAACGTCCTGTCATCCTCAAATGGTCTTGTTCCCCGTACCACCAGGTCTCCCAGCTCTGGTCCGCCTTAGTAAACAACCCTCCACGATTCCATATCCACTTCATGAAATCATTGTAATCAATCACGGTCTTCAGCCAATCAAAGCCTGAAGGGTTAAATATAAATGGCGACATTATCCACGAGACGACTAGAAACCAGCTGGAGATGGTCATGGGTATGTAAACGAATGCGTCCTTGGCCATGGGGCTCCGTGAGGCATACAATACCAGAATAGCCCCGAGCTCGATGCCCTTCACGAAGTGACTGCGAGCATACAGTCGATAGTTCTCAGCGAAGCTTTTGTGCTCCACCACGAAACCACGACCAGTGGCTTGGTATTTTGCACCCCCGTGAAGAATAGTCCGACCAAAATAGTGCACGCGAGTCCCCAAAGAGAATGTGTAGAAGAATGAGGCAAGCTGCAACTGCATCATAATGAAGTCCCAAACTGCTTGGAGGAATCCATCCTCGAGAGAGTTCTCTACAATCATTGGAAGAGCAGTCAAGAGGCCAAGCTGGACGGCAAACTGCTGGTTGAGAATAACCCCGAGAGCTTCAGCGCTGACACTATCATTCTTAGCTGTCGCTTCGATGCCACTAAGAGCAAGATACAGGCGGCTCCACAAAAATATGTAAACGGTAATAACCAGTATCAACGAGTTGAAGTAGAACCCAACGGTTGTGTAGAAGACAGACAGCATCCGGAAAAAGTTTAAGCAGTGACCCAGCCTATATATGTCTCTGCTCAGAACCTGCTCACCATTGCCGCTAGCGACCTTGGCCTCAAATATAGAAATCTGATTCAACCCAACATCCCTTCCCTTACCCACTTGAATATATTCATGGTGTGTTACATTCCCTCCTCTCAATGTACAGTTGAAGCCGGCAAATATATCCTCGCTGATGTTGATCACCTTGGAAGCCTTGCTTATCCCTCCACGGGTTAAGAACCAAAACCTATCAAAAACATCGGGGTGACCATAATGCATACGTACCTTCAAAGGGTTCGCCAGAACACGCTGCCCCAAAGTCACGAAACTTGTTTCCTGGGAAGACATAAACCAAGCAAGAGAGGACACAGAGCCAGAGAAAACATTTTCACGTACTCCTAAAATTGTTGGCTCCCTGATCCCGTCATTTTTCTTAAATTCTTCCAACAGATTACGCATTTTGAGTGCCTCCTCAAAGTAATTGTCTTGGTTCATGTCGATGGTTTGGAGCGCATCCCCCCGAGTGAAGATTATTGCGTGGTTCTGATTCTCTGGCTTTCCTTCCCCAAGCTTCACAGGGCCCGGCAACTGGATCCGGTAGATCTCAACCTCCCTCTGCAGTTGCTGGTCGTACTTCACCAGAACGGAGTAAAATTCTACTTTGTCCCTCCCCGAGTGAACCTCATCAACGTATGCAACTCGAAGGGCCTCATTCTTCTTCATAAGATACAAAATATCATTGGCACGCTGGTCTTCATTTGCCTTCTGAACGCCATAGACCTGACAGGTGATCACATACGTGAACTTCATTAAGGCGCACGCATTCTCACTCCCCTTCAACATAAGACTCACACCACTAGGTGCTCTATCAAGTGTCCGTGAAGCGGGCATGTGGACGGAAGGAGGACCATTCAAGCTGGCATTGGACCTGAGTGAATGATGAGAAGCGATGTTTTGTATACCCATCCTTATGTCCATCTCTGAAGCATCGTCTAGATATGAAAGCGTCTCAAGAGCCCTATAGTAGTACATCATCCCTCTCACGGTGCGGGACAATGTCTGGCCCCTGTAAGATGCCCAGAGACGCAGCTCTGTTGCCTTAGAATTCCAAATATCTTCCACATTCTCCAAGCCTTCTTTGCGCATCCTTTCCAAGAAGTTCACCCACTCATCCTTGTAGACCTTCTGCAGATAAAACAGAGTTGAAATTCCATCCTCATTTTCTTTTCGAAGGCTGCCTTCTGCGTACAAGACATCTTCGTCGTAATAGGGAGTCAATACAGTGAAAGCCATCATCTTTTCCACGCGAGGGGCGAGAGGCATGTTCATGAAGAGCGAATTGCTAAAGAAAGCAATGCGACGCCTAGCCTCGAGATTCAATGGGACATTGTGCATTGAGTCCCTGGATGTAAGAATTGTATGTACCCGGCGCAGATGTCTGTAGAAATCAGGATCCTCAGGAAGCTGGACAGCATTTTCAAAGAGGAATCCTGCATCAGTGGCTTGGCCTAGGGGTGCCAGACCCTCCTGCTGCAAAGCTGTAATCGGCTTCTTATCCTTTGGGAATTCTCGAACGGAAAGTTCGTAGAGTGCCTGTAGTACATTCACTATCTGGCTCATATCTTTTGTTTCACTCAACAGAAGCTGAAGGAGAATGATTAACTTTGCATGAATATCTGTAAGAATCGTCATCTTATAAAGTTTCGTGATCTCCCCATTCTGAATATGTAAATTGATACACTCGAACAACTTCTTGACAATAGATTTGTCTTCGGTATCGTCTTTGATAATCGTGCTAATCAAGTAGTTGATGCTATCATATGCTTCGATAACAGCGCATCGCCTATACTCATTGTCGCAAATCTTCAACCAAAGATACCCGTCAGAAAATTCCGCCAACTCAGTTGCCTGACTCAGGGCAAGAAGCAGTCCATTGCAGAGGAGGGCACAAGGCCAGCGGATTACCCTAATGTTCCAACAGTTGTGCGGTAGCTCCAAAAGCTCAAATTCTCTGTCACTAATGAGATCTTCTTCCCTGAGAGTTGTAATGATTTCATTCCAAATCAATGCAAACCTTGTCGCTTCAACTTGACTGGATTCTATCTTTTTGTAGGGCTGAGCAAGACCATAACGCAATTTCAGCCGCTGGATCGCATCATGCAACTTCTCGACCATCGTCGCTTGAGCACTTAGCTTCGGCTCCCCTGGCATTAGATTAAACTGTAGTGCACTAGCGAAAAACTGAAACCTAAGCCGCAGCTGCTCAATATTCCGTATTTCGCCCAAATGTGAAAACAGCCCAATCACAGCACCAACAAGAGAAGAGAAGATAGAGTACCAAATTTGCAAGTCCATAAGGTATATCAAGATAACAGGAGTCCACAACAGTATCACAGCCATCCTATTAGTTTTACCGAAGAATTCGTGCCACGTGTACTTTACATTGCGAAGAGCTAAAAGAGCCTTTGTTGGAGCAACTAAAGGCTTGATTTGCAGGAAATAACTGAACGAAATTTTGCTAACCAACACCACAACCCAAAAGAGCGCATACTTTATGTTATTCACAAGCCCTTCTCTCACACCGCGACCCACAAAAATTCGAGTGTGGAACCACCATGTAAACAGATACAATACGCTCCAATCCAACTCTTCAATCACGATCCGGATCCAAGGAAGAATGAAAAACGCCAAGGTCAGCAACTCTGGAATTACGTACACTAACGCGGTCTTGAGATATACCATGATCCTCCGATCAGCCTCTTGGGACCAATTGCCATCAGGATTCTTCTGACTCCATATTCTCGCATAGAACACCGAAAACACGACTATCCAAGTCACAGCAACAAGACTCTTCAACACCATCCTCAACCCGAGAAAGAACGTCTCTCTCGAAACCAAACTATACTGCGTCCCCGCGTCGAGCACGGATTGCAGCAACCTAAGTCCACTCCAGGTGATAAACACCGTCAATAGCTTCACCTGCACATCCCTCCCCTCCAATGCCTGCCAGGGGTACTTCTTCTCCTCCCAAGCGATGATTATCATCGCCTGAAGCAAGAGAATCAACAAAACCCAGAGCCTATCGAAGCTACGGAAGACATTCCAAAACGACCTCTGCTCCACAAACCCCGTCTTCCCCACCCTCACAGTCTTGTTTGCAGTTGCAAAGTAATTGCAACTCAAATCCAACGGCCATTTTAGCGTCTTGAAACATCTCCTGCTCCAAAAGTACTCATTCAGATCATCGTAATTCCGCCAAGCGGAATGCGGGGCGCTCCCGTTCCTACTGCCCTCAACCTCAGTCTGAATGGTCTGATAAATGGGCATCACGACGGACTTCAAGAACGCATTTTTGCCGGGATACGAGGGCAAGTACGGCCTGCCCGTGCCCGTATCAATCTCATCCTCAAGAAAGACGAACAATTCTACGGCCATACGGTAAAACACATAGCAAATGCACTCGGGCATGAACCGCAAGTTCGCGGACTCGCCCCAGATGAGCAGATAGAGAGCCACGCACAGCAATTCGCGGCGGGGGGTCAGGACGTCGATGCGGGAGGCGGAAGTGAGCTCGATGAGTTTGTGGGGCATGCCGACGTAGGAGCACCAGAGGGTGTAGTTGCTGAGGAGCTTGAGGCGGAAGGAGCGGAGGACGTCGGGGTGGAGGGCGTCGGCCCTCCGGGGCGCGGGGTTGAGGCGCATTTGGGCGTTGGCGAGGTGGAGGACCAGGTGCTCCCGCTGGTTGCGGACGTTGTCGGCCTGGAAGCCGAAGAGGGCGCCGAGCCAGTCGAGGAGGTCGGTGCTGTCGCCGGGGGACCAGTCGGGGAAGGGCGGCGGGGGAGTTTGTCGACGATTAGGAGGGCGGCGGAGGCGGCGCCCACCTCCGGGAACCGGAGGGAGGGGTGGTTGATGACGGGGCTGTGGATGGGGATGATGTTGTAGACCCCCTCCGGCGGCGGTGGCGACGGCGGCGGCGGCGGCGGCGCGTATGGGGGCACGCGCCCGCGCGTGGGCTGGAGACGCTGGCGTATGTTCATGGAGGTTGGGTTCTCGAGGTGCTTGCCCGGTTATGGAGTTCGGCCGTTGGCTTCATCATCACGGTGGCGACGCAGAAGCTGCTTCTGAGAAATATTTCAGTTCGAGATCGAGAGAGAGAAAGAGAGAATAATTGCATGCATGCTTGGAGGAGCCCTCGTGGTCGCCCACCCTATTCTTTTTTCTTTATTTTTTTTTTAATTTTCTTTGGTCGATAAGCCTTTTCTCACCTCTGTTGACGTGTGTTCAGTTGACCGATGTCCGTCGTGTCTTTCCTCTTATTTGATTATTATCTGTCACATTATTCTATGCTGATAATAACGGCCTTAAAAGAATGCACACATGTGATTATTCGAAGCAAAACCTAAAATGAGGATAGGAAGACGAGCCGGTTGTTAAGGAACATTATTAGAGAGAGAGAGAGAGCAGAACGTTTTTTACAGTTAAATTGACGAAAGACATTACTTATTTTCACATGCAATTGTTGTAATTTTAAAAGGGCTTCAGGTATTCCTATTAAGTAAAAATCAAAATACAAAACGTGAATATTCCCCTAAATAGTGATATTAATCTCGACATAATTATAATTCCGGCCAATGGAGCAGTGCCGCATGGCACTTGCGCTTGTCCTTCCTTTTTCCCTCCATTTTCTTGGCTCAGCAAGCACTGAGCAGCTGAGCTGGCTCATTGGACGTTGCACAAAATAATCTTTTTTTTTGAATTAATAACACAAAAATTTCGAATTATCCAATGTAATATAAATAACTTCAATTTTCTTTTACTTCGATAAAAATCTTAAACTTATCCTTTATGACTCATGAACATTTGTTGTCTCATAAAATTTCTAAAAAATTATATATACCTGAATGAAAATGAAACAAAGGGTTAGGTTTTTTCATAACACAAAAGAAATTGATATAATTGTGTAATAATAAGTGTAATTGGAGGGTTTTTTTTTTTTTCGCAGTATTTATTTTTTCTATATTTGCGATGGAATAGTTTTTCTTTCCAATAATGATGAATCCCCACCGGGTTCATCTCTCTCCTGTGTGGAAAAGGGTGCACATTTGAAAGGGACTCCGCGGGGGCTACTTCTGTTGTTTTTTAGCTTTCTTTTTTATTTTTGTATTTTGAGGAATATTTTGTTTTTTTTAGCTCTCTTTTTTATTTTTTATTTTTATATTTTGAGGATATTTTGGTGGCCCGCAACATGCGGGTGCTAAATACTAATCTCGACATAATTATAATTCTGGCCAATGGAGCAGTGCTGCATGGCACTCGCGTTTGTCTTTCCTTTTTCCCTCCATTTTCTTGGCTGAGCAAGCACTGAGCAACTGAGCTGGCTTATTGGACGTTGCACAAAATAATCTTTTTCTGAATTAATAACACAAAATTTTCGAATTATGTCCAATGTAATATAAATACCTTCAATTTTCTTTGGGGAAATCTCAAATAGGGACCCAAAGTGCATACTTTTTCTCAAAAGAGGACCTAAAATGGAGTATGTCTCGAGATAAGGACCCAAAGTGGTCATTTAGTCTCAAAGAAGGACCTTACTTGCCGGTCGGTGAACAAATGCATCTCCAATGCATATTCTGGTAACCTAATCAGGGGTATTTTTGTCCAAAAAAATTCCTTTTTTATTTTCGGTTTGTTCTGTTCGTTTTTTTTTTTGTCTATGTTTGCACTGTTCATCATCTTCTTCGTATCCTCTTTGTCTTCTCCTTACCCAGACCAAGAAGGTCAGACTTGGGAAGGGCCGGCGAGGGTTGGACGCCCATCGCCGGCGGGGCGAGACCGCGAGCCCTCGCCGGAAGCCGCAGCGAGGGCTTGCGGCGACCCTCGCGATCTCGGCGAGGGTGGCCTCAGCCGCGGTCCAGCACGAACCCGTACAACGTTATCCCACCATTTGTTCCGCTCCAAGTACGCCACTACACATACAGTACACCGAATGAGAGATGGTATCGAAGTGAGGTTTGAGCTTCAATGATGGATTTCATGTGTATGGATATGTTTGGATATGGACTGACCTAGTGCTTGTCGGATTTGGAATGAGCTAGAATCCAAGAAGGTGGAGACTGGGATGAGGAGATCCGAGTCGGTGTCACTGTGCAAGCCGTTGTGTTCCACGGTTTCGGGTTTCGGGCGGTTCGAACCAGAAGCAGAAGCAGAAGTCACTAGCATGTGCCATCTAGTGGCCAAAGAGGCAATCCCTTGAGCTCTGTGGGTGATTCCTGCAGCCCCCAACAAGCACAAGAATAGACCACTCAGCTCAACAACCAAACACACCTGCAACAAATGCATCAGGAAAATCAAACGAAGATGACAAACATATTCCGGGGAACGTAATTGAATTCCCTATGTTCACTCATACAAGATCTCTAGAATTGAAGAAATTCTTCTCGGTCTTTGATGCTAGGACAATCAACAGTGCTGCAAACTGGCTCACTGTCATCATCAGGAGGCAACTAATGATGAAGAAACGGTATTGGTGGCTTGTTGCGAACAGTTACTTCGAGCTCTCTTTTCCGTCTCGAGCTCGCCCAAACTGAGTGCGTCGAGCGCAAATTTCCAGTGCTTTCGGACCAGAAGAGGTGCTCAAGAAGGTGGGCACTTCGTTTTCCTTCCCCTTTGCTTTGTGTCATTACCGTCTCGAGTGAACAGTTCAAGGTTCGCGCGTTTTGGATATAATGGCGTGTATGCTCGGTCGGTGTTTGTTGGTATACCTACGTGAAGGCAGCAAATGGGTGCCTTTCGAAATGCATAATTGTAGCGTGTTGTTTCATGGGGAAATCAAAGGAGACGTGCCCTAAGAAGACGATGAGCAAGATAACCAAAAATGAAAAAAAAAAAAAAAGTTGGACGAAAATACCCTAATCAGGCCACCGGAATATGCATCGGAGATGTAACTATTTACCGGCCAGCGGCGAGGTCCTTCTTTGAGACTAAAAAACCATTTTGGGTCCTTATTTGAGACAGATTTCACTTTAGGTCATTTTTTGAGAAAATGAGGGCACTCTAGGTCCCTATTTGAGATTTTCCCATTTTCTTTTACGTCACTAAAAATCTTAAACATATCGTTTATGACACATGAACATTTGTTGTCTCATAAAAATTCTAAAATTATATATACTCGGATGAAAATGAAACAAAGGGTTAGGTTTTTTGATAACACAAAATTGATATAATTGTGTAATAATAAGTGTAATTGGAGGGTTTTTTTTTGCGGTATTTTTTTTTTTTATATTTGCCATGGAATAGTTTCTCTTTCCAATAATGATGAATCCCCACCGGGTCCATCTTGTCTTCTTGTCTCCTGCGAAGTGGAAAAGGCGATGGTGCCTTTTCCTTTGACATCTACTAATGCACCATTGCCCAACTTTACTTGGGATTTCACTGACTTATCAATATCAGTGAATATAGATTCGTCCCCCGTCATGTGATTGCTACACCCACTATCGATGTACCATGTTTCACTTTTATTGTCATTTGCCGCTTGGCCTGCGTAGAATGTATTCTCTTCACTTTCTTTTTTTACTACATAGTTTGCTCGATTATTTGTTTTCGAGCGACAATCTTTTTCTACGTGGCCACATCTTTTACAAAAGCGGCATTGTTTTTTATTTTTAAACCAACAATCCTTCTCCAAATGATTTGTTTTCTTGCAAGTACCACAAGGTGGATAATTTTCCTTTTTTATAATTTCTCCTCCTCTTTTGTTTTTCCATGAGCTCCTTCCACCATTTTTAGTTTGATGAGACCGTATATTTACTTTAGACTGAAAGGCACTTTCAACTGAATCTTCATCTTGTGCCATTAGTCTTTTCTCATATGCTTCTAGAGAGCCAATTAATTCACTTATTGATAGGCCCGTCAAGTCTTTAGTTCCTTCTATAGTTGTAACTATGGAGTTGTATTTTTTGGTAAGTGACACCAATATTTTCTCAACAACCCTTTGATCAGTTATCCCATCTCCATAGGCTCTCATTTGATTAACGAGTTCCTTTAATTTTCCACAATATTCTTGTATGGTCTCATAATTTTTCATTTTAGAATTCTCAAAATCTCTTCTCAAAGTTTGAAGGCGAATTGTGCGTACCTTTTCCGATCCTTGAAATTCTTCTCGAAGTATATCCCAAGCCCCTTTTGCAGTCCTTGCTCCAATTATTCTCGAAAATACGGTTTCCGAGAGTGCTTGCTGGATAAAATATAGCGCCCTTGCATCCTTTTGTAGTTGATCCTTTGAAACACTTGCACCTTCTGAAGGAGCCTCGCAACCTTTTTCCACGATGTCCCATAAGTCTTGGGTCATCAAGAATGTAGTCATTTTTATGCTCCAAAAGTCATAGTTGTTCCCATCAAAAATGGGAATGGGAAATGAGGATGAGATAGAGTTGGCCATGGTTTAGTTAGTGGGTATTTGGAAAGGGTAGTTTTAGGAATGGGTAGGTAGAACAAACGCCCAATACCAACCAAAGACGTGGCTCTGATACCACTGTTGGATGTTTTTGCGGAAGCGTGTGTTTGATGTTTGTGCAAGGGAGTGTTAGAAGAGAGTATAAGGGAACAAAAAATGAACTTTTATTTATTGTTTATTGTAGTACAAAGGGAAGGGGAGGAGCTTGCTTACATTGTTCTTCTACTATGCTCTCCCCTCTTTCCTATTTATAGGGTGCTCTACCAACATTCTAGATTTGTGTAGAATGTTGTAGACTTAGGCTTAATCTAGAGAGTTCTAGATTGTAATTTATCCTCTCTTCTTCTAGAGAGTTCTACACATATGCTTCTACATTTTTCTTTGCCACCTAAGCTAGATTTTCTTAAGGATTTTTCTTGACTTTTCCAGCTCAAATCTTTCATGAAGTTTCTAGAAATTGGATCAACAATTCAACAGACCTTGGCCTCAAATGTAGATATCTGATTCAACCCAACATCCCTTCCCTTACCCACTTGAATATATTCGTGGTGTGTTACATTCCCTCCTCTCAATGTACAGTTGAAGCCGGCAAATATATCCTCGCTGATGTTGATCACCTTGGACGCCTTGCTTATCCCTCCACGGGTTAAGAACCAAAACCTATCAAAAACATCGGGGTGACCATAATGCATACGTACCTTCAAAGGGTTTGCCGAACACGCTGCCCCAAAGTCACGAAACTTGTTTCCGGGGAAGACATAAACCAAGCAAGAGAGGACACGGGCGAGAGAAAACATTTTCACGTACTCCTAAAATTGTTGGCTCCCTAATCCCGTCATTTTTCTTAAATTCTTCCAACAGATTACGCATTTTGAGTGCCTCCTCAAAGTAATTGTTGACACCTAAATTTTGGGCAACCCATTTAGTCATTTATTGCATAAAAATTAGGGATTAATTTTTAACCCCTAAGAAAAAATATTATAATTCAATTGAATAGCATATAATTTTAGGTGCATTTGCATTCTTTTATTTTTTTAGGACTGGTGGTAGATGGGTCCAAATTAATGGTTCTAAGTTTTAGTTTGGCAAGCCGAGTTAGGCCCACGAAAGGAGCAAATTAACCCAAGCCCGTCGGTATTTTTAATTAATTATCTGTTGAAAAATTAAGATTTGATGCGATATTACTATGACTTTTGGAAATTAGGGAAATCACATTGTAATTTTATCTTTATCAATAGATGATGAAATCGGGGAAAATATTCATGAGATAAGGATTTTTTGTGATTCGGAGGTTATAGGCAATTCTCAAAATATTTTATTAAGATCACATTTTGTTTTGCTATAAAAGGGTGCGTATGAGTTCATAAAAAGGGGGTTTTTGTAGGGCCACACAATAGAAGTACACGACCACATTGAGGGTTTTTTTTTTTTTATCACGTCGAAGGGGGCTTCTCTTGGTAAAAAAATTGAAGTGAAAAGTGAAAAGAGAGAAAAAAGAAAGGAAAAGTCAGCAGCAGAAGCTTTTCTTTTGCTTCTGCAGAAAGGGAAAAGAAGAGACAGAGAAGTGTACAGGGAAGGGACGTGAGCAGCAGGGAGAAAAGAAGAGAAAACAAAAAGAAAAATAAAAGGCGAGCACTGTTTATCTTCTCGGGGGCTCCTTTGCCGTGACCGAGCTTCTGCGCCGCCGGTTTCTTCGTGCCATCACCGTGCCAGCAAAACACCCGACGCCGGCAACCTTGCCTGAAGCCGTCGCCGCTCGCCTGGAAGCCGAAGCCAGCCGCGACCGCCCAACCGCACCTGCGCCATCAGATCCGCCCAGCTGCGCCACCGCACCCCTGCTGCGCGCTCGCACCCTCGCACCTCCACCGGCCTCCGTCCGGGTTACCCGAGTCGCGAAGCCGCCGGTCTTGCTCCGCGCCCTACCGCCGGCCGACCCACGACGACCCGGGCGCCGACCGCCGCGACACCACCCCCGTTGCCCGACACCGCTCGTCACTCCCGACGCCCGCGATCGCCGGTGCCCGTCGCCCAACAGCCAGACCCAAGCCGAATCGCTGTCCGACCCGGCACCCCTGTCCGCAAGTTACCACCGATTCACCTCCTCGCCGCTCGCCTGCTGTTTTTTTTCTCTCGCCGGAGCTCTGACGATCATCCCCTCACGCCGGCGACTACTCCTCACCGGACCGGCCACCACTTGCCGCTTTGCTCGAAGCGAAAGAAAAACCAAAAAAAAAGAGGAAAAAAAATCAATTAGGTAGTTTAGTTTTTACTATTTATTATTATTTATTTTGTTTTATTTGATAGCATACTTTAAGATATTTGAATTGTAATATCGGATGTCGATATTTATTTCATAAAATCTTATAGGCATTATCCATAGGGTTTTCCCTAAAATGGTTGTAATTATTAATTTGACCCGTAAGACGTCGGGTCATTTTTTTAATTATATTAATTTTTGGGGTTTGTTGATAGCATATTAATTGTTGAATCAATATAATTATTAATTTGATCCGTAAGATTTCGGATCAGATTTTTAATTATTTTGATCTCTTGTCGTGATGTTCGGGGTTAAAAGTAATCGTTAATTTGACTGTGAGACAACGGAGTTATTTTTTCGTTTACTTTAATCTTTTATTCTGTTAAATATCTTGTTTGTTTAAATTTAAGATTTAGTTGATAATCGCTTGTTTTTGAAAAATCATTAAAAAAAAAAATATTTGAATTAGGATTCAATTTGTTTAGAATATTTATTGTTATTTTGCATATCTAGAATATAGATTTTATTTCAGAAAAAATATAAAAACAAAAAAAGGTGCATTCATTTAGGTTGTTAGTTTTTTTTTTTAATTTGAATTGCATGTTTAATTACGTGTTAGTTTTAATTTCGAATTTCATAAAGAAAAACAAAAAAATCATTGTGCATATAGGTTAGAAATACATGTTTCATTTTAAATTTAGATAATCTTTTTAGATAAATTGCATTTTAGATTAAGATAATGTCTTAGTTTAAATCATGATTTAATATGACTTAATCCTTAGTTTAAATTAGATAGAATCTTAATATAACTAGATCATTTTTTGCATTTTTTCTTAAATTTCGAATTTCATGAAAAAATGAAAAATTAAATTTGTCTCTGCATAAGTTAGACTCAATTTTTAGAATATGTTGCATTTTTAAGAATAGAGATATCAAATGCACATCATTTAAGTTGTTATTAGGTTCATTGAATTAGAAATGGTCCGTCATTTGAATTAGGCCATTTTAGTTAATTTAGATTGCATATTTAATTATTGCATTTCTTCATATCATATAGTTTAGGTCATGTCGCCATGTCATATTAGATTATTAGCGTGCATTGCATGATATTCATAAAAAAAGTAAAAATCAAAATTGAGTTTGCATGTTAGGTTTATTTAATTAGAATTTGCTTGTTAGATCACGAAGTTAAAAT
The DNA here is from genome assembly GCA_017140595.1 of Eucalyptus curtisii. Lineage (NCBI taxonomy): Eukaryota > Viridiplantae > Streptophyta > Magnoliopsida > Myrtales > Myrtaceae > Eucalyptus > Eucalyptus curtisii. The sequence continues at coordinate 9,170,423 of CM029497.1, forward strand.
GCACGTTTCGATTTCAAGATAAAAGAAAACCCAAAAAATGTTTTGTGTGTTTATTTCTTTTAATGGACGTCTTTTGATTGTTTAATAATGGTTGAGCACCCGTGTGGCCACTCATTTGCATGATAGGAATTTAGATTAAAATCAATCCAAGCTGCTTGCAAAAAACATTTTTGAAAATTAAAAAAAAGAAATGGTACCGAAAGGGCACTAGGATAGTCTAGTGTAACCAAGTCCCCGTACCCTTAGTCTCTGGTTCGTAGGAGTAAAATAATTCTCCCATTATTTTACTTAGGTGTCTAATTGACCTACCCTAAACCGATTAGTGGCGACTCCTAGAAACTGATCATTTGCATATTTGAACCTTAAGTCGCGAATTGGTATGGGCTTGGGAGAGTCCGAGCTAAGCTTAAAGACTTCGTAGTCCATTAACCTAGTTTTAGGTGGTGCACCCGAAAATTAGGTCGCGGCAGCTTGGCGACTCCGCTGGGGACTTGTGTTAAAACACTTAGTGGACTTAGGCCAATTTTTCTTTTCTTTTGAAAATTGTTTTTGTTTGGCAGCAAGGATTCCAAGTATGTCCCTAACATTTTTAAGGTGTTAAATGTTTTTGCGAGATGGGAGGTATAAGGGAGTAGTATTTACTAACATTTGTCTTGCGGGTTGGAGTGAGGGATGAATGATTTATTTTTCCAAATTAGAAGTGTTGTTTGCATTTAAACTGTTGTGCATGCTTATTGCTTTAGCACTACACTATTTGCACACACAACCGCGGTCGGACACGGGCTGCGATAGGATTTCTAGGATGGTGTTGAGAAGTATACTTCCTCCAAAGCGAGACTGCTATGTAGAGGTTGACCTTCTCTTCCCGAAAGTTTTTCATGGTGTCGAATGTGTTTTGTCCATATCCGCGAGACTGCGTGACTATTGGACATTCCATTCAAGCGAGCCGGAGTTAAGGGGGCGACACGTTAATGCGAGACTGCAACGGTCAGATCACCCTCTTAGCTCACTTTGTTAAGCCATCTAGATAGAAATCGAGCCTCACATTTCATGCGTGTGTCTATGTGTTTGTCATCAATTTCCGGTGAAAGTAAGTTGTCTAAATTCTTCGCAATTTATTTATTTTGTGGCAATTTTGTCGGTCCATGACAATAGGTTTCGTCGTCAATATCATTTTATATGCGATGGGGAAAAATGACGTACAATTCATTTCCGCTCCCAAAAAGAGATCAAAATGTGGCTGGACTAGTTAGATCAAGGCGACCTGTGCCTTAGGTCCAGTGGTCCCCGATGTGACCGAGAAGCCAACCCAATGAGCACAAATTGAGCATCTTAAGCGGAAAGTGGAAATGATTGAAGCGGAAAATAAGAAGCTTCGCATATAAAATGAGATGTCTTGAATTTTGATTCTTAGTTCAATGTTTAGGGACTTTGATTTCTAGCTCAATGTTTTCAATTTTTAGATTCAATGTTTAGGGACTTCAGATTTCAATTCTTAGTTCATTGTTAGGGAATTTGGTTCAAATTTCAATTAAATCTTGAATAAAATGAGGCGATTAGACCATTGTCATGGGCCATTTTCCTATCTTATCATTGGTTCTTATATTACTTTTATTCATTAGGTCATAACGGATCCACCGCGATCGCCTATTATTACACGATCAAGGGCTAAAATGGCTGACCAAAATGAAATGCGTGATCGTATGTCCGCTGTGGAGACTCAACTCCAACAAGTACTCGCCTCTATACAGCTTGTGACGGATCAACTCCAATTCCTCCAAGCGAATCCAACAGCTGCACTGCTCTTCCGAAGTAGTTATCCCGAAGCAAGCAAACAAGGTTCAAACGATTGACGACGACATGCCCGAGCTGGAAGATGACTCAGTCCTTGTTGGAAAGGCCAAACTTGACAGCGTTCCCAAGACAGATCAAGATGAGCGTGTTACGAAGCTGGAAGAGAAAGTGAGACAGCTGCAGGAGTCACAAAGCTCACTCCCGTTCGACCTCTCGGTTTATGAGAAGGTCAAAATACCGAGAAAGTTCAAAATGCCGGAGTTTGAGAAATATGACGGTACATCTTGCCCAAAATCTCATCTGCAGATGTATCACGTGCGCATGGCACAGCACGTCAAAAATGAGCCCCTCATGATCCAATCGTTCCATGCGAGTTTGGTCGGGCCGCACCGAACCGGTACATAATGAAGAATGTAAACCTTCTCGAGACCGGAATGAAGTGGCTGATGCGTTCCTCAAGCAATATAAGTTCAACATGGACATTGCACCTTCCGAGAGGATCTTGAGCGGATGGAAAAGAAGAAAAATGAGTCATTCAAGGAGTATCTTTGTGAGGTGGCGTAATCTGGCGGCTCAAATCACTCCCGAGCCTACTACCAAAGAGCTGATGAAATTGTTCGTCAAGACTCTTCCATTTGAGTTCGAAACCGGATGGCCAGCACCTACGTGGAGAACTTCAATCAACTTATCCGGTGGGTGAACAGATCGAAGTTGGGCTAAGAGATGGATGGTTCAATGAGCCAACCCATCAAGGCAAAAGGTTCACCATGAACAAAGACAAAGAACCTAGCACAGAAGTCAATGTTGCATATGCACAATCTAGCAAGCCTCTAGTTGTTTATGTCCCTAAGAATCAACAAGGGGAAAGCCGACCGTCCGCCCCCCGACAATTTGTTAAGAGGCAGTTCACTCCTCTTCCTGGCCCTCTGTCCCGTGTCTTAAAGGTTCTTCAAAAGAAGGGGCTGCTGTCCTATGAGCCAAAGCGACCCAATGCTGAAAAATTTTCCAACTACGATCTCTCCAAGAAATGCGAGTACCATATGGGGGAAGTAGGACATTCAACTGATGAATGCATAACTTTGAAGCATAAGGTCCAAAACTTACTGGACACTAAGGCGTTTACCTTCAACACCGCTCAACCGAATGTTAAAAAGAATCCCCTACCTGAGCATGAGGATAGGATGAATGCCATTGATGAAGGACTTTTGGAAGAAATGGGCCTTGGCCCACAAGAGTAACTTTTTTACTGCTTTCGCACATTCCCCTGCGCAGGAATTTTTATTGCTTTTTAGGGATTGTTTTCGGTTTCTTCCTTTTCGTTTTCTTCTTAGGACTTGAAATGCATTCTCCATTCAATAAATTGTAATTGATTGATGAATTTCAATAAAATTACAACCTTTATTTTGAGAGTATGATGAGGCACACCAAACCAGCCCAGGGATGATATCCAACCGATAAAACAAATGAAAAATCCAAGGAGAATTCTGAGGCCTGGGTTTCATCATGCTTTCCCGTGTCAAAATGTTAAAAAAAAATGCCTTTTCAATTGCTTTTCAAAAAAAAAAATTTCAAAAAAATCTTTCAAAGAAAAAAATGATTTACCATGTTTGTTTTTTTTTATCCATATACTTTCCATTTCAAGGACGGTCATATAATATGCAAAGATGTGGAAATGGTCCAATCCAATGTGACAAGTGCTGACAATGATGGTCCCGAAGACTTGATAGAGGATGCCATTGAGGTGCAGTGTAGCTGAAAACAACATGAAAGAGCCAAGGCTCTTACATCCGAGCATACCGTCACTATTAATTTAGATGACACTGAAGAAGCTAAAGAGGTAAATGATCTTGTTTTAATGGAGTTGTTGCCAATTTTTCAGATACTAGGGACAAGTTTGCTCCAAATTACAGCCACCCATATGCGGTGAAGAAGGTACTTCCTGGAGATGCTTTGATCCTGGTGCAATGGATGGTTGTGAGTTTTCTACTCCAGTTAATTCCGATGTTGTCAAGAAATATTACCCATGATTGAATTTGCCATGTCATATTTTGAACTGCAATCATCTTTATGATGAATAAATTGCCTCAATGAGTTGCAGATTCAGTGGTCTAAATTTGTTACAAATCTAGCATGTTTTCCTTGATGAATTATGTAAGATAAATGAATGTGTCAAATGGGATACTTTGGAATGATGAAAGGCAAGCTTTATTCCATAGACTGTTCATACACTAATCCCTAGTGAGTTGTGTGGAAAATTTTCATGCCTGCAAGGAAAAGGGTGATCTCACAAAGGGTACGTCAACCGAAATGATGAGAGGCAGTTTCTTCTTCTACCCGAAACACTACAGGTATACCCATTGATTAGCCCTTTGAGCCTACACACGTGAAGAGCTTTTAAATTATCCTGTCAAGGATTGTCCCATCTTGGGACAAAATTTGAGATGAATTATAGGAATTTTCTTACTCACACTTGCATCAATCTTCGAGTATTGCTTTCGCAGTGTAACTTGTACGATAATTTGAAGTGCCTTAGGACGACGAAGAGTTCTTCCTGTATCCACACACTTTTATCCATTGCATAGCCCACTTGAGCCTATGAATTCATTTCGTATTAAACCCAGTTGGTGATCATCCCCACACCGGGGCAAGGCAAAGAAAAGAAAAAATTCGGGTGGCATGGTCTAGAATGATAAAAAAGAAGCTGTGCAAATCCAAAGAAAACAAGTGCAAAAAAAAAGGGGGCATAAAAAAAAAAGTGTGCCTGGTAAAAGCAAGGCCAATGCCCAAAGAAAAAAATCAAACACTTGAAGAAGTGAGTCGTATCCCTAACAAGGTGGTACCAAAAAAAGAAAAAAAAACCTAAATGCTGTTGCAATTAATGGAGTTGTGATGTGAAGAAAATCTTTGGTGATGAAGAGGAAAATTGGTGGAAATGTCAAGATGATCACCAACTTTGATCCCCTAAACACTTTTTGAGCCTAATGATCCTTTCGTTTCTTAACCCATGAACCCAGCCTATGTTACGTCCATTGCAAAGTCTCTTCTGATTAGGGCACTTGAATTAACGTTAGGGTTCACATGTTTTAAGTATCGCTCGAAGAAGTGCGAGTAAGGCAATTTCTACCTCATTTCACATGTTTCTTGACTTGTAAACCCTAAGATGGTTACGGAATATCATTCATTTTTCCAATAGCCTTGACTCAAAGAGTCCCCTTTGCTAAACCGTTGACCAAGCCCGCATTACGGTCCATGTTAAAGACCTCTCAGATTGGTAAGGTCGTACTACTTGTGAGATTGCTCAGACCCTTGTTTGACATGATGATGGTGAGATAGAGCGATTGTCAAGATCCTACATCAAAGGTCAGGATGAAATAGCCCTTTCAGTAAGGATGAGTGAAAAGTCCTTTCTGACTGAAAGATCCCTCGCTTGACACATTCCATGATACTCATTTGTTTAGATTGGAACAATCTTTTGAAATCTTTCCCAATGGAAATGAAGTAATGCATGATTAATAGAAGTCATCACACATGAATCTCTCTTGGATTAATGCATGTTTGTGATTACAAATGCATGTTGCCTCTCCTATGACCATGTTTTGCAGGAGACATATCCCCGAGGATCAGAGATGTTACCAGGTAAGTATATCTCTATCCATACCTTGAATACTTGTCATTGTACAGGTATTCTCCCCCTCAAGTGCACCGATACTCGATTCAATCGAGCTGTCCCCTAGAGATTTTTCTCCAGATTCAGTCTGATTAAGGTAACCGAAGAGAGGTTCAAGTCCTGGTCAGATAATCAATGTTGCAATGCTAGGCGACCGTAGAAAGGTACGGGTCCTGGAGATATAACACCAACTACCTTGGATCACTTTACCCTCCTTAAAGGTAGGATATTCCAGGTAAGTTTCTTTACCATTTTCCAAAAATTAGACATCTCAGTCTGGATCTGGATGTCTTCATTCTTTTCGTTGAACATTTTCACTTTAGAAGTGAATGTTCTTCAACTTTCCTCGTTATACTTTAGTCTGGATCTAGGTATTTCGAGCTTAAAAAAATCTTGACATCTCTGTCTGGACCCGGATGTCTTGATTATTGTCGTTGAACATTTCACTCTGGATGTGAATGTTCTTCAATCTTTCTCGTTATACCTCAGTCTGGACCTAGGTATTTCGAGTACAAAAATCTTGACATCTCTGTCTGGACCCGGATGTCTTGATTCTTTTATTGAACATTTCACTCTGGATGTGAATGTTCTTCGATTTTCCTCGTTATACCTTAGTCTGGATCTAGGTATTTTGAGTTCAAAATCATGACATCTCTGTCTGGACCCGGATGTCTTGATTATTTTTGTTGGACATTTCACTCTGGATGTGAATGTTCTTCGATCTGTCTCGTTATACTTTAGTCTGGATCTAGGTATTTCGAGTTTCAAAATTTTGACATCTCTGTCTGGACCCGGATGTCTTAATTATTTTCTTCTAAACATTTCACTTTGGATGTGAATGTTTTTTCGACATGTCTCGTTATACTTTAGTCTGGATCTAAGTATTTCGAGTTTCAAAATTTTGACATCTCTGTCTGGACCCGGATGTCTTAATTATTTTTGTCTAAACATTTCACTTTGGATGTGAAAGTTTTTTCAACCTTCCTCGTTATATCTTAGTCTAGATCTAGGTATTTCGAGCTTTAAAAAAAAAAAAAAATCTTGACATCTCAGTCTGGATCTGGATGTCTCCATTTTTTCTGCTGAACATTTCACTTTGGATGTGAATGATCTTCTCAATCTTAATGTTTCAATCTATTGTCTGTTACACTCTTCAAGGAACCTGAGTGAGAGTTGGGTACTCGTGGAGTAAGGGGAATTTATCATATACCTCAAGATGCTCTACCGCACCGATTGGTAAAAGCGAAGGTACGTTCTTTCCTTTTGCATTATGCATTTGCATTAGCATTTTCATGCATCGTATAAATTGCATTTTAAAATGGGATTCATTTCCCGAAAAAAAAAATCAAGATCAAAAATCAAAATCAAAATCAAAATCATTCAGTGCATGTGCGTGGTCAAAATTTAGGTTTCAATTTGTCTTTGAATGTAACCTCTTCGAGTTCACCTTCAAAGAGGGGCAGTTGTTGACACCTAAATTTTGGGCAACCCATTTAGTCATTTATTGCATAAAAATTAGGGATTAATTTTTAACCCCTAAGAAAAAATATTATAATTCAATTGAATAGCATATAATTTTAGGTGCATTTGCATTCTTTTATTTTTTTAGGACTGGTGGTAGATGGGTCCAAATTAATGGTTCTAAGTTTTAGTTTGGCAAGCCGAGTTAGGCCCACGAAAGGAGCAAATTAACCCAAGCCCGTCGGTATTTTTAATTAATTATCTGTTGAAAAATTAAGATTTGATGCGATATTACTATGACTTTTGGAAATTAGGGAAATCGCATTGTAATTTTATCTTTATCAATAGATGATGAAATCGGGGGAAAATATTCATGAGATAAGGATTTTTTGTGATTCGGAGGTTATAGGCAATTCTCAAAATATTTTATTAAGATCACATTTTGTTTTGCTATAAAAGGGTGCGTATGAGTTCATAAAAAAAGGGGTTTTTGTAGGGCCACACAATAGAAATACAAGGCCACATTGAGTTTTTTTTTATCACGTCGAAGGGGGCTTCTCTTGGTAAAAAAATTGAAGTGAAAAGTGAAAAGAGAGAAAAAAGAAAGGAAAAGTCAGCAGCAGAAGCTTTTCTTTTGCTTCTGCAGAAAGGGAAAAGAAGAGACAGAGAAGTGTACGGGGAAGGGACGTGAGCGGCGGGGAGAAAAGAAGAGAAAACAAAAAGAAAAATAAAAGGCGAGCACTTGTTCATCTTCTCGGGGCTCCTTTGCCGTGACCGAGCCGCGCCGCCGGTTTCTTCGTGCCATCACCGTGCCGCAAAACACCCGACGCCGGCAACCTTGCACGAAGCCGTCGCCGCTCGCCGGGAAGCCGGCCGGCCTCGCCGCCCAACCGCACTGCGCCATCGGATCCGCCCGGCTGCGCCACCGCACCTGCTGCGCTCGCACCCTCGCACCTCCACCAGCCTCCGTCCCGGGTTACCCGGAGTCGCGGCCGCCGGGTCTTGCTCCCGCGCCCTACCGCCGGCCGACCCACGACGACCCGGGCGCCGACCGCCGCGACACCACCCCCGTTGCCGACACCGCTCGTCACTCCCGACGCCCGCGATCGCCGGTGCCGTCGCCCAACAGCCCGGACCCAAGCCGAATCGTTGTCCGACCCGTCACCCCGTCCGCAAGTTACCACCGATTCACCTCCTCGCCGCTCGCTTTGCTGTTTTTTTCTCTCGCCGGAGCTCGACGATCATCCCCTCACGCCGGCGACTACTCCTCACCGGACCGGCCACCACTTGCTGCTTTGCTCGAAGCGAAGGAAAAACCAAAAAAAAAGAGGAAAAAAAATCAATTAGGTAGTTTAGTTTTTACTATTTATTATTATTTATTTTGTTTTATTTGATAGCATACTTTAAGATATTTGAATTGTAATATCGGATGTCGATATTTATTTCATAAAATCTTATAGGCATTATCCATAGGGTTTTCCCTAAAATGGTTGTAATTATTAATTTGACCCGTAAGACGTCGGGTCATTTTTTTAATTATATTAATTTTTGGGGGTTTGTTGATAGCATATTAATTGTTGAATCAATATAATTATTAATTTGATCCGTAAGATTTCGGATCAGATTTTTAATTATTTTGATCTCTTGTCGTGATGTTCGGGGTTAAAAGTAATCGTTAATTTGACTGTGAGACAACAGTTATTTTTCGTTTACTTTAATCTTTTATTCTGTTAAATATCTTGTTTGTTTAAATTTAAGATTTAGTTGATAATCGCTTGTTTTTGAAAAATCATTAAAAAAAAAAAATATTTGAATTAGGATTCAATTTGTTTAGAATATTTATTGTTATTTTGCATATCTAGAATATAGATTTTATTTCAGAAAAAATATAAAAACAAAAAAAGGTGCATTCATTTAGGTTGTTAGTTTTTTTTTTTTTTAATTTGAATTGCATGTTTAATTACGTGTTAGTTTTAATTTCGAATTTCATAAAGAAAAACAAAAAAAATCATTGTGCATATAGGTTAGAAATACATGTTTCATTTTAAATTTAGATAATCTTTTTAGATAAATTGCATTTTAGATTAAGATAATGTCTTAGTTTAAATCATGATTTAATATGACTTAATCCTTAGTTTAAATTAGATAGAATCTTAATATAACTAGATCATTTTTTGCATTTTTTCTTAAATTTCGAATTTCATGAAAAAATGAAAAATTAAATTTGTCTCTCGCATAAGTTAGACTCAATTTTTAGAATATGTTGCATTTTTAAGAATAGAGATATCAAATGCACATCATTTAAGTTGTTATTAGGTTCATTGAATTAGAAATGGTCCGTCATTAGAATTAGGCCATTTTAGTTAATTTAGATTGCATATTTAATTATTGCATTTCTTCATATCATATAGTTTAGGTCATGTCGCCATGTCATATTAGATTATTAGCGTGCATTGCATGATATTCATAAAAAAAGTAAAAATCAAAATTGAGTTTGCATGTTAGGTTTATTTAATTAGAATTTGCTTGTTAGATCACGAAGTTAAAATGCACGTTTCGATTTCAAGATAAAAGAAAACCCAAAAAATGTTTTGTGTGTTTATTTCTTTTAATGGAAGTCTTTTGATTGTTTAATAATGGTTGAGCACCCGTGTGGCCACTCATTTGCATGATAGGAATTTAGATTAAAATCAATCCAAGCCGCTTGCAAAAAACATTTTTGAAAATTAAAAAAAGAAATGGTACGAAAGGGCACTAGGATAGTCTAGTGTAACCAAGTCCCGTCGCACTTTAGTCTCAGTTCGTAGGAGTAAAATAATTCTCCCATTATTTTACTTAGGTGTCTAATCGACCTACCCTAAACCGATTAGTGGCGACTCCTAAACCGATCATTTGCATATTTGAACCTTAAGTCGCGAATTGGTATGGGGGCAGGAGAGTCCGAGCTAAGCTTAAAGACTTAGTAGTCCATTAACCTAGTTTTAGGTGGTGCACCCGAAAATTAGGTCGCGACAGTAATTGTCTTGGTTCATGTCGATGGTTTGGAGCGCATCCCCCCGAGTGAAGATTATTGCGTGGTTCTGATTCTCTGGCTTTCCTTCCCCGAGCTTCACAGGGCCCGGCAACTGGATCCGGTAGATCTCGACCTCCCTCTGCAGTTGCCGGTCATACTTCACCAGAACGGAGTAATATTCTACTTTGTCCGTCTCCGAGTGAACCTCATCAACGTATGCGACTCGAAGAGCCTCGTTCTTCTTCATAAGATACAATATATCTTTGGCACGCTGATCTTTTTTGGCCTTCTGAACGCCATAGACCTGACAGGTGATCACATACGTGAACTTCATTAGGGCGCACGCATTCTCACTCCCCTTCAACAGAAGACTCACACCACTAGGTGCTCTATCAAGCGTCCGTGAAGCCGGCATCTGGACGGAAGGAGGACCATTCAAGCTGGCATTGGACCTGAGTGAATGATGAGAAGCGATGTTTTGTATACCCATGCTTATGTCCATCTCTGAAGCGTTGTCTAGATATGAAAGCATCTCAAGAGCCCTATAGTAGTACATCATCCCTCTCACGGTGCGGGACAATGTCTGGCCCCTGTAAGATGCCCAGAGACGCAGCTCTGTTGCCTTAGAATTCCAAATATCTTCCACATTCTCCAAGCCTTCTCTGCGCATCCTTTCCAAGAAGTTCACCCACTCATCCTTGTAGACCTTCTGCAGATAAAAAAGAGTTGAAATTCCATCCTCATTCTCTTTTCGGAGGCTGCCTTCTGCGTACAAGACATCTTCGTTGTAATAGGGAGTCAATACAGTGAAAGCCATCATCTTTTCCACGCGAGGGGCGAGAGGCATGTTCATGAAGAACGAACTGCTAAAGAAAGCAATGCGACGCCTAGCCTCGAGATTCAATGGGACATTGTGCATTGAGTCCCTGGATGTAAGAATTGTATGTACCCGGCGCAGATGTCTGTAGAAATCAGGATCCTCAGGAAGCTTGACAGCATTTTCAAAGAGGAATCCTGCATCAGTGGCTTGGCCTTGGGGTGCCAGACCCTCCTGCTGCAAAGCTATAATCGGCTTCTTATCCTTTGGGAATTCTCGAACGGAAAGTTCGTAGAGAGCCTGCAGTACATTCACTATCTGGCTCATATCTTTTGTTTCCCTCAACAGAAGCTGAAGGAGTAGGCTTAATTTTGCATGAATATCTGTAAGAATTGTCATTTTATGAAGTTTCGTGATCTCCCCATTCTGAATATGCATATCAATACAATCGAACAACTTCATGACAATAGATTTCTCTTCCGTATAGTCTTTGATAATCGTGATAATTAAGTACTTGATGCTATCATGTGCTTCGATGACAGCACATCGCCTATACTCGTTGACGCAAATCTTCAACCAAAGATACCGGTCAGAAAATTCCGCCAACTCACTTGCCTGACTCAGGGCAAGAAGCAGTTCATTGCAAAGGAGGGCACAAGGCCAGCGGATTACCCTAATGTTCCAACAGTTGGGCGGTAGCTCCAAAAGCTCAAATTCTCCGTCACTAATGAGATCTTCTTCCCTGAGAATTGTAATGATTTCATTCCAAATCAATGCAAACCGTGTCGCTTCCACCGGATTGGATTCTATCTTTTTGTAGGGCTGACCAATACCATAACGCAGTTTCAGCCGCTGGATCCAATCACGCAGGTTCTTGACCATCATCGCCTTAGGACTTGGCATCTGCTTCTCTGGCATTAGATTAAACTGTATTGCACTAGCGAAAAACTGAAACCTAAGCCGCAGCTGCTTGATATTACGTATTTCGCCCAAATGTGAGTATAGCCCAATCGTCGCGCCAAAAAGAGAAGAGAAGATAGAGTACCAAATTTGCAAGTCCATAAGGTATATCAAGATGACAGGAGTCCACAACAGTATTACAGCCATCCTGTTAGTTCTGCCGAAGAACTCGGGCCACTTGTACGGTATGTCACTTAGATCTAAAAGAGACTTTGTTGGAGCAACTAAAGGCTTGATTTGCAGGAAATAACTGAACGAAATTTTGCTAACCAACACCACAACCCAAAAGAGCGCAAACTTTATGTTATTCACAAGCCCTTCGCTCACGCCGCGACCCACAAAAAGTCGAGTGTGGAACCACCATGTAAACAGATACAATATGCTCCAATCCGACTCTTCTATCACGATCCGGATCCAAGGAAGAATGAAAAGCGCCAAGGCCAGCAACTCTGGAATTACGTACACTAACGCAGTCTTGAGATATACAATGATCCTCCGATCAGCCTCTTGGGACCAATTGCCATCAGCATTCTTCTGACTCCATATTCTCGCATAGAACACCGAAAACACGACTATCCAAGTCACAGCAACAAGACTCTTCAACACCATCCTTAACCCGAGAAAGAACGTCTCTCTCGAAACCAAACTATACTGCGTCCCCGCGTCGAGCACTGATTGCAGCAACCTAAGTCCACTCCAGGTGATAAACACCGTCAATAGCTTCACCTGCACATTCCTTCTCTCCAATGCCTGCCAGGGGTACTCCGTCTCCTCCCAAGCGATGATTATCATCGCCTGAAGCAAGAGAATCAACAAAACCCAGAGCCTATCGAAGCTACGGAAGACATTCCAAAACGACCTCTGCTCCACAAACCCCGTCTTCCCCACCCTCTCACTCTTGCTTGCAGTTGCAAAGTAATTGCAACTCGATTCCCACGGCCATTTCAGCGTCTTGAAACATCTCCTGCTCCAAAAGTACTCATTCAGATCATCGTAATTCCGCCAAGTGGAATGCGGGGCTCTCCCGTTCCTACTGTCCTCAACCTCAGTCTGAATGGTCCGATAAATGGGCATCACGACGTACTTCAAGAACGCATTTTTGCCGGAGAACGAGGGCAAGTACGGCCTGCCCGTGAGCCTATCAATCCTTTCCTCAAGAAAGAAGTTCAATTCATCGGCCATATGGTGAAACACATAGCAAATGCACTCGGGCATGAACCGCAAGTTCGCGGACTCGCCCCAGATGAGCAGATAGAGAGCCACGTACAGCAATTCGCGGCGGAGGGTCGTGATGCGGGAGCCCGAGGAGAGCCCGAGGAGTCTGGCGCTTATGCCGAGGTAGGAGCACCAGAGGATGTAGTTGCGGAGGAGCTTCTTGCGGAAGGAGAGGACGACGTCGAGGTCGAGAGCGTCGGCGTTCTGCGGCGGGGCGTTGAGGCGCATTTGGGCGTTGGCGAGGTGGAGGACCAGGTGCTCCCGCTGGTTGCGGACGTTGTCGGCCTGGAAGCCGAACAGGGCGGCCAGCCAGTCGAGAAGGTCGGCACCGGCGCCGGGGGACCAGTCGGAGAAGGGCGGCCGGCGGAGGTCGTCGACGATTAGGAGGGCGGCGGAGGCGGCGCGCACCTCCGGGAACCGGAGGGAGGGGTGGTCGATGACGGGGCTGTGGATGGGGATGATGTTGGAGACCTCGTCCTCCGGCGGCGGCGGCGGCGGCGGCGGCCGAGCGTATAGGGGCACGCGCCTGCGCGTGGGCTTGAGACGCTGGCGGACGTTCATGGAGGATTGGGTCGGCTACGCGCTTGCTCAGTTATTGAGTTCGTACGTTGCGATCATCATCATGGAGGCGACGCAGAAGCTGCTTCTGAGAAAGTGAGGGTATTTCAGTTCGAGATCGAGAGAGAGAGAGAATAATTACATGCATGCTCGGAGCCCTCGTGGTCGCCCACCCTATTCTTTTTTCTTTATTTATTTTTTTAAATTTTCTTTGTCGATAAGCCTTTTCTCACCTCTGTTGACGTGTGTTCAGTTGACCGATGTCCGTCGTGTCTTTCCTCTTATTTGATTATTATCTGTCACATTATTCTATGCTGATAATAACGGCCTTAAAAGAATTGCGCACATGTGATCATTCGAAGCAAAACCTAAAATGGGGATAGGAAGACGAGCGGTTTGTTAAGGAACATTATTAGAGAGAGAGAGAGAGAGAGAGAGAGAGAGAGTAGAACGTTATTTACAGTTAAATTGACGAAAGACATTACTTATTTTCACATGCAATTGTTGTAATTTTAAAAGGGCTTTAGGTATTCCTATTAAGTAAAAATCAAAATACAAAACGTGAATATTCCCCTAAATAGTGATATTAATCTCGACATAATTATAATTCCGGCCAATGGAGCAGTGCCGCATGGCACTTGCGCTTGTCTTTCCTTTTTCCCTCCATTTTCTTGGCTGAGCAAGCACTGAGCAGCTGAGCTAGCTCATTGGACGTTGCACAAAATAATCTTTTTTTTTAATTAATAACACAAAAATTTCGAATTATCCAATGTAATATAAATAACTTCAATTTTCTTTTACTTCAATAAAAATCTTAAACTTATCCTTTATGCCACATGAACATTTGTTGTCTCATAAAATTTCTAAAAAATTATATATACCTGAATGAAAATGAAACAAAGGGTTAGGTTTTTTCATAACACAAAAGAAATTGATATAATTGTGTAATAATAAGTGTAATTGGAGGGTTTTTTTTTTCGCAGTATTTATTTTTTCTATATTTGTGATGGAATAGTTTTTCTTTCCAATAATGATGAATCCCCATCGGGTTCATCTGTCTCCTGTGTGGAAAAGGGTGCACATTGAAAGGGACCTCGCGAGGGCTACTTATGTTGTTTTTTAGCTTTCTTTTTTATTTTTATATTTTGAGGATATTTTGGTGGCCCGCAACATGCGGGTGCTTGTTGGGAATAACGGATCCCCAAAAAGCGGATTCGACACTAAGTCGAACCCAAAAACGAATGCGGAAGACAAGCCCGGGAAAATCACGTATCACCGATCCTAAAGCACACCACGGATTCGAGCGTACCTTGTTAACCACAGATTAAACACCAATGCCGATAAGAGGAAGAGAATTTGATCCTGTTCGATCCGATTATGTCAATTAGCCTTGAAGGGAAGATGGATTCGCCTTTTGCGTTTTCTTTTTGGTGGGAGAGATGGAGAGGAACGTACGTTTGTTATGTCAACAGGTGTGTTCCTCCCTCTCTCTTTCTCCTTTTATACGTTCCCTCCAACAAAGGAACGTCTACCCCTTCATCCATGGGCCCTAATCCGTGGGCCGGGCTTTCAGGCCCAACATGGGCGGACGGGCCATAAGCCCATCACATAAAACCATCATCTCCCACTCGCACATGGTGGGCTGAACGGATTCTCTTTACCTCTCTTTAACATTCATACCGGTGAATAATCCGTGCGAAAGCATACTTTGAGAGCTCGTTGCTATACATCTGTTAGGAATATATAGCAGCTCATAATGGGCATCATACTCTGAGTAGATTTAGTATGCAGTACCCTAGATCGATCGATCACATTTATATCTCTCTTGATCTCTTTTAAACAATGATATACATATTGTATTCACAATTATGATTATCCCAAAGACAGTCATAATTGGTCGACCAAAGTGAACACAAAACTACAATGTGATTCTTCAAATTCGATCTTCCTCTTCCCTTCAAACTCTCAATTTCAATTCAGCTTGCTTTTCTAGTAATGCCCCATTAGATCGAATCAACTCATGACCATTGGCAACATCCTAAGATAGCAAACACTAAATAGAAATATTGAGAATAAGTAAGAGTCCCGAGGGCACTAAAATTGAGGAACTTTTTTCCTCAAGAGTCTCACACGGCATAAAAGTTGAGATCAAACTTTTGCCACTCTTATTGGTCGTCTTATGCATACGTAGTATGATATACGTATTACGGTATTAACTCCTTTCCCATGGAGCGTATGTCTACACCTTTCAATACCGTACAGATGATAGTTCAGACATACCCAATGTCTAACTTGAGTTCACGTATCTACTCATTCACAAAAAATTCATCAGAACTCACATCTGGCATCTTAGACAGATAAAGTAAAATATGAGGGGTATTTTACTTTCGGACATAGTAAGTATTATGTCCTCATCTTAACACCCAGTTAAGGCGATATACGTATTTTAAGCTCGAGCTCTCGATTATCACTTAGATAATAAGCTTAAAACAGTCTCATCTCTATTTATCACACAGTAAATAGAGGCGATTACCCGTGTGAGTGGGCTAATCTTTTATCTGTCCGACATACTTTCTCAACTTAAAGTAATGCACTAAGCATTAAGATGCATAAAGATCAAACAAAGATTTATAGGCATTAATAATGAAAAAACACAGATTCATTAAATGTGAACAACTCGGGGAAATTACAATATCCAAGACATCGACTCTACGCAATCCTAGAGATTTTACATGACCACAAAACACATCTCTAGGTATTGGCTTTGTCATAGGATCTGCTACCATTCTATGCGTAGATATGTACCGTAAGTTCACATCCTTTCGTGCAACCATATCTTTGACAAAGTTATACTTGGTATCTATATGTTTGGTCTTGCCATGATATTTTGGATCTTTGGTGTACGCTATAGCTGCTTGGCTATCACAGTTAACCAATAATGGATTTGCAGCTTTCTCAATAACACCTAAATGATCCAAAAATCTCTTAAGCCAAACTCCTTCTTGTACCGCTGCTTTGATAATGCCACGAACTCAGCTTCCATCGTGGACAAGGCTATACATGTTTGCTTCTTCTTGGCGCCATTATTATTCGGTAAGAAAACAAACCCAGAGGTAGATTTTCTTTCATCTAAATCTCCTCCTCAATCAGCATCGAATAGCCTTTGAGTTGCAGATCCTTTCCTTAATAACTCAAAGATATAATCAGCAGTCCCCTTTAGATACCTCGGTATTCTCTTAACGGCTTTCCAATGTGCTTGACCTGGATTGGATTGGTATCTTCTCACCATTCCAACGCAAAACATATGTCGAGGTCTTGTACACATCATAGCGTACATCAAGCTTCCAACAAAGCACTAGCATAAGGAACATGTTTCATTTGTTCCTTCTCTTGTGGAGTCCTTGGACACGATCTATGGCTCAATCCTTCACCTTTTGCAATAGGAGTGTCTATGGGTTTACAATCTTGCATACGAAATCGTTCAAGAACCTTGTTTATATATGTTTCTTGCGAAAGAGACAACGATCTCTTCGAACGATCTCTTGAAATCTTAACTCCAAGAATGTATGCAGCCTCACCCATATCCTTCATCTCAAAGTTGGAAGACAACCAACTCTTGACAAGTATTAACAAGCTCCATATTGCTTCCGGCAATTAGTATATCATCAACATATAATGATATGATCACAAATTGATCCTTGGATCTTTTGATATATACACAATGATCCTCATCTATCATTGTAAAGTCATATGCCATTATGGCATTATGAAAACGTATATACCATTGTCTCGATGATTGTTTAAGGCCATATATCGACCTCAAAAGTCGACATACCTTTTCTTCTTGGCCTTTCACTATGAAACCAGCAGTTGTTCCATATATATTTCTTCCTCTAATTCTCCATTGAGGAAAGCAGTCTTTACATCCATTTGACGGAACTCAAGATCCATACTAGCCACTATTGCCAGAATAATGCGAATCGAGGTAAATCTCACTACAGGAGAAAATGTTTCTTCATAATCAATTCCTTCCTGTTGAGTATACCCCTTCGCCACAAGGCGAGCCTTATGCCTTTCTATCGAGCCATGCAGCTTTTCGCTTTATTTTGAGAACCCACTTGTTCCCAATAGCTTTGTGTCCTTTTGGAAGATCAACCAGTTCCCAAACATGATTTGACTTCATTGACTCCATTTCCTCTTCCATTGCATGAATCCATTTTTCCTTACTAGGGCAATTTAGAGCCTCATTAATATTTCTTGGCTCATCCTCATCTTGTGGAGCAATCATAAAAGTTTCCCCTTCAATGTCAAAACGTCGACGGGGAATACTTTGGCGACTTGTTCGCCGTATGGGAGATTGTACACTTTGCACATCATTCCTCATCAAGCTCCCACTCGAATTAGATAATGACGATGTCATCTCATCATATGGTTGTAATTGAGAGTGAGTTGAATTAAATTCATCACTTCTCATGTTACTCCCACTTGGACGAACTCCACTAATATCATTATCTTGATCCAAGGTTTCAAATAGGTAGTAATCCTCACCTATTTCGCCCTTATTAGGAAATTCATCCTATAAGAATGTGACATCCCGTGATTCAAATTCAGTTATACTCCCACTTTCCTGCTCACCTATGAACACATACCCTTTCGAGTGTTCGGAGTATCTTATGAAAATACTTTTCTTTCCTCTCGGGACCCAATTTCCCAAACTTGTGAGAGGACTCATGAGTATAGGCAGCACAACCCCATGGCTTAAGAAAACTTAAGTCCGGTTTTCTACCTGTCCATAACTCATATGGAGTGGAAGTAACTCGATTTGGAAGGCACCCGGTTAAGTATATAGGCAGCAGTTAACAACGCATCACTCCAAAAAGTAATAGATAAGTTAGCATGCGCCATCATGGACCTAACCATTTCCGGTAGGGTTCTGTTTCTTCTCTCTGCAACACCATTTTGTTGCGGAGTATATGGAATAGACAACTGTCTTTCTATTCCTTTTTCATCTCATAATTTTCTGAACTCATCAGATAAATATTCTCGACCTCGATCGGATCTCAATGCTTTTATTTTCTTGTCTAATTGATTTTCTACCAAGTTCATATACCTTTTGAAACAACTCAATGCTTCAGA
Source organism: Eucalyptus curtisii (assembly GCA_017140595.1). Taxonomy (NCBI): domain Eukaryota; kingdom Viridiplantae; phylum Streptophyta; class Magnoliopsida; order Myrtales; family Myrtaceae; genus Eucalyptus; species Eucalyptus curtisii. The sequence goes on from CM029497.1 coordinate 9,189,044, forward strand.
TTTATGAGAAATCAAATAGACATATCCGAATCGAGTATAATCATCTATAAAAGTGATGAAATAAACAGCCCCATGCCTTCCTCTCACATTCATTGGACCACAGACATCAGAATGGATTAAATGCAGAGGAAATTCAGCTCTTTTACCTTTTCCAAATGGTTTCCTTGTCGTTTTCCCTTCTAGGCAATGCTTACATATGGGCAAATCGACTTTTTCAATATTGCCCAACAAGCCCTCTTTGGCTAGTCTATTCATACGCTGTTGGCCAATATGACCAAGTCTAGCATGCCACACATTCACATCATTATTATACGAATTGGGAGACGTGAGAAGGGAATAACAAACATTTGCATTAACATAATCAATATCTAATACAATGAAACCATTCAGAAAATAACCACAACCATAGTAATTTGAATTCAAAAACAAATCCACACCTCTATTATGGAAGTTCATTTTGAAACCTAGCTTAACCAACACTAAAACAGACACTAAATTCCGACGAATCTCCGAGCAAACAATACATCATGTAGGAACAGAGTGCGTCCACCACGCATGTTCGGTTGGCGAGTGCCAATTCCTTTCACTTCAGCTCGGAGTTGTTTCCCACATAGATCCACTTAGTTCCAATTGGTACTGTCGGAATTCCACGAAGGATCCTCTATCCTTCGCTACATGGTCTGTCGCTCCCGAATCTACGGTCCACAAATGATTAGATTCGTTAAGAATACGAACTCGACACAAAAGCAAAGTTCGAAAAGTACAAGGGGTGTTTACCTTCTTTGGCTCACGACAATCGCGAGCATAGTGACCCTTCTTGTCACGGTTGTAGCATTTCACCCTTGTAAGCTTCTTCATGCGAGGACGCTTTCCTCTATCATGTTGGTTAAACTTGGGTTTCTTCCCCGAAGGACCCTTCCTTGCCTTTCCCTTTACCAAACCAAGTTAGGACGTTTGCGCTTGGAGCTCGAAGCTCCATTTGAGCTAGAACCAAAGCATGATAGAGTTCGGCTTAGGCTTAGCCGCCAAGAGGCGGTCCTCTTCCAGCTCAAGATGACGCACTTGCATCCTCAAAGGTTTTGATATTTTCATTATGGGTCGGTGCACCTTCATATGCTCCCAACTCGAGGCAAGGAACGAATCACGCTTGCACTTGCTGCTCATCGGTGAGGACATGGCCAGCATCTTTCAGCTCATTTATCATGTTTGACATCTTTCTAAGATGTTGCTTCATGGTCCGACCATGAGGCTTCTTATAAGAGTCAAACCTAATAGTGAGCTGCCTCGCCTAGTCACCGAAGTATGACCAAATCTCGCCGCCAATGCTTCCCACATCTCCTTGGCATTGTCAAAACGCCTAAACTCTCGCATGACGTCATTTTCCATGCCGCTCGGCAACGTGATGCGAGCAAGAGAGTTCTTTCTTTTCCATGCAGCAAAAGCTTCCTTATCTCTATTGTCTTTGTGCGTGTTTCCTTCTTCGGGTTCTACCATGGTCGGGTTAAGAGCTTCTAGTGCCTCTTGCTCTTCCAAAGACATATTGGATTTTTATGTGCCATATTTCATAGTTGTCACCATTGAGCTTTTCACCTTTGTTTAGCTCGGCAACTATGCTCTTTTGTGAAGCCATTGATCCGAACACATCGAGACATATATACACGAATTATTAATGCCTATCATTTATGCATCCCTTTTGCATAGACCCATCATATTAATGAATAATTTCAAGTAAGGTTTAAGAATCAAAAGGTCACTATGTTTCCAATCATCCTCCAAAAATCCTAACTTAAAACTATTATTAATATAATTGTCTTATGCAAAATAAATTCTATGAAGCTACAAAAACTTCTATGAACTACCCACAAGAACCTGCAAGAATAATGAGAAAACAAATAATATTTGACATCCAATAGAATAATATTGCTTTCACATAATACAACTAACATATCGGTTGCTACATCAACAACAATCAGGTAGTAAACATTACATAAGATGTCCACAAAGCACACTTAACAAAGATCACCCAATGCATCTAACACCAAGTCAAGACACTAACGGGAAAGATCCTCTTTTGTTCAATTTCTTGATCTTTTCCCTTGTAACAATCAGGTAATAATCATCTATGAAAGCCATCACAATTTTCCTATATGAAACAGCTTTGTTCGCATCCCATATGCGATTCAACACTCCTTGCCATTCTGGTGGAAGGGTGTTCATGAAAAATCGCACCATCTCAGACTGTGGCATAGGACGACCATTCCATATGACCTTTTGAATTTTCCCGTTGACTTCAAGGACGTGATCAATTAAGTCGCCACTCTCCCATCGATGATCGATCGGCTCGGCCTATCGCCTTAGAAAGCCTTTCCTTTTATTCATCGGTAATTGCGCGAATAGGTGTGCGCAACCTAAGGGGAGGCATTGTTCCGCAACAAATGCAGAACAAATAAGGGATCACAGATAATCCACATAGACTTAATTAGAAAAAGAAACACATTCTTTTTCCTCTCTCTCTCTTTCTCTATCTTTTTTTTTTTTTTGGTCAACGGTCGAAGTCAACGGTCAAAGTCAACGGTCAACGGAGGTCAACGGTCGTCGGGCGGGCCGGTCGGACCGGTCAGATCGGTCGGACCGGTCGGGCCGGGTCGGACGAGCCGACCGGCACGTGCCGCGCGCGTGCGCGGGCTGACGTCACGCAGACGTCATCCGGCACGTGCGCGGCATGCGCCTGCTTCCACGCGGGTCGGGTCGGGTCGCCGGCCGGTGACCGGCCGTCCAACGGTCGTCGGCGATGACGTCATCCCGGCGGTTACCGTGACGTCACTGTGACGTCAGCACGCGTCGGTTCGCGGACCGGCGCGTGCCGGTTCGCCGGCCGGCGGTGCGTACGTGCCGGTTCGCCGACCGGCGCGTGTGTCGCACGCGCGCCGGCCGAACCAGCGCTTCGGGCGCGTGGCGCCCACGGGCAGCGGCTTCGGCCGCGCGTGTGGGCGCGTGCGGCGTCTCCCCGGCGGCGGTCGACCCGTCGACGGACTCGTCTCGACGATCTCTTTCACGCTATGCCATCAAAAAGTTATTTCGACTTACGGAAACTCGAAAAAATGGATGAACGGTGCTCGGGTGTCGGGATTTCTCACCCCGATCCGTGTCGGCCGAATATTTTCGCAAAAAATCAATCATAAAACATCAAAGGGGTCGGGAAAACATGAACTAGGGCTCTGATACCAATGTTGGGAATAACGGATCCCCAAAAAGCGGATTCGACACTAAGTCGAACCCAAAAACGAATGCGGAAGACAAGCCCGGAAAATCACGTATCACCGATCCTAAAGCACACCACGGATTCGAGCGTACCTTGTTAGCCACAGCATTAAACACCAATGCCGATAAGAGGAAGAGAATTTGGCCCTGTTCGATCCGATGATGTCAATTAGCCTTGAAGGGAAGATGGACCTTTTGCGTTTTCTTTTTGGTGGGAGAGATGGAGAGGAACGTACGTTTGTTATGCCAACAGGTGTGTTCCTCCCTCTCTCTTTCTCCTTTTATACGTTCCCTCCAACAAAGGAACGTACCCCTTCATCCATGGGCCCTAATCCTGTGGGCCGGGCTTTCAGGCCCAACATGGGCGGACGGGCCATAAGCCCATCACATAAAACCATCAGTGCTAAATACTAATCTCGACATAATTATAATTCTGGCCAATGGAGCAGTGCTTTGCATGGCACTCGCGTTTGTCTTTCCTTTTTCCCTCCATTTTCTTGGCTGAGCAAGCACTGAGCAACTGAGCTGGCTTATTGGACGTTGCACAAAATAATCTTTTTCTGAATTAATAACACAAAATTTTCGAATTATGTCCAATGTATATAAATACCTTCAATTTTCTTTTACGTCACTAAAAATGTTAAACGTATCGTTTATGACACATGAACATTTGTTGTCTCATAAAAATTCTAAAATTATATATACCTGGATGAAAATGAAAGAAAGGGTTAGGTTTTTTGATAACACAAAATTGATATAATTGTGTAATAATAAGTGTAATTGGAGGGTTTTTTTGCGGTATTTTGTTTTTTTTGTTTTTTTTTGTTTGTTTGTTTTTTTTTTTTATTTGCCATGGAATAGTTTCTCTTTCCAATAATGGTGAATCCCCACCGGGTCCATCTTGTCTCCTGCGAAGTGGAAAAGGGCGCACATTTGAAAGGACCCCGTAGGGGCCACTTCTGTTGTTTTTTAGCTTTCTTTTTTATTTTTTATTTTTATGTTTTGAGGAATATTTTGTTGTTTTTTAGCTCTCTTTTTTATTTTTTATTTTTATATTTTGAGGAATATCCCCCCCCCCAACAATAACCCCCTGGGGTTGGTTGGGTTGGGGGTTTGACAGAATTTTTTGCTTGGATTTATTCTCTCTAGGCCAGATTTGCAATATTTTCAATTAAGATCTAAGGTAAAGCCGACCGTCTTTTTAATTACGCCCCTGTCTCAATTATAATGCTAAGCCCCCGTGAAAAAGCCTACCTTTTTGCACACATTGCTGTCATGTCACATTATTTTAGGAGGAGCAAAAGAAAAAGTGTGGAGTCGAGTTGAATCAAATTGAATCAAACCGTGCCTTACTTGAAAATTTCGATTGATTGGATTTGAATTGGGTCCATAAATTCTATTAGCCAGACAAAACCGGTCCGTAGTTTTAATTAATGCGTTTGATTTTGTTTTTTTGAAGATTTTTCCAATGTCGGCTTGGACAAAGGGTTGGAATGGGCTGCCAACCCACCAAAAATAAGCCCTAGAAAATTTCCACCGATTTTACTAAGTCGTTAGCGTAATTCGGTTGCTTGATTTGTGCTCATTTCATAGTCCAATGAGAAGTTTTACATCCCATGAAAAATAGGGATTTGCAGCTATGAGGAATAAAATTGTTCCTACTTCAATAAGCATGAGGCATTCAAATTAACTTCTCATTGATTTGATCGACTCTTTCTGCATACCTATCTGAACATATCTTGAGCTAAAACTGAGCTCACTATGGTCACTGATTTTCCCCTCTTTTCTTACCTTATATGTTGTTGAACAAAATCCGTTTTAACACATACTTCAGAATGCGTCGCGAGCCATCATGAAAAATGTAAAACCCGAGTCAGTTTCACTTTATTTCCTATAAATTTCCAAAATTATACATCCGATGGCTCAATCGACATGTGTAGTAAAATTGTAGTAAGATATTACTTCATTAATGCATACAATATAACCAATCCTCACTCGTACATGTTACATGCCCCCACAGGGTAGCATCGAAAAGAGAAGTATACATATATGTAATGCAAAAATTTAAGTACGTGCTGGGAGTTGATAGTACTAGAGCCTAGGGTTTGAGTGCGAAGAGAGAGCGGAGGGAGCATAAGAGGAGGACCAGGTAAATCACTGCTGCGACAAAGCCGGCGATGAGAGCGCCGGTGACCTGGTCGCAGAACTTGGGGACTTGCCCACAAATTGGTAACCAACCGGCATGGCTGTTCCCTTTCTTGCCCACCTGGCCTATTGCCACTGCAGCTGAAATGCTGGAGCTCAGGAGCATTGCAATGACCTAGGGATAGGAGACAGAGAGAGAGAGGGAGAGAGAAATCATATGCAGCAGAAAAGACAATGTCATGAAATTAATAAAGAAAGAGAGCAAAATGCGCAAAATGGTTGCTTGCGATCAATCAAAGCATAGACTCGACCGCATCGCAAGTTGATGTGATCGTCCCCTTAAATGGATACCACAAGCCCCATATAAACCCGGCTCATCTGAGGTAAGTAGTTTATATCGTAAGATCTCAAAAGACCCACGACGAGATTTACCCAATCAATGGTTTTCGATGGATTTTAGGTTCCCGTGAGCTGAACTCGGGCGAACATTTATCCATCCACAAAGTGGTGGAATCAGCTTATTACAGTGCAAAGTACAGTGAAATGTCCGCCATGTTTTGCTGGAAAATTAACTATCTAGAATGATTCTGAGAGGCTATTCCGCAAAATGATAGGCACTGGACGACACTATTCAAGAAGATGAAGAAATCATATCGTTACTAAATTATGATTGGTTCTATCCATCACGTCAATAATGAAATAAATTTAGAAAATATGTATATATGTTTCCTTTCCTCAGATCCTAGGTGGAGACACATTTTCCGAAACCATTATCAATCAGACATATTGAAATCAATCCTAGTAACGATATTTAAATTACTAGACCTTAAACATATTTACCTGTGTGGAACAAGAAAATGCAAAATGCCAAGAAGTTAGAAACGTTCTAGTCTGCCTAAAAGATCGAGTCGCCTGCTTCAAATCTATAAGCCGGCAACTCCATGGGTCATGCGTTGCTTTTTGATCGAGAGAATCCATCGAAAGAACACACGCCAAGAACCATAAGAGAGTTCGAGACTCACTTACCACATCCATCATCATCACAAGTCGCCAGACCACCGGCTTGCAAGATAGCAACAGAGAGACCAAGCTGTACCCGCCGGCAATGGCTTCTGCCACCACGAAGTACCTGCACCACCAAATCGAAATTGAACGAAGAACCCCACCAGGAAAAGAGTGAGAGAGGAAGTGAAAGCTTTGTGTACATGTGAAGGTTAAAGAGCTTACACGAACGCTGATGTGTTGCTGTACTTGGCTTCGAAGCTCAGGTTGAGAACCTTGGCAGTCTCGTGGCTGGTGATCATGACCGCGATGGCTGCAGCCGTCGAGCCCACGGCTAGCAGCCTGAGCACTAGCGAAATCTTGGCCTTGGTCATGGAGTCTGTCGGCTTTCCGGCGGTGGCGATCAGACTGAAATGCGACTACGCTACGGCGAGGCCTATACTTGAATGTCTGCACACCCGATCACTCTAGATTTGAGGGAGAGATTGAGGAGGCGAAGCGTGATACTCGCACTGGTAAGCAGATAATTGGTTTCGGAGGGCGGGTTTCGGACATCGATTTAGAAGAGCGTTGTCTGGATTTCGGGAGTTGTTTATACATGCTGAAGTGCATACGTGCAGCTGTACTAGGTCAACTGCCCGATGCCTCTCGTCCGTTCGTTCGAGGGCGAGTGCGGCTGCTTCGACGCTCTCTCCAGCTGCAATCTTTTCCTTCCTCCAGGGTCTGGTTGAACTACCAAATTTCAGCACCTGCCGAGGCCTTTCATCGCCCGCCGCGTGTGGTCGTGAGGCTCCAAAACTGAGGCGTCGTGGTCAGTGCTTTCTCTTCGCTTTTGGCAGATCTCTGCTAAATGCTCTAAAATAATGAGGGAAGAGGACGAGAGCAGCGGAAACTGGGAAGTTGGAATTCTATAATTAGGTGACCGTACAGGAGAATGCATGGTGCCCAGCAGGAAAAAATTTAAGTACACCTACCACGGCTACGTACATCTACATCGGATTTAACTAATGCGATGGAAAGAATCCTAGAATCTTCATTTTTGGAGGCACAAATTTGAATTTTTACACCAATTAAGGGCGGAATGGTACAAACGATCCATGAATTTCAGCTTAATATTTAATATGATTAATAAGTTTTATATTTTTTTAATGTAATCTCTGAATTTCTTAAATTTTTAATTTATTTAATATGGTATTTGAATTTTTTGTGTATATTCAATTTAATTCCTAAACTATATGAAAATATTCAACATTATTCTTCCACTCATTCGAATTCAGTCATCCGACGGGAAGTCCTTATTTGAGGCATTTCTTGAAAATGACCCGAGAGTTTTCTTCAACACATTGAAAGTTTTGTTGTCTTGCATTTCCGCGAACATGCATAAAGCGACTCCGAAATGTAATTCTCATTAGAAAAGAATAAATTACCAGTTTTTTTCTTTTTCAAGGACTCGTCAAGTCCAGCAATCTTATCAGCCCAACATAACTGAATATATCATCAAACGATAATGAACATTTTATTGAGAAAAAAATCGGAGGGAGCTCAATCATGGTTCATCGAGGATCTGCATAGGTTACAAGTTAGTTTATCAGCGAAATATCCAGTTTTTCGGGTATTCTCTCAAGTTGCATAACCATGTCACTATTTGCATTTTCATTATATTATTAAGGTCATAATATATGTACTTTTTGCCTATAAAAAACTCTATGCTTTACGATATTTTCCTTTACGCTCTAGAAATCTGCAGTGCAATTGAAGAAGCATGAGTCAAAGTAAATATAGCTGGCTGTAATTCGCATTTACCATCTCGAAAGATGGCCTGCAGATGAGAAGCTTTATCTCTGCAAAACTTCTCAAAAAGTTCTTGGAACTTGGTAGTTTCATTCTGTTTTCACACTACATATCATGGTTGTATCAGATAAAGTCATCTCTAAACGAAAACATATCGCCATGGTCGACCTCATTCAACATAATAAAGACATGCAAAGGTCTTGTGAAAAATCGGCATTTTATCTTCCCTAATTATGACAGTTCATTTTAACTGAAAGTAATCCCAAACTCTTTGTCAAGATAGTACATATTTCATACACGAAAATTTTAAATGAAGAAAAGGCAAGAGAATTTAAAAAAAAAGAAGAAAAAAGTGTCCATGTTTAGAGTTTATGGGCCAACTAGACGGTACCCGCCATAGAACGGGCCAATTAACGGGCCCATTTTTATAGCCGGACCATCTTTGTTAATTGGACCACCTCAATCCTTAAATTCCTCTCTAATGAAAGGCTTAAGCAGGTCGTCATCAACCGCATGGGTTGACCCGATCAGGGTCACGGCACACGTTCGATTCTTCAGTCCACCAAATGTGAAAACTTCGATGTTTGAGTCGATCATCCTGCTCAATGGCTCATGCCTCACCTAATTTATGAAATTACTAGGAAATTTCGCAGGTCTGAGATTTATTCATGTATGTAAGCTTACGATAAAAAAAAAATTAGAAGCCAACGCAAATATGATTCTGAATGTTTCACGTTCCATCTATTAATTATAGTTTTTCGTTAATTGTACGATAAGGACAAGGAGTACACCATTGAAGGAGACCCACATGTATGAAAATGGAATTTCAGACGTGGGATCGGCGACAAAGATACGAAGTCAGACTCCATGAAAGCTCATGGAAGTTGCAGAGATGCACCGCTTCCAGTTCTGGTCGGTCCAAAGAGCATGTGAAATCGATACGTGAGTCTCACGATGGTCCCTCCTCGTGCTCATGTCTTTTCTTTGAGTGAGCTGCAAGTCAAGAATACAATTCACGATTCTCCTTCTAGAGTTTGGAAAATTTGCGAAAAGGATAAAGTTACACTGAACTCATAAAGTTACACTGAACTCTCGGCCCTCAGAGTTTGTCCGGTCGACGGCGAGCGCCGACTTTTAGATGGCCAAGGGGGTTAGGTAACGCAATGTCGTCAAAGTCTCAAATGGTTGGGACAGGGTTGAGAAATTTAACAAGAGATTTCAAAGGGCACGATTGCACGAGTCATGAAATTCGCGACGAATGCCCAATGGTCGGAAAAAGGCGATCGGCACCCTTTAGTCCTTCCCTCGGACTTGTCTGTCTTCTCTAGAGACTCCGATCAGGATCGAATCATGGAGCAGACTCTCCTAAGCTCTTTTATCATGGGAACTTAGTACTTGCATCATGATAAAGTAAAAAATTAATCATTTAATTAGTAAGGATTTGCCTAGCGAACTACATATATACATGGACGATCGAGCTAGTCTAACAAAAAAATAAAATAAAATCATTCTTCCGGTTCTTGAAATAGCTTAATTCATCCGGAAACTTAAAAGGGTGTCCAAGGTTGTTCTTCGTAATCTCTCCTGCAAGAGATTATGGAAAAGATCAATGGAAGGTTGTGCTTTGATTTGGACAGCCAAGGACATGAAAATGGTTGGAAGTTGGTCACCTAAGTGGGGTCGATTTTGGTAATCTGCAATGCTACAAAACCGGTAAAATTCCTCTCCAATCACTGCCTTAAAATGGTCTCATCAACCCCATGGGTTGACCAAGGTTTCAAGAAAGCATGGTCTTGCCTTTTCGTGTGGAAGCCCGATCACCGTGGCGGCACAGGCTCGATTCTTCAGTCCACCGAATGCAAAAACTTCAGTGTTCGAGTCGATCAATCTTGCTCATGGCTCGTGCGTCCCCTAATCCATGAAACTAACGAGATATTTCGCAGGTTCGAGATTTATTCATGTACACAAGCTCACGATAAAACAAAATTAACAGCCGGTGCCAATGAGATTTTGAGACCAAACCCTAATGATTAGCAAGAACAACCGATTGTATCTAATAAAAAGCTTGAACAATTCACGTTTTTTTTTTTTTTTGATATCGAGGATTTGCCCCGGCATACCTTACGAGTGCTCACGGCCTCCGCTGGACACCAGCCAGCGAAAACCAGCGACTATACCTCGAGGGAGACTAGCACGGGACCCTATCACCCATGGCTCTCCACTTAAGTCGCAATGAACCAGTTGGGGAATCGAAGCCAAGACCTCAAGGTTGACTAAGCCCTAACCAACTGGGCTGCCTATGGGTAGGTGTGAATTGTCAGATTTCAAAATAGGTCGTTTGTTAATCTCCAAGCTTGTTGTGAGATAGAGATAGAAGAAGGAATGAATCGATGAATGAAAGTGGAAGAACTGAAGGTTAACTCATTTTCATTAACTGTACGATGAGTACTTGTACTACATTTGATTGTTTGAATTTTTAACTAGAATAGGACTAGATAGGACAAGCTATGAAATTTAGAGGATTCTACTATATCCTATCAATTATTTGGTAATTACAATAATAAAATCGGATATATTCACATCATATCATATATATTATTGGGGATAAACGGCACATCAATATAAATGAATCATAAATTTTATAAATGGAGATGGCAGAAATCTCCCGCGATACTCTTGTCTACTTTATTTTTATCTACTTTTTAAATTTTATTTTCCTCTCTTTTTTAATTTGTTTCTTTTTTTATTTCTTTCTTCCCCTTCCATCATCTCCAATAAAATTTTATTAAATAGAAAACTGTACTAATATACCTAAAATACCAAAACACTCAAAATATGTAATAAATATATATTTATATATCAAATTTATATTATAAGATAAAATTAAATTCGAATATATAAATAAAAATAAGATTAAATTAAAAAACTAAATTTTTATTTTTTGTTATTTTGAATTTATTATATTAGAATTTAAATATTATTCATATTGATATATAATTTTAAATTTGTTAATTTAAGAAGTTTATTATTTGAGAAAAATAACTTTCCCTTTAGAGATATTAGAAATCTTATTTACCTTTAACCCACCTCCCCATAGGAAAATTTTATCAATATATATTCCTCTTATATCCGATTTTGTCTTATCTCGAAGAGATCAAACGTAAGATAGGACAAATCTTATCTTATCCTGACCGCCAAAAGGTGGCCTAGGAGTACACCATTAAAGGAGACCACATGCAAGACGTGGAGACGACGAAGATAAGAGAGATCGGACTGACTGAAAAGTCATGGAAGTTGCAGAGATGCATCGTGTCCTTGTAGGTCCAAACAGCATGTGAAATCGAGACGTGGAGGCAAATATGGGTCACATGATGGTCGCTCCCCGTGCTTGTGTCTTTCCTTTGAGCGAGTTGTCAGTCAAGAATTTAATTCACATGTCCCCTTCCAGAGTCTGGAAAATTTGCGAAAAGAGTAATGTTACACTGAACTCTCGGCCCTCGGAGTTTGTCCAGTCGATGGCGAGCACTGACTTTTAAATGGCCAAGGGGGGCTAGGTAACGCAATTTCGTCCAAGTCTCTAATGGTTGGGATAGGGTTGAGAAATTTAATGAGAGATTTTGAAGGGCACCATCGCACGAGTTATGAAAATCACGACGAATGCTTGACGTTTAGAGAAGAATTTGTCTTTTGGGCCCAAGTCATGAAGCGACTCTCCTAGGCTCTTTCGACGCGGGAATTCAATACTTTCGTCATGATAGAGTGAAAATTGACCATTTCATTATTAACGATTTATCTAGTAATTTACCTCCCGAATTACATATATACACAGATGATTAAGCTAGTCGAACACAAAAATTTCCCCCTTGCCAAAAGTTCCTCCGGTTCTTGATATAGCATTATTCATCCGGAAACTTAAAAGGGTGCCCAAGGTTGTTCTTCGTAATCCCTCTTGCAAGAGATTATGGAAAAGACCGATGGAAGGTTGTGCTTTGATTTGGACAACCAAGGACATGAAAATGGTTGGAAGTTGGTCACCAAAAGTGGGGTCGATTTTGGTAATCTGCAATGCTACAAAAGAAGAAATCATCGTCATCACCAATCAACATTCTAGAGGATACACATATATTTTATATTTTGTTAAAAATACGTTTGAGACACTCGATAAATAATTAAAGGGGTGAGAATGGCAAGTTTTCAATGCACTGGTTGTTCATCGTGATAATATGCACGATCAATTTCATGAAAAATCGAATGTTCATCATTAAAAATGTTTGACTATTATTGATAGATGCTACATTGGAATGATGACCTATTATCACATTAAATGTGACTAACCCATTGGAGATTCCCAAAATGTAAGGGTCAGAGTTTTTGAATTCGTGCCATTTAAGGTCTAGGAAGAAGCCACTTTTCTATCGAGGATGTTGAAATTCATTCTCTTCACCAATCAACATTCTAGAGGATAAATATATTTTATATTTTGTTAAAAATATGTTTGAGACATGAATAAGTAATTTGAACATATTTTTTGCCAAAAAAGAACCTTGAAAGTACTTAAGGTCTAGGAAGAAGTTTTCAATGTTGAAATTCATTCTCTTCACCAATCAACATTCTAGAGGATATATATATTTTATATTTTGTTAAAAATACGTTTGAGACACGTGCTTGATCAATTTCATGGAAAATTGAATATTTCATCATAAAAGATGTTTGGCTATTATTGGTAGATAAGATTTTTTTATACATATTTTTTGCCAAAAAAGTCAAGTTGCTTGAAATGATCATAACATTAGATGCTTGATCAATTTTATGGAAAATCAAATATTTCATCATAAAAGATGTTTGGCTATTATTGGTAGATAAGATTTTTTTATACATATTTTTTGCCAAAAAAGTCAAGTTGCTACCTTGAAATGATGACCTATTATCACATTAGATGCGCCTGACCCATCGAAAGTTCCCAAAATGGAAGGGTCAAAGTTTTTGAATTCGCGCCATTTAAGTTCTGGGAAGAAGCCGCTTCTCTGGGTCAAACAACCCAAATTCTTGCAATAATAGAAAAAATGAAGCCGGAATCCTCGGCTAGACCTCGCATGAAGTGAAGGACTTTCTCGCCAAAATAACTAGCAAAAACGTCCCAAATTAAAATATTAGAAATTCAATCACACGAATCAAAATAATATGAAAAAATTCTAAATAAAGATTTGAAGTGCCATCATTTTTTTCAAATAAGAGTATGGAGTGGATATTATTTCAAATAAATGCCCGAAGTGTCTTAGATTTCTCCAATAATGACTTGAAGTAGATTTTACTACAAATAATGGTCTAAAGTGGCCATATTAGTCTCAGACAAGGGTCTAAACTTAATGTTTGGTGAAGGGCAATTTCATGTTTTAATTTTTTTTTTCCTTTTTTCTTTCTTTTTTCTATTTTTTCTTACCCAAAAAACTAAAAAAAAATAAAACTTTAAAAAGAAAAACGCACACACAAAGGGGGAGAGCTCCCTCCCGCCTATGATCGCTGCCCCACTGCCGATGTAGCGATGAGATGGCCGATGCTTAGACAAGGGCTAGTGACCCTTGCTGACTAGAGGCGAGGGACCCTTATATTTTTGGAATTTTTCCCAAAAATATCGTTGCTAAATCAATTGAAATATTTGAGGTACTCAATAATAATCTCTCTATGAATTGTATTATGATGCCTGAATGCACAAAGGGAAATGCTTGGTGAAAAGGGTTTTTTATTTTTTATTTTCTATAAGGTTATATTTTTTCTCAAATGTACAGTCGTTGATTTGACAAACTTTGAAATTGGAAATGTTTTTAATGTATGTTGCTAGTGGAAAAGTGCTTGCGACAACGAGTTAGATTGTCATGAAATTATTAAGTCAAAAATACTCCTTTTGAACGAAATTTTTAAGAATATTCTGTACTATAAATGTTGACATTAATATATGTGCGGTGGTGTTTATAAAATGGTGGCAATAAATTTCTTGTTTACTTGCACTGTTTGTCAATTCTCAAATTTGCCTAACTCAGGCCTTAAATCAAACCAATTTTAATCTGATTTGGTCATTTAGTTGATACATCAGCAACCACGTAAGAGTGAGAAAATGTGGCGAGGGGTGGCTCACCCTTAGGTGAGGGCATAATTACTGTTAAGTGTTGTGGGCCTTCCTGTAAGTAGGCGTGGGTAAAAGACCTCGTCCCATGATGGCACCATTGCTCGCCACCCTCTTGCTTGACCACCACGCGAATGCCGGGTGAGGGCAAGCAGACCCTCGCGTGGCCACCTCGTGTCGCTTTCTCGAAATTAAAAGCGCCCCCATCAAATATCGTCACGCACCGACCCCCTTCTAGAACCCCAGCAAAAAGGACGAGAATGATGCATTAGATGTAACAATGATTATAACACCCCTTAATATCACCGAAAATTCCGGACGGACACATTCACTTAACACTGGATCTGAGCAGATCCTTAAAAGGTTCAAGGGAGAAGAAACAGGCGAGAGATTTGCTAAGGGGTGGGAGACCCCATAATGTTACCCCTGTTTTCTCTCTTCGTCGGGAGACAAAGATAGACAGGGAATTATGGGACCTCATAGTGGTGAAGGTAGACACCATGTCAGACTGAAGTCTAGCTACCGATGGGTAGATAGATATAATAGTCTCCCGCGCTTGGGGTGAGTGAAGGTGGGTGAAAGGCCTACTCAAAATTAGCATGCCTTCGGCACTGTTACTAAACCAATAGGCTAGTTCTTGAACCCCCGGTTTAGTAACAATGCTTTCCTCATACCACAGCTTTCACAAATTGATGTATCTGTGTCGCATTTATCCTGAGTTATAATATAATTGGAATTTTTTGAAGGATAAATGCGACACGGATACACCGATTTAGAGTAAATATGACATAAATATACCAATTTAGAATTTTTTATGATATTAATATTGCATGGGTGCCCTAATTTGAAATAAATGTGGCATAAATATATGAGTGTGGAAGTTTTTGTGATATATTTATAGGTATAGTGGCTTAGGATTTTTTGTGATATTAGCTTAAATTTGATGCATGTGTTGAAATGGATCTGGAATATTAAAATTAGTTGGTCTCGTGTAGATTTTAGTTTTTGACAAAATTAATGGTTCGGACTCAGTTGAGTATATGTAGTAGGTTCCGATTCAATAGATCTTATAGATGGAAAACTATGGGAATAAAAAGATTTTGCTCCCTTCGAGATTTTTCTTGCCAAATTTCGATTTGGCCTTCCGATTTGGCCGATTCAAGAATCTTTTCTCTCACTCTACAGCCCCAGCTAAAATACTTTTGAAGAGACAAAAACTGGAGGGGGTGTTTCAAATCTCCCGTAAAAAAGGTTAAGTTTCCTTTTCTTTTTCGTAATAATAATACTTGAGTGGATCAGGGTTTACGAATCATACGCAAAATCTACCCAATTTCTACTGTTACGAGTTTGAAACTCAAAGACAGGTGAAGAGGCATATCTCTTTTCATACAAGAACAAGACACTCCGATTACTTAGAGACATATCTAACACTCTTCAAATTTCATGAACCGATTAAGTTCGGACCTTTGTGACTAGACAAGTTACTCTTAATTTAGAGCAATCTGTATGCGGTGGGTGGGATTTGAACATAACCTCTAATTGCCAAGTTGCAAATCACTCAATACCCCCTACTAACGGCACTAACCGAGATTTAAAATAGGCACCGATGCAAAACACTGAGTAATCACTCTTGTCCTCAAAGTTTAGTTCATATAATTCATGCAAAAATGCTTGTAACATGGTTTGCAATTTGCCGGTCATTACTAGTAATTTCACTTTTCTTCTTAACTATTAAGTCGATATTGTTACTATATCAATTGACATATAATTTAAGAGCACTCATTAACAAGATTTTTTTGCCAAAAAGTCTAGGTGCTACTTGGAATGATGACCTATTATCACATTAAATGCGACTAACCCATTGAAAAGTATTGAATTCGTGCCAAATTTTCTATCAATGACTTGGTCTACGTTGTAAAACTTCTAGATTGAACGAAATTCTTACAACCACATAAATGTGGAGCCGAAATCCTCGGCTAGACCTCGCATGAAGTGAACGACTTTCTCCCAGATAGCTGGCAACATTGTTTCAAATTAAAATATTAAAAATTTGATTAGATGACTTAAAAAATAGGGCAAGTACCACAAAAAATCTCAAATTATATATACTGTGACAAAATATTTTACTCTTTTTTTTTTTGCCACCAAAAACCCTAAACTTGACTACTATAATACATATACCCTCAACTTTTTTTTTTTGGGTGTTATGAAAATATCAAAGCTTATACATGTGTGACATATATATATCCTTTATTTTAGTTTCATCCGAGGCAGATTTGTTGTATCGAAATATAACTTTAGGATTTTTTATTAAACAAAAAAATTAGGTATTTATGTCACAATTGAAAAGTTTAGGGTTTTTAGAGACATAAAAAAAGTTCAGAGCATTTGTCGTACAATGAGCTTAATAAGTGATTTTTTGTGGTATTAATCCTAAAAGATATTGTTACCATATCAATTGAAAAAGGAAAAATTCTACATAGGGACCTAAAGTGCTTTCATTTTCTCAAATAAGAGGTTAAAGTGTACTTTGTTTATAAGAGTTTGAAGTGCTTTTATTTTTTCAAATAATAATCTGAAGTGGCTATAGTAATCTCAAATAAGTGCCTCACTTCGCTAGCCAAAGGCCATTTTCGTCTTTTTTTTTTATTTTAAATATTTTCCTTTTTTTCTTGTTTCCCTTTTTTAGTTTTTCCTTTTTCTTTTTGTTTCCCCTCTTCCCTTTGCTGGCCACGACGGAGGTTGCCGAACTCAATGAGGGCTAGGTTGTCTAACTTAGGATATAGTGAGGGTCTCCTAAGGGCGAGGGTTGCCCTCACTTGCCCAACCCCGATGAGGTGACCCTTGCCCTCACCTAACGCCGACATTGGGCGACCTTGTTTGAGGCTAGCAGAGGAGGTGCGGCAATGGCTAGGGGAGGAAGAAGAAAAAAGAAAAAAGAAAAGAAAAGAAATAAAAAATATACTTAGATTTTTTTATTTATAGAAACACCCCTTCTTTGATGGCCGGAATAATCAGGCCAACCAAAAGTTTTTATTTGAGAAAATTTGATTACTTTATATCCTTATTTGACGATTGGTTATTTCAAGTTCTTATTTGAAATAATGTTCACTCCAAGCTCTTATTTGAAAAAAAATGAAGGCGCTTCAGGTCCTCATTTGAAAATATCCCATTGAAATATTTGAGGTGTTTGATAATAATTGCTCTGTGAATTGTATTTTGATGATGAATGCCCAAAGGGAGATGCTTGGTGAAAAAGAATTATTTTCTTATGAGGCAATATATTTTCTCAAATGACTATCTACTTTAGAATCATGTTCTCAATTTTACAACTATGCAATGGAAATGTTTTTAATGTATGTTAGTGCCTGTGATAAAAAGTTAGATTATCATGAAATTATTAAGTAAAAAAAAATACTCCTTTAGAGCAAAATTTTAACAATATTCTATTTTTTAGGTGTTGACTTTAATATATGTGCAGTGGTATTTATAAAATGGCGGTAATAAATATCTTGTTTTACTTGCACTGTTTGTCAATTCTCAATTTTGCCTAACTTGGGCCTTAAATCAAACCAATTTAATCTTATTTGGTGATTTGATTGATACATCAGCAACCACATAAGAGAGAGAAAGAGGTGGCGGTGACGGGGCTACCCCTTAGTGAGGGCAAGATCACCGGTAGGGGTTGTGCGCCAACCTGTGAGTAGGCGTGGGCAAAAGAACTCGTAGGCTTATATATACCATGGCAGCGCCATTGCTTGCCACCCCCAATAGAAAAATGGAGCCGAAGCAAAAAAAACGAGTAATCACTCTTGTCCTTGAAGTTTGGTTCATAAAATTCTCCTAAAAATGCTAGTAATGTGGTTTACAATTTGCCGGTGATTACTAGTGGATTCACTTTTCTCCTTAACTACTTTGTAGCTATTGTTACTATATCAATTGAAATATAGTTTAAGAGCATTCGCTAACAAGATATATATTACCGAAAAGTCTTGATACTATTTGGAATGATGACCTATTATCACATTAGATGCGACTAACCCATAAGTTTTGAAGTCGTGCCAATTTTTCTATCAATGACTCGGGCTACATGGTAAAAATTCTAGATTGAACAACTAAAATTCTTACAACCATAGAAAAATGGAGCCGAAATCCACGGCCAGACCTCGCATGAAGTGAACGACTTTCTCCCAAATCGCTGGCAACATTGTTTCAAATTAAAATATTAAAAGTTTGATGACATGACTTAGAAAAGAGGGCAAGTACCAAAAAAATCTCAAATTATATTCATTGCAACAAAAAACCCCGTTTTTTTGTTATAAAAAACTCTACACTTAACTACGGTAACACAAATACCCTCAACTATTTTTTTGTATTATGAAAAGATCAAAATTTATACATGTGTGACATATATACCATTCATTTTAGTTTCATCCAAGGCATATTTCTTATATCGATATAAGTTCGGGATTTTTTATCAAACACTTTTTTTTTTTGAGTATTTATATTACAATGGACAAGTTTAGGGTTTTTACTTACAATGAGCTTAGTATGTGATTTTTTGTGATATTAACCCTAAAAGATATTGTTACCATATCAATTAAAATAGGGAAAATTTCAAATAGAGATTTGAAGTACTCTCATTTTCTCAAATAAGGCCATAAAGTGGGCTTTATTTCAAATAAAATTTGAAGTGCTTTCATTTTCTTAAATAATGGCCTGAAATAGCTATATTAGTTTCAAATAAGAGTCTAACCTTGTTGGTCGAATGCCATTTTCGTCCTTTCTGTTTCTTTAATGTTTTTTCCTTTTCCTTTGTTTTTTCTTTTTTTTTCCCTCTTCCGTTCGTCAGCCCTAGCGAAGGTCGCCGGACTCAGGTGAGGGCTAGGTTGCCCGACTCATGATATGGCGAGGGTCTAGCAAGGGTGAGGGTTGCCTTCACCTGCCTAGCCTCGACGAGGTGAACCTTGCCCTCGCCCGATGCTAGCGTGGGGCGGTCTTGTTTGAGGTTGGCGATCTCGTCGGCCATTGACAAGGCACGACAAAATGCCCAGGAGAAGGAAGAGGAAAAAAGAGAAAGAGAAAATTTAAAAAATATAAAAACATATGCTTAGAATTTTTTTGATTGAAATACCCCTTCTTCGATTGTTGGAGTAGTCATCAGCCAATCAAAAGTCCTTATTTGAAATAATTTGTCAACTTTTAGTTCTTATTTGAAATTATATTCATTTTAAGTCTTTATTTGAGAAAATGAAAGCACTTTAGGTCATTATTTGAAATTTCCTCATTAAAATATATGAGGTGTTCGATAATAATCTCTTTGTGAATTGTATTCTGATGCATGAATGCACAAAGGGAAATTGCTTGGTGAAAAAGGATTTTTTTTTTTATTTTTGATTTTTGATATTTTATGAGGTGATATGTTTTCTCAAATGTATGACCTACTTTAAAATAATGTTCCTGATTTTTTACAAACTTTGCAATTAGAAATGTTTTTAGTGTATGTTGCTAATGGGAGAGTCTGCGATAACAAGTGAGATTGTCATGAAATTATTGAGTCAAAAGTACTCCTTTAGAACCAAATTTTAAGAATATTATGTACTTTAAATGTACGTTAAATGTTCACTTTCATATATATCCAGTGGTGTACATAAATTGATGGTAATAAGTCTCTTGTTTTACTTGCACCGTTTGTCAATTCTCAAATGTGCCTAATTTGGGCCTTAAATCAAACCAATTTAGTCTTATTTGGTCATTTGACTAATACATCAGCAATCACATAAGAGAGAGAAAAGGGCTCAACAAGGACATGATCACTAGTATGTGTTCTGAGCCACCCCATGAGTAGGCACGGGCACAAGACCTCATAAGCTCGTACCAAAGGTTAGGCAATCCTTGCTCAACCAACACACGAATGCCGAGCAAGGGCAATCAGGCCTTCACGTGGCCATTGTGAAAGGACATGATGATCGCGCGATCCCGTCCAACTAATCTCGTAAACTAACTGCGCTGAAAGCCGCATGTAACGGATGCACGTCACATTCATTGTGACGATCCAATTCATCAAAATTAATCTGCCGTCTCTAACTCCTTTCCTGACTAAAGAAATTGAGTGATCTTTCTTCTAGAAAGCGGCATTGTATTTTCTTAATAAACAACCGGATTCTTCTCCTTCTTCTTCTTCTTTTCCATTTCGACGAGGACGAGTCACTAATCTCGAAGGGGACGAATGGTCAACGGGGACGAACGATTCTTGTGTGCTTCTACAGCAGCCACTCGTGTCGCTTTCTCGAAATTAAAAGCGCCCCATGGCGCATCGTCACGTGTCGACCCCCTTCTAGAACCCGGCAAAATCGACGCGAATGATGGCATTTGATGTGACAATCCGGATAGATGCATGTGCGGACTTTATATCCCGTGGAACGAGGTGTCCCATGCGCCTTTGACGTGGGCGCGCACGAGCAGAGATCTTATAACCCACTTTATACGGTCGAGAATCCCAAATGAGTATATTTGTGCCGCATTTATTTTGAACTAAATTAAGATTCATATAATAAATATCCAAAAATTATTTATTATCCAATGTATCGATCGAAATTGATTGCTAGAGTTTAGATTTTTTGTTATTTAAAAACCCTGGTTGATTCTCTCGTGGATATCCTTGTGCCATATCCGTATCACATTTACCTTGAATTGCAGTAAACTTGGAATTTTTTGGATGGATACATCAATTTGGAGTAAATTTGTCATGAATGTCTCACTTTGAAATTTTTTGTGATATAAATGTTGCACAGGTTCATTGACTTGGGGTAAATGTGATTTGGGATTTTCGGTAGTATTGACCTTGAATTTAATACTTGTATCGAAATGAATCTAGAATATTAAAATCGGTAAGCCTTGTCTAGATTTTATGTGGGTATCATCGAATTTAATGATTTGGATTCAATTTAATAGAGAGAGAGAGAGAGAGAGAGAGTAGGTTCCGATTCAATGGTGCTTCTAGATGGACAACTATGGGAATAAAATTTTTTGCTCTCTTCCGAATTTTCTTGCCAAAAAGTTAAAGTTTCCTTTTCCTTTTCCTAAAAACATGAATAGTATAAGTTTGGGCCTTCATGGTTTGTACAAGTAACCTTCAATTTAGAGTAATCTACATGCGGTAGATGGAATTTAAATATAGCCTCTGGAGAGTTAAAACAGACACTGAAGCAAAACCACAGTAATAAATCTTGTCCTCAAAGCTTGGCTTGTAACATGGTTCACAATTCGCTGGCGATTACAAGTGAATTTCACTTTCCTCCTTAAGTATTTCGCGGCTATTGTTTTGGTAGCGTGTGATTTTTCTCGTTTAAACAAATCTCGCGCGCATGCATGCATTTCTCGCGTGTAGATCTCCCATTATTTGGTATTTAGATTCTTTCGACTCGATTGACTTTCACAGATACATGCACATCTCCCTCACCTCATTCATGTGTTTTTTTAAATAATTAGTGTTATTTTATTGGACAATTCAAGGGGCAACTTGATTTTTCCTATGAAATCAAATAATCTATGTTGCTTACCTCAAGCAGAGCATACCCTAGACAGAATCCGCACGGTTCCGGCGTAACTTGCTCCCCTTCTAGAATGGCATATCCTTCGAAAGTTGAAAACCGAGAAACGATAAAAAAAAGTCTAACCGGGAGAGAAGAAATTGGAGGTAAAATTGGAATTTAATAATAGCAAATTACTCCCAAATTCTTCAGTAGTAGGAGAGGAGGGAGATCGCCCCACGTCACCGCTCTTTTCTCAATGGTGAGTGTTGCTTTCGTGTATCTAGGGTTTAGTGGGATAATGACGGTGAGTCCTCTAATTTTGTAATGGTGTGCAAGATATTGCAAGTACAATTTATCATACTTGAATGTTGGTTCGAGTGACAATCATGTGCCGGATTACCAGTCGGTCCATAAATTGTAGCACCAACATTTGAGAGTGGTCAGTCCATATGTTGGTTCGAGCGACTATTATGTGGTCGATAATTGAATGTTAGGTTTTCGAAAGTTGAAGCCAAGAAACGATGAAAAGTCCAACCGGGAGAGAAGATTGTTGAGGTAAAATTGGAAATTAAAATAATAGCAAATTGCTCCCAAATTCTTCAGTAGTTCGAGAAGAGGAAGGTCGCCACACGTCACCACTCTTTTCTCAACGGCGAGTGTTGGTTTCGTGCATCTAGGGTTCAGTGGATTAATGACTATAAGTATTCTAATTTTATAATGGTGTACAAGAAATTGCAAATATAATCTATATGTGATATTTAAATATCGGTTCAAGAGATTATGATGTGCCAGATCAACGGCCGGTCCATAGGTTGGAGACCAATGATAAATATATTCTTTATGTCTAAGGTGCGAAGGAGTGCGTAAAGCACGCAAGAGGCACTTTATTTTCTTCGATTCGATTAATCATCAGTAGGACGTCAGCCATAGTCAGTGAGGGAGCGGCAGCCCTCCTGCCTATATTTTTTCCTTTTTTGTTTAAGTTTTTCTTTTACTTTCGAAGTGTCTACAATAGTAGACCATGAAAATACTTTTATCAGCCAATGAGGTCAAATCATTCTTTGAGACTAATCATGCTACTTTAGATTCTTATTTGAAAAAAATGAGAGTATTTCAGGTCCTTATTTAGAATTCCTCTACTCTCCCTTTGTCTCCTATTTATCCATGCTTATAAGTGCAAAAATAAGGCTATGACACCACCCGTTATGGTGGCTTCGCTGGATAAGACCCCGTTGATCCTTTCCCCAAAGGTGAGGGGTTAGAACCGCCGGCCGGGGGAAGGGTTTAGCCTTCCTTCCTGCGGCTTCCCTCGGTCATAAAAAAAAATAAAAAATAAAAAATAAGGCTACAACATTTAAAGGATTTTGGCCGCACATGAAACAACTTGCCCCCTAATTAAAAGGGCTTGCGAGAGTATAAAAAAATTGCTTCCCTATTAAATACCCTTCAAAATCCGACTTTAATTAATTTTAAATTTTAGACATTCTGCTTATGTTTCTCTTGTCAAGAATACGATATCGCGTGCTTGTCACATTTAAAGGATTAATTACTATCCATTCTTTGAAATTTTATGAATGAAATATTATTTTTAAACCCTTAAAAGGAAAAGAAGAAAATTCTAGACACGTCTTCTTGTCAATATTTTTGAAAAGTATTTAGTTATATTCATCGTTGAATAATAGTAATAATTCCAAACGAAAAGAATGAAAAAGAAGTGAAAGCACATATTCAATCCAAGCTTCATTTCGTGGGGGGAAAAAGTCAAAAGACTAACTCCTATAGCCTCCCCACTTTCAAAGGCAAATTAAATTGCACGAATTCTAGTCATTTGACTTAAATCCACCCACTTAATCTGTCGGGTACACATTGAGATCGATTTTCAAATGTCTCCCAACTTTCAAAGGCAAATTAAATTGCACGAATTCTAGTCATTTGACTTAAACTCACCCACTTAATGTGTCGGGTACACATGGAGATCGATTTTCGAATGTTTAAATGACGAAAATCTAATCGATTGACAAAGAATGTTTTCCATTAATCGAAAACAAGTTTAAATACATGGAAAACGACTGCATTTTTTAGTAAGAAAGAAATTATTTTTCTAAATTATCAAACAAGCGAAAAAGTAACAATCTTGTTTAAAATTGATTTCCTTCTAACAAAGAGGAAATCAGTTTTTTTTAAACCACCAAGTAAATAAAAAATTTTCATTAAAGATAATTTCCCTTGACTATAAAGTTTTCAGGAAAATCAAGCGCGCCCTAATTACGATTGATTTATACACTATTCAGACCGTGAATGTTGCCCGAACGGCGGTGCCACGTCAGCAACCGGGCTCACGCCGGAAGGCTCGTAACGACGAGCCCGCGCACGCGCCGGACGATGCGAAACCCGTCCCGTCTCGGCCGTCGGATTGTCGCGATCACTCCTACAGGAGCCCGCGCGATCCGACGGCCGAGATGAAGCGGGCGGCTTCCCAGCACGCGCGCGCACGCGAGACACGCCCGCGCGTGAACTGTTCTCCCACATAATAACGTGGATACTACTACCATAATAATATTAAAAAAAAAAAATAAAAATAAAAAAATAACACAAAAATCCCGTTCTATAAATATCCCTCCACGACGATCAAGCTCCTCCATTCCCCCCCCCTCTCTCTCTCTCTCTCTTCTTTCTCTCTCTTCTGCGTGCGCGATCGCCATTGAAGAAGCTCCGCGCGAGACCTCGGGAGGCGAAGGAGGAATCCCCGCAGCGATTTCGCATCCGCCGCGCCCGCCGCCGCCGCCGCCGGCCGCTTTCCGGTAGGTTTCTCCTCCTCCGGCCGGTGAATTCCGGTTTTCGCCTTCGGTTCCGCGCTCCCGTCGCGTCCGAACGCTAGCAACCGCTCGTTAGTCTCGATTCGGAGTCTCGGATCTAGCGCTTTTTGACTCTTCTCTCTCTCTCTCTCTCTCTCTCTCTCTCTCTGTGTTCGCCGCTTTCGATTTTAGAAATGTGAGGAGCTCGCCGTTGTTCTAGAAGTCTCGCGTCCGTCGGGTGATCTTCCGGTGGCTTCGAATTGGATGTTGTGGTGTCGTGTAATTAGGGAATTCGTGTTTGCGGTTGCTGCGTTTTGAATCGATTCGGGAGCTGATTGTCGCGTTCGCTAGGTGGATTCCGTCGAGCGATCGCGTTCTCCGTTTCGGTTGTCTTTCCTTTGATGTGGCGATGGGGTTGGGGTTGTTCTGTGCAATCCGCGCTGCATTGCGCCGGGCTAGTCGCGCAGAAACTCTGGAAGGCAAAGCGGCGTGCTTATTGCTCGAGTTGAAACTTGAGATGGGCTTGTTTCAGGTTTTCTAGTGGGGAATTGGGGGTTTTCTGGTGTTGTCCAGTGTCTTGATCATGGCGATTCTTCTGTGTAGAGCTGGGCGATTGCTTCTTTCTCGGCTGATGGTGTTGTTTCTCTGTGCGAATAAAATATAGTTAAGAGGTGGCACGTTTGCATAGGTGACTATTGAGATGGAGGCTGAGGAAAAGTGAACTTTTTTCTAAATTTCCTTAAAGAGGTCGCCGTTGAACGGTCGAGCGGATTCAATTTTAATGCTTTTCTTTTGCATCTTTCTTCCATGTCCACAGTTGAGGCGGATCAGGAAGAATGATGGATTGATCTGTTTGTTTTCACAGCTAGCTATTCTTGTAATTGCGGGCCATAACATTTCTACCTTCGGAAGACATGTGATTGATCGTCATCTAGTAATTTTAGCTGAACAATTTTTCTTATGCACAAGTCAAATTTATATTGCCCAAAAAGATTAGGAACCAATTTGCGCTTCGGATTTATGCTCCTCTTCTTGTTGATGGGGAGGGCTTGTTTTGTGCTTCAGATTTGCTGCTCCTACTGTTATTATCAAGGGGATGCAATTGCCTGACCTTCATTTTCTCTACAAGGGGACAGAGATAAACTTGTCAGTTCATTAGCTCTTTCAACCTAGAATTTTGAAG
Organism: Eucalyptus curtisii; assembly: GCA_017140595.1. Classification (NCBI taxonomy): domain Eukaryota; kingdom Viridiplantae; phylum Streptophyta; class Magnoliopsida; order Myrtales; family Myrtaceae; genus Eucalyptus; species Eucalyptus curtisii. The sequence continues at coordinate 9,214,877 of CM029497.1, forward strand.
TGGGCTTCTTGTGGATGAATGCGTTGTTTGTTTTCACCATCTCCTGTGTCTTGCATAATTGATTTGATTGCCATTTGGACGATTTGAAAGTGGAGATTGAGTCACATTTGGGTAAAAAGAGACATAGAAAAGATAGCAACGATCCTTACTTTGAGGTCTTTATTTATTGTTTTCTCGTTTTTCATGCTCCAGTAGATTATAATTTTCATACGTTAGCGATAGTACTAAGATCCTTACTTTTCTAGTGGATATTTCAGATATTTTAGTCTAGCTGTTGCTTGCTTTTGGCTTTATACATGATTGATGTTGGAAAAGAATCTACAACATAGTGCGATTGCAGTATGACGTGTCTTGTAAATTCAGTCAGGAAAAGATCATTTTGGACTCTTCACTGCTGTTGGAAGATAGGCAGGAAACAAAATCCATCCGAAAGTCAAAAAGTTATCTTTTCAGTTACGTAAAGCACATACAAAAGATGCTCTACTTTTATCTTTTCTTTAAGATGGGAGAATAGTGAAATCACAGTGTCCTCCCAAAAGATGTAGAAGAGGACGAAGGTGTCTAATGCTGGGACCACATCGATCATATCCTTTGGTACAACTGTTTTTTTTTTTTTTTTATATTATTTAGTACCTTGTTTGTTTGATTGCAATTCTGGACCCAAAGCTGTGGCCCCCTCGGATTCTCACTAATCATGCATTTGGTATGCAAGGTCGATAATTGTTTGGTTCCTTCTTATGATCTTAGCCGTTTGTGGGTCCTTGTTTGGTGCGTTTGGTATGGTTGTGCTCGCGCAAGGAGTTTCATAAGCTCTTTTCAGTTATCTATATATGCAGGCAGAGTTTGTTGGACCTCTATGAACTTGAGAATTCATTAGCATCTCTTCTTTTTCTTGTCACAGTTCTTATTGCAATTCTCAAGATAAATCCATGGCATTCGAGCAGTACTTTGCCCAGGAGTGGAGGCCCATCTCTGGACCAGCTATGGATTCTGAAAGTAGCAATGGCTGTTTCGACTGCAACATCTGTCTAGACTTTGCGATCGAGCCTGTGGTCACTCTCTGTGGTCACCTCTACTGCTGGCCCTGCATCTACAAATGGCTCCATGTGCAAAGCGCCTCGCTTGCTTCTGACGAGCATCCACAGTGTCCCGTCTGCAAGGCTGAAATATCCCACACAGCCATGGTCCCTCTCTATGGCCGTGGCCAAAGCTCCAAAGAGTCTGATCTGCGAGACAAGGCGCTCCAACTAGGAACAATTGTACCCCCGAGACCAGCAGCTTGTGGCATCCAAGCTCTCGCCTCTACAACACCCCGCAGCGGTCAGCAGCTCCCCTACCGTAATCCTTACCAAAATCCGTACTACAGTGCCAATTCGTTTGAAGAAGATTCACCATCACCATTCCTCAGCATGGGATCCGTAGGCCTTGACCACTCGATGGTGGGAATGTTTGGGGAAATGTTTTATGCAAGAGTCTTCGGCAATTCGGACAGCCTATATGGTTACCCGAATTCGTATAGGTACATGGGAGGAAGTAGCCCAAGGTTGAGGAGGCAGGAAATGCAGGCGAATAAGTCGCTGAGCAGAGTAACTTTCTTCCTCTTCTGTTGCTTCCTGCTCTGTCTAATTGTATTCTGAGCTCGGTTGAAGCCGGTGTTTCCAACCCCTCACCCATTTTGTATACTTGTATAGCGTAAAATGAAATCTAAATCGTACTAGTAGACGGCACGTCACGGCTTGCACTAGAGAAGACTCTTTGTTACATATTGAGAGATGGATTGCTATAGACAAAACATCATGGTCCCTTCTTGAGCGTGTCATCAGTGACCATCTTTGGCTTTAACTTCTAGTCCTCTTTGCCGTTCATTGTACTGTACTGTTCTTGGCACTCGACCCGTCACCGATCGACCCTACCTAAAGCAATATAAATTGAGCGCAGAAAGGCCCGGGGCCACCATATTCCTTTTCCCTTTCCTGTGGGATAGGCCGGCCGAGTGGGGTCGAAAGAAGAAACTACGTGTAATGAACAGCTTGTATGTATCAATGGGAGCGGTCAAGTCCCAATCGAACGGACTGCGATGGCCCTCTTGGAGTCTCAAGGTTGGGTATCCTAGCCACGAGAAATTTAAGAGCGATTTTAATTATTGGTGGGTCTGATGAAATCGATGTCTCGATTCCATATCTCTTCTAAGCCTGCGGGTACCTAATGCTGGCCGAGGGGCTAGATGCCAACGAGCCCTCCATCAGTGACTGGCTGGAGTTCATGATTGCGTTTCATCACACGGTCCACCGTGAAGGGCGTCTCTTTCAGGGTACTGGCATCATCGTTTTGCACAGGATCGATGGGAAGGAATTGAATGCAAGGAACTCCACTCAGATTCAAATGGCAGAGATTCGTACGCATGTGTATACTTTACATAAGTGTAGGCACTGTCGAATAGTCAATCTTTTTACATGAGAAGGGAAGATGGGGAGGTTGATTCTCCACCTTTTGATGGGATTGAAGATGGGAACTTTTAATTTCAAATGTGGTGTTCGGCTCTCATATTTTGCAAAGTGACAGGTAAAATTCTAAGAGCGAATTGAGAGTTTAAGTAAGATAGATAAAAAAAGAAAAAAATTAATAGGTCGCCATTAAAACCTTCTAAAAGACTAAAGAGCCAAAAAAAAAAAAAAAAAAGATAATAATGAAGGAAGGAAGAAAAAAGGAAAGACGAGCACCGAAGTTCCAATGAATAGAACTGATATGATAGATGGTGATAATATGGACATAGAAGGGGAAAGGAAAAGAAAGAAAGGTACGGGGATAACGTTTCCAAGACTCTAAGTGGTTGATGGAATTGCTGATTCATTGTGATTTCGAAAGCACTAACGACTGATGTGGTAACACGAAAGTAGGCCTGGAAAGTAGCCGTTGATGCATGCCTTTTTATCTACTCCAGGGAATGAACATTCAATATGGTCTTTCAAAATATTAATACCTCAAAAGTGGCTTAAATGGAATAAAAAAGTTTCGGCTTTGATTTTGACTTTATTTGCTTCGTGAAAAATGATTGATTTGAAAAATAATTTTTTAAAGCCAATAGCTTGTATCAGTTTTAGAATGTATGAATGAAATTTAGTAAAATGTTTAGATATAAATTATTATTAATAATAAAAATATTTTTTATTGATTAACTATTTCAAACGACATAAGCGATTATTTATAAATTATTCAATTTTTTGCAAAATTATTCGTTTTTAGCATTTGGCCATGAAAAACAGCCTTTGAGAACTTAGGCTACGTTTGATAACATTTTATTCGGGAGCAATTTTTCTTCAGAAATACTTTTTTCTATTTCTGTTATTAAGAATAGTATTTTAAGGCGTTTGATAATTATATAAAAAGTTTGTTCCGGGAACAAAATTATGTTTGGTATGATCTCAAATATTTTTGTGACTTCGAATTTCTTTTAATTTATTAATTATTTTATAACATTTTTCTTTTATTTTTTCTTTTTCTTCTCCTTCATCTAGCTGGTCACCGGCTAGACAAGGGTAGCTTGGCCACCATGAGGTCGGCCTCACCCACCTAGGCGACATCGACCTCGTAGTGGTCGATTGAGGTGGAGTCTCGCCGTGGCTGGGCGAGGCTCGACCTCACTCAAATCCGTGAGGTCGAGCAGAGATGAGTCGAGCTTGGCCATCGCAAGGCCAGGCGACGCCAACCTTGCGGTGGTCGGGTGAGGCTCAGCGAGCCTCGCTGGCGGCCGGCAAACTTGGGGCAATCTCGTCAAGGGCTTGTGAGACTCCGGTGAGGTGGTCGGGCCTCGTCTAGCCGATTGTTGGTCATTATCGAGACTGGCGCGGCAATTGGCTGAGGAAGAAGAAAGGAAGAGAAAAAGAAAAAAAAAAAGTGAAGAAATTGAAGAAAGGAAGAGAAAATAAAAAACTTATTTACTAAGTTGTATAAATTTTATTTTTGGCTTTTGTTTTTGTTTCAAATTTATTTTCGAAAACAATTTATTCTAAAAAATAAATAAATTATTAAACACATTTCTATTTATTCTCGAGAATAAAATAATAGAAATATTTATTTTTGAGAACGCTATAAAATGCTCACTTAATCATTCCAGCATTGAAAAAGGAATGATCTGCAAAAGATTTGGTTGTGGGATGCCTTTTACTCATATTCCACACGGTGCAGAAAGTTGGCACGTCAACCTCAAAACCTACCGACCAAAAAAAAAAAAAAAAAAAAAAAAAAAAAAAAAGAAACCTCAAAACCTACTCTCCCCACTTACAATGCAAAGCAAATGGCCATGGCCAAAACCAAATCAAAAGATAAAACAATTAGGCAGGGACAAAACCCAAATCGATCGCAATCACTGTTGTCCAAATCATCATCACTTCGCACAATGCCTTAGTCGCTAGAAGTCAAAAAGGTCTATGTCCCATCCAATAATGTGGCATCAAACTACAATTGCTAGAGCCTAGAAGCCGTACTACTAACTAGCAGGGCAAGATCCAAGAGCGAGGAAGAAATTCAATAACTTGGTAGTTGGCCAAAAGGAGGAGAAATCACATGCAAAGTAAGGTATGATCTCAATTGATCTCGAAAATAGTCATCGAGGTGCGGCGAATTTAGGATTGGTCTCAAGTCATTTTCAAATGACTTTTCCATCAATGCCTTGTGTTTAGAATATATGGGTAGCGTGGAATAATTACTATTTACATACTTGATTTTTCATCCCTGGGAGATTAATTATAGAGCATCAAAAGAACTAATGATGAATTTTGAAAGTAAAGATAGATAAAGAATTATTAAAAGGTCGGGTTAATAAGGGTCTTTTGAGCACTCCTAAAGTGGTGTGTATATATATATATGATGGGATAATATTTAATTTTCAAAATGCCAATTATATATTATGAAAAAATTTAGCGCTATGAAAATTACATTGTCTTTCTTCAATTTGATTATTATGAAGAAGTGTCCTCTAAGGCACTCCTCGATAAGATTCTCCGTTAAACCGATATTTGTCAGCAAGATAACATCCAAAAATCATTATTTCCTCAATCTTCTCGTGAACAAAGCCAAGCCCGTGACAAATGCATCTTTCATTTGTCGCACGAACTTCTCTTTCGCTATTGCAACCGAACAAACGGACAAACCACAGAGACTTGCTTTTTGACATATTATTCTCACCATTTACATGTAACATGTGGCTGATTAGTAAGTAAGTCATGTCGGTCGACAGTGCAATTTCTAGGTAAATTTTTCTCTGTGTAAAAATTTTGATATGCGTAGAATATATTGGAGATCTTGTATTTTATTATGCGAAGCCCTACCTTATAGGTTTACGTCCGAACTCATCCAAAATTTCATTACTTTTGTAGATTGAGCAAGATGCAAATTAAAATCCGAATGAATAATTATACGCATAATTATATGGACTCAGGACTACAATGAGTTGAGCTTGTATTGTGCGCTTAATTCATGTATACAAGTTCCTTCCTTGACTATTGAACTCGTAGATTATCAAAAATCAGCCTAGTCTATAACATGATTGCGTGTTAATGTATCGAAAGATCTTTTAGGGTTCAATTCAAATGCAGACTCTCCTTCTAGGTTCAACAAAAGAGGAAGTTGTCTCTCTTGGAACTTCCAAAATGTGGATTGGTTTAGTATGATGAGTGAAATTTAGAGAGTATTTCCTAACAAAGTTGGCTCTTTTTATTTATATTTATTCATTTAGTCATAGTCTACGTCACCAATTCCCTTTCTTTTTTTTTGGGCCACACCATACCCAAAATATAACCAAACCAACATTTTGTTAGAGAACAAATGCTCTCAATTCATAATCAGTTCGACCTTATATACAACGAGTTTGGCCATGGGCACTTCACTAACTTTCTGCTTTGTTGAAGGTTAGGAAATGGAGAGATGAGGATATATGCTTTTTTAAATGAAAATTCCACAAATGGTTGATAACTATGAGAGAAAATATTAGCAAAAAAAGGTAACTGATCTCGAAATTGTTCAATGAGGTTTGACGAATTTAGGGTTGCTCCTGGACCCTTTTTGAATGATTTTTCCATCGATGTCTCATGTTTGGAATATATAAATGGTGCGGAATAATTACTTTTTAAATACTTGAATTTTCACCATCCGATGACAGCGCGAGAGTAATAGTTGAGCATCAAAAGTCAAGTTGATGAACTGGGAAAGCAGAGCAAGATAGAGAATTATGTGAGAGGTTGGACATAGATGCTGAAAATTCCACCTTCAATTCGAGAAAATTAAGTTCTTTAGGGATCTCCAGCTTATAGACTCATGGTTAGCCGACTCGACAATGTGATTCGATAGACGACAATCTAATTAACACAAGAGTGTCTCAAATATGAGCTCCTACATGAATAAATGGAAGGGTCGGATTAACGAGGGTCTTCTAGGCACTCCTTAAGCGGCAATATACGTTTAACGGGACAACGTTTAATTTTCAAAATGCTCGTCACATATTCATCAAATGTCGCGGTGACTAGATTATTTTATATATTTGATCAATAAACAAGCGTCCTAAAAGCACTCCTTAACAAAATTCTGAGTTAAACCTATCTCTTTCAACACAAAAACAGCCAAAAATCATTTTCTCTGATGAATCTTCTCGCATCTCCATTTGTCACACGAACTTCTCTTTCGCCATTGCAATCGAGCAAAGGGACGAACCTTCAAGACTTGCTTTCTGACCCGTTATTCTCACCATGTTCGTTTAACATGTGGCTGACCAGTAAGTCATGTCGGTCGACGATGCAATTTCTAGGTACATTTTTATCCGTCTAAAATTGTTGTTATGCGTAGAATATAATCTTATATTTTGTTATGTGAAGCCCTACCTCATAGGGTTTACTTCCGAACCCTCCTAATATTTCATTACTTTTATAAATCCAGTAAGATGCAAACTAAAATTCAAGTGAATAACCATATGCATGACTATATGGGCTTGGCACTATAATGAGTCGAGCTTGTATTGTGCAGTTAACCGATATATACAAGTTCCTTCCTTGACCATCGAATCTATAGATTATAAAAAATTAGCTTAGTCGATAACATGATTGTGTGCTGATGGGTTCAATTCAAATGTAGGGTCTCATTCTAGGTTCAACAAAACAAGGAGTAGTCTCTCTTGGAACTTCTACAATGTGAATTGAATTAGTATGATGAGTGAAATTTAGAGAATATTTCCTAATGAAATCAACTCTATTTATATATGTTTATTCATTTAGTCATAATCAACATCACCAATTCCTTTCTTCTTCTTTTTTGGCCATATCATACCCAAAATGTAACCAAACCAACATTATGTTAGAGCACAAATGTGTTACTCAGGTTCACTCCATGTGAAAAGTTTCAACGCGATGCAGTTCTGCCCAAAAAAAGGGTTTATTTTCATATAATAAGTTATATGGAGAAATAGGGTTTTCTCACTATCTTTAGAGTGGTAGAAAAGCGCAAAAGAAAATAGTAATAAGAGAAAAAGAAAGAAGAAAATGCAGGGTTGAGGCAATATCTTATTTACATCAAGCTGGCATGGAGGTCGATTCGTAGTCCGATTGAGCTGAAATTTTGTCAGCATGTTCGTGGCACAATCTTCTCAAATCTGAACGGTTTGATTTTCGTTTGAAGCTGCCTCCATCAGGTTTTTCGTGGATTGATCAAAACTTGCACTTTTGATCATATTTTCCTTGATTTCTTATGAAATTCATGTGTATCGCCAAGAATTATGTTCTTGAGGTCTTTGTTGCTATGTACCTCTAGTATTTGCTAGAGAAGAATATTGTTCACCCAATTTTGGTGATAATGAAGATTTTCGGGTGGACTCCGGTCCCGTGGTTTTTGATCTCTTCACATCGAGGAGGATTTTCACGTAAAAAAATCGTATTGTGTTTGCGTGCTTGGTATTTATTTTACTCTACTATATCGATTCATATTAAGTTTACACAAAATGGGAGATTATTTTATTCCTCAACGTTAATTCGATATTGTTCGAATTGTTACCGTTCTTCCATCAAAATGCTCTCAATTCATAATCAGTTTGACCTAATATACAACGAGTTTGGTCAAAGGCAGTTCACTAACTTGCTGCTTTGTTGAAAGTTAGGAAATGGAGAGATGAGGATATATGCTTTTTTAAGTGGAAACTCCACAAATGATTGAAACCATGGAAGAAAATATTCGGTGGTTTATCAGCAAAATAAGGTAATTGATCTCGAAAATACTTATCAAGGTGCAACGAATTAGGGTTTGCTCCTAGACCATTTTCGATTGATTTTCCAATCGATGTCTCGTGTTTAGAATATACAGGAGGAGCAAAATAATTGCTTTTTAAATACTTTGAATTTTCACCCTCCGACGGCGACGTGAGATTAATAGTAGAGCATTAAATGACAGGTTCATGGACGGTGAAAGCAAGATAGAGAATTATGTGCCCGTTAGACATAGATGCTGAAAATTCCACTTTCAATTCGGGAAAATTAAGTTCTTTAGGGACCTACAGCTTATAGACTTAGTGTTTCTCGACTCGACTATGTGATTTGACAGACGACGATCCACTTAACATAGTGTGTCTCTAAGTATAAGCTCTTACATAAATTTATGAAAGGGTTGAATTAACAAGGGTCTTTCGGGCACTTTTTAAGCGGCAATATATATTTAACGGGACAACATTTAGTTTTCAAAACGCTTGTCATATATTCGTCATATATCGCGATGAAATTTAGTGTATTGAGATTAAATTATTTTATATATTTGATCACTGGACAAGCGTCCTAAAAGCACTCCTTAATAAAATTCTAAATTAAACCTATCTCTTTCAGCACAAAAACAGCCAAAAATCATGTTTCTTTGGTGACACGAACTTCTCTTTCGCCATTGCAATCAAGCAAAGGGACGAACCTTCAAGACTTGCTTTTTGACCTGTTATTCTCTCCTTCTACATGTAGCATGTGGACGCCTATTGATGAGAGAGTCATGTCGGTGAATAGTGCAATTTCTTGGCACATTTTTCTTTATCCGTCTAAAATTCTTATCATATGAAGAATATGCTAGAAATCTAATTTTTATTTCGCGAAACTCTAACTTATAGGTTTTACGTTCAAACGCATTTGTAATATTTTGATAATGGAACCTGTGAAAATGACCATACAAATGGTTATGTGCACTGGGGCCTGTGTAATGAGTCGAGCTTGTATTGTGCACCTAATCTTTCCTCAACTACCGAATCTTTAGATTATAAAAAAATTAGCTCCGTCAATAAAATAATTGCGGTTTTATGTCTCGAGCATCTTGAGATCTTTTAGGGTGCAATTTAAATGCACTGTCTCCTTCTAGGGTTGACAAAAGAGGAAGCAATCTCCCGTGGAACTTTCAAAACATGGATTGGCTTAGGATGATGAGTGAAATTTAGAGAGTATTACCTAACAACGTTGGCTCTTTTTAGTCATAATCTATGTTACCAATTCCTTCTTTTTGGGCCATGCCATTCCCAAAATATAACCAAACCACCATATCGTTAAGAGCATAAATTCCCTCAATGTACAACTAAAGGGCAGTTCACTGACTTGCTGCTTTGGATGTTGAAAGTTAGGAAATGGGGAGATGAGGATATATGCTCTTTTAAACTGGGAATTCCACGAATGGTTGAAAACACGAGAGAAGATATTCAGTAGTTGCTCGGTGCCACGTCATCAACTGATGTGGTACATTAGACACGTGTTTGTTAATGTGGAATCAAATAAACAAAATTAAAAGTCTACCCTTGGTCCAGCCACATAAGCCTCTTTGCTTTCATTGGATTCGCTGAGTTTTTGTGAATGGATGTGTATTGAAAAACAATTACCAAATAAGCTGCTGACATGGCGCTAAGCAACCGTTGAATATTTTCTCGAACCATGGAACACCTGGCACTGGAGACTTGCTGCTTAACATTGAAGATGCACAAGAACACAACACGGACAAATTCAGGACTCATCGCGTATGAAAATCACGCTTGAAGATATCTCGACGAGGCCCTAGCAAAAGTCACAGGCTCGGGATCAGCCTTACGAACCCGATAAAGGCATAATCATATAGCAAAAAGATTTTAAAGATGTGCGCACGAATGCACATGAAATTAGAGGGTGTACATCTTGTGAAGCACGTCCATGTTCACCGCCCTGGTTGAACTTTAGCTCAATGTGAGGATCGAAGACATGTCGAGACCCGATCGGTCGCGACTTCCGATTGAATAACTGGCGACCCCGGCCGGCGGACTAGAGGCTCATGAATCGCGATGAGGCCTGTACTGTTGGCAGGGGCTTTCACTTGGTAAAGGCCCTGTGCTTTCTGGGCCAATGCTGGTTTCTGTCACCTTAAATCGGGCCTCGGCCCATTCTTCTCTGCTCAATGCCCCTAAAGCATCGATGTTGTTAGGACAAGGTGTTATGAAGATAGTCCATCGACAGAATCTGTCTTAGTTTGTTTTCTCCTAAATGCATTAATGAATTTCAAGCTATTAATTTTTATATAAGAGAGATGGCTTTGTTTGTATTGCGAAAAATGATAAATTGAAAAATAGTTTCTAAAAAAATGATCGCTTGTATTAATTGAAATGATTAGTCAATGAAAAATATTTCCATCATTGATACCAATTTACATCTAAAAATTTTCGTAAATGATGAAAATACATATTATTCATTTATTTTTGTAAGTGATACGAATGTTTAGGAGCCTTAATGCTTGGAAGACCATGTCTGTTTGAATGAATTGGAAGAAGTTAGAAAATCTAATTTTTTATTTCTAAAATGAAAAGTATCCAAACATGACATTTTCCTCATTCATTCATTCATTTGTTCTATAATAATCTTTTCATCTACAAATATCCTCAATCATCTCTCTTGCTTAGTCATTATTTTGCATTTTTGATTATCGTATGGGTAGTATTACTTCCATTTCATGTGGACATACAAACTTATGTCATTAGGTTCTTACAGTAATTTTTCTCGTAATAAAGATTAAAGATTCACATATTTAGACAGGAGAAATCGAAATAACAATAATTTTTTACGCAATATATAGCTTATTTTATTTATTTCGAGAGTGTCAGCGCATGGCATGGATTCACGACTAGTTTTATTATTATCATTATTTTTATTATTATTATTTTGGTTGTCGGTATGCTGTGTATGATTTTTGTCTTCTATTTGTTGCACGTTTTTCCCCTCACTCGTGGTCTAATGTCTTGACTCCTCGAGCCGTCGAGTTGGAATGCACCTGACAGTCCACCGACGGTGTCATTTCAATGTAAAGGCAACTTTGGAGGAGTTTTCATGGCCGTGACTTTATTATTTACTTCCCACAAATTAAATCGCTAATCACGGTACATGTCGTGTCTTTTCAAGACACTTGTTAATTAACGAGTTGAGAAAGTTTTATGATTTGTGATGTACCGTTTATTTTTTTGTATATTATATAATCAATATCTTGAAAATAGAATTTTCTTAATGAAGCATTTTCACCGAGTTCTCAACTTATTTATCAACACCACTGTATCAGACAGAAAAGTTCACACTTTCGGTGCGTCCTTATCGAGCGTCGCCACCTAAGTCATTTCAAGACTAATTGATCTTTCTAGCACGTGAACTCTAACTTTTCCGACAACAATAAAGTTGGAAATTTTAATGGAATAAGAATTTTCAATTTCGAGAAAGCATATCATGCAACAAGAGCATCAAACAAGATATTATTTATTATTTCACTTACTTTGACGAAATATACATTGGGCGTTGCAAAATGTTTAGCACGGAATGTATAATTGATCGATGATACGATATTAGCATGTCGCCGGATAATTTATCTTGTACCTTTTTATTTTAACCCAAGGTCTTGATTTGCTGGATGCCCAAATGGTTAAATTCACCAGGTCAATGATCTCGAGGGACAAAAAGGATGGTGATAATCTTTGACTATCCCATTTTATGACTTTAAGATGCAACTTTTGAGAATCGAAGTTGTTGAAGCCTATTAAGAATACATTTTTTATAATGTTTGGCCAAAAGGACAAAGCATTCTTACAAAAGACGAGGATAATGGATAAAAATCAAATTATATTCTATGTTCAGTTGCCTCTTTATTCAACCAAAATTTGCTAGAAAAGTATTATTATATTGGTGGAGAACCGAAAAGAAATGAATATCCGTCAAAAGGGAAAGGACAAAAACAAAAAAAACAAAAAAAAAAAAGAAAGATGTTGCTGCCCAGGATCGAACTGGAGACCTTTAGTGTGTAAGACTAACGTGATAACCACTACACCACAGCAACAACTTATAACCATTGGCAAGAAGAAAATTTATATATACAAAGAGATATATCTCAATTTGTCCATAGACTAGATTCTTCTTTTAGAACCTTTCTTCTTTTCATCACCGACTCTGTAAGTACATTCATGACGTCATTCGCGTATATATATATTGTGTGGAATTAATGCCCTCAAAACACACGTGAAAAGTATTTAAAATGAGCAAAAATTTCGCAGTATTGCATTGTAACTAGACTTTTATCGTTGTAAAAATCTAATTGTCACATTTAAATTCACTGAATGCTCGGACTTCAAATGAAAAGTACCATGCTCCACGGCCGAAGATTTCTTTAATTTTTTCTTGCTATAAGAAAATTGGTGAAATAAAAAGGAAAAGGTCCTCCTTTTTTTTTTTTAATTTTCATAATGCACTGACCCGGAGTGTAGGCCATCATGGAAATATCTCCCTTTTTTTTTTTGGATAATTAAGTGAAAAATAGAAATGACAAAACATTGTATTTAAAAGGTCAAGCACGTGTCGCACGTGCATTTTACTTTGGCCTTTTTACCAGTCAAATCAGGCTTGCTACTACTAACTCCCTTTCGTCCATTTCGTCTCCCGGATCCCGCTCCACAGTACTCTCCGCCGCACAACCAATCGTATCGCAGCCCGCCACTTCCGGCCCCCAAGTCAAAGACGACTTTCCGTACCGAGTCTTCTTCAACAACGGACGTTGCAAAGATCCTGCAGATCCTATCGTGGAACGGGCCGCACCGGATCACGCCTCGCCCGCACATCATGAGGACTTTTTTGACCGGTGGAAAAGGGAAGAAAAGCTCCGGAGCTCCCCAGATCCTTCCGACTTTTGGGGTCAGTGTGTCTCCTTCTTCGATCTTCTTCCAAGGCCCCTTTTAATAATTGATTTTGGTGATTAGTCAGTAGGAGAGATGCTTCCTGAAAAATTTAGGTCGAAGTTAATTATCACCGCCACCTTATATAAGGATCGAGTCTTATTACGATATTTGTCAAAATTGATTTAAGGAAAGTCGGTAATTTTTTAGTGCAGCATACTTTTCTTTCGCGTTGTGCGTGATCAATGTATTGGAAATCAAAACATTTTCTTAGTCGGTATGGTTAATCGGTGACCCGGTGGCATTTTCATGTATAGGGATATTACTACATGTCGCATGAGAGTTGCTTATCTTTGATTAGTAGACCAGTTTTGGTAGTTTCGTCAAGACATCGTGATTGAATTCCATTTTTGACTATGACTATCAGAGAGAGAGAGAGATGCATCCTTATCAACGATTACCACTCAAAATGAACATCTTCTTTGGTTGAGTACCCTTTTTAGCTTGCGAGGCTAGCTTCTCTTGAGGAATTTATTGGAAAGATGAATTTTTTCATTCCTCTTTTCAAGTTGTTACCTAGGGCTGCAGAACTTGTTGGTTATTCCTATTATCCAATGTGGCCACTTTGTTCAAGTATGACTTTTTCCCTACATAGACAATTAGATGCACAATCACTTTGTGCACGGTCGTCTATCTAATCACTAGAGTCAATTTTGCACACATCATCACCTATAATTCATCTTTAATCTCAAATCGTGATAAATAGTTATCGCATTTAAGTACATTAGGGTGCATACAAATGTGTTTCAATATGTACTTTTTTATCAGTTTAATATAGGTCCGGCAATTTCTCGAAATGCGATTGATTTAGTATAACTTAATATCTCAAACAATAATCACTTGCATTATTACTTCCACTGATTTGTTGACCAAATACATTTGGCTAATACTTTTGAAATAACTGTAGTAGATAAAACATTCGTTAACAATATTAATTTACCAACGAATTCAAGTTCATCTTGAGTACTCCTAGAGTTAGTCCACTCCCCCTTTTTTAAAGGCAGGTAACCTTAGAAAAACACCACTAAAGTTTCCAAAATAAAAGATGAAGAAACGTCACTTCCACCTTCCAGGACGCTAGCAGCTTCCTAGCGGAGGCTGGTTGAGTAGAATAGTATAAAACAGAAAGACTGGAGAATAATAGAGCCCGGGCCTTCCCCAGGAAAAGTGACAACCAGAAGGAACACGTAAGTGACAACAATGGCGGCTCGTGAGGAAGTTTCAGAGCAGAACAGCAACCTACAGAGCACGAGCAGGAGCACGAGCCCGAGGACGAGAGGCCCCGCTCCGTTCTTGCTCAAGACCTTCGATCTTCTTGAGGAAGCCGGAGGTGACGATCTCGGAGGAGAAGAAGAAGAAGAAGATGATGGCGACGGCGAGGGGATGAAGAAGAAGAAGAAGAGGAAGATGATATCGTGGAACAGAGAAGGGAATGGGTTTGTGGTTTGGTGCCCTGCCGAGTTCTCGGAGCACATGTTGCCCAAGTACTTCAAGCACAACAACTTCTCCAGCTTCATTCGCCAACTCAATACCTACGTTAGTCTCTCTCTCTCTCTCTCTCCCTCTCTGTGGATCAGATGCATGCGTTCTGGACTCATCTGCAGCATCGAATCTGATGATTCACCTACCAAGATTTTTAGAAGGGACTAGCTGGACTTAATGGTTCAGATCGACGCCGGACGCGTTCGCCGCGTCTTGTGTCGATTGAGTACATGCTTGGCTCTTGAGATGCAGCGCGACCTACCTTTTTATCTTCACTATCCATTAGAGTCTGCACTTGGAGATTGGATCATGTGACCCTGGAGATATAGCATTTCTCGTTCTTCTAGGGCCCTTCATTGAAGGATACACAGCTTCTGAGTTTAGATCTTGGAAATTTCATGTACTTTTTGTCTTCTCTACCTTTCTTCGTTATACTTCAAATCTTTATCACTTAAGGAGCTGCAAATAATTTTTTGTTGAATGATGAGAAAAGGGTAAGCTTTCTTTTTGACCATCGGCGACGAGGAAACCTCCTTAGGCCGACAAAACCGGCACTGAATAGGCCTGGAAATTCAAATGCTGGTCAAAATTCGAATGGAGTTTCACTCAAAGATACAGAATTTCTTGTCATATCTTTCCTTGATAATAGGCCTTTATAACAAAACGATAAAGAAGCATGAAGTCAGCCATGTGTTGAATCCGTGCATGAGGAAGTGTAGCTTGGACGGTGCTTGCTAAAATTGAAATATGAGCCCAAGTTTGGACGTTGGTCAGCCAAGATTTCTTTGATTTCGGCTCGCTTGTTACACACCATATGTTTTTTCATATGCTCATGTGGAGGCTTGCTAAATTTGAGCAAAGAATTTGTGGGTCCTAAAGTGAAAAAAAAAACTCGCATTATGTTATATCAACATAGTGAGTTGACGACACACTAATTGTACGTGCGCTGATTGCCCATAGTAAGAGGTTAGCTAGAAATCTTAGCTACTTCATTGAAGTTTCTTTTTGCTTCAAAGGCTCCTTTTATGTCGACATAGCAACATTTTTGAGAAGAGAGGAAGGAAAGTATAGACCGGAAACGAATGAGCGCAAACCTTAATATCGTAATTTACATTTAGATACAACTACATATTTCACGGTATATTTAAGTATACCCAGGTTTATAATTTGAATAGGTTCAACCTTTTGTTGATGATGGAAAAACCATAAAAGCAGGGATTCAAGAAGACATCATCCAAGAGATGGGAGTTTAAGCACGACAGGTTCCAAAAGGGGTGCAGGCACAGACTCGCGGAGATCACCCGCAAGAAGTGTGAGCCGAGCGTCTTCCCTCAATTCTTGAGACCTTCCAAAGACCACCACAAGAACAGCAACAACAGCAGTAGCAGCAACGTCAATGCACAGACCAGTGCAAGCTTTTTAGAGGAAGATGGTCGGGTCCAATTGATGGAGGAGAACAAGAACTTGAGGAGGGAGAAGATGGAGTTGGAGACCCAGATAGCCCAATTCAAAGCTATAGAGATGAAGTTACTGGACTGCCTTGGCCAGTACATGGGCAACAACCCCCACCCCCACCACCACCATGAGAAGATAATGTCATACAAGAGCAATTTTGGAGGGTATGGTGAGGAATAGTGCTTGCAAATTGAAAGGATTAACGATGCTGATTTCTGTTGATTTGTGTCCTTTGCATTGAGAGCTCAAAACCCAATCAAGGGCGTCGCAATCTTATCAAGAAATTATCCTATTACTTCTCGAAGCATGTAAGGACAATCTTCTTAGGGTCTCTTCCCCTTGCCAAGGGTCACTCCATGTGAAAATCTGGTTGGGTAACATAAACAGTAGACGGTTCGTGTTTAGTGGCGTGCAAAAAATGAGCTTATCCAAATGTGATCCTCGAATTTGCAACTTGGGCAGTCAAGGATTCGAACTTCTAAAGTTTTTTGATCAAACTTCCTTTGGCTCCCTCTCCGAAGGAATGAAAGATTGAGGCCGATGTGTTTGTACTTGCCAGATGGAAGCGTGAAGCGGAAAGAATGGGGGCAACTTTAGAATTAAAAGCTCTTGGTACTTCTTTTTTATAGATAAAGAAACTTGAAGTGTCATAATTTTCATATAATGATCATTTTAGTGTCAAAATTTATCTACGAATCACTTTAATGCTATTTGGGTAAAAAAAGAAAAAGGAAAAAAGCACTTAAGTGCTATTGCTGATTTAGGATGTCGGAAATTCAACATGATAATATTTTAACATTTCTTCCAACCGATGTGATTTGCTTGAAATCCGACGTGGCAATATTTCAGCATAAATACCTTACATGACTTTGCTACACATATTTGCCCCAAATTTAACATAATTTGGGAAAGATCGAGCCAATTTTCCCTTCTTCTTCAAACCCTAATTCAAACCACGATAATCGCAACAAAATAAGAACTCAATCTTGCAATGGAGAGTAAAAGCAGGATAAGCGGCTCAAGTTCATGTCAACAAAGTCAAGATGAAGGTGAATATTACTGCTACTGTGGGCTCAAAAGTACAAGAACAACTTTGACAAGTTTGATTCCAAGAAGATTTCATGGATGCACTGGGTATAAAGAAGACTTGAAGTGTGAATATTTCAAATATGTCGATTTAAGTTAAGCAACATAGGTGATCTTAGAGCTACTTTAGGAATGGCATCAACCTCCACCTACATTAACAAATGAGTTGAACGATGCCGACTCAATGCAATAGAAATGAAGGTTTTGGAATCTTTGGCCAACCACTTGAAGAAGAGGTTCAAGGATGAAAAGTGAAAAAAAGTTCTAGTGTATGATGCTTGTGTTGTTGTTATATGATTTTGCTTATTTTATGCTCAAATGTAAACCACATGATGAAATGAAAACTTTTCAGTCTACCATAGTTGAAGATCATTGGAATGTGTTGTTATATTGGGGCAATGTAAGCTAGTTATTGCCTTGTTTGTACTGGAAATGTTATTTTGTTGCTCAGATCAATTAAGCTTCAACTAGTTATTCTTCTTGTAACTATAGGGTGAGTTTGCTAGAACTTTGTATAATACTGCAATTGTTGGTGAACTCTTATATCTAGGAATTGTTGGGCAAGCATGCAAGTAAGCATCCATCCATTGGTTTTTTCTAGCAATTGTGTGTATGGTGGTTAAATGGCCTGTTAAGTAGTCAATTTGTTGGGTAGTGTATTTCTATTAAGTTTTGTGCTGCAATTTTTATTGCGATGGTTGGTTAAGGATCGATGGTTAGTTTTTTTGTGGCTGGTTTTAGCTACTTTGTGCATGAGACTAACGATTAGTCCGCTTGTTACAAGTTTGTGAGTGATATTTTACATTGAGAGTGATCACTTATGGTTTTCAACTTTTTAAAAAGTGATGCATTGGTTTCACTTTCTTAAACACATCAACTATTAGCTTACGAAGAAGCATGATCCAAGCACTTAGATGGCAACACACATGGTGTACAAATTTGGAAACACATATAGAAGCAATTATTCCATCAACCATGACTTAGATTCAAACCAAACAATATTGCATTCAAAATAAGGATGTTCTCACATCATAAAGTGAACATTACTAGCAAAACATCACTTGTAATAGTTGTCCTACAGTTGGCCCTGCAATTGGTCTTTGGAGTTGACCTTGCAATGGCCCCTACATCATTGCCTTCTGATGTCCTTTATTGTTGTCGTTGTTGCTTCTTCAATTGACATCCAACATTTCTATGCCCTTCCTCATGGTAATGTGAGCACTTAATTTTTCCACCAACCTGCCCATCCGCTTACTTGTCATCTCAAAATCATGCATTCTCCTTTTCTTTTTTGGTTTGTCTACTTGTTTTTTTAGTGACAATGGGTTGGGGGCTTCATAATTTGTTGGGTCCCGAAATTTGCTACTTTAAAATAGGCTGCATCATAAATTGATACGGAGTAAGATATTTACTTTTTTTGTACTAGTCTTCTAGGTAATCATCAAGATTTGGTTACTTAAGTTGGGTATAAATGGTATGCGCACAAGATATTCCAATTAATTGTCAGGTTTGACATAAACACTTTTTCCTCTCTAGTTGGACAATATACTTATTACCATTATTCATGATCTCATATCTATTATCCTAATTCCAAGTAGGATAACAAAACCTACTAACCCACATGTTGTCATCCAATCTCTTGACAATCTTAGGACGGCACTATTCAATCCATTTTGCAATCTCATCTCTCTACCTTTGTAGCCTAGTCATGATTGTAATGTATATGTCTTCAAGCATGATTGATTTACACCTAGCCTTTGTGATTGTCCCATTGAATTCTTTACACAATTTGTTATTAATGATATCACACTTGAATTTTTCACTGTAGAAGACCCTATGCCAATGCTTAGGTTCAGTGTGGAAGAGTGCTCTAAAATCTTCCCACGTCAAGGTAAACAACCCCTCATTATGAATTATGAATTTGCCATGTTGGTGCTGATTGCAATAAGTCAAAATTGTTTCTGCAACTTATCCTTTTTATACTTCTTTGCATAGTTTGCATATATGGGCCTCACACACATTATATGGTCAACATATAATATTAACTCAACTAATGAAGAAACCGAGTCCCTACAATAATTCAAATCAACAACCATTGAACAATATGTGATTGACATTAGAAAAACAACAATGGACAATGGCATACCTTTTATTAATTATTCATAAACATCCAACCTTCCTCATCAGTTATCTTTAAGGTCAACCGTTAGATTTATAGAAACCATTGTTTTCCACATTCACAACAGCCCAGGCTAGTGAAAACATGTAGTTATTTTCATCTCTTCTAATAGTAGCCAATAACTCTCCTTTGCTTAAACCATTCAAAAAAAAAAAAAAAAAAAAATTCAGTGGTGTGATACCACTTGGATCATGCGCTAAAGTGACACATTTGTCTAGTTGGAACTTATCACAAAGTGACATATGTCAATTTAAAATTTGTTAACCACTAGAGTTTATCCTAGTGGCCACCCTTTTACATGGGAAGGGGGAATTAATTGCATTCATAAGATAGTAAATGCCTTCAGAATTCAATTGATCACCAATTCATTGTATTCTCTACTCTCACTCTTTTACGACCCTTTCTTTAAGTTTCCTCATTTTCTTTTCTTTCTAAAGGAAAATCTCTACTAGAAAGATGTGAAGTTGTGGTCGCATAGCACTAGGTTAGTCATCTTCTCTACTCTTGTACTCTTTTATTGTTAGAAACTTTGTCATTTTGTTAAACACTCAAGTACAACCACTCAAGCAATCTCATTCTTCAGTTATGATAGGATCTATCTCTTATGTGGATGTTTTTTGATTTTCTAGGTAAATTTATTGTAATTAGTGATGATTGATGACGGTAGAGATTATTGCCAATTTATATTTTCACAAATATGTGGTAGATTATTCCTCATTGTTGTAGCTAGCTTGACTTGTTCTAGTCTTTATATGTTATCTCCTCTTCGTCCGAGATCTCTCCTCCTGGGTCTTGTTCTTCGTCCGTGATCTCTTCTTTGCTTGAGATTTTCTTTGTCGGAGATATCTTTGGACAGTGAGGTTTCGAGTCTTAAAATTGGGAACTAATCCCTTTAAAAATCCATAACTTTAGTTCTAGTTTCAATTCTACCATACACTTTTTTTCTGTCTATAAAAAACCCCTACCCCCAAATTTTTTTCTAGCCCCAATTTTACCATAGAATTTTTTTGGTTTTATAAATAACCACCAACTTTATGTCAAATCCTACTTCTACCCCTTACCACTAGCTTTTACTTAAGTGTCATATTTGCCCCCATTAACCCTTCATCCAAAATCGCTCTTATGGTACATTTGGTTAAGCATTCCTAAGGGACTTTTGGTCCCTAAAACCCTTTGGGAAAATGTTGGACCATTTAGTAATAATTTTGAATGAGCTTTCGATCAAATGTCTGGCCTTGGGAAAGCTAAAAGTCTAATGCTAGTTAGTAGGAATTAGTATTGGGCTCTCAGCATTTAGTCAAATGCTAAAGCTACTTTTTTTTTTTCATTTCAAAACTATCCTCATCAATTCTTCAAATTTTTTATTTTGTCCTTAGTTAATTTTTTTTATTAAAAAAAGGAGACAACCCTTCGCCGGTTTGGCGATTGGTTCATTTTTCAACATAACCAAAACCCATTACAAAAGTTATTTTGCCAAACACACATTTGACTTAAAGTCCATTTGCAAAGAGTTTTTCCCAAACAAAATTTGTATTTACCCAAATAACTTTGACTTTCAGCATTTGTATTACACTTAAAGCTCATTTGCAAAGTTGAACCAAACACACCCTTGTTATGTGACATTTATGCATCATTACTCTTGCTTTTCCCCCCGAATTTCATATTCAAGAAAATGTTTAGAGATGAATTTTCATGACAATCAAATGATTTCTTAGTGGATTTGAAATTTGGGTAAAAACTGGAGTAATGTGGGTTAGTTTTCTTCAATTGCTTTTACTCTAATGAGAGTTTTCCTTTCAGTCTAGCTGTTGATAATTGATTTTGCACTTAGTCTTTAATCTCTTGTGCTCGTGCTTAGGACACTCAACTCAGGACACTCGAATAGCTCGCTTGATAGTTTTCTATTTTTTGATTGTCAAAAGAAATTTTGAATGGAGAGTCAATGGGGACAGTTTTGGGACTCAATTAAAAGTTGGTAGTTTTTTATGAGACAAAAAAATGATAAATTTCATTCTTTGCTTTCTTGTTTGCACCAATATCAATTTTAAGAGGTCTTTCTTTTTTTTGATGCCCAGGATCTGCCGAGCCCGTCGGGCAGCCCATGGCCCATATAGTGCGCGGTGCACCCCGGACCAAACGTCAATACCTGGGTTTCCAAGAGGTCTTCTTTATAGTGGTTTCTATCTAAATGTAGGTTTCAATTTTGTTTTTCTGGCAACTTCTTTCCGGGGCTTTAATTGAGTAAACAATAAATAACTTTGTTGTCATTGGTCAGAAAAATGCTTCTCACTAAACACAATAAATCGTCGACATTTTTCTAGTTGTGAGATTCCTCCCTATGGTACTAAGCCTTAATCTTTTTTTCTTTATAAGCTCTCGCCTTTTCTCGCACCTTCAATTTGTGTGTACAATGAGAGGAGGATGACAGTAAGAGTCTATTTGGCAATCGACCAAATAATAGCCGATTTTATTCTTTTATTCGTGGGAATAAAAAAAAGAATAAAAATCCGATTGATAAATTTTTCTTTCCCGCTAATAGATTTGGAATAAAATCAAGGAATAAAAAATGTTATTTCCTTGTTTTCGGAAACAATTTCAGAATAACGTCAACCAAAATTTCTTTTTTCTCTTTTCTCTTATTCTTTTCTTCTTTTTCTTCGTCCTACTCTCTTCTTCTCCTACTATTGCCTACTCCACTGCTGCGATCGCCATCATCGATTGGGTGACTGCTGGAGGCTCGCCTAGCCTGCTAGATGAGACTTGATCTTGCAACGATCGGTTGGGTTGACCTTGAGCCTTGCTTGGCGAGCGAGGCTCAATCGAGCCTTGGATGAACAAGGTTGACCTTGCTCACTCACCTAGGCCGCCACTAGTGAGGCTCACTAAGGGCTGGCGACACTTCGGCAAAGTTGCCAGCCCTCGTCTGGGCGGTTGCCAGCAATCTCATAAATTTTGAATTTGTTCAATGTAACCTTTGAATTTTAAACATGTTCTTCAACTTAACATTCAATATTGTCCTTTCATTAATTTAAGTTTATAAACAATATTGAACATTTCCATATAGAAAGTCCAATGACCAAATCAAATAAATTGAAATTTTAAGAATACATTGCACATTAAGTTAATATTGAATATATTAAGATTGAAAAACCGTATTTATGTCCATTTCTCAATTCTCTGTCCCTTTTAGCTAATGGAGAGCAAGCTCTAAACCCTGCTCAAACCCCATTTCATCTCTCTCTCTCCCCCTTTCTCTCTCCATATCAATGAACGGCTGGTCGTCTCTGATCCGCGCTCAAATCTGCAGCCGCCTTCCCGGAGCCGCCGCGACCGGCTGGCGGTGCAGCAGAGGGTACTACAAGAGCAGGACCCGGAAGCCCACCCTCTACTCGGAGGTCAGCCCGCTCGGGGACCCCGGCCGGAGCGTCGCCCCCGCGCTCGACGGCTGGCTCCGGAGCGGCAACAAGGTCCGGTTCGCCGAGCTCCAGCGCATCATCCGCGACTTCCGCCGCCGCAAGCGGTTCTCCCACGCGCTCGAGGTCCGTCGTCTTCGAAGCTGTTGATTGGGTTTTTGTTGGTGTCCTGATCGAGGCGGGCTGTTTTGAGTAGTGTGTGGATTGCTGTGTGCTTTCAAAGTTTGGATTTTTTTTGGTTGGGATGACTGGCGTTCGGATTGTGGGATAGGATATTTCGTGTCTGTGGTGTAGGAATTGTGTGTTGATATGGGGCAAGGTGTTTGGGAGATTGTGATTTGGTAAATCATGGGCGCTTGGTTCGCTCGAAGGGTGAATTTTTTGAGCTGTTTGTGTTTGCTGGTCTCTAATTTGATTGGGTGCTCTATGAACTTATGCTCCCAATTTGAGCTTATGTAAAAAGTGGGTTGTGACTAGGGTGGAGATCTGAGATTGGTTTTGTGATTGCAATGGTGGAATGAAGTGACACTATTGTAACAAGAAAAAAGGGACAAAGAGAAGGATTAGTGGTATGCAGAGTGTTTGGGTAGCCTAGCCATTGGGAAACAGAATGAATTCCTGCTTTTTTTTTTTTTTGTGACCTCATAGACTGCTTCCTGAGAAGTAAAAAATGAATTTATGCGTTAATAAGTGATTCGGAAAATATTTTATGAAAAATCATCGCTTATATTGTTTAAAAAAATAAATAAATGGAAAATTATTGCATCGCCCATGTAAATAGTTAGGTATAGATTGTCATCGATAATGAAAATATTTTCCATTAACTAATTTTTCTAAATAATATAAGCAATCATTTTTCGGAAAATGTTTCCTAAATCACTCATTTTCCGCAAAACGAACGCATCCTTTCTACCCTCAAAAGGGAAAGTCCGATCGGGTGCAGATTCCGTGGTCACAGGAATGCTGATGACCTCTATAGGACATGTCCTACTTGGCCCTTTCGTTTTCTTTTCCTTCAGAATCTGTGTTTTTCATTTGGGAAATGGGTGGGGTTTTGTGTGAAGGTGTAACATATAAAACATTTGATTTTGAGACAAGTGATTCTGCTGTGTACGATCTTATTTTCCGTGGTTGTGTTTTGCAGGTCTCTGAATGGACGCAAAAGAACGGTGTTTTTGTTTTTTCACCTGTGGAGCATGCTGTGCAGTTAGATTTAATAGGGAGGGTCCATGGATTAGTTTCAGCTGAAAAGTACTTTCAGAACTTGATGGACCATGATAAAACTTACAAGACATATGGAGCTCTCCTTAGTTGTTATGTAAGGCGGCACCAGGTGGAGAAGTCCTTGTCTCATCTCCAGAAAATGAGGGAGAAGGGTTTTGACTTGACGGCTCTCACTTACAACAACATGATGTGCTTATTCACGAAAATTGGACAGCACGATAAAGTACCTGATGTGTTAGCTGAGATGAAAGAGAACAAAGTTTTGCCGGATAACTTTAGCTACAGGATCTGTATGAATTCCTATGGCGAGAGATCTGACATAAAGGGAATGGAAGAACTCCTTAGAGAGATGGAAACCCAACCTCACATAGCTGTGGACTGGAATACATATGCCGTTGCTGCAAATTTTTACATAAAAGCAGGGCTGGCCAAGAAGGCACTTGATGCCCTGAAGAGATCAGAAGAGAGACTAACTGGGAAAGATGGGACTGGATATAACCAATTGATATCACTCCATACTAGTTTGGGAAACAGGACAGAAATTTTGAGGCTGTGGGATCTAGAGAAAAATGCTTGCAAAAGGTGCATAAACAAGGATTATATTAACGTACTAAAATCTCTGGTGAAGCTTGGTGAGCTTGAAGAAGCTGAGAAAGTGCTGACAGAGTGGGAATCATCTGGGAATTGTTATGATTTTGGAATACCAGATACTGTCATAGTGGCTTATTCTGAAAAAGGGTTGCACGAGAAAGCCGAAATGCTCCTCGAGAATTTGAAGGAGAAAGGAAAAGAGACTACTCCAGACAGTTGGGCACGAGTAGCTGCAGGATATTGGCACAACGGTGATGTGGAGAAGGCAGTGAAGAGCATGAAGGTGGCCCTCTCTCTTCCGGTGACGAAGAAAAGGTGGAAGCCTGATCCTAAGTTGCTTGCAGCAATTCTAAATTGGCTTGGCGACAATGGTAGTGTAGCAGATGTGGAAGCTTTTGCAGGCTTCTTATCCATCGTTCCTGTTAACAGAGAAATCCATGATGCCCTGTTAAAGGCTGGTTCGAGAGAGAGTAAGATGTAGGTGGGTTCTAAACAGACTAGAGCTGCTGAACTAGAAGGAGAAGAAAAAAGCTCATTAACGTGAAAGATGTTAACAGCACAAGACTGCTATTTAGAATGGTCGAATAGCCAGAGACTTTTTTTTCCACTGGTTTTCCGGTGAAACTTTGGCTGGTGGAAGATCAGTTGAGTGCCGTTGTTTACCACAAGCAAGCCACAAGCAAGTCAACAGAGAAGCCTGAATGAAATTGCTCTTTCGCAAATTGGAGAAAATCAGGTTAATGCTTGAGAACAAGTAAATCGTCTGATGCATCGAAGCGCCAATGTAAAAGTTGTGGGATTTTTCTTTGGGGGTGCCTTGAGAATATTTTAGTTTTTCAGGTCCCCTCCACATCTTGGTGTCTGAGAATGGAATTGGCAAAGCGATTCTATGTCCGAAATCCGCTTTAGTTGGTGAAGGGGCTTCACTTGCACGAGAAATGTGGCATTTCTTTGCCTGAATAGATTTCCAGCATAACATGAATATTAGCGAGAGACAGTGAATGCTTGTTCATTTGACTCGAAGCAAGAAAAAACGAATGTCTCGACAATGAGCAGCAAAGGAGCGCTTCAGGATAAATATCTGAAGCTGGGTGAATTATTTTCGGAAGTGAATTTGAATCATCCTTGGGAGTTTGTTAAGAGATTCAGGAAGTATCGCTTTCTCTTGCGTAGACTCCGTTAAAATTTATCGGGCAGAAAAAGTTTAAGCCCAATGCGTCTGAGTCTCACACTGAATTCCATTATCCTCTCTTCTATTGCCTCTGTTTCAAGTTCCTATTTCATTTTGTTCCTAGCTCGTTGTGCACCAAAAATCTCTATTAAATAGAGTAATGTTGCACTTTCTAAATTGTCGAATAACAAAAACTGTAGACGGTTCCTATCAAGTTATAGGTGAATTTTCTTCCCAAATGCAAGAGGGATGATGTCCGAATGACAAACGATAGGGATGATGTCCGAATGACAAACCATGTGCCATCAGCAAGATCAATATGACAAGATGACTAGTGGCATATTACCCACAGATTATTGTAGAAATCATCCTAAACTTCACCAACAGAAGGCTACCACTCAAAGCAGCAACAATTCTTAAAACACGACGAGAACTCTGCAACTTTCACCATCTTTACACTATAAAAAAGAAGTTTTACTCATCCTAAGATTGATATTGATAGCCACCTCTTTACTGCTCTATCGCATTTAAGAACCAATCACAGTCAATGTGAAGTAGTTGATATAACAAGTATATTTAAAAATAAAAAATAAAAAACCTCTGGAACAAGCAAAACATGACGAATGCGCAAAAAGAAACTGATGTTGCTGTCCAGCTCTGCCTTCGATTGTGGAATGATACTGTCTACTCAGACAGGGTGGCCTTTAGCTCTCCACCATTTTTAAGATCCATTACAATATCACAACCTCCTATTAGCTCGCCTTTGTAGTAAAGTTGCGGGAATGTAGGCCAGTTGGAGAAGGTTTTAAGACCTTGCCTCACTTCTTCGTCAGTTAGAATATCAAAGGAGCCGAAGGCAACGCCCTCCTCCTTAAGAGCATTCACGACCTTGGAGCTAAATCCACACCGTGGAGCATCAGGGTTGCCCTTCATGAAAAGCATAACAGGTGAAGAGCTAATCACCTTCCTAATACGGTCTTCGAGATTCTCTTTCTGAACAATTCCTTTCTCAAGTAAAACCTTCTCAAGTTGCCCACTTTTCTGCATGTCCAATACAATGTCAGATCCTCCAATAAGCTCACCCTTGATATAAAGCTGGGGATAGCTGGACCAATTCGAATAAACTTTGAGCCCTTGGCGGACCTCATCGTCAGAGAGAATGTCAAAGCTCTCAAACTCCACTTTCTCTTGTCTAAGTATCTCAACTACCTTTCTGCTGAAACCACACTTGGGTTCATCAGGTTTTCCCTTCATAAATAGCATAACTGGACCTGAATTTATGAGGCTTTCAAGCCGAGACGTAAGAGCTGAACTCAAGCCAGTTGATTCTGTGATGCCAGCCTTACCACTTCCAGTTTTTTCATTTGTTGCCTCATCAGATGCGGCAATACTGATCCCATGATCCTTGATAACTTCTTTCAGTTCACCACTATTATGCATGGCAGTTGCTATGTCACATCCACCAAGCAGTTCTCCCTTGCAGTAGAGCTGGGGAAAAGTTGGCCAATTTGAAAACTTCTTCAATCCCTCACGAACTTCAGTGTCAGATAAGATGTCAAACGTTCCAAACTTGATCCCTTCTTTCTTCAAAATATCTACAACTTTTTGGCTGAATCCACACTTGGGCGCTTCAGGGATTCCTTTCATGAATAGCATTACTGGCTGAGAATTAATTAGCTGCTGCAGTCTAACTTCAAGTGCCCCTTGTTGCTGCACTTGGGAAGAACCATTTCCTCTTGCAAACTCCTGCACTGACTCGAGAACTGCAGGCCCTGCAGCCATCCCAAGACTGGCAGGAGCCGCAGGTGCACCAGGGTTGATCGGTCCTGCAACTTTAGCTACTTTGTTAGCCAGACTAGACGGATTTGCACCTTCCAACGTGTCAACAACTTTACCATCCTGACAAAAATTTAAAAGAACTCAATTAGACGTAGAATGCACTGTTTAGAAGCATATTGAGGATTACTGAGATAAAGTTCACAAATAGGAGGCTGCCAGATTGTTTTCTGGATGTGTTATATCATCTCATTAACCATGACAGTATCCAGAACCTGCCACAAATTTCATAAGGAAAAAACTAAAGCCATTAGGCACAGGCCTTCAAAAGTCCATGCAAAAGCATTCGAATATGTATATTCAAGATCACTTTCCTACTGAAAGCCCACATTTCCCACAACCTATAACTTTCTCTGAGGCCTCAAATTATTTCTAACAACTTGACCACAGACAGTTCTGACTTCAAGTGCACTTCCATAACTTCCAGGACAATATTCCAGACTCTGCCCTAAAACTTGATTGGCCACATGACAACCATTCTAACTAGAATTTTGCAAAATAAAAGCAATAGAACCCAGAAAATCCAGCCATTCCATACAAAAAAAATAAAGCATATGGCAAAATTGCCTTATTTCTGTCTAATCCATCTAGTTACCTTGCACAAAATGAAAGGAAGCCACCAAATGTTATAGTATCATGACATCCGCTTCTTAGGAGAAAAAGGTGTCCTTCACACATAAGATACCGACTCCTTACCGGTCAATGGAACAGTTTGTACTTTTAACAGTTCAACATTTTGCTACAAGATATTTTGCCGCTACGCCATCTCTCAAAGGACTTGCAGCCAGTTGGTAGATTTCCACCTTTTCCTTTTTTATTCTTCCCTTTATTGCCAACTCGTCTCAGTTCATTATCCTTGGATGGAATCATCAGGAGATTTCTTTTTCCCCTTCCAAATTCTAACAGGAGAAAATGACTAAAACACCCATTATCTCCAGCTGTACACTCTAATAAATTTCATCAAAAGGATACGGTGAACTCCATCTCCTTTACAATTTGTAAAAAGTTGGCTTAAGGGGGCAGCGAAAAGTCTAGTTGTTTATGAGCATGGAATTTCTTTATGCGTCTCTCCAAAATGCCCTACATCCCACCGAAAGGATTTCACCTTGATGCATAAATAATGATTTTCCAAGAAAAACTGGACTGCAACTTGAAACAGGAAAGTTAATATCAACAAACAAAGAAATGACTGAACTCTAACCTTATGTTAAGATGAGGAGGGAAGGAAAATGAGAGGCGAGCGTGTAAAATGGGGCATAATTTGAAATTCTGTGGGTGAAAATTTAAAACTTTTTGAACACCTCTCTCACTTCACCTCCCCTCCTTAGCTTTCCATAATGTCAAGTTACTTTCACATAAAAAAGGGGTTCTGATCCAATGTCAAACTTCCCTTTTCATATAGTTGACAGGCATACATCCCCCCCCCTCCTTTCTTTTTTCTCTTTCTCTTTGAAACTGCTGCAACATCTTCTTGACGCCATAACCCATTTTTCAATGAAAGCTCCAAGCTTGTTCAATAACATGGAAAATGGAAGATAAGACAGCCTTCTTTTTACGTATTACAATGACAACAATGTCAACCTAAGTCTCATTTAAATAAAAGAGGCCAGCACTAAATGAGGTTAGCAATATTATGCAGACAATAGTGACATCAAATATATTATTCCACACCGTCCTATAAATGCTTCTAAATTAAACCATTTCTAGCTAATCAGACAAAGAAACCACTTTTTTTGCTTGATAGGCTGGGAATGCTGGTACCAAGACAAATTCCATCAGCCACAGGTACTGTCATAAATGTAAATAGATGAAATAATCATGGTTTAAATTGATCCTTACATGGTGCGGGCTTTTTACCAATTATTTCAGAATCAAGAAAGCCTATTACAAGAACCTATTAATCTATAAGCAAATTGTTGAGAACAAAAAGGCAGTCAGTCTTCAATAGCTCTCGGTGTGAGAAAGAGCATTTGAGAGGTTTTAACTTGAAAATGGCATTAATATTACTCCAACAGTGCATATTGAAGATTTTGGTCTAAAGTTTGTGTCTTCTTATTTATTTCCTCACACTATTAAAGAACACCAAAATCAACAAATGAAAGAATCATATTGGTGAAATGAAAATCAGCTCGCATGTGCCCTCCTAAAAGACACATCAGCCTCGTTCCTGTGAATATTTTTGAAATGATAGCGAAAGCAATCTACAAGCATGTGGTCGTTGTTTCATACATTTTTAGGAGTACAGGATAAATTCTATAGTAATCCCAGGCATCGGCTAAAACATCAACTATGTAGACACAGGAATATGCAAAAAAATGACTTACAGATATAAAGGTATGCGAATGAAAAGTACCATCACTTATTTTACTGTATATACACCAGAAGCAATTGCAACCCTTTTGGAGGAGTACAAATGAACATTAAAGGATCTTTAAAATGAACAAAATCTTCTGTCAGAAAGACAGATAACTATTCAAACAATGCCAGATGCAAAAGTCATATCATCAGACAAAAGAGAGAACGAAGACATTCACGAAGACTCACCTTGAAAAACACAAAGTAGGGCACGGCAGACACTGCATAAGCCTCAGATATTTCAGGTTGTTCTTCAGCCTCAACCTGCAGAATAATTTAGAGATGACCTCCAATGAAAAAATCCACAAGGCAAGAGACATTTTAAATCACACCAAAGCAAGACCACAGAGCCTCATTTGCATCTGAAAATCTATCTAAAGCAGCAATGGTTCAGCAAAGAAAACACCAGTTATCTTCAACCGATGAACCCAAGCATTTTTTTTTACCACATTCCTTTCAGCCTCAACCCACATCATGATCCATCATCACAATCTCGGGATAACTCAACAAAACTGCCGCGAGATGTACAACGAACACGTCAACACTATCCCGAATTCACGGAACCTACTCAAGGTTCAACAACCCACCAACACTCCTGATCTAATCAGTCCAATAAAGCAATGATTTTTCGGGCTGTTTCAACAGAATTCTGCGAATCAATCCTAAGAACACGCACGCTATGCACTGACAACAACCACTTAGACACTCAACTAAGTCCACCACATTCAACACATATCCCGGATACGCACAGGCACAGCCGTACAAAAGTCACATTTTTCCATCCATCATTAGCGATGCGAAGCGCGTCGTATCAAAGCACGGGCGATCTTCACGCATCCGCCCCGCAACTATAACTCAGAATCGAGAAAAAGGAAAACGGCAACCGTTCCGGCGGGAGCGGGGGCGACCGGTACGAACCCGGAGGAAATCGGCGAGGGGGAAGTCGATGGCGAGGTGGGAGAAGACTTTGTCCATGTGCTTGGACGCGTCGCACCACGACGCCCAGAAGTGGAGTGCCGCCGGAGCGCCGGCGGCGACGGCGGCGTCGAGCTCCTGCTTCGACCGGACTTCCTTCACGGAACCCCCCATCGATCGCGGGCGGAGATTTCGCCGGAGCGCCGGAAGAGAGAGAGGGGAGGAGCAGAAAAACCCTAGAAAGTTTCCTCCTTTATGCAGAGCTTCTCGAGCGTTGCAGAGGGGAAGAGGCGGAGGAGGAGGAGGAGCTGGGCTTGGGATATATTCTGGCACTCGGGCATGTGTGTGTTCGGGGTTGGAATTTTTTTTTTTCTTTTGCTATATCTTAATTGGAAAAATTCTAAATAAAAAAATTTAAAGTCCTCTCATTTTCTCAAATAATAACTTTAATTAAATTTTATTTTAAATAAAAAAAAATAATTACATTAATTTTAAAGAAGAACCTGAAGTGATTATGATTGTTAGCCTTACTAGCTCGTCAGCCGGCCAAAAACATTGGCCGATTAAAAATATTTTCATCTAAATACAATTAAAATTAAATTAAATTAAAAAATTAAAGTAAAAAAGCCCTTGCCCAGGCACTAGCCATCGTTGTCTAAGCGGCAACCATCGCAATCATCTAAGTAGGATCTAGGAAGTATTGACACTTTCAGGAAGTTCTTCACGCTACGTCAACATTTCGACGACACGTTCGAAAGAACACGCGTGTGATGATCTTTCTGGACATTATCTCGATACTCGATCAACACATGTCGAAATATCCGATACTTGGTCAACTTTTTCGATATTCGAGTCAAAATTCTGATATATGAACTTCCGACATGCAAGATCAATTTTAAAAAATTTTAATAAATGAGAGTTCAAAATATATATATGAAAAAATAAAATTAATAAATGGGTAGAAGAAAAATTCTAACTATTACTTCTCACAATACACAATTTATCCACTAATTTTTTTTTTCTTTTTTCTTTCAATACGTTTGTTACGTAAGTTCGGAATGTGAATTGCTTGTTTTTTCTCCAAACTTTATGGATTATTGGAATGGAATAAAATTCATCAAATTGAAACAATGAATGATATTAATAAATGGTGGATTGATGTTTTTAATATAATTTAATCTAAGCTTTTTATTTATTTATTTGTTTATGAATTTGAATCAAATTAATTTGATTGAAATAATAATAAAAATGATAATTTATTATGTATATATAAAAATATACATTAATATGCAACATGTTTCAAAGTATCGGAATTTTCTATTTTTTTAGAAATGACGTGTTGGTGTGTCGTGTTATATCATGTGTCGCATGTCAACATCGATACTATTTAGAATACCAACGACATCGAATCGACATATGATATGTGAAATGACATGACATGATACACCGACAAGACTTCTAAAAAATAAAGAATTTCGACACGTTGAGATACGTTTTATGTTAAATGTATATTTGTATATATACAAGATAAATGATCATTTTTATCATTATTTTAATCAAATTTATTTGATTTAAATTCATAAATAAATAATAAATAAAAGAGGCTGTAATGAATTTACATTAAAAATATTAATCCATCATTTGTTAATTTCATTCATTATTTCAATTTAACAAATTTAACTCCACTCTAATAATCTATAAAACTTGGAGGAGTGTTGGAAGAGAAAAGAAAAAAAAAATTAGGGAGATGAATTGTGTGTCATGAAAAGTGAGAGTCGGAAGAGAAGAGAAAATTAAAATTTTCTTCTTTTCCCCTTTATTATTTTTATTATTTTTTATTTTCTTACATATTTACATTTTGACCCATTATTTATCAAAAAATTTTAAAGTGATTTCATGCCTATTGGAATTACGTGTCAGAATTTTGAACTCGCATATTGGGGCATGTCGAGAGAGTTGACCGTGTATTAAATTTTTTGACACATGTTGATAAAATGTCGGAAAGTATCGAACAATATTGGAGAGTGTCGTATACGTGTTGAAGTATTCGACACGATACAAATGCACATGAAAGCTCCCGAAAAGTATCGATGCTTTATAAGCCATCACCCCATCAACGATAGGGCAATGGCCATAGGTGAGAGGGAGCTAGGAGGATCTGTTTTTGCTTTTTTTTTCTTTAATTTTAATTTTTTAATTTTTTAATCTTATTCAATTTAAATTTAAATTGTATTTGGATGAAAATATCCTTGATCGGCCAAATTTTTTTGCCAATTGATGAGCCGGCAAGATTAGGTCCTTATTTGAAATAACCATAATCACTTCAAGCCATTTTGTTAGATAATATAGCCGCTTCAAACTTTTATTTGAAATAAAGTCCATTTTAAATCCTTATTTGAGAAAATAAGAATACTCCATGCTCTTATTTGGAATTTTCCCTTTAAATGATAATAACAAACCTATTTCATATCTCCATTAATCCTCACCTTAGACCTTGTCCAATGCTATAATTACATGTTAAATACCTAGAACCAAACTATAATCCATATATTAAGAAACGTGATATACATATAATTCCCGTTGGCATGCATAGTGTTTACGTTGACCTGACCACATATAAGTGAGTACAATTCTCAAAGTATGCATGAATCCAATTCATCATTATCAAAGGGATTCATTGTGCTCTTACGTCTGTACTATACATATCTTTTACGGACATAAAGCACGATTAAAAGCCAAAAAGACAAGAAGAAGAAAGAGAAGTCGATCAAGATAAGTGTTGAAAGAAGGGTGTTGAAACACAATGTGCTGTAGAAAAAGATTGACGGGCATATGCAAGACAATTATTAAACCTCCATGAAAGTCCTCACTTATTATAGATGACTTCTCAGAAGAGACACCAAAAGTCCAAATGTGAATGGATCACTTTCACCAGTACTGAGACAACAACCTCAAATGAAAATTCAATGTCCACCATATGTCCAAATGGCCCTCCAGACCAGTAATAGGTGAGCAAAGAATGACCAGAATTCTCATCACAGATAAACTTCTCAGAAAGGAGATGTACTCCCAGATTTCTTCTTGTAAAAGCTCAACTGTTCTCGCTGGATTTTGTCCAGCGCAATCAAAATGGTTCCTGCAGTTCCTTCTTCAGTCCATTCGATGGATTCTTTCTCCAGAAGCTGCAAGATCTGTATGAATAAAAGCACGTAAATCAACGACATGATCAACAGTCTTAAAAATAAAAGAAACAAGGATCATGCGGGTTCTGTTGGGAGTTCCGTTGAACTTAATGTTTAATAAAGTGAAACGTACCCTTCGCCTACGAGCTCTTTCAGAGGTATTGGCACCATTAGATTCGATGACAACTTTGAGGTAAGCTGACAGAAAATAAATCATGTGTTATTACCACACTTTCTCCATGTCGTAATTACAGCAAAAGTCACATGATAGGGAAAGTAACTGACAATAGATGCCAGAAAGCGATAGCAGATGGTGCTTCATGAGACTAACTGCCCCCTTGGGATCTTGTTGATGCAGATCAAGCAAAAATTCATCGTTCGCATCTGCATTTCCGCCACTGATCACAAAGAGAACAATAATGATGAGTAAGTCCTTTAAATCCTTCCCCGAAATCACAGAAGGTAAAAGAGATGTTCAAAGCATGGAATATGTTTTCTATGAACATTTTTCACTTGCATTAACTCTGTTATGAGCACTGTTGAGCTCAAGATCCTCCTACAAAAGGTAATACCTTGTCTTGTAAATCTTTTCATTGGATTCTTCATCTGCTTCACGTGCTTTTTTCTGGTAGAAGTGTCCCTGGTATAACAAAGAATTATCATATCATTTTCCAGAATTTTTTCTTTTTAAACTTCCAAAGTACAGGCGGCCAACCCATCCACACTTCAGCACATGCCTAAATACCATCAGTTTTGATAAGATCCAGGCTGCACTTAGAAACCTTTGAAGCTTTGCCGTAATATCTCAAAGAAGGATCACTTATTTGCTTCCAATAAGATTTTCCATAAGTAATTGAAGGTCACGATTGAAAATATGGCAAGTTCGACATATGGATGCTGGTGATTGTTAGAGCTTTGAGAACATCATCCAATATGAGCTCCCATAAAAAACCACTTATGGTAACAAGTATGAAAGCATGCCGATCCCATCAGATTAGTAGCATGATTTAGAAGGCAGTGTCCACTTCCAGCATTATATCATTGGCAGTGCAAGGCCAATGAAAAAGCTCCTATCTAAAGTTCCTGCATAAAAGGACAAGGATGTTGAAATATTTTTCCATCAATCAATGGAACTCAGATATCACTGAATTGGTCAAGGACCCCCTTTGCAGAGTGGGAGAAGTAAGATTCTTCAGGTTGGCATTGACCTGTTCAGCATCTTCCACTTCAGCCTCGTCTTCATTCTACAGACCAATTAGAATCTATTTAACGTCCATCAACTCTTGTACCTCATTTATGAATCGATAGAAATTGAGTGGCCAATTCTTTGTATATTCAAATCACAACTTTTGTCAAGCTTGAATCCCTGATAGTACCATGGACTGATGGAATCAAACCTGCCCTACCGAGAATCTTGAAGAGGACTGTCGTTGGCCTTCTAAACTTATCAAGACATAATTACTAGTATATTCACAGACATTTATAAGCTTTACCTGTTCCATGAGTCTTTCAGCCAAAGCCCGATCTCCATTAGCATAAGCTTCAACAGCCTGATATATAGATTGCGCACAACTTTACATTATTTTCAGCACACTTTAAACAGAATGAGATTCACCACGCAATTAGGGAAAAAAAAAAAAAATAGGAAGAAGTCACTCACTGCCGTGTAGTATTCTCTCATAGTTCTGCGATGCTCCAATACAGCCTTCCGGAGAACTTCATACACATCTTCCTCATCTATATAAACAGTTACTTTCTCAAATGAGGACAAATAAAGGAAACGGCAAAAGAGGAGAGAAAAATCAATGCACACATCAATAGACAGTATAGCATGACCAGCTCCGTGTAAGTCTTTCATTTGAATTTCAATATTGAATATTCCAGGGTGAAACTTTTCTAAGCTCGTAAATCCATCATATCACCAGTACACTTCAAAATGACTCCGTTATTCATGCTATAACTCTATACTCACACAAGTTTCTTCAATGAGAAAATTGTATCTGCAGGGTGCATATCTAAGCATTGGAGTCAGAAAGTACCACCTTAACAGGAGATCAAGTACAGAGTATGGTTCCTTTCATACGAGAGAATATGATGTCATGAAGCTGGCCTATGCAGCTTCCATGGGCAAATTTCAGATATTAAGAGCAGATATTCAGAAGAAGGGGAGTATCATTAGAGTCTAACAAGAGGATTTAACATGCAATCCACTATTGGCCAATATAAGTTTATCTCCAACTTCTGCATCCAAGGACCTCTACACATTGATAGTTTAGGCTTCAGCAACTAGTAGGTAAAAAATTTCAGACGTTATTTATCTTAAGATGCACAAGGAACTCATGGGTTAGGAAAGTGAAAGGGTTCTGATATTGTTTGCAATCAATAGCAACCTGAATTCACAACTCTCAAGGCCACTAGGACAAAAATGTCCACAGTAGAGACTAAAAGCCCAAGAGTAAGTTCCTGCTGAGGTTTATTTAAGGGACTATTGAAGAACAAGTGCAAGCTTCCACTAGATCATAACTTCATAGCGTCTTCCCATCATACAAGAAATGAAGTCTTAAAAAGTAAGTTACCACGGTCCTTATTTTCACGGTTTGTGTCTGTCACTCGAACCTTGTCTTCAGGACTTAAATCTTCTGGTAGCGGAATCACCACCTTGCCAAATGCTCTAGATCTCCTCCAAGTATTACCAAGAAATGACCTCCTCTTACCAGTTGTGAGGCGAGGTTCATCATCATTTATCTTGGAAGCACAAAATAGTGTGGCCAAAATTTCCTTTTCTTGATTCTGCTTCTCTATTTGTTGTCTAGTCAGTTCAGCAGACTTAGGTTTGGACAATCCACTTCTTTCTCTGCAACAAAAGAAACCAGTGCATGTAACTAGAAGGAAAATATGGTAGTCACAAGCTGATTCTTTTCCCTGTGAAAATGACTATTGGTTGTAATAACTCAGTTTTTGAGACGACAACCAGAAAAATAAGCACATTTGGGATTGAGCTGAAAGATTTGGGTGAAGGAAAGATGTTTTCAAGAAATAAGTACAAGGCAATAAGCATACCCTCCTGCATTTTTAGTGTCTCGCAACATTTTTGGTGGGCAAAGCATTTCAGATGGAGGGTTTATATCTCTATGCTGTAACAGAAGCCAGAGATGAGCAAAACAAATTGACAAGGAGAGCATATATCACTATGCTGTAAAAACAAATGACAGAATCATACAGATGTTAACATCACATAATTAAAAAAATTAAGTTCAAGGAAAAAAGAATAGTATACTTAATAACCATCTTCCAAAGAATCAAATATGGACTCTTGTAAACATTCTGACCAGGATAAGGTATCCTATCAGGTTAGGGGTGTGCATGGTCCGGGCGGGCGGTTCCCGACCTAGAACCGGGAACCGCCCGCTAAGGACCGGTTCCGAAAAATTGGAACCGGGATCCACCCGGGAACCGGACCGCCGGTCCGGTCCGGTTCCCGGGTGGATCCATGGAGCCGATCTTGACGCGAAACAATTTTGGTTTTCAACATAAAACGGTCGGGTCTATGAGTTGGGAAGGAGGGGAGGAGGTCTATGGTCGGGTTTTCAACATAGAACGGTCGCGAAACAATTTTCCGCGACTGTGGCGGGTGATGGCCGACGCGAGGGGGCAAATAGTAGCGGCGGAGGAGCAGCGGCGACGGCGTCGACGCTCGGGGAGGAATCGAAATGGCGATAGGATTAGGAGGAACCGAGGAAGAGACAAAGAGAGAGAGAACTGAAGACGAAGGGAGTGAGAAGATGAGATCTAATCTAGGGTTTCTTTTAGTAATTTTTTTTTTAATATTAAAAAGGTTCCGGTCCGGTCCGGGTGGGTGGATCCGCCCATGGAACCGGGAACCGGACCGGTACCCACCGGTTCCAAAAATTGGAACCGGGAACCGGACCGGTTCCCTCAAGAACCGCCGGTTCCGGGCGGTTCCGGTCCGGTTCCGGGCGGTCCGGGCGGTTCCCGGGTATTTTGCACACCCCTAGGTGAGACAGCAATTTAAGCTGCGGAGTCAAAATTTGTTGGTAACACCTTGAATCCAACCACGTACAACAGGCTATATCAACTTGCTCTTATGATCATTGACCTTGATCCTTAAAGTAAACTTGTGACAAACCAAATGAAGAACAAGAATGATGGAGGGCGTTGCATTACACTATTTAACCAATATACCCAGGGCCTTCGCATGCATTAATTAAGTGTTTTGTGTCACATTAATTTAGAGAACCACAAAAGCGTTCCCCGTGTTTGTCAATATTTATTTATATGTTTCAATTATCCCCCTCATGGCCTCAGATAACACCAATAAATTTGTAACAATTAAGAAGCTCTGCTTTATTCAATAAAAATTAAAAGGTCCCATTTGCAGAACCCAAATCCACCTATTTTAACTGGTTATTCCTTCAAACCATACTCACAGAACTTTAAGGATTTGCAGGTGGTAAATTTCGCACTGACCAATCTCTGGTGCAAGAGGAGACATATCATTCTCCTTGTCTATAAAAGAGTACAATTTTGGTGTTTACGTGCATTAAATTTGAAATTTAGAGGCAAACATTAGTATTTCTATCTGTTCTATCTTACTTAAGATTATTGAAATTTATCCATAAATTCTGTGAGTTAACAAACATGGCCATCATTCTGGTTCAAGTTGAGATGAGAAACTTGACATGCCTGGCTCACTGAATAAGTAAATTGGTAAGTATAAATTTGATATATGGAAAAATTTATGAATTTTATGCATGCAGTGCACCTTTATCAGTCAGATAGTTCTGGTCTAAGATGACAAATTAGGTTTATAAAATCAATAAGCACTGAGCAGTCCCAGAAAATTTTAAGAAGTACTGGTACAATTAAAGCACCAATGCAAGAGAAACTTTACAATCTGACCAACCTTTTTCAGGGACTCTCCATCCAAGTTGCTCCTTTCCTTTGAAGCTATGGCTGAAAATTCAATTAGTTTCTCAAAGCTCTGAGAAAAAAGACATGCAAGATTCTCAGGAGTTAGTAATATCATGAACTTCTCTTATCATTTTGTATTTGATCATGAGGTACGGAAGTTAAACATTTACAATTAAGAATTGACTGCTTTTGGGTTGGATATTCCAACAATGATCATTTCCTATCCATTGCCATATTATTAATATGTAGCAAGCAAACAAGGAAACCGTAATAATCGTTCTATTTTAACTTAATCAAGAAGCATTCCACTTGAGTTAAATATTTAGAATCACAATTGAGCATAATAATTATACTTGGCTTGTATCTAACTTGGAAAGTCACTCATTAATTGTACAATATGGCCTCAACATGATCGGGTTTTCTTGAATAAGATGAACTCCAGTGGAAATAATATTGAATATTATCATTTCAAAACATGGGTAATCAATTATACATACCTCTTTCACATCGTATCCACATATCCCTGCATCAAGTTGAAGTACTGTTTGTCAGCCATTTCATTGTATCATATGTGAATACATCATGCTGCATTCATCTCATTGCATTGTAAGTGCATACATGATGCTGCATTCATCTCATTTATTAAGATCATATATCATCTGCATTCCAGATTAGTAATTTATCCTCTCTCTCTCACCAACCATCTCACTGTATTTTATGCATGTTATGCATATGCACGAGGGTGACTTTCATTAGGCTGGAGATGGAATTGGTACACATATTCAATCAGATCTTTCAAAATTTAGCTCCTGTTTAATAAAATCTAGAAAAAGAAACTGTAAACAGATAATTTAAGTATTCATTTCTTTCTTTATAAAAAAAAAGATTTTTTTCATAATCTTTTTTGTCTTCTCTTCATCTACGTTTGCATGCTAGAAAAAATATCGTCATCAGGTAGAAGTATCGCAAATCCTAGGAAGAGGATATTTGTTTATAAAATCAGACATATAGGATAACCATAGAGGCATATGAATGCTAAAGCTTTAGGCCGTATGGCCTCGGAATTTACTGCAAAATGACCAATATATAAAAGGATGACAAGCATGACAATCTGTACATCTTTCCGATGTGAGGCACAGCATGATTGAGTGATTTTGTTCAACATAATAAGAAGCCAATATATAATCTATCTCCACAAGATGATATGCAAATTGAAATTATGTGATGCTGTGACAGTAACAAGATAAATTTTAGCATTCGAGTGTCATTTGACACAAAAATTAATATTGCTTTTGTATAAGCAAATGGTGGAACTCCTCTCACCTAGCATAATGTTCCTAATGCCGATTTTGGTTTTATACCTAGCACACATCTCGTTTCTTTGAAGAATCAATCCTAGAACCAGAATGTACTGTTGCTCAGATACAAAGGGGATAGTATCAAGCACAGAAACTATGGCCTCACTAATAACATTGTAAATGTACTTCCAAAAATGACCATTGGTGCATTCCGCCATACAATATAAGAGTAGAAATGGCTTGAAATCATAAGCACAAGTTGCAAGTTAGCATTACAGGAATATTCTCATGCTCAAACCTCTGTATTAGCCACAAGCTAGGGTCTCCAACAGCATACACCAGGAGAGAATAAAAACTGATTTTGTGGTTTTCCCCATAATGCAATATGATACTTCCCAAAGAAAAGTCCGTACATTTGTGAATATGCCTTTGAGCAACATCCTCCTGAACCTGTCATTAACTTCGCAAACTGATATACATGCTCTCCATCTCATTATGTCATTGTCATGAAGATCTGACACTCTTGTTTGTCAGGAGCCTATTCCACTACAACGAAACTAAGACATACTACTACAAGCAGGGTCGCTATATGTACAAATTGCCATCACACAATCTGTTTTTTAAAGTCTTATGTAAGATCTATGTACTCCAATCTTTCATCTCTTTTCTTCTCCTTCCCCTCTCAACTGGTAAACTCATCATATAATTGTACATGTTCATAAGGGGATCCAAAGGCCATGTAATTGTTCAAACCACCTCATGTGGACTTTTCTCCACTTAGATTAGGGCCTCAATCACTTCTTCTCTGAAAAATACAATTCCAATCACATCTTTTCTTGAGTATGCACACATCCAACGAACGTTCGTGTCTTTGCCAGATGCATTTTGTGCAAACTTTGGCATTTGACCCCCGTTATTCCATGCCATAAAACATCATCAGCCCTATTCAGTGCTCATAAAAAGCAACGGTGTGCCCCACTTCATTCATCCTTATTCTCTTCTCTAGATAAAATCTCCATCAATTTCTTCATCATTTTGCAAAGTTGACCTTATATATTGGAAACGTTCATTTTTTTTGGGAACTTCTCAGTCTCTAATTCTTGCCGTTTTTGTACCTTGAACCTCTACTTCTTCTTGACTTACACTCCAGATGAATTGCCTTTGACCAGCAAACATAAGAACCCTTCAATTCCAAGTTCCAACATTTTACTCTAAAGTTTGAGTTCAACATTTACTTCTACTCAAGTTTTGTTTGATACAATAACATTTTAAAAAATAATGCAGAAAAGATATATAATCATGGATATCCTCAGTTAACAAGATCATCACTAGAGAAAAAAGATGATGACTTAGTGTAACTCTAGGACTATATGCAAGTCCTCCGTTTCTTCTCCATATGTCCTTATTGGAGCCATAACTCTGTCATACATACTCTTTATAGCTTGCTTATGGGTGATTACTCCTTCTCTAATTCCAACAAATTATTTTTCTTTGAACCCTTTCATGTGCTCTCTCCATACAAATCTCCGCACCAAGCAAATTGCCTTGATATTCCATCCTCTAAGCACAAACTATGTTGGCTGTCCAAATTTGTAACTTTTGCTTCGAGACATTGTAAACTACTCATTTTCCTATTCTGAAATTAGCACAATTGGA
Source organism: Eucalyptus curtisii (assembly GCA_017140595.1). Lineage (NCBI taxonomy): Eukaryota > Viridiplantae > Streptophyta > Magnoliopsida > Myrtales > Myrtaceae > Eucalyptus > Eucalyptus curtisii. The sequence continues at coordinate 9,256,874 of CM029497.1, forward strand.
TACCCTCTCTATTGTGATATATCGCTACCAAGTGCTTTTCCTTCACTAACCAAGCATGTCCTTTGTTCCAGAGATTTTACTGAAGAGGGTTAATAAGTGTATGAGATAACTATCTCCTCCTTATCTTTTCAAAGTTAAATTGATGGCAGTTTGGTTCCGCCAGTTCTAATCTTTTCCCCGTCAAAGCCACGAAAACTTCATGTTTCCTAATCTGTTGATAGAAGGACAAGGTCTTCACTCTTACTCAACTCCCCCAAATAAGTATTTCTTCCAGAACCTTCATTGAAGAAATTAAACCGATAACTTCTCCTCTATCTTTAACCTCATCCTTTGCAACTAAGTCCTGTGCAAACTCGTCCTTACTTCATCTTACTTGGTTCAGATCTCTAGTCTTTTTCTTGTTCTAGCGAATTTATACACATCACTCTCTCCTTTGGCGCCCAACCATTTATAAGGTCATCAAAAGCTGCTAGCTTTGCATCTTCTTCTTTTTAAATTCTTCTTCACAAATTTGTCAAGAAACTTATATGGCTAGTAAATCTATCTCTAAATTCTAGGTAAAATGAAGAATGAAAAAACTAGACAGCAACTTGGAAATTTCATCCATGACCATCTTTAGGTTTAATTGTCTGTCCATTGCCATCAAGGAACATAAATATGACCGAAGGCTTTTCTCATCCCTCTTTCTTGGTCTCTTATAGCCTGGTAGTCAAATTTACTCCCTTTCTTTAAGAGGCTTATTTTTCCCCCCTGTAAAACTCATTGCTTTACATGGAGATTACTTCCTTATTGACTGCTAACCTTCAAGCAGATTGATAGATATGAGAAAGTTCTTTGATATTTTCTGCTCACATGTGATCATAAGTGTTCCATTTATTCTTTATAAGTATCAAAATTTTGTTTGTGACTTCGACTTGCACATATTGGATTCTCACAACCACCCTCATTTTCTATACCAAGAACCTTTTGCAGATAAAAAAAACTCTATCAGTGCTCTACTCATAATTCAAATCACTAACTCATTTTCAAACCAATGTCCTGCTTTAGGTGTGCCAAAAAAAATACTAAGGAAGTTCCAGCATTGTCAAAAAACTGTTCATGTGAGTCATCTCTCTTGCAAGCAATTGAGAAATAAACCAATATATTAGATTGTCTCAATGTAACTTTCAGATCTCTATGATTAAGGAAAACTTGCAAATCTCCAAATAGAGAATGATGTAATACTGTATTCAAGAATTTTCTCAGGCTCAGATAATACTTGTACCCTAATTCTGCAAATTAATTCTGCAAATTAAACTATTTTTCAAGAAAAGAGGATGTATAAAATAGTAATGGGATAGCAGTGCTAAAAATGTTTACCAAGTACTTTGCCAATCACATCTCTATCTAGCTGAAATCCATCTGCAAGCATTTTAAACAGGAAATCCTCCGTGTCCTTTCGCATCTCCATGATGGGATTCGGCTGAAAATCTGGATTATTATTGGAGATGGACAGCAACTTTGAATCCAGTTTCAATGGTTTGGCAGTCTCAAGCGAACAGAGTTTGGCTTTGACATGCTCTTTTCCCCGAGAACTTGAAACACTACTCGTCGAAACAGGACGCCATTTAAGGTTTGAAGATCTTGTATTAGCACCTGCTTGAAATGGCTTAGGACGGAGGTTACCATTTGATGATGATGAACGAGATCCTCTTTTCACATCACTACCAGATAAGTGGTCAGTGGTATCTGCATCTGTAGAGTGGGTTTCTCTCATTTCAACCCTAATGTGACCTAGGAAATCTGTTTCTTTGAGAGAGAGAGAAAACACTGACGGCACCACGAGAAAATTTTCGATGTTTCCTCAAAAATGTTCTTAAATACAGCCAAACTTGAAACTTACTTACAAAACGAATGGCAAAACCAAGGGCGATAATTAAAGAGTTGCCATATCATTAGGACATAATGCGGTAAGCAAAAACAGATGAATATGCACAGATGAAACCCAGATTTCCTGTCGTTTTTTTTTTCCTTCCTTGTCGTTTTTGTTTGGACCATTTTCTCGGTAGACAGGAAGAGTCTTAACACTTCATTACACCTTCCTAAGGAAAAATTAACTCATTATTACGACAAGACCCTAATGTGTTAAGCAATAAAAAGTGGATATGCATATTATCCAAGATTACCAGTCATTAAATTTTTGTCCCTTTTTCATTTTGGTTGGGATTTTTTTCCGGTGAGGGGGTGGGCAGTCATACATTTAATTACACATTCTAAAAGAAGATTTTACCGATGAGGTTTGTTTTATTAAGATTTCATGTCTCCCGTGCACATCACAACTCACAAACAAATGCACATCATTGTGCAATATACAATGGTTCTATAAAGCATCAGGGCAGGAAGTGAAAGCAATTTACTTAGATTACAAAGGATGAATATGCCTGTGCAAATCACTCACTCATGCGATCATGTTCCATATTTAGGCATCAGGACAAATACAACCAGAAAAGAAAATAACAAACTAAGCCACTCCAAATATGATGAGAAACACAGTGCATGATTCACTTATTGATGTCTAGTGAGCCTTGTGTATATAGGCAATAGCAGACCATATGGCAATTCCGGAATCGATAGAATCAAGACAACTTCATTCATAAATTCAGCAAGACTTAAACCTCTGCTGTAGGAGGACCACCCATATCGAGCAATTACTTAGCAATAAACTGTGGAAAGGGCTATGCTAAGGAGAGTAAAATGGCACAAAAAACAAGATAATCCATATGAGAGAAGTCGAAGGCACTTAAATCAAGTACACTGTGTGACAAACGAGCGCCACATAATGCATTCTTGGATCTGGTGATTTCCACATAACCTTGCAATAAGAGGATTCTTCAAAACAGATGGCAACACACGTGAAATCCTATTTTGCATGCCAATTAAACCATTTATCAACTGACAACATTTTCAGTTTTCATAAACGAGCTTAGTTACAATGTCAGTTCATGGCATCAAAACTATTTCACTAGCTAGGAAAGTGAGTTATTTGCCTTATAGTACGAACATACAGCAATTAGCAAAAAGGCCAATACCTACGCATCACTCTAGAAACACATTGGGCCTTCAAAGAGTCGCAGAAAAATATCGGAACAATTGTACAAAGCAAGCAAACTTACCACGCAAAAAAGCAAAGAAATTTATGAAAAAAAAAAAAAAGAAATCAGGAAATTCCTAGACAACTGAAACTGTCACTCGGCAATGCACACCAAAGGCTGAAGATATCAGAATCTAATGCAGCTTATGTAAAAGCGCAATCAATTTATTGACCCCAACGACCTTGACTCCGTACTTCACGCCTTGCTTTGTGTTGGATAATCTTGACCCTCTTTCACCCCAAAAGGTAGCTCAAAAGGATGAGACTTTCCCTAACACTTATAAACCGACCACCGGCCTCTTCCACAACCGACGTGGGACAACCTCAACAAGTCTTTTCCTCTCGAAAAAAAACAGAATCTAAACAACAAACTTGCACGCTCTTTCTATCCACTTTATCATGCTATCGCATGAGCGTTTTCACGTCCAAATCGGCTACCGCTCACTTTCACACGGCAGCGAAACGAGAAAAAGGTCCTTCCTTTGACTCCCCCCGCGTCCCGAATTCTCACTCCCGACCAGTACCGACCTCACAAGTTTCAGCCTTTCATCATCATTACTCGAAAGCAGAGAGAAAGACATATTCTAAAGACAACAAAACGGCCTCTATCCCGCCACCCGACGCGATCCACATTACGGTACGGAGCACATCCCGCGGAGCAACCCGACGTCCCAAACTCTTCGCCGATCAAAACCGGTCCGGTCGACTCCGTTTGGCGCGGACGCAATGTGAGAGAGAGAGAGAGAGAGTACCGGCGAGGGGGACGATGCTGTGCGGAAGCGTCGTCGGGCGCTCTCCCGGCGAGCGCGTCTCTGCATTCCGGCTACGGCGAGAGACGGCGGCGACGGCGACGAAGGCGGGGAGGGGAATGCCGCGGGGTTTCTGCAACGACGGAAGCTCGCGGCATTTTTCAGAGAAAGAGGGCAAATTGCAATATTCCTTCCGGGAGAAAACGAGGGCAAAAAAAAAAAAAAAAAACGACAACACGTTCACCCAAATTATTTCTTATAACACAAAAAATCGCACCTATATAATATATTTTTATCACTAACTTTGTATGACACATTTATACATTTACTTGAAACTTTTTTTTTGACATCAAAAACTTAAACATTTTCCGAATATAAAACTGGGATTTTTGATGTCGCAAGAAGAAGTTTTAGTTATAAGTTTAGAGTAAATATGTCATATAAATACAAGTTTATGATTTTTCTTGTCAGCAATAAAGTTTGGGATATATGTATCACTATAAGTAAAGTTTAAAGTTTTTTTTATGGCTTTTATCCAAGATGCACATTTTAGTTTCAAGTTCTAAAAGAAAAATTACTATTTTCCTTTATATTTACTTATGTAGGCGTGTAATTATAAATATTAATTAACTCTCATTAGGATTTGTAACAATTCTTTGAGCTTTTGTTTTGCCTTTACTCCGTTAGAATTACTAAAAAGTTAATAATATAGACGTTTTTTCGATGACAGTCACCATTCATACCCAGTGTCTAATTATTGAAAGATTCTCGCATTATATCGAAATCCATTTACTCTTGTAAATTTGAGGTTTTGTACGGTGTCTACCATAAGATCATGGTTAATTACTAAAGCACTTATGGCGGGTTGTGGGGACCCAACGAGAATGTGGCTACTTTAATGATGAGGATTTGGGATATTATACCACAATCCGTAATAGGTTTGGAATTTATTTGGAGAGTAATAAAAAGTTAATGGGATGGATTTAGAAGACGTGGGCCTAAATTCGTCCCACTTTGATCCCTTAATAATAATAGAGGAGCACGCCAAGTCATATCTTTTTTTTATATAAAGGACGCTTTATTTTCTATATTGTCATTATTCGCTCTTGGAATTGAAATATATTAGAGGTCAAACCTATCACCAACGGTGATTTGAAATTAGAGAAGTCCTTGTATCACTTACAAAAATAAATATATATAAAAAAAACTTTCATTGTGCACTTGAATATTTAAACATAAATTATTATCAATAAGTAATTTTTTAATTTAACTAACGATCATTCATTTTTAGAAAAATAATTTTCAAATAATTCATTTTCTACGAAAAAAACCAATTGACCAACTACATTGGTATCTCTCATTCAGCTTGTGAATGAATGATTCGCACTCTTAACACTTCACTTAGCGAGTCATTCTGTGTAGACCAGTCTCTGCAAATCTAGCCATGCTAATCTAGCAACTATCTTCAAGCGCAAGTACTTAGTCATGAAGACCAAACGTTGAGCAACACGGAATGAATCCTAATGCATCAGGAAAACAATCAATCCCCGCTACGCAAGCTATGCTCACACAAGCATCATGATACCCGAAACCGACAATACATGAGTCGAAGACATCGAACTCCGCCGTCCTCGCGAATCATCCAAATCGCATTTCACGCCACTCGACTCAGTAGCTTACCAAGCGTTCCAGTATCTGCTGCTTAAATGCTTTGCCAATGCGATTCGAATCCTTTCAACATCCTGAAAGTGCAGCTTCGAAAATGGCGTCGACCAAATGGGCTTGCGTTGCTGCAATCTCGCTCCTACTGAGCCTAGGATCGAGCGCTGCTCAGAGGTCACTCCTTATGAGCAGCGCCAACTGGCAAGAGGCCGGCGAGCCGGTGGATCTGGACTTACGTGGAGGAATTGCTCGAACCTTGGCATCATGGAGTGAGGGTGGTGCCACGGCCAGCTCCGACATGGGGGGTTTTAGCGAGGACGTGCCTGGTAAGGCCAGGCCAGACCACCACGATCTGAGCACGGCTAGTGGATGGGATATGGATCCGGACGGCGACGACGACGGCCATGACGACTGGCACGCTAACGCGCACGATGATCCTGGGGTGTCCAAGGAACCTGCACCCATTCCGAGGTTTCCTGATGACCCATACGACCCGCCATTAAGCCAGTGGCAGGATCAATTCATGTATTGCAGTCCAATGTCCTGTCAAGGAAGGAAAGACGACCATGGCGCCGGCGGGGACTGCATGGGATTTAGTATGTTGATTGAGTACTCTTCGCCACCACCTTCAGGTAAATCAGGAGTTAGCAGAAACCCGGTACACTCGCCAAACGGAGCTAAACCTGATGGCCATACGATCCATTTCAATGAACCTCTTGCTTTTCCTCCAGAGTCTCACGCCGCCGGAATGCTGGATATTCCTGGCGCAACTTGGGAAGAACCAATGATGCCTGGTCACTGAGTGATCGATGAATGCAATAGTGGTCCATTGTAAGATATACGGCGTTATTCCTGCGTAATTTCGCCACAATAAAGACGCAAAGAAATGTGTCTCCAGGAACTCTGCTTTCAACTATGGGATTAATGAAAATGCATGTAATTATATTTTATAGGCCAGTCTCGATGAGTGCCCCGTATACGGCTCGGCTTTCATGCATACTTGCATGGTGGTTTCACTTGTCACGTACAGGTCCCACTCGAGCCGGACATTTTCACCTCGTTTTGGCCCCTCGAATTTCACTAAGTTCCTACAAAAGCGGAGAATACTCGCTAAGTCTCACCCTACACTTCCTCTCGACCATCCTGTCGTGCCATCTGCAGATTTACAAGTCCATAACTTGAACGTGCCGGAATCCAACGAATGCAGTTGAATGATCCTGATGATGTATTCACTAATCTTAAGCACAAACTGAAAAATCTGCAGGCCTCCTCAAGTATTCGGAAGAGAAAAGAAATTACAACCCTTTGAAATGTGTAGCCTAAAGTATTCAAATATACAAGAGCAACCGAAAAAACAAACAGAAACAAAAAAATCTCGAGTCTCCTCGACATATCTCCAGGGACAAAAAAAAAAAGGTCTTTCTTGCTTGACATGTTAACTGCCATAAAAAGGAAGGGCCATATGGTCGGGACAACTTTGCAATTTGCGCTTGATCTCAAATACATAGATAATCTGATCCTAATTATCGACATAGAAACATAATATGAATACATATACATACACATATTCCCTCTCAGTGCATGCTGTTAACAAATCGCACTTCAACTGGAAAAAGAAATATACAGGCTGCAACAAAATTGTTCATGGAAGGCCAGAAAATCTGCTCATGGATGAATAGCGACCCATATCACCAAAAACCTAAAGTATGAGCGAGGTAAACCAACCTAGAAATCTTCAATTAATATATGCAACTGTACATCCATAATTCAGTGGACTTTCCTGTTCATACTTGGCAACTCGTGGATGATTCTTCAATATCTCAAGGACCCGTTCCTTAACAGCTCCAGTACCCATACCATGAATGATGAAGATGACAGAGTACGAGCCTCTAGAAGAAATGGCCATGTCAAGTTCAAGAGCAGCTTCCTCGACTCGCATGCCTCGAAGATCCACAGTGTTCTTTGACGTCTGCAATAATGGTCCATACAAAGAGCCTTCATCTTTGTTTCCCTCGACTTGATTCTGGAACTCTTGATTGTTATTCTGTGACTAAGAAGGAAACAAAAACATCGAGTTAGCATCTTACTTTGTGCACTGAGAAGACACCAAATACACACCAAATACTTAAAAAGGCCAGCTTTGCTATTTGACAATAATCCAAGAGGAAGAAAGGACGCATGCACGCAAGAACATTCCAAATTATGAAATTCTGACAATCAAACAAGGGACAAACCAAAACATGTCCATCCTTCAAATACACAAGTAAGATCTAATGTAGGATACACATGTTTGGCAACCTAACAACTATATGCATCCATCAATCAGAGAGAAGAATTGAAATACACCACAATCATCCCAGTAAAGGATCATAGAAAATTTGTCTACAAGTTCCATTTAAGAAAGAGTTTTTTACAACCAACGAGGAATTGATGCCATGACAAGTCATCTTAGTGAGGCAAAGTGATAAGAGGGAAAAGACAAATTTTACATGGCTAAAGCCTGCAATTTTGAAAACTGAGGACAGAAGATTGGACCAGGCTTGTAAAAAATAGAGATTAGTTGGAACTTGGAATGACTCCCGTCATAACGGACAGCAAGTCCAAGAAGAGCCTATGTAAGTTTGAAAGTCTGGACTTCATTGCGGAGTTCAATTATGCACTAGTGAATCCATTCAAATGCCTAGCTCTTGAAATGGATTTCACTTTCTTGGGGATCAGTAATATAAGCATCTTACTTGTCCGCTGCTTATAATGCATTTGCTATGTAAAAAACAAGGATAGAGAAATTGAATAAGCATAAAAAGGCAAGATGATAGTTTTCAGATAGTGGTCACAAACCTTTCTCCTTAACTGTGGGATAGAACTGGAAGCTCGACTCCTCCTACTATTAGCCATAGCTCTAACATCATTCTTGTTTACCCGGACTCTTACTTTACCGAATTGGACAAGGACAGTGTCATCATCCCCAGTTTCTTCAACAACAGTAGCTAATTTATTACCCAGTCCCTTGACATGGACCTGCTCCCCATACTGTGGCACAAACAAAGCATCATCCGATCTATCAGTAAAATCTAGTTCGCCAGGTTGATGAGCTTCTAAGATGGATGCAATCGAGGATTCACATTTCCTGACAAGCGAATTAAGCTGATCAGGGCTGGCATCTTCAAGGTTATTTTCAAACTCTTCAACCACTGCTTGTATTTGCATTTCTGTTGCCTTTCGTTCTTCTTGGGCATGATGCATTTCCTTTGCCATAAGAGCTTTCAGACGGTTATCAATGTCTTCTGCCTCACGCAGGATCTTCATTTAACCATATAGAGAAAATGAGAAGAGGGAAGAAAACATAACAGATTTGTGCACAGGTAGAAGAATTGGTGTATGAGTAAGTGACTATTGTAATAATACAAGCCATAACAAAGCACTCTATTCCAATGAAGAAATCTATTTTGCCATAAGCCAAAGACAAATGTCGCGATGCCAACTTCCCATCTGAACCAGCAGCATACAACACAATTCTCAAGTTTCTCCATAATTAATAAGCAAGTAAAACTTGCAGATAAGCTTTCGATAATCAATCTTTCAATTCCTCTCGTGGCTCTGAATTGGCTATCAGAGATTTCAACTTATAAAGCATATCCTAGTGCCTAACAGATGAAGACTTCCACTAACTATAATCTCAAACAGTGAACGCAATGCACTTGATCTGATTCAAACACTCAACAACTAAGACACAGCTTACTTAGAGCCAATACTTAATATTTTAAGTCCGTGCATGGTAAGTTAAGAAGTATTATAAAGTGTATGACTGCCAAATGCAACGACCCACCGGCAATTAAGAAAACACAATCACATGTCACAGGCATATCTCACACTTGATCAAATTCGCAAAAGTTGTGCACCGATTGGAACTACGAGTAGTAGGGAAAAAATCATATAACCCTGATTTTGAGAAATCTATTGACTTGACTTGCAATAAATCTGTTAGGAACTCTATAGCCAAGAAAAACACGATGTTATTAAGTGATTGTGAGATTCAACCTTGACCCAAGCCAATGATGCAACTGCTGCAGCTGGATTATTTATAGCACAAGACACGTAATTGAAGACAAATGCCATGAGGAAAAAAGGTATATTAATGAATTAATTCAATGCTAGCATCAGCAAACTGACTTAATTCACTAATTTCAAGAAAACTAGTTTGATCACATGCAGCAACAAACTATACGGCAAACATAATAAGTTTGAACAAGATTGCATTACGGTAGCACGTTCAAAATACTACCTCCTGATAAAGATTCATGACCTCAACATGAAGAGATGCAGCCTTCTCAGCTTGGGCTTTCAAATGGTCTCTTTCCTCCAGCAAAGATTGATATAGCAAACCTTTCCGCTCTTGCTGCCTTTCTGGTCTTAACCTCTCCACCCATTGTTTTGCCCTTTCAATTATCTCCCCATCGAATCCAATTGATTTTGCAATATTCAATGCATTTGAATCACCAGTACTCCCCCAGAGAATCCGATAAGTAGGTTGCAAGGTTTGCAATGAGAATTCCATAGCTGCGTTCTCAAACTGCGCATCCTTTTTCTTCAGAAGGGTTAAATCCGCATAATGAGTAGTAACAACAGCTAAATGAATACGATTCTTGAGATACTGCAAGATGCTGGCAGAAAGTGCCACACCTTCTGAGGGGTCAGTTCCACTACCAATCTCATCAATGAGGACAAGTGATTCTGCTGAGGCAACATCTAAGATTTTGCATATCCGAGATATGTGCCCACTAAAGGTTGAAAGATTTTGTTCCAAGGACTTCAAGGAAAAACTGGAGTAAGAACAAAAAATTAACAAAACTGAAACCATCCAAATTGTTCATCAGCCATAAACAACAGAAAGACTACCTGATGGTCTCCAATATCTGCAAGAATCATATCGAACCATGGAATTCTCGGGGAACCCTTTGCAGGCAAATACATGCCAGCCTTAGACATCAGAGCTGCTAGGCCCAAAGTTTTCATGGAGGCAGTTTTTCCTCCTGTATTAGGTCCAGAGATCACAACTACTTTGGTTCCTCCCTCGATTTTCATGTCTACAGGCACAGGAAAATCAGAACTGACTCCTGAGTTATCTCTAGATGATAGCCCCCTCCTACTGTTATTTACATTAGCAAAGTCCATGGAATTGGATGCAGCTACATCAGTGGGATGCCCAAGTGATGGCTCAAGAAGCAATGGATGTCGAATACTTTCAATATCAACTAGTCTAACAGGATTAGCTTCAGCGTCACATGAGCCATCAGAATGATCTGAACTTAAAGTTGGACAGACTCCATCAATCCACCGGGCATAAGAAGCTCTAGCAAATGCCAGATCTATTTCAAGAACCCTATCCAATATGTGCTTTATCTGTATCCCTGCATCTGCTATTTCAGAAGTAAGCAGGCTTAAAATTGCTATCTCTTCATCCCTTTCAGCATTCGACAGCCTCACTTCCATGTTGTTCAACTCAACTGCCTCTTTAGGTTCCATAAAGTATGTGGCACCAGAACCGCTAACACTAAGAACAACTCCGTCTGAAAGTAAATATCTATGTGAGGCCCTAATACCAACACACATCCTGGAACGGCGTTTGGTAATTAGAGGCTTGTCAATGCCCCCAGCACGAAAAACATGAGCAGACACTTCTTTCAACAATGAATCCAACTTTTCCATGTTGCTCTTTCTTTCAGATCTGATGATCTCTAGATCTTCACTAGCTCTATCAAGGATTATTGAGAGATTGCAATCTATGCAATATTCTATCTTCTGTTGTAGGTCTGTGCAGAAATCACAGTCATAGAGAATTTCAAGAAGTGGAGCATACCTGTTGAATCCCACAACAAAGAAAGAGTCAAGCCATTCGAATCTCATAAGAAAGATTAAGTCAAGAGATTCTCCCTCTTTTCTAAATAGATAAAAGGAGATGTAACTCTCCATTCACTACAACAACTCTAATAAAATAATTTCAAGGTCGATTTAGAATAATGCAAATTAATAAACTATCTATATGTCACATACATTCAAAAGACCATCAAGCTTCCAGCAATCATAGAAATATGAGAAAAGAAGATTACGATAGTCTTATGTTTCTCCCCATGTTAAAAAAGAACACGTCAAGACCACTTTGGATTCACCAAACAAAAGTTTTCTATACAAATGACTATAAGAAGAACCATGCACCAAATAATGATGTGCTTAGTCTGCTATTACATATGACTTATTACTTTAAAACATTGAAAAGGGGTACAAATGAATGACTGACACCATCAGAATCTCACTACAATGCAAGAAATAGTAAATATTGATGTTTTAAATGAAGCACACACTACATCAACACTAAAGCACTAGTTAATCATTAGAAAACTACAATCCATTTTCTGTTTCTCTCTTCCCAATGAAACAACAGGAGGATCCTGCTACATTTTAGAAATTCTTAACACCTATAACTCCCATATTTATTCGAACATTCATCAATTGATTAAAACCCAAAATCCATATATAAAATCTTGAAAAAAAAAAAAAAAAAACAGGTAATTGATCCAAACTGATCTACATGTCAGATTAGCGATCAATAAAACCAAAAAGAAGACAATGAGCAAATGACTCTTTGACTTTGACCATAGCATCCAATGTGTGAAATGCTTGCTATCTACAGTCTACAGCAATTAGAAGCAAAGGTAGTGACAGAAGGAAGGAGGACAAAGGGGATACATGCAGCAAACACCCCCCCCCCCAAAAAAAAAAAAAAAAACACACACACACACACACACACACAAAAGAACAAATCTCAACAAAAACCCCAAATGCACAAAACACACGTGCAGCATCTCATATCATCCTGTTATTGTCCTTGTTAGTTTGTGACATCATTAGAGATAATTCTAGTTTTAACAAATGTAATCGCTGATTTCTTTGAAGACCAACTTGCCAAAGAGAATCAAATCATGTCCAAGCCAGTGTGCTACTTCCCTTATAAAAAGATTCTTGTTAATAAGGTGGCTAAGTGCAATATAAGTAAGAATGCATAGGAATCCCTTTTGAAAATTCAAAAAGAATGGATTTCGTGAAAGCTACTTAACTCAAATAGAACCATTTACATTTCCAAGCATATTAAATAGCATTATCAAGTGTGCTAAGGGCACAAAATAACCATGGTATTCATGATTTGTTCATATGGTCAACCATGTGTTATCTGCAGTGATAGTTCTCACAGCACAATGTACATTTACATTTTAGAGAAAGCTACTTAATTCAAGGAGAACCATTTACGTTTCCACAGCATAATCAGCATTAATAAGTGTGCTACAGGCACTATGTATTCATATTGTTTAGATTATGATCAAATTTGTATTATCCACAGTAGCTGTTCTTGCAGTCACAATGCACAGTTTTTCTTCTATATCATGACAAGATTTTTAAGAAAGAGCTTGTTTTTATAAAAATGAGAGAGAGAGAGAGAGAGAGAGAGAGAGAGAGAGAGAGAGAGAGAGAGAGAGTTTTCTAAGCAGTGTCCACTGTAGGCATCTCTCGAACACAAAACCCAAGACACGAAAGAAAGGAACAGCGAGGAAAGACGGAAGCTACTCTCAATCAATGCTGGTTCCACCACTATGAGAGTAAATTCTAGCAACACAAGTTATGGCATCCCAGAGTCAACTTGTAATTGGCCTTTTCCCTTACAGAATTTCTTAAGCATCAATAGAAACCAGTAAACGTTGAATGCAACAGGCTCCTCACGTTGCCTGACTAATCATTCCCATATTCACACAGAACAAGAAATGGCTTTTTGCAATCAAATCCTTCTATCCAAAATTAGAGCATCATCAAACCTAATACATATAACCACATCACAAATGCATAATCTCACTGAAAAGGAGTGTAATTATCTATAAAATCTAGGCTGCAATCAAGCCAAGTCCGGTCAACACAGTATAACACTTGAACTCAGCTAGACTCGAAAGCTCAAGGCCGCAGCTTGATATATATCTACAGCCTAATTTTCCAAGCTCGATATCAACCAGGTAAAGTAATTTAACAAGCTCGAGCTCAATAGACTCAGTATTGTCAAGAGTTAAGCTCGAGTTAGGCTCGAGATTGCGTTCCGGAAGTACAGTAAGACTATAAAAATGCTAGTTTTAATTATATTATCGTTGTAGTACCGAAATAGTTCCGCAATGTATAAGAAACTAATCACCGACTGAACTGACGAAGAAACTTACTCACCTCCCAAAAGAATCACGGCCGCCCGCCGCCGCCGCCGCCGTCGCCTCGAGCTCCTCCCCCACCTTCCTCGCGGCGCTCAGCATCCTCCGCACCGCGCATATCTCCCCTATCGTGAGCAGCTCCCCCTTCCTCGCCGACTCCACGACGGCCGACACGTCCTCAATCCCGGACAAGTCCCACCGGCGCGACTCTGCCGCGAGGACCGCCGCCGCGGTCTGGTCCAGGAGCCTCCGGCTCGCCGCCGGGGTCTCTCCGATGGGGATGTCGGCGTCCCGTGCGGCGACGAGTCCCATGGAGGTGGAGGCGAAGGAGGAGAGCTGCCTGCAGACGGAGCTCCATTCCAGGGTCTTCAGCGTCTCGGATTGGAGCGCTTGGGCGAGGGAAGGGCGGCGAGGGTGGTGCGAATCGGAGGAGGAAGCGGCGGCGGCGGCGGCGGTGGCGGCGACGGCGAGAGGGACGGCGGGCCGTCCCGGGGAGGAGTACGGCGGGAAGGGGAGGTTCGGCGGCTTTCCGGCGGAGCAGAGGAAGCGGGCGGTGGTGAGTTCCATTGAAGTGGGGTCGGATGCGGTCGTCTCGTGAACTTTTTATCCAATTGGACGAGGTGCGGTTCGCCACGTGGCATTTGTAAACCGGACCGGCTCGTGTTGGATTATTTGGATCGGACTGAGGTTGGCCCGGTCTAGCTGAAGGGAAAATTATTCAAAATGTCCGAGACCAATTACACTTTAATGAATTAAATCCAAAACTTTTCGATTTTATCCATTGAATACTAAGAATTTTCACTTTTTATCAAGTCAATCCATCCGGCTAATTTTACGTGGACATCGATGGTGCCATGTAGAATAGATAACGATAACGTGAATAACTTATAGTAATATTTTTTTTTCTTCTTTTTTTTGTTTCTTTTGTTGGTGGTTGGTCACTGGCCACAGATGATGGTCGACCACCAGCCATGCCCACAGGCGAGGGCTCCTCTCACTTGTAGCGGGTGAGGCCAACCATCGCCTGTGGCCGGTGGGAGGCCATCGATAGAAGGAAGATGACAATTTAGAAAAAGATAAAAAGAAAAATTATTAAAAATTACTCACGTTAGTATCGATCATGTCACGTGAAACTGCCGGCATTTACGTTAGCAACTTCCCATTAAAATTGGATGGACAAACTTAATTAACAAAATGTGAAAAGGTTTAGGACTTTTTGGATAATTCTCCCATCTAGCTAATCATACATTATGTGAATATAGAGAGTGATGATCATCCCTTGCCCAATGGAGAAAAAACATTGTTTGATCTTAATTTACTTAGAGTGTGTTTTGTTTGCGGAAAATAGATGATTTGGATAACATTTTTCTAAAAAGATTACTTGTATTGCTTACCAAAAATGTATGAACGAATTATGTTTTCATTGTTCATAAAAAATATTGGACATAAATTGTTGTCGATACTTGAAAAAATTATTAACTAATTAGTCTAAGTGATATGAGGAGTTTATTTTTAAGAAAATATTTTTTTAATTATTTATTTTATTGCAAAACGAACGAAACCTTAGTAAAAAAATTGTTAAGTAAGCTTGTATAGGTGGTTATTACTCTCCTACCACTTATCTCTTTGACTCTTTCAACGACACTCATATCAAGTTATTAAATCATGCACTCGTGAAAAAAATGGATACATCATGCAATGTGGACATATGATACGGTGACACAGCAAACGATTTATGCATATAAATTAAAATAGTCTTCTTCAAGACTATTTATTTTGCGAAAAATGTGACAATTTTGAAAAGTTTTTTTTTTTTTCATGAAATCGTGGAAAATGACAATAGTTTCCGGTGTTTAGCTGGAATTTAAAAATAAAGTAGAAAATATGTTTCATTGTTCGAGAAAGAAAATTAAATGCTAAATAGACATACAATATTCAAGCGCTAGTGGCTTGTGCATGAGTAGCCAAGAAATCTAACATGAGCAATAGGGTCTCAAGCTCTAATCCTCAACTCCTAGGCACGAGCACGGGCACTAATCCTGGGTCCACGAACACCAAGCCCCAGAACTCGGTCTCCCATGCCCAGTTCCCCAGCTACTCTTAAGTGTCTAAATTATTTTTACCTCCCCAAGCATCTCTAATTACTTTTTTCTCGAATACTGTGTCCAAGGACAAATTCGTAATTCCATAAATTTATTTTATATCATACATTTTTCAATATTAAAGATATTTTGTACCTCATAGCAACCTTCTTACTTCTTAGCAAGATTTCAAATCTCAAAATAATTTTCTCTTTCCCTAAATATTTATACATATTGGTCATATTCTAGAAAGCATGAACACTCTTTGGGGGTTTCCATGTCATTGTCGAATGCGTGTCAAATGCGTCGGACGCCTTTTGCACCCTTCAAGCACTCATTCGACATGTAATCAACATGTGATCAACAAGTATAAAAAAATCCGACATGTGGCCAGCACTTCGAAGATGCCTCGACATGCCATTTTGAAATGCACGAGTCAATTTTAAACATTTTCAATAAATCTATAAAAAAATATATATATAAGTCATATACCCAACCACCCCAAAATTAATATACCTGGCCAACCCCAAAAATATATCTGACATGTGGATTGTTTTTTTTTTTATTTGACTTATTGTTAAATGTTAAATTTAATTGTAGAATGTGGATTGCTTATTTTCTTTTTCTAAGTTTTATGAATTATTGGAATGTAATGTAATTGAATTTGTCAATTCGAAATAATGAATGATATTAACAAATGGTGGATTAATTTTTTTTAGTGTAAATTTATTCTAGGCTCTTTTTTTATAATTAATTTATTTGTGGATTTTAATCAAATTAATTTGATTGAAATCATCATAAAAATGATAATTTTTATTATATATATATATTTAATTTAATATACAACACGTCTCAATATATTGAAATTCTCTATTTTTCGATAAATGACTAATCAGCATGTCATATTGTGTATCGTGTGTCGCTGTCAACGTCGGTGCTACTTAAAATTCTTTATCTTGAAAGCATCCCTTAATAATAGCTTCTACAAGAATGGCTTTAGCGGCATCTTTGGCCTTTTCCTCTATCGAGTCATGGTTCGAGCAACCTTTACCAGTCCTGCGTTGAGAATGCAACTCAGACGCTCCCCAATCGATGCCTATCCAACCAGGAAGCAATCATATGGTACAATGAGTGCATGCTGCACCACTTAGATATCGACTTCTTTGGAGCGATGGCGACACCCCCAATGTGGAATATCAAGAACAACAGATCACCTAATGAATCGGATGTCAATGCTCTCGCTTTGATATATAGTCTTGTGGCTAATGTTTCATTTTTATGAAGTGCATGAATTTGATGAAGGCGACAGCTCACGGCAAAGATATGGACTTGTGTAGTATAGTATAAACATCAATAGTACCCAGTGCAGCTCTTGGTTCAATTGATAGAGGATATCAAGCAATGTTGTGAAGGAAAAAGAGGTTGGCAAATTCTGAGCTCGAGCTGTAATCTTCGATATGAGAATTACCTTTTCTATCGGCAGCGGGCAGCTTCACCTCAACCGGTTCCAATTATGACCTCGCCTTCATGTATAAATAAGGTCATTACTTAGAAAAGCATATGCAATGTAAAGCAAGCTAGTTCCTATGATTGGAAAAGTATAAGATGATTTGGTGTGCAAGTAATGATTCATGGAATTAACCAATCTAGATGCTTAGAAAGTGTACAATTAATCTTGTTTACATCATCATGGACATTCGTTTACTCTTATTGTGATTCACAGTTGCCACTAGCATGTGCCCAGTGTGCCACCGCCGTATTGTGTATCTTTATCAATTATTCCATTCCATTATTTAATAATTCATATATTTGGCAACGAAATTATTCTTTCTAAAAATTTCAATTTCTTGTATGCACGTAACGCATTGCACATTTGCTATTATATAAAAAAGTAATGCATCAAGTCATCTTTCAATTATTTGATAGCAAATTGAAGAAGCTTTTTTAGGATGTCATGTAGGACTTGTGTAATTATATGCAATTGTAACTTGTAATGAGTAACTTAATTCAACTTAAAAATACACAATCTCGTGGTTAATGTTTCATATAATTGTACGTTGTATGAAGTGCATGAATCCGATGGAGGTGACGGCGCATAACAAAGATATGGACTTGTGTAGTAAAAACATCAATAGTACCCAATGCTGCTCTTATTTAGCTCAGCTGATAGAGGATATCAAGCAGTGCTGTGAAGGAAAAAGGGGTGAGCAAATTTTGAGCCCGAGCTGTAATCTCCGATATGGGGATAACTTTTTCTATCAACGGAAGGGGGCTTCATCTCAACTAATTCCAAGTGTGACCCCACCTTCATGTGTAGATAAGGGTCACTACTTAGAAAAGCATATGCAATGTAAAGCAAGCTAGGTTCTATGACTAGAAAATTATAAGATGATTTGATGTGTAAATAATGATTCATGGAATTTACCAATCTAAATGCTTAGAAAGTATATAATTAGTCTCGTTTACATGGTCATGGACATTCATTTACTCTTACTATGCCTAACAGTTGCCATTGTCCAGCAACTGGCGTGCGCTCGGCGTGTCGCCGCAGTATTGTGTATTTTTATCAATTATTTCATTCAATTATCTAATAATTCATATGTTTGGCAATGAAATGATTTTGTCTCAAAATTTCAATTTCTTGTATGCACACAACGCATGTGCACATTTGCTATTATATATATAAAAGTAATGCATAAAGTCATCTTTCAATTAGGGTGTCACGTAGGATAAGTGTAGTATACACAAATTATATGTAATTGTAAGTTGTAAATAATTACTTAATGGCGAAAGAATGCTTCAAGTGTCAAAAGTTGGCATAAAGGGACACTTAAGTGCCAAAACTTACGAAAGTAACACTTAAGTGCTAATTTTTATGAAAAATGGGACACTTGAGTGCCACATTCGGTGAGTCTCACCGGAAATCCTAAGTGACATTTTTTTATTAATTTTCTAGCTTACGTGGCTCGTCGGAATGTCGAATTAGCAAAACACACACAAAAACGATGTCGTTTTGGCATAATTTAAATTTTAATATAATATAATTAATTTAATTTAAAACAAAATAATAATAATAATAATTTATATTAAAAAAAAAAAAAAAAAAGAGGAGGAGGAGGAAGGCAGCCGGCTGCCGAGGGCTGACCCCTCGCCGCCGTTGCTACCTCTCCACCATCGCCGGAAGGTGGGGGAAGGTCGGCCGGGGCCGTCGAGCCCGGCCAAGGGCCGACGGCCCCGGCCGACCGGCGGCGAGGGCCTATGTGCCCTCGTCCCAGATTGACCCTCACCTAGATCTGAGGCGAGGGCACGCAGGCCCTCGCCCCGTCGGGCGGGGCCGTCGGCCCCTAACTAGGGCTCCGCGGCCCCGCCGACACTCCCCCACCTCCCCGGTGACGGAGGGGAGGCAACGGCGAGGGCTCGGCCCTCGGCCACCGGCCGCCTCCCACCTCCTCCTTCCCCTCTCCTTTTTAATTAATTATTATATTAAAATTTGAATTATACAAAAACGACGTCTTTTTTACACTATTTAGCCACATCAGCATACAAAATGACGTCGTTTTGCGCGCAGCTCGCCGAAAAATTGCCACGTCAGCGTTTTGGCCGGATTTTCTCACCGGTGGCACTTAAGTAATCCATTTTGTTCCGATTTTGGCACTTAAAGGCATGTTTGTTTGGGTTTTCTTTATGTTCCCTAGAACACAATTTTTGTTCTTTTCTTCCGGGGAACAGAAAAATAATAGAAACGCGTTTGTTTACACTTTTGTTCCCGGGAACAAATTTGGAACAGAAACAAGAAATAAGAAAAACTTGTTTCTTGTTCCCGGGAACACTTCCGAAAAACACTTTTTTTTTCCTTCTTTTTCTTTTTTCTTTGGCCAGTCGCCGGCCTCGGCCATGGCCGGCGACCGGCCGTCGAGGGTTGGCGACCTCACTGGAGCGTCGCCAGCCCCCGGCGAGGCTCAGCCTCGCCTTGGCTGGGTGAGCTGCCAAAAGGAAGAAAGAAAAAAAAAAAGGAAAAATAAAATAAAAGTATTAAAATTTAAAAAAAAAAAATTATACAAGTTTGCCAAATGTGTTTCTATTCTTTTTCTATTCCAGTAACAAAAATTATACAAGTTTACCAAACGCGTTCTTTTGTTAAAAAATTGTTCCCCGGAACAAAAATAGTTTTTTTTTTTAAATTTTGTTTCCAAGAACAATTTTTGAATAGAAATGTTACCAAACCAATATAAGTGTCACTTTTGTAACTTTTGGCACTTAAGTGTCCCTTTGTGTCAACTTTTGGCACTTCAGAGGTTCGGGTGTCATTGCTTAATTCAACTGAAAGATACACAGTCTCGTGACTAATGTTTAGTATACTTTTACCTTGTATGAAGTGCATGAATTCGATGGAGGTGACGACGCATAGCAAAGGTATGACTTGTGTAGTGTAGTAGAAATATCAATAGTACCCAGTGCTACTCTTATTTATCTTAGCCGACAGAGGATATAAAGCAGTACTGTGAAGGAAAAAGGGGTGAGCGAATTCTGAGCCTGAGTTGTAATTTCCGATATGAGAATTACTTTTCTATCAACTGAAGGCGGCTTCACCTCAACTGGTTCCAAGTGTGACCCCGCCTTCACGTATAGATAAGGGTCACTACTCAGAAAAGCATATGCAAGGTAAAGCAGGCTAGTTCCTATGACTAGAAAAGTATAAGATGATTTGGTGTGCAAGTAATGATTCATGGAATTAACCAATCTTGATGCTTCGAAAGTATATAATTAGTCTTGTTTACATGGTCATGGACATTCGTTTACTCTTACCGTGCCTAACAGTTGCCACTGTCAAGCAACCGGCATGCGCTTGACATGCCACTGCTGTATTGTATATATTTATCAATTATTTCATTTTATTATTTAATAATTCATATGTTTCGCAATGAAATGATTTTGTCTAAAAATTTTAATTCTTGTATGCACGCAACACTTGTGCACATTTGCTATTTTATATATATAAGTAATGCATCAAGTCATCTTTCATTTATTTGACAGTGTAGTCAACTTAAAGATACACAGTCTCGTGGCTAATGTTCCGTATACTTCTACGCTATATGAAGTGTATCAATCCGATGGAAGTGATGGTGCATAGCAAAGATATGGACTTGTATAGTGTAGTCAAAACATCAAAAGTACCAGGTGGCAGGTGCTACTCTTATTTGGCTTAGCTGGCCGAGGATATCAAGCAGCATTGTGAAGGAAAATGGGGTGAGCGAATTCTGAGCCCGAGCTGTAATTTCCGATATGAGGATTACTTTTTCTATCAAAGGAAGGCGGCTTCACCTCAACTAGTTCCAAGTGTGACCCCGCCTTCATGTATAGATAAGGGTCACTACTCAGAAAAACATATGCAATGTAAAGCAGGCTAGTTCCTGTGACTAGAAAAGTATAAGATGATTTGGTGTGTAAGTAATGATTCATGGAATTAACCAATCTCGATGCTTAGAAAGTATGTGATTAGTCTTGTTTACATGGTCATGGACATTCATTTACTCTTACTGTGTCTAACAGTTGTCACTATTGAGCAAATTGACGTGCGCCTGGCATGCCGCCGTTATATTGTGTATCTTTATCAATTATTTCATTGTGTTATCTAATAATTCATATGTTTGGCATTGAAATGAATTTGTCTAAAAATTTCAATTTCTTGCATGCTGGCAATGCATTTGCACATTTGCTAAAATGCTTGCGACATCCGTTTAGCATTGCATGATAGATGCGCCCCAGTGGTACTGACACTGCAAAAACCACCCTAACATGAGCAGCCGCTCTGTTGTAAAAAACCTTCACGTTCTAAGGAAAACTCGAGAAGAACTAGATGCTCAGATCGGTAAGCAAGGTCATGTGAAAGAGACACTCTGATTACACGCGGCAGCCCCGCTCTCCGTGCCACATTTATCACACAAAATGAGGGACAGTTTTAACAATTCAAAAAGAACAGCTACGTTGAAATTCTAAATGAAGTTAAATGAACATGGCCACATTACCGTAACGCAAAGTCTAAATGCACCAGAGGCAAAATGACTCTTACTTTGTATTTGTCAGTGCGAGCAGGGAAATCCAAATGAACCCCAAGTTTAATTTCATCCCATATTTTAGCTCATTAAATATCACCAATTTTACTTGAGTCCCAAATTTGCTTTCCATTAACCCTCCATCAAAAGGTAATTTTTTGGGGGACAAAAGGGATTTTTGTTTCTCATACGTATAGAAGAACCATAAGAGTCAAATACTAAGCTTTGCTATGGGTGCTATGTTCACAGTGCCAATTCCACGTCATGATTAATCTAGTCAGCGACGTGGTGTTGATGTGGCATCACAAGTCAGCATTTCTGGTTCGAGGACAAAAAGAAATTAAGGAATGAATGTAGAAAGGAGTGAAAAGCAAGTACTTGAGAAAACAGAGGGAGGATTGTAATGCCCGCATGACCGCCAACAACGGGCACATTTACCTCTGCGAAGAATATGATAGAAAGATTAACTGAGCAACTTAAAGAAGATACGTTATGGGACGTGCAGGGCCAGCATTACTACTACTCATGCTACATCGAGGGCGCGGTCGACTTCATCTTCGGCAGTGGCCAATCCATTTTCGAGGTAAAACGCGATGGTATAGCATGGATAGCAGGCATTGATCGCCTTCATATCCCGGTATTAGGGTTGTTGCCAGCAAGGATGAGAGAAATTTCAAGCCCACGGCTGAAAGCTTGGTTGAACATAAGGCGAGTTTGGAAGGTCGACACAAATGGAAACCAGGAAAACAACGCTATGGGTATGAAAATGACCATCCCCATTCCGGCATCATATGGACGGGCTAGCGAACGGGCGGACTTCCAAAGTCCCAGCTTCTTCGGCTTCCAAGCTTCCGCTATCTGCAGAACATTCAACAAATATTAGTGCTTGACAGGTAAATGAAACAGCAGCAAGGTGTCAGTACCATAACAAAACAATGGTGCAAATTTTTTGAGAAGTTGCAATTCCTGTGATGAGATGCAATTCTTATGAAAATTTGCAATTCTTATTGGAGATAACAGTTTTTATGAAAAGATACGACTCTAATAAAATAGAATATGCTTTGATGGAATACAACCTACCCATAACTTATATAAACATTTTTATTACGTGCGATAATATTTAGAAATAAATTGTAAAATATTTTTCGTTGACCGATTATTTTAAGCGATAAAAACGATTTTTTTCAATGAAGATACTTTTCAAATCATTCATCCTTCATAAAACCAACATAGTCCGTATGCTTAAAATATCAATATTTCTTAGTTCAATTACTTAACAAACGCTGTTAAAGCATATCGTCAAATTTCTATAAAGAGTTGTGTGATTGCTTCTATACTTTACTGCCTTTTACAATTGTCTAGTTGCCCTATTCTTAGAAAGTATCCAATTAGTCTTGTTTTACATGGTCATGGACATTCCTTTACTTTTACTGTGCCTGACAGTTGCCACTGTCGAGCAACCGATGTGCGCCCAGCGTGCCACCGCTGTGTTGTGTATCTTTTTCAATTATTTCATCCCATTATCTAATAATTCATGTGTTTGGCAATGAAATGATTTTGTCTATTTCTTATATATAAAAGTAATGCATCAAGTCATCTTTCAATTATTTGATATCAAATTGAAGAAGTTTTTCTAGGGTGCCATGTAGGATAAGTATAGTATACACAAATTATGTGCAATTGTAACCTGTAAAGAGTTTACTCAATTCAAATTAAAGGCATTATTAAAAGATTATGGAGTTAAATGTCATAATTCACTTTTCTATATTTCAATAGTAATTCTTTATTCAATTAAGGATAATGACAACACAAGTACTTGAATTTTCATCCGTTTTATATTTAAATACATGAACTTTTTCTTCTGTTGTGTCAAATATCTCAGATTTTTCAAATTTGCCTCATCGTGATACTTTCGTTATATAAATTGTCATATTATGCGATTTTGCTCACATGACTCACTTAGTTAACCAAAGTTAAGTCCAAATGATGGCGTGGGCCACTTAGGGTACGCATGGTAAAATTTCTTGGCTGGGGAAGAGTTTTTTTCCGAAATAGTTCTTTTCTATTTCTATAGGGAATAGTTTCGAGCAAAAAGAACCCGTTTGTTAATCGCACAAAATTTCTACTCTTGGAATAGAAAAAGAATAGAAATGCGTTTGGCAACGCAACGATTCTTTTTTGTATTTATTTGTTTTTTATTTGTTCTTTTTTATTTTTTATTCTTTTTTGTATTTATTTATTTTTATTTGTTTTTTATTCTTTTTTTTGTTCTTTTTGTTTTTTTGTTTTTTGTATTTATTTGTATTTATTTGTATTTATTCTTTTTTGTATTTATTTGTTTTTTTTTTTTTTATTTGTTTTTTATTTGTATTTATTTGTTTTTTTGTATTTATTTTTTTTATTTTTTTTAAATTTTTTTGTATTTTTTTGTATTTTATTTGTTTTATTTGTTTTTTTTTTATTTTCTTGCATTTGTTTTTTATTTGTATCTATTTGTTTTTTTTGTATTTATTTATTTTTTATATTTATTATTATTTTTTTTTTTTTTGCTCACGGTCGACGGCGGGCAAGTGATCGGCGACGACCGGCATGGCCGGCGACCGGGACATGGGTAGCGATGTGATCGCGGCGACAGCGGCGCGGCGGCGGGGCGGTGGTCGGTGGTGGCTCTGGGCGATTGGAGGTGGCCACAGCAAGAGAGAAATAAAACAAAAATAAAAAAGAAAATTTGCTTATTTCTAGAAATTGTCCCCGGACAAGAAGCAATTTTTTTTTTTGTTTCTTTTTATTCCCTGGCTAACTTTTCTATTCGGGAAATAGAAATTAACTTAGCGTTACCAAACGGGTTTTTGTTCTCGGCTAACTTTTCTATTAGGGGAATAGAAATCAACTCGACGTTACAAAATGGGTGTCATTCTTTTTTTTGTTAACAAAATAACAGAAATTCTTAGGAATAGAAATGTTCTCATGCAGATTCTTACTAAGCGAAAACTATGCCATTTCCATATAAGTATCGGAACAGTGTTGTTGTCGAATTTGACGTTATCCTTCCCCGATTTTAGTGCATGACTCACATTTACCTGCATATAAAAAGTTGAGGTACTTAAATGAATAAAAGTAAGTTCAAGTACTCAATTATACAATAGGCCAAAATTCATGTACTTGCTGTCACCGAGGCCTCCGTGATGGCTGACAATAACGTGATTTCTATGGGTACCACCAAGCTAATTTGCTGTTTACCAGGCATTTTTCTTCGCAAGGAATTTGAGCGTCCAACAGAGGCGATTTTAACATGAACGGAAAGCTCTATTTACTTTTGGACATATCCCCATAAGAGTGTGCAATGAGACCGAGTCCCAAGTCGATTTATGAGAATCGTCAACATTCTTATTGATGTCATTCTTGCATCCATTTAAATGTTCTCAAGCGACAAGAAAATTAATTAGATAAGCATGTGTTGAAATATTATCTTATATCGATTGAGAACATGGCTTAAATACTATTTATATTCATGTAATCACCCTCTATTTATAGGTTTAAGCTTTCAGGTCAAACTTTCTGATATGATATCAGGACCATTTACCCCTTACATGAAGTTGCGTGGTAAAAACTTCCACGTGAATGTGCATAGTCAAATTTCCACATGTAATTGGTAATCCGACTTGCACATGAAATGAAATGTTAAAATATTATCCCATATCGATTGATAAAGGGTTATAAATGCTCTTTATATTCTTGTGATCTCCCTTCATCTATAAGTTTAAATATCTGGGTTGGGCTTTCTAATAGCATGCAGTAACAATATTCCATATTTCAAATTTTATATGACAGAGAGCATATCCAAAGTCATTATCTATACAGCAGCTTATCAAAGCGATCTTCAGAGAACAGAACATACACCGGCCGGTCAACCGGTCAAAACCCAAGAACGGAATATGCAACTAAATTGCACCCAAACCTAGGTCAAGAACTCTACTTGGTCAGAATATCACTGTCCTCCCAAAGGAAACCAATATCAAACTAGAAATCGAATGGTCAAGACAGGTAAAGTCTGCAAGATTGGCAGCACCTACTGTCCTCTATTAAAAGAAACTGAAATCTGATACTCATTAATCATAACCAGCACGGGTAATACTGATACACAGAAAACTATGTGCATTCACACTTCGAACCTTATGAAATGATATTACGATACCATGTTAAAAACCTCCAACATAAAAATTTATAGAACGGCTGATTATGGGAGACCAAACCTCCAGTGATTATGGAAGCAAAATTCCAGTGCCATGTTAGACAAACCTTAAAGACAAAACCTTCTATTATATTAGAGCACAACCTGTTTTATTAATATGCCGTTTGCTGTAAAGCGGGACAATACTCGACCGTTGGGACAGCCTACTAGGATTCATTACTATTCATACCTAGATGGATTTGTACACTTGGTCCGCCTCTTAGCAATTGCAAATTGCTTCTATACATTTCACCATAATGGAAAAGGGGAATCCTTGCGACTATTGAGGCAGTAGCAATAGAATAAAATTCCTAAAAGCTGCAATAATACTTATAAAAGCACCTTTTTTTTTTCTGGGTTTGGCAAAAGGAAAATACTAATGTCATATTATGCAAGAGTACAATGTCTTAAGAAGATAAAAAAAAAAAAGCACAGATGTATAATTATTGGAGTTTTCAGAGCGGACAAGGGTATTGTCGAAGCATCATTTCCACAACTTCAATCTTGAAATCTTCTTCAAGAGCTGCTTTTTTCAGTCCAAGCAACAGAAACTCCAGACAAAGACCACTCCCATTGATTTAACCCTTCCCAACAGGGTGGCTTAGGGCTTAAAAAGTGTTTGTTATGTATACACCATCATCCATCCCCCTCCCCCAAGACACCCACCTAAATAGCCTCTATTATGAAAACTGGTGAATCTATGTTTTTTTTCTATCTGAATTATTCATCTGGAAATGTTGCTCTCCTATGAGTAGTCATAACCACGGTCGCTTCTAAAATCTACTATGAGAATCATTCCTAAAAGAAATTGCTAGTAATGAAACAAAACATATCTGTCAGGCTACTTTTCCTCATCAAGAAATTCATGAGATGGCAACCCACAGAACAATTTCAACATTTCAAAATGCCATCTGACAGCAGATATGAATTGAGAGCTCTCTTTCAGGATGAAAAGATCAAAAGAAAAAGAGTGAAAAGAAAGAGCTACCATTTCTATTTCAAGAGGTGGAGCCAAGATGCTTAGAAGTACAAATTCACTTCTCCAAACCCCTCCCCCACAACCCACCACACAAATAAGGAAAAAGACATTGGCATTTAACTAATAAAACATTAAGGAATTTGCTGATAAATCATCGAAGGGGAGGGAAGGACAGCTCAAGACCAACAGCCCAGCTGATATTTGCCTTAGTTGAAAAACAGTAACAAAAAAAAGCCATTCGTCCTGCAATTGCAGGTTTAAAGGGTTACCAATCACGGTAGCATTTCAAGCACGTAGCATGGTGAACAAATGCAACAAAAACTCTTTTTCGAGCCAAAATTCTTGAACACAAGATTATGCAGCCACAGTGGCAACGGTGCCTTTAGACTTTGAACAAAAGAGATCCAAAACATCTGAATGGTTACCTATGTGTCTTGGGCACTTAGAAAGAAGCTCTTGTACTTCATTATGCCTCCTAGCCTTGAAGAAGGCTTCAAACGTTTTAAGAAACACAGATGTAGATGGGAATTTTTTCGAGGTCATTGCCTTTAGAAAAGCAAGAGCATCATCTTTGGTTCCTTTCTTTGATATGTGCTGAATAAAAGGATCAAGGAGAGGTGGGTATCCATGTTCCTTCATCAAACTCAAAAGTCTCAATGCATCTTCAAATCCTCCTCGAGCCAGCAATTTCTTTATCAAAAGTTTGTAGGTCGCATGCCAAGGCTTCAATCCATTGTTGGATGCACAATCATTCAAAATTCGGCAAGCATCAAATGCTCTGTTCTTTTCGCAATATGCATTAACCAGTGAATTAAGAGCACAGCTAGCAGAAGAACCTGCTTCCTTCTCAACCATCTCATGGAAATAATCAGAAGCCTTTTCAAGATCTCCCGAAACACAATGCCCTTCTATTAGTGATGTAGAGGTCCTGAAATCAGAAGTAACACCAGACGATTCTAGTGTATCCATGAATTTACTTGCCTCATCCTTTTTACCAGTACTACTAAGCTCAAATGCAATTTTGCTTCGGGGATTGCAACCAGGTAAGAACCCGCGCTCCTGCATTACTTTCAAAACCTTGTCGAACTGCCCCAATCTTCCGACACTAGCTAAGGACTTCAAAACCGTATAAAGCATGGAGTCTGTCAGCACATTCCCTTTCTCTGTATAAACCTTTACAACTCTAGAAAAAAGACCCATATCAAAGTCCTTGCTAACAGCTATTTTTTTCAATAGGAATGTACTTTCCGGCGCTGAAGGCCTATTGGCACCACCCATTGCAAACTCATATAAATAGAATACGTCCTTCATCATCTTCCTCTTACAAAACCGACCCAATACCTTGACGTAAGTCTCTACTTCCATTTCATAGCCGGCAACCTTCATTTCATCAACCAGCTTCCAAAATCTGTCGATACAATCTTCTCTCCCTAAGACGACTGCCATGGCATTATATGTCTGCTCATTATGCTTAAATAAACCACTTTCTTCTACCCACCGGAACAATATCAATGCTTCCATGGGCTCAGTAACAAGATCTTGACATTTTAGGATACGTTGTATATTAAATATATATTTTTATATATACATGATTATTTTAATCAAATTAATTTGATTTAAATTCTCAAATAATAATAATAATAATAATAAAATAATAATAATAAGAGTCTAGAATGAATTTACACTAAAAAATTTAAAACTATTTATTAATATCATTTATTAAATCAATTTGACAAATTCAACTCTATTTCAATAATCCATAAAACTTTAAGGAAAGAAAAAAGTAATCCATATCCGGACTTACGTGTTGAAAGAGAAGAGAAAAAAACTTGAGAGGTGAATCATGTGTGATGAAAACTAAGTTTTTCTTATTTCCCCATTTCTTATTTTTATTATTTTTACATATTTATATTTTGACACATTATTTATTGAAAATTTTTAAAATTGACTCGTGTATATCTAAATAACGTGTTGAAATTCTGAGCTTGCGTGCTAAAATTTTCTGATGGAATATTCGACGGGCATGAAAATTTTTTCCTAACTTTTGGGTCTAGACTCCAACAATCTTGGATAGAGAGTCGACTTGAGCTCCGTTCGTACCAAACCGGTTTGGGCCGGGCGTTTCGGACCAGTCCCGGTTCAAGGCCGGTCCGGTTCTCGGTTCGTTTAACAGCGTCGTCCTCTCCAACTACTCTCTCCCTCTCTCTCTCTCTCTCTCTCTCTCTTCCCTTCGGCAGCTCTGAAAGCGTTCGCGGGTGCGGCCATGGCGGCAACGGCTGCGGACCTGGTTTTCCTCTCGTCTCTCGAAACTTGAACAGCGATTCCGCCAGGCGATTCTTCAACGACCGCTCCGTTTCTTCTCAAAACTTCTAGAGAGAGAGAGAGAGAGATGATACCGCAGCAATGGGGGTCTCCGTGCGGAAACCAATGCACGAGCAAGTTCTCGGCCCTCACTCAGATTCCATGTATCTTCCTCTCTCTCTCTCTCTCTCTCTCTTCGTTATCCGCATGGCGGTTTTGTGTTTTTGACGGGATATCGTAGCTCGCTGATGCAAGCTTAAGCCTAAAAATCGCTTTTTTTTTTTTTTTTTTTTTTTTTTTTTCGGGAGGCTCTTTGCGTGGATATCGATAGAGGATGAGAAATGCGGGCGCTCGGTTGAGTGGCGAGATGACGTTTCGGTTTTCCGTGTTTATCGATAGCTAGTTGATGGGCGATTGGAAGTTGCGTGATGAAATATGCATGAGAGGGAGTTGGGAGAGGTTGTGAAGTAGAAGTGTGACGTTCGGGTCGGTCACGACCGGATGGAGTTTAAAGGCTGCTTCTTGTTTGGTAATACCCAATGGACAGAATTTGATGGTGTTGTGTGAAAGGAGATGAATTTGCTGTTGCATTGCTCGCGGAGGTACTCCACCGGTTATGGTTAATTTTATCAAACTGGAGTTCCGACCTTTGTACTTTGGGTTCCTCACCATGTAGTGAGGATGGGGATCGCAACGGATGTTATTTTGGTTATTTATATACTGGTGGTTTTGTATATTGTCCTATCATTGCCCACACCAACATACCTTACTCCATCCTCAATCGTCAGAAATGTCCATCCGCCTGTCTCTCTCTAATTTTGTCTTCTCTCGATACTTGTCTTTGTTTATAGATGCTTCTCGACTGTAGCTTACTCACTATGTCTACGTGATGATATTCAATTTGTTTTTTTATTTATGTAATTGTTATGCTATTGCTCCACATGACATGTTGCCATGTTTTAATAGAAATTTATGTTGGAGATAATGGTTGAATTCATATTTTAGATGGACAATTGAGATACCTATTAAATTATGCGCTGTTGTTATTAGATTTCTTGAGTAGGTAGTGCCCTGTGATTTATATTTTTTTTTCATGGTTCTTTTTCACTTCGTTTTGCTTGACAGTTTCGTAATGGAGAGTTCTTGGATGGAAATCTTCAGATTCTTGATATGCAGGAACTTTTTAGATCTTACCTGTCAGATTTTGCTGGTTGGTTTCAATTGAGTGAGTGTCTGAAATGCAAAAACATTTGCCTGAATTGGTTGTCGCTTTTTTGTCTCCTCCTTTTCTGGTAATTGACTTTTACATGTGAAACGTCATATCTGCTCTATCCTACTAATTGACAACAAAAGGATTATGCAGGGAGAGTTTTTTGCAAGAAGGCTTGTGATGCTGATGGAGAGACATGGGAAGAATGTGAGTTCCCTTTTACGTTTGACTATCTTTTACCTTCATATCTGGACATTACCATCATACTATTACAAAACATGAGTGACTTACAAGAGTAGTCAAGAGCTGAGAACTATGCCTTACTTAGGTTCAGGCTCTCCTTTGCCTCGGTGTGCACTAGGACAAAGAGATTATGCAGTGAATTTGGGGAAGTGCTAATCAAATGGAACATCTCTTGTCATGAAGCAGCCTTTTTTTTTTTTTTTTATTGAGCTGTGGTTGGGGGAGGGGATGGTGTCTAGTCAAGAACTGATGCTTGGCTTTAATTTTGCCTGGACCTTGCCACGAGACACTTGACACATACATTTTTGCTAATTTGACAGCAAAAATAGAAGTGGTATGATTTCATTGAGGGGAAGGATCTTTCCTTGTCCTGGCTTTGTAAAAGACTCAATGACTGCCTTAAGATCATAAAGCTTGAGAGGTGGAGAAGATACTATCGTCTAACGCTCCTCTTTGTCTTTGGAGGCTTAAGATTGAAAACATCTGACCTAAATCTAGGGTTATCAATGTACAGATCCCTTGCCTGGTTGAAACCTCGCTTTGGGTGTTCCATTCCTACTGCTCTCTCTACTTGGGAAAGGCCACCTGACTAGATGTGTACCAAGTGGATTCATCCTTTGTCGATTTCCTACTTTTATTGACTGGGTTATTGGAATTTTAGGTGTGGAAGAGTGCAACGAGATGTGTTATAAGGACCCTGTGCTGAAGGACCGCCAGTGGAGTGCTTACATTGATCGCTCTCCTGGTGCTGCAACTTACTCAGAGGTTTGCTCTCCCCGTTACTTTCCATGAAAGTTGTAAACATTACCTTTGTCTGCTCCTTATTCTCTCTCTCTCTCTCCCCTCCTCCTTTCTTTATGTTCTATGGGCTGTGTTACCTTGTTGGCAGTGGTTCATGCCAAATGTTCTGTTTTTTGAATCAGCCTTCTGTTATTAAACCATGTTAAAGGTTAACCTGGTGGTTGTGGCATATGCATTCTTATCTGGAGATAAACAAATGATATCTCACCATAGAAATGGTGATTAGTTGCAACATTGAAGCTACAGTGTTATCCCATGGCACTGTAACCGAAATTCAGCTTGCCATATTACTGTTGCAAAGTCTACCAAAAGATCATTCTGTATTGCACCATAAGGCCTGTCTACATCACAATAGAAGTTTAGTGGGGAATACTCAAAAAGTATGCACGATGATGGAACTCTGTGTATATGGGTATGGGCAACCGTCGCCCCAATTTGGGAAAGTTACTCGATTCATATTCACTTGAAAGGTTTACATGTGTCTTTTGGCGGTCCTTTGTCAATTAAAACAAATTAAGCTATCATTGTTAGATGCCTGACGTGTGAAAATGTGGTTACATAACTAAATCTAAAGCACATACCGTACCTACGTAATGGCGATTGTGTAGAAATTCCTTATAAATTTTGTATGAAAATCAGTATCATATTGATCTGAAGCACAAGATGATTTGGAATGCTCATCAAACTACCTATTCATATATAACAAATTCCAACATAATGAACTGCTCCCTCCCTCTCTCCTCTCTCACATATCTTTCAACCAAAAAAAAAAAAAAACTGCGCTTATAGAAAATTGATCCCAACATGAACTCCCAGAAACTTTTGTCTCTTGTTAAATAATGAAGGATTTTTTTTTATTTTTTTTTAAGAAGAGAATCGTACAAAATTAGAAATCTACAAGACTAAAAGAGAGAATAATAAACGAAAATTAAAACAACACCAAGAATAGGCACGTACGGAGCAAAATGACCAAAGCCAAGTAATCGAATCTCAATGCAGGCAAGGTTTGATATGTTACTGATGCTAGTCATTCTTTCATTGTGTTTCATGTATCATCAAATGGTGTCAAAGGGTTATGCACCCAAGTATTATGGACTAATTTTGGTAATTTCTATGAGTGTAAATTAAGTATCTTATTAGTAGTTTTTTTTGGCCGAAAGATGTCGCATTAGTAGTTTAATGGTATCGGTCGGTCTCTTCATGGTTTTGACATGTCAATGAGTGGCTCTTTAACCTATCAATTAATAAAAGAATCTCAGTAGTGACTTTGATATCTTACCAGATTGTTAAGGGAACAAAAGCACTATAGTACTTCCTTTATATAAGACTTTGAGTGGCCATTAAAGGAGACAAAGTATAACTGGCATTCATGGCCGTTTTCTGACTAGGGAGGCACTTTGGGGAGCAGTCACTGCCCGCGACCCCAGCCTCCATCCCTGGGCATGCAGATTGCTCATAAAAACTTTTGATGGGTTGTACAGGTTCTTAATGCTTGTAGAATCTGGTCATTCGTATGTCCTTTTGCATTTTAAGTGATTAAAGCAAGGCAGGTTAGGATCTATGAAGTACTTATTTTATTCCTTCTGAGAATTGAGGTCTCACAATAGTTGATTAAAGAATAAATGAAATCTTTAAATTAACTGAAAGAAACTGTCTCTTGAATTTAAGAGATGGGCTGTTTGTGGAGTGACACTGGCAAGAGATTATCTTCCCAAAAAAGGCAGTGCTTGGTCTTTCATCGTGAATAGGGCTTGTAGATATGGTTGATATACGTGTCCGAAGTATAATCCATGTGACCTCCTTCTACTTCTTTTTCTTCTACAGGAATGTTTTCATGCTTGTGTATCTGGCTGTGGCTACAAGGTCAGTTAATGTGTGCATTAAACAAGTTCTTCATATCATTGCATCTAGCGTAATTTAGAAAGCTGAACCATCGTGATTATATTGTGTTTATGGATATTGTGGATGCACTCATACAGAAGTCATTTGTTGCCTTTTCAAGCGTGCATTTTGTTGGCTATTGAGCTGCGTCAATTACTGCGCGGCATACACGCACATGCTAAGGCTTGTATGACAATAGACTATCTTAAAAGTACCTACATATATTTTAATTCTAGAATGGAAGTTATCTTGTTGGCTATTGAGCTGCGTCAATTACTGCGCGGCATACACGCACATGCTAAGGCTTGTAAGACAACAGGCTATCTTAAAAGTACCTACATATATTTTAATTCTAGAATGGAAGTTATCTTCCAGCAGTCTTGTATGGTTGCAGATTTAGAAGTACTAGTTGCCATGGCTCCCTTAAGTTTTATCTTCTCTAATGTAGCTCCACTCTAGTTAGCTATTTTACTCAATCTTTTTGTCGAGCTCATGTAGATCATCAAGAGAAAAGTTACTTATTTAATGAAATTATCTCTTTAGCTCCATATCGGTCATGTTCTTATTGTTCTTTCTCTGTATATATGAATACCTATGAAGATGGGGATCTATTGAAATGTCAATGACCCTTATTCACATGTTTAGCATTTTGTTTTGGATGTAGAGATAGTGCTGTACGCCTGGCATTAGCTTGAAAACAGTGTTGCGACTGTTGTCTTAGAGATGACTTAAACTCTGTATTTCTTTGCCTTTATATGCCCCCCTTAAACGGGGCCAGTGCGGTGAATTAAACATAATGCACAAGCTGATGAAGCTCTTTCCCCTATTTGGTTTTCATAACTTCCTTTTACTCTGCATTTTTTATTCTTTGACACAACGGTGTTCAAATACTTATTGCAGTTTGACGTTCATCCGGAGAAGGTTGAGCAAGTTCGTCCAAACAGACCACTGAAGCCTCCTCCTCCCCCTGTTCAGAAGGTAATTGAACCATCTCCACAACCTAGCGTACCCTCCGAAGACATTCCTGGCACCTCCGCCTGAGAGGCAAAACGTCTGAGAGCTGAACTTTAGATTTTAGTAACAACAGATATCCATAGAAGGTTACAGTGGAACTCACATCGTTTACTGCTTTCCTAAACAGCTAACTCCAACGACCAATTTTGGCTGACTGAACCCAATATATTTGCATCGCCAATCTGCCATCCCGGATTTTTAGGCTTTTTTTGTACTTCTTTCCTCCGACCTTGAGGAGAAATTAGTAAAAATTTTTTGAGTTGGATGCAATATGTAACTTGAACACGAATTGGCAATCCAGTTCGGCATTGTTGATGCAGACATTATGTGCATCAAACGGAACGTGCTGGAGATTCTTTACTAGTGTAGCAAAGTATTTACTACAGGCATCACAATCTCATCAGATGAATGGACACTATGAAGCATTGCAAAGGAGAATGTTCCCCAACTGGAGCATCGAAACTCATGTTTCTTCGAATTATCATTGTGTGTATTGTTGAGAAAGATGTCCTTAATCCGAACTTGACATTCTCAAGTTCACCAATACGACCAGAAAAAGGAGAATGTCGGCCGATTGCAGATCCCTAAGTATTTTTTTACTGAGTCAGCAACCATCATGATCAGACCCGGAGTGGAGGGGAACAAAAATGTAATGATGATAGTCATACATTGTACTAAAAAGAAGAAAATGTTGCTGCCCAGGATCGAACTGGGGACCTTTAGTGTGTAAGACTAACGTGATAACCACTACACCACAGCAACTCGGCTCCAATCGCCGAAGCTAAATTGGCATTACAACATATGATGCAACATCCGACATTTATTCCCGGGTGCTATTGCCACACCACTTTGAGCACTAGAGTCCAACAATTGGGTAATGTCTTGGAAGCTTCTCACTGACATAACTGCTTATTCACGAGTTGAAAAAAATCATAATTTCGGCTTGGCTCGAAAGTGAGAAGCAATAAGGACGGATGGAGTGTACAACAGGAACTGGAGTGTCTGAGCATATGAAGCTTCCTCATTTGTCATGTTCCGAATTGAACTATCACTTCGACAATCGCACACAAAGCAGAGTTCATCTGCTTCCCCATTCCCATGTGTCACATCGAGCTTGTCTTCCACATTAAGGCTTTGAGAGGGACTTAGCACTCCCTTCGTTTCTCCAACAAGTTCAGTCCAATATCTTAACGCATATGTCTAGAAGCCTGGAGGATTTATACTAGCCCGCATTTTACCAAGTATTATCAAGAACTCTTTTTAACTATTTTCTGGAAGAGAAGATAGAGGCAGGCAGGCAATCAAGGGCTTTGAGATGGCAAGAATTATGAGGAGTTGCCTGCAATCACTGATGAAATGGGTGAACTATGTGGTGGGGATGGTTGGGGTGGCCATGATCTTGTATGGCTTTTGGATGGTCAGAGTTTGGCAGAGGGACATGAATAAAGGCTCCACTTTTTACTCTACTGCTCCTTGGTAAGCTTGCTCTTCTCCAAACTAATGTTATTTACGCTCATGACTCTTTTTCCGAAGAAAAAAAATCCAAACTTTTGGACAAAAGTTGAAGGCTTGAAGTGAAAATCGATGTCAGTGAATTCATAAAATGCATGTGCATTCAGCATAAACCAACTCACAGATCATATGGGTTTCACGTGGAGTTCAGCCAAATCGAATATGGTACATACATACACTCAGTGCATGAAACTGATGCATATTACAGTTCTTCCTTACTCCAAGTTATAGTTATTTTCAATGCTATATTTTTTTTAGAAGGGAGATCTTACCATTTCTCAGCAAAGTTGGGACTCAAATGCAGGTTCATCTATGCTTTTCTGGGGATGGGAGTGATCTTGTGCCTTATAACATGGATTGGTCATGTTGCAGCTGACACTGCAAATGGCTGTTGCCTTTCTTGTGTATCCTTTTTCTTTCTACTTCTCTCTTTCTCAATTGGCTTAGACACAATGCAAGGACAAAGAGCTTCCCCCATTGACAGGTTCCTAATGCAGAGTGTAGAGGAAGTTAAACCACTTTGGAAGTGTTCCCGGAAAATTGCTTATGAGAATGGATTAGAGAAAGAGTTTCAATAGCATTCTTGGTTGTTTTAGAAGTAGAAATGTGCCTGGAAGATATAAATTCAGCAACAAATTTACAGTCAATTACAAATAATTATGCTCATTTTGTGCTTAATTCAATTCTATTGTACCAAATGTTAACCCTTAATCAGAATCAAGTACATGTTCATCATGTGTTTGCTCATCCTGATTGAAATCATGGTGACTGCAGATGTACTCCTGAATTCTGACTGGGAAAAGGTACTGTTCATGGTTAGGGCAATTCCAGAAATCAGCATGTTAAATGAAGTTGTCTTTGATTTATTATCATTTTTGTGCATAATCCACAAAATGTTTGCTTATTTTACACTGCTGTTGATGCTCTAAAAGGACCTACCTGAAGATCCAACCGGAAGATTTTCCGATTTTGAGGATTTTGTGAAGTCGAACGATGATGTCTTCAAGTGGATAGGATTGCTAATACTCCTGGCACAGGTACCTCATGCTCTATCAATTAGTATCCACCTCTCAATTTATTTTGAAGAAATGCGTTGAGATTTTGGCCGATTTTGAACAATCATCCAAGAAAATATGTCAACCGTCAATGAGAAAGAACACATTTGATTCGATTGGCTAGATTACTTGGGTTATCACATTTTAGTGCATACTTAGTTGGAAACCCGACCTTAGTTATAAATATATGATTATGGGAATTTGCGAGGTTACCCACTAATTGTGCTCATAAAATGGAGTGATGTCATTTAGTGTGGAAGTCTAAATTATGCTCTTTTTTCTTTCTCCAACCTGAATCAATCTTTCTAAAAGCTTTCAACGTTTATTTATTGCTTCTTGCGACTCTTCAGGGACTGTCCATCCTGTTGACCGTGGTGCTTAGAACACCCAGGTCGCGCCGGGGACCCGACTTCGATGACGATGACGAGCACCCTCAGATGAAGCTTCCGCTCCTGGGTCATGTACCTCCGCCACATCCGTACGCTGTCGCGCCGCCGACTTTCGCCTCGGTTAAATAGCTCTAAAAGCTTTGAACAGATAAATTTGCTGGCCACAGTTCGAGCTCTCTCCCTATTCATATGCAATAGGTGTTGTGCGTGCTGTCTTTTCTGCTAGAAGCATGAGACATGTTTGTGGGTCATATTTATGCTTTGTCGTGTCACGTATGTCTGATGTTTTGGAAAATATCGCAAAATACAATCCTTCTCTTCACTACTAATCTTGACAAGTAGTTTCCTCTCGGGCTAGCATCATTGAATTTGCCATGATCGCCAGCAATAGCATGATTCGCCAACAAATGAAGAGAATGCCGAAGAGCTTGCGGACTGAACTCTGAGATTTTTGCGAATTCTTCACCATCTATAGCCTTCATCGAATAATCCGAAGAACGGAACCTTCTGCCATAGAATCAGGGAAGATGAGACTATACGCGGGGTCATCTAATTCCATTATATTCTCACGATGAATGTAAATAGGACCATGATAGATATTATGTGCGGTGATGAATGATGAGTCCCGGGCGTCCCAGGCATCGAATGCAACTACGTCGTCTGCCACTGTCGAAGTTCAACTGCACGATCGAAAATTAGGCAAATGGCAGAAGCAAATTCGGAACCCCCTTATTGCAAGCTTATCTATAAAGAGTTTAAAACCATTACTTGATCCAGAGTTTTGGATCACTAGCAACAATCATGCATAAAATTTAAGAGGTAAGTAACTCAGAGAGGCCAAAAGACCTCAAATTTCAAACCTCCATTGTGTTAGTGCACTGTGTTTTAGCGTACTCATCATCCTGCTCAAAAATCATTACGAGAGCACAGAACAGCAGAACTTTAAAATGGAAAGGTACATAACTTTCAAGGAAGTTCAAATATATACAAACATATATACACAAGTGTTGAGTTCATCTTGCAATGAGTTTATACATAGAATTGCAATGAGCTTAAGGCCATCGAGCCCACAATAACTTAGGCTGGCTTCATTAGAAAGATCAAAGAAAACCAACCAGGAATGGGTTATTAAGGGGAGAAATTAAAAGAAAACTGTGCAAAGAACTAGCTCAAGTTGAGCCATTCACCTGAGGTGAGAATCATAGGTGTCAAAAAGGGCCTCGGGGATTATCAGTGGCAACTTTTCTATGTATATGAAGAGCCTCCTAAGATTCTCCCTGGTTACCGTCTGCATGTCTACTATGTCCCTGGTGTCAGTAAGTACCCAGAGGTCACCAGAGTCCACTCTCTTCAAACTGTCGCGACAGAAAGGGCATGACTGGGATATCATTCTCCTGCGAAATTCAAAGAGGTTTTAAGGAAGGAAAACTCTTGCTCCTGCATGGAGAGCAAATAGCTCATAATAAATAGATGAGACTAATAATTTCTTTTTAACAAGTTCTTGCTTCAAAGATGCAAATAGCCCATTTACTTAATCAGGTGAGAGCTCAAGTAGAAAGACTCAAGCATCAAGAAATAACCTCTAATTGGATTAGTTTGTATAAGAAAAATTGCTAGAGAAGCATGCAATAACAATTTTACATATTTTGAATTTTATACGACAGAAAGCACATCCAAAGTCAGTATCTATACAGCAGCTCGCCAAAGCATTCTTCAGAGAACAGAGAACAGAACATACACTGGCCAGTGGACTGATCAAAACCCAACAACAGAATATGCAACTAAATTGCACCCAAACCTAGGTCCTCAAGAAACCAATATCAAGCTAGAAATAGAAAGGTCAAGACAGGTAAGTCTGCAAGATTGGACACATACTATCCTCTATTAAAAGAAACTGAAATCCAATACTCATTAGTCACAAGCAGCATGGGTAATGTTGATATAAAGAAAACCGTGTGCATTCACACTTCAAGCCTTATGAAATAATATTACAATACCATGTTGAAAGCCTCCAACACAACAATTACTAGAACAGCTGATTATGGGATACCAAACCTCCGATAATTATGGAGGCAAAATTCCAGTACCATGTTAGACAAACCATATAGACAAAACCTTTTATTATATCAGAGCACAACCTGTTTTATAATAGCACAGATATGCCGTTTGCTGTAAACAAAAAACTCATATTACTAGAGTTGCTTTCCATGAAGCGGAAAAATACTTGACCGTCGTGACAGCCTACTAGGATTCATTAATATTCATACCTAGTTGGGTTTGTACGCTTGGTCCGCCACTTAGCAATTGCAAATTGCTTCTATACATTTCACTATAATGGAAAAGTGGTCCTTGCAACTGTTGAGGCAGTAGCAATAGATTAAAATTCCTTAAAGCTGCACTAATACTTATAAAAGCACCTTTCTTATTCTGGATTATTCATCTGGGAATGTCGCTCTTCTATCAGAAGTCATAGCCACAGTCACTTCTAAAATCTACTACGA
The DNA here is from genome assembly GCA_017140595.1 of Eucalyptus curtisii. Taxonomy (NCBI): domain Eukaryota; kingdom Viridiplantae; phylum Streptophyta; class Magnoliopsida; order Myrtales; family Myrtaceae; genus Eucalyptus; species Eucalyptus curtisii. Next base: position 9,296,903 of record CM029497.1, read on the forward strand.
GAGCCATTCCTAAAAGAAATTGCTAGTAATGAAACATAACATATCCGTCATACTACTACTCCTCATCAAGAAACTACCTCCCACCCCCCCCCGTAAAAAAAAAAAAAAAAAAAAAAAGATTCTCTATTATGAAAACTGGTGAATCTTTTTTTTTTTTTTTCCTACTCTGGATTATTGGATTATTCATCTGGCAATGTCGCTCTTCTATCAGAAGTCATGGCCACGATCACTTCTAAAATCTACTGCCAAAGTCATTCCCAAAAGACAATGCTAGTGATGAAACATTACATATCCGTCAGACTACTTTTCCTCATCAAGAAATTCAAGCGATCGTAACCCACAGAACAATTTTAACAGTTCAAAATGCCATCCGGACAGCAGATGTATATTGTGCACTTTCTTTCAGGATTTTATCCCCCCATATCAAAAGAAAAAAGAAAGAAAAGAAAGAGCTATTATTTCAATTATACTATTGTTTCAAGAGAGGAGGCAAGATGCTTAGAAGTACAAATTCGCTTTTCCAAACCCCTCCCCCACAACCAACCACACAAATAAGGAAAAAGACATTGGCATTTAACTAATTAAACATTGTGGAATATGCTGATAAATCATCGAAAATTGAAGAGAGTATGGAGAGAAACCAAAAGAGAAGGAAGAGAGAAAAAGATTTTTTTTTTTTTTTTTTTTTTTTTTTTTGGGGGGGGGGGGTTTGAGGGAAGGACATCTCAAGAACGACAGCCCAGCTGATATTTGCCTTAGTTGAAAAACAGCAAATGGTCCAAAGGATTACCAATCATGGTAGCATTTCAGGCACATAGCATGGTTGCAGTATGGCAGTACTATTTTGCTATTCAGCTCCATGCATATTCCACATTCATCTTCCCTTTCAGCATCTACATCTGAGCGCTGTGCATGTTCCTCTTCCTCTCTCCTGCAGTATCTCCCCAGGCATACTTCCTTCTGTATTTTCTCTTCGGCATCTGAAATGCCTCTCTGAAGTTGCATCAAAGAGGGATAAATTACAGCTGGTAAACAACAGCAACACTGAATCAGGGGACAGATGCAATATGGAGTAACCATACGACCACAAAGCTAGATCGATCACTTGGAAATGCTACATTTTACCATAGAACTCTCTGATACTTGCTTTTCTCTCATGAACAGACATGGTTGTCGTGCCATCCACATGAACCTACCAGAGAACAAAAATCTCGGGGTCAGATATTCATGCTCCCAAAACTGTTAATCATGCATGCTGCCAATAAATCAAAAAGAAAAAGAAAAGCTTTCCATGCCTTGTAAATAAGAATTCTCAAGAACCCAAGGGCACCAGCAAGGTAGCAATCTGTCCATTGCACAAGAAAGAGGAACAGGTGTGCAGCCGAACTATACGACAATCTCATTTGGAGACAGGCACCGTCATACTCCCTCGGAAAATCGGAAGCCCTGCACGACACTCGCATAGTAAAGATCTGCCCCAAGAAGAGATTCCAGACATACGCAGAGTGGGGCACACAATCCGCACTGGCGAGATTAACAGCTCAAGCGGGCAATCATGTAACAATTCCATAAAGAACAAAAAATGGGTGTCAATCCCAAATCCGAAAGCCTCAAGAAAAAGATAAACATGAGCTGAAGGAAGCTCATTTCCACTATCTAACCAAGCTTCTCCTTTCCTCAACCACTGCGGATCAACAGCTAGGTAAAGACCAGGTAAGCGGAAACATTAACTTTGCATCGCGAAGACAAGGCGCCATAAATAGCAACACCCAAGTGACTTCCGCCAGAAAAAAAAATCAAGCTTTAATAGAAAAACCATGCCAACTTCCTCCAGAAAATGGAAACGAGACATAACAAGCTTCAAAAGCAAAACTTCAAACAGACCCAGCAATCAGCAGCAAGCGAGGCGGAGCAGCGAGCCCCGAACTCGCCTACCCAATTCGCCAAACTCGACGGGCGAATCGCCACCGGAAATTCAAGAAAGTCCATGATCGAAGAAGAAGCAGAGAGAGAGAGAGAGAGAGAGAGAGAGGATCGGAAGGGCGAAAAGGGGAAGCCGCTCACAGCGTGTTGGCGTGCTGGATGTCGGCTTCCAGCACCTTGAGGGAGTCCTTGAACGACTTCCGCATCGAACCCATGTACATCTCCTCCTTCCCGACGACCCCTCTCACCCGACGAGCAGCACCATCGAACGCCGCCGGCGACGAAAGCGAGGGGGGGGAGAGAACCCTCGTCGGAGCCCGCCGCCGGAAACCCTAATCGGACGCCGGCCTGCCGCCGCCCGCCGCCGACGATCGCGGGGAAAACGAGGAGGAGGGAGGCGGTGGAGCGTGGCGAGAGGAAGGAGACGAGGACACGTAGGAGCGGAGGGGGAATTAGATTTTTGGCAGCGACCTCGACCGTCGTGGAGTGGGGGATCGACCGTGTGATGGTGCAGCGTACGGACGATGGAGGCTAAATTTATTAGTACTATTTATTTATCCGATTATAGCTATAAAAAAAAAAAGGAAATAGTGACGAAGAGCACACGCACAACACACTCGTGACCTTATCCGGATTAGAATAATTGATCGATATCTTGTGGATAGAATATCTGGGCAATAAAGAATTTCCCCAAAAAAGAATGACACCCACCCCCGGGCCCCGACCCCTTTCTTTTTTTATTTTTATTTTTATTTTTCTTCTTTCTAATTTTTAATTTACTCGTCGTTTGTCGAGCCCAAGCAAATTCCACCTGGAAAAAAGCGTTTCCCGTTTGAGAGACTGGACCGACGGCCCGTCCACGTTCGGATTGACGAGTCTCAATTAGAAGACCCGAAGTAGGATAGTAGTCTTGACCAAAATTAGCGAGTAGGACAGGAGGATGCGTTTAGTTGTCTTATTCGGGGTTCGGTCTCTTCCTTGGTCCATGGTGTGCGAGGACCCTTTAGTGGACGACGGCTTCTGCGGTCGGCGAGTGATGGCCAACGGGTCAGCTCGGATTGGCTCAACCCACCGGCATGCCACCCCGCCATCAGATGGTAGCAGGCGGATGGATATAGTCGGCGTACCAAATTCTAACGATATGCAGGCAATCCGCCCGGCAGACGCATGATGGCAAAGGTCCCAACACTAGACAAGAAGTGGTCTCCATGCGCACGTTCGACAACACGAGGGCCTCAGGGCCTGGAATGAACCGGGCTTACTAGGGATCAAATTTGGGGGGATGATAGCTTAATGCTTTGTGATCTAAGCCTTACACTTTTCAAGTTCCAGCACTCTCACCCTTTTGTTGAACTTTTGTTATACTTTGGTTCTCATCTCAAATACCATTTACCATACTAAAGATCACGTTACATCCTCTGTTTGAAAAAAAGATTATAAGATATCGAGAAAAGTATTAAAAAAAATGTTAAAATTATTACATTGATACCGCTTCCACCCTTAATATTTTACATTTATATCAACTCAATTTATCTAACCAAATTTAATCGAATTATAATCAAAATATATACGCTAGCTATCCTTTCTGACACAACTGGCGGAGATATAGACAAGACTAATAATATTAATTATTTTTTTTTTTTTTTTTTTTCCATTATAGGGCTTGGGCAAAGGCAGCCTAGGCCATGAGGAGCTCCTTCGCCCAGGGATGGCCTAGGCAAGGATTGTGACCTTCAACTACAATGAAAATAAAAAGGAAAACAAAATAAATCAGAAAAAATATTTTAAAATATTTTAAAATTATCTATGGTGACGGAAGTAGGATAGTAGACATTCTTAATAGTAATTTCCGATCAACATCTCAAGTGGATGACTCAATTGACACAAATACAAAAAATTTCAGATTAAATTGATTTAAGTAAAAAATGTAATGCTGAATTAATATCAATAAATTTAAAACTTAATTTAAAACTTTTTCGATACTTTCTTGAGACATTTGTCTTATCCATTTAGTATTTTTCCTACTCCAAAATTTATCCTGACATTATCAATCTCTGTCGCAAAATTACATTATTATCTTCAGCAAATCAATGTCTGGTTCCCATCACCGAAAAAACATAAATAGGTTTAGGATTACTAACGTTCGCATCCTCAAACTTTTGACATCCCAGAAATTCAGTCTGTGCCATGTTCATGAGTCCGTTTCATCAGAGATTCAGTTCATCAAATCTTGGTTTTCACCGTTGCCCTGTTTCAGCTCATGGACTTTAGCCGTTCATGGAAGACCCTCAACATGCTCCTGAAGGTGACGATCCCGGCGAGGCTTCTGTCCTCCTCCACGACCCAGACGTAGCTCACCCTGTGCGCGAGCGCTTGAATCATCACCGCGACGAGCGAAGAGCTCGGGTAACACATGATGGCCTCCGACCTCCTCACCATCCTCGCCGAGTAGCCTCCGACCCTCCCGCTCCTCCCGCACCCAAACTCTTCATCAGAAGAGGACGACGCGGACGGCAAGGAAAACGCCAATTCCTCGTCCAACGATTCCAAGAACGAGACCAAGTTCTTCTCTTCCAACCTTTCCTTGACCAGACGGACTAAATCGTCCGGCGGACCGCCACAGTCAATGTACGCCATGAGATCTCCGGCGGATAGTGTCAAGACAGCAGCAGCTACAGTCAAGTCGCAGGCACTGAGAGTCAACGGCGAGATCTCGCCAATCAATTGGCCTCCGTCATCGACGATTGCCACTGCAGTCTGTTTGAGGTTGGATTCAGGGATCAGCTGCAAGGCTGATGCAGCAGGGTCGTAGTAGTGCACAGCAAGTATCGAGTCAGTGTCGATGATGCCAAGAGAATTTATCGGAAGGGCCGGCGTGGGGGCAAGGAGATTGATGAAGTTGAGGAGGTATCGAACGATGTCTTCCTGCGTGAGCCAACAGTATTCGCGGTGGTTGTGGAGGATGTTCTTCCTCGGTGCGGTTCCCCTGCGAGACCGCATCGGCACCACCAGGTTCTGCGCACCTTCGAGGATCAGCTCAATCGCATCCAGCAAGCTGGAAACAGAAGAGACAGAGCCGTCGTCAAATGCATTCAACATGCCGATGCCAGAACAAAATCAAAGCAAAATCGACACACAGATACGGTGCAACGGCGATTCCTTTTTACACGAAATCCGGCATCATGAAACTAAACCGAATTCTCATCAGAACAGTCGCAAACAACGGTAGGATTCCGACATCGAACATCCCAAACAAAGAACCGAATGTAAATTCGCATCGACATTGGATGAAATCCTACCTAAGATAAGGACAAGAAACAAAACGGACGAACGAAGGCATGACTGGAATTAGAACAGTGAAGAACCGCAGTTTGAGGTGAAATCGACATTCAATTTCATACAGGTATCCGCAAACCAAATCGATTCTCATCAAGATTGCCGCAAAACGGTTCGACAGTAACAGCGGAAGTCAGAAACCAGCAACAAATCGTACATTCATATCAGGATCCTATCAAATCCTCGCTGAAATTCCACAACCTAATCGCAAACTTTCGAAGACAAAAGCGCCGAAACGCGCAGATCGCATCGGCGAGATCTAAAAAATGAACCACCACGAATCATCTCCGACAGATACGAACCTGGCGTGAGGCTCCAGGTGCCTGACGAGGCCGCCGCCCTTGGGGACGACGGCCGCGACCTTAGACCGGAGCGCGGCGGCCGGATCGGCGAGGTTCTCCTCCCTGCACAGGAAGCAGACGAGGTCCACCGTGCACACCTTCCCCACGCACACGCAGCGGCCGGCCTCGCCCGGCGAGGAGGTGGTGCCGTCGTCGTCGTCGTCGCAGCAGCTCCACAGGCCGACGGCGGCGTCGCCGGACCTCCGGAGGGCGGAGAGGGCGTCGCCGACGGTGGCGGCGGCGGCGGAGAGGCACCTCAGCGCGGGCTTCCCGAGGCAGAGTTCGGATATCTCATTCGCCAGGAATCCCACTGCCATGCAAAGACGGGTCGAGATGGAGATCGAGATCGAGATCGAAAGGAGAAAGGAAGGTTCTGGAGAGCTGCAATGGAGGGAAAGCTGATTTTAGGTTCGCGAGGTTGGAGGAGGAGACGCGCCGGTATTTATACGGGGGGTGTCACCGGGTATTGCCGGTTGGCAGGTTCGCTCGGCCACGGCAACGACCAGTGGGGCCCGCTGTAATCGTCTGCATGGGCGGTATTGCCGGACAGCACATCACGTGGGGGCTCCCTGACAAGGTAAAGATTACAAAATCAACTCAATTAAGGACCCATTAATTTTATCAATTAAATCCATCGGATTAATTTTAACGGGAAATAACTAAAGTGGACATTAGTTACCCTATACCGGATGATCGGTGTCGACATAGACAATTTTAATAATACATTGAGATTTTAAATTTTTTTATTGATTTTTGAATTCTTTTTTTTTTCCCCTTCTCTTCTCCCTCCTTTAGCCAGTTGCTGATCTCAGATGAAGCTCATCTGCCCCGAGGAGGCTCGAGAGGTTGGCCTCACCTAATGCCTCGTTAGTCCCAATGCAAGGTCGACATCACATAGGTTGGGGGTGAGGCTCATCCTCACTAGTGGCCTCTTGCAAGTTCAATCTCACTAGCCCTCACCTTTGGCCAATTACCGAGGCCTAACGACTGGCTAAAGAAGAAAGAAGATAAGGAAAAAAAAGAAAAAGAAAGAAAATTTAAAAATATTAAGATATAATTAAAAAAATTTAATGTTAATGTTGGCCACATCACATAAGCCTGCTAGTATTCACATTAGTGATTTCCGATTAGAATTGGTCGAATTGATTTAATTGATAAAACGTGAAAATATTTAGGATTCAAGTAGAAAAGTTAAAATTTTATGATTGAATTTGCATAAGTACAATAGGTTTTGAACTTTTTAGATAAATTTTCCATAAAAACCCCACTACCACTTAATTTAAATTGCTTATTTATTTTGGTTTTGCCAGGTTTCGGATTTTTATAGGTTTCGAAAAAACTTGGTTCTCTCTCTACTTAGGGCTTCATTATGTTAGGGCTTCATTATGTTATCTTTACCTCCATCCGTCTTATGATTAGATCTTTGCAATTGGGAGTGAAATTGCTTTGACATGATCACAAAATCATGGATGGCAGATGTCATTAACACCATTCGTCGAGGACATGCATATTTGACGCGCGGCGAGTCTCTAAGAAGAAGTTAACGAACGTTTTCAATGGACATGAATTGAAAGTGTTTCGTGTGTTCGAAGGAAAGATGACTTTGAAATAGAAGAATTTGTCAAAGAATAGAGAGCTTTGAATCGATCGCCAAAGAATTTGGATGAAGAAGCAAATGAATCGCTCGCTTGAAAAGAATTCCCATAAACAATCAATTCATATGGCGATTTTTGCAATCGATGATGCACCTTCTATTTATAGATGGACTAGGATGTAGGAATTAAGGAACCTTTAAATGGGGCAACCTACTCAAATTAAAAAATCTACATAAGCTATGAAATCTAGTCAAATTAGCTTTATTCTTTTATCTTCTTTTTTTGGGGTCTAAAAAGTAGCTTTATTATTCAACTTCTAGAAACTCCATCTTAAATGTCTTCTTCTCATTGGTTCCATTGAATCATATTATGGCTGAAATCTCTATTTGCTCACAAAAAAAATAAAAAATAAAAAGGCTCGATTAATTGATCTGATGAGGTTTCAAGCAGGTTTGTGAGTCTGATTATCTTCAGTGGAGTTTGATGCTCCGACATCAATATATGTACTACATGTAAAACATATGCGATCATTCTCAATATAACCTCAAAGTTCTCGCACAAAAGTTCATTGTTTGAGTCTCTTAAGATAAATTTTATCATTCGACCAAAAAAAAAAAAACAGAGACAAATTTTATCTTTATGGATCAATAAAAAAAAAGTCATAATTTGACAGGATAATGAATTCAATAAAATCTCCCATATCCAAAAAGAGAAGAACCATCTTCTCTATATTGTTTAAAGCTTACGATATTTAAATTTTCTTTATTTAAACACAGGCCGATTCAAGATGCACTTGGATGATTTTCAGTAGAGACATATGGGTATGAATTTTAACGGTGAGGATACGTTCTCATTAAAAAAAAAAAAAAAAAAAAAAAAAAAAGAAGAAGAAGAAGATGTATTAGATTATTGCTAGGAGATATCAAATTTTTAATCATTAACTTTATGTAAAGTTCTCTATACTTTTTCTATATTTATTGACAATAGACTTGAAAGCTGTCTTTACAGATCGTGCAGATGCACGCAAAGGTTTACATATTTCCATTTTTGCATTAATTCAAAAAATATAATCAACCGGTATCATATATAGTAAAGTGTAAAGATAATTCATTTGCAATAAACATACCAAGATTTATATATAGATATATTATATATCTACTAGTCGTGGACATGACTTGCACTGTTACACCAAACAGCCATGAGTATTAAATATACTAGTAGATGTACCAATCGAACTATCCTCTAGATTAGTGAGTTTCGATAAGAGATATTTGTTTTCTGAGAATTTTATTTTTACCATCAATCCACGTTAATCCTCAAAGAGTTTCCAGCTTGTTGATTTTCAAAAATAAATTCATCCAATAAATAAATAAATAAATAATGAAAGAATTTGTATTTTTTGGTAGATAGCTCGTATCTTGAGTGTTAATTATTCTTTCTCCCAGTTAGCGAATATACCCTCTTCGCGCGCGGACGACCCCTCGATGCGCTCGTCGCTCCATGAAAACAACCTGAAGCCGCCTTTGCTCCACAAGTTTGAAAAGTATCTCGCACCGCTCGCCGACGAAGTTTACATGCTATTCATATACACACGGGCTCGCTTGTCAACAGAGCTTATAAGTTCTTCTTCTTCTTCCTCTGAACTAAATCACCAAAGTGGTCTTAACTTTAATGAACAAAAAATTTTGTTGACCATACGTTACCATTTGTTTCGTGAACTTTTGAGTCAAGCACATGCTGTTTTTCCGGTAAACGAATGCACTCCAATGCCACAACTTTCCTCATCAATGATCTAAGCAAATTTGGACTTGGCTTTTTGTTTTGTAATGAATGGAAAGTCCGGCCTGCTGATACTGTGCATGTTGAAATGCACATGTAAGTTGTGTTAATAAAGACTCATATTACGACATTAATATGGTGTATAGCGGTAAATATATCTTAGTTGACTCATAACTTATTAACTTAAACTTTTAGTTAAAGATGGGTTCAACTAGATATATTAACGACTTTGAAGTTGGTCTCCCTCGGACTGAAGGTAGGTAGGGGTTGTGGTGTAGCGATTGAATTTGGTCTCCTTCTTGGTAATCCCTTTGGATGAAGGTATCGACTTTCTGCAAAACAAAATATGCCATGAAGAACCCTTTTTTTAGGGAAGAAAAAAAGAAGAAGAAGAAGAAAGGACACAATGAACAAGAATTAGCTTGGTGTATTGTTAAAGTTCCCACATCATTTGTCTACTCTATGCGTGTGTGATCTCTTTGGCTATAAATTTAGGCTTTTGGACCGAATATTTTCTTTTCCTTTTTTTTCTCTTTTTTTGTTTCACAACTTTGGCCGACAAGGGTGTCGCCGCCCTTGCTTGGATTTGGATGAGGGCCTGAGGCCATCACTTAATCTTGGCAAGGGCGCTGGCCAGGCCAAGCCTCGCCAGGTTCGGGCGGGCAAGTTTTGGTCCACCTTCTTAACCCCAATATTCACCCTTAAATTCATGGCCGCGTAGATATACCTTTTCTCTCTCATTTTTCAATTGATAAGGCACTAGCAATATTCCTTAACGGTCGTATTTTCCATATTCGTGGTCTGTGCACATTCGGAACAGTACTATTTCCTCAAGATATAGTGTAAAATCTTCGAACTTTTCATGGACTTCATCTCCTCTTGGAAACGTTCTTCTTGAAGTAGGGTTTTCAAGTGGCTATTTCAAGAGACGGACCAAGCAGAAAACGAGGGCATTCCTTAGTGGTTTCAGGGTTCCTCACCAAGAAGCAAAGTGTCTCATGACACTGAGGGATGTCCCACTTGTTCAACAAATATACCATTAACGAGCTGACAGAATTGCGTTTCTTATTTTAATATGTCGGTGCCTGCATGTTTCAGTCTCCTAATTTAATACAATATCTTTATTGAGCCTCATCCTCAGCTCTGCTCTCTTGATGTTTTACACCTAGGATACCAAGGTCTGCATGAGACCTAGACAGAGCAGTTTAAGGACTTATTCCGATCCATAAGGCATTCACGTTGAGGAATCGATGAAGTTGAAATTTTTGTCAACTTTGCTACTGCGAATGTACAATTTGTTCACGTCTCTTTTGGCATTGATTTTCTTTTAGCAGCCGTTCGTTTCTTCATGGACCAAAGGACAAACGACATCATTTGCTTTTGGACAAGATATTCCTGGGGAAGATACTGTGATTCTCGACCAGCCCGCGGTGCAATTTGGAGCTGAATTCTCAACCAAATGTTAAGAAGAGAAAACTGAACCTCGCATTGAAGATCTTTTCTCCATAGTAATTTGCAAAGAGACAAGACGGAGAAGCACGAGGAATTCGTGCATTTTGTATATATCTTCCTGGAGTTAATAGAGATTACTTAAATTTTCAAAAGGCGCAAATGAATTTAAGTGCAGCCACATTAAAAGCAACCTTTTGTCGAAACGATAATTCAAATCCTTTTGTGTGGATAGTATACATGGTATGAATGCTTCGATACGAATAATTCAGAGGCTCAGATCGGAAGTGGTAAAAAATAATTCATTGCGATCGAAGATCAATCAATAAAGTTGCATCGTTGGAATGAACATAAAGTCAAAAGCAGTGGGTCAGGGCGCCGCTCCAGGCTACCCAAATCTTGGCGCATCGTCGCCAATGGTCCACAAAAAGCAGTGAGCATTTATAAAATTCATAGAGGTGTCTCAATCGCCAACCAACCACCCACCCAAAACAACAAGAATATTAAAAGTTACAAAGTTTTCTTAATATGGTATTAAGTAGTCGTAAAAGACATTGGATGAAATCGCACATACGCTCGAATAGCACTCCGAAAATACACTCCAAAAATCTATTTTGTCATGATAAGGAGGTTGAGAAAATGATATGAAACGCACCCATTTGAAAATTCCCGATTTGGTTCTTTGACATGACGCGGCACCATTTTTCTTCTTCTTGGTATAACAGTGTAGATTTGATAATCCGCATCACTCAACGAACTTATGAAAAACAAAACCAGGAGAATTAATTGAAAACCATGAGCAGATGAAATCGCTCTAACTCTCCAGATATAGAAGGGACCTCTCTCTCTCTCTCTCTCTCTCTCTCTGCCCTCTGGGAAATATACGGCCCACGAGAAAAACGAAAGGCTAGCGATTGCAGAGGCCGCGTCATCGATGCCGACCCGGGCCCGGCCGTCATTATTTCTCCCGCACCCGTAAGTCCGTACACGAAAACCCGCCACACAAAACCTATCCGGGCAGGCAGCGGAGAGACGACCGATTCGTGTCTGTCCCGAAGTGCCCACTTATGGTTCTTTGCCCCGTGGGATTCGTGGGATCTTGCCATGATCGGAAAGATGTGGCTCGTGCGGGACGAGACGAACACCGCAGTAGTACCACGTTCGCCGTGCGAAACCGTACCTGCAAAGTCAAATCGCGCGACCACAGGATTGGTCGGATGTAGTGACGTGTTCTTGAGACTTTGGCACATTCAGCTTGGATCATCTGAATTGATCGGGGCCTTTCGCTAGCGATGTGATCGCGCCGACTACAAAAATAGCATCCTCATAAAAAGTCGTAAGGATGAGCATGGTTGCAAAAGAAAAACGAGAACCATCGATTCTCAGTCGGTCCAATTTTAGGTTTTGAGATGTATGTGATAGGTTACTTTAGAACCTATTCCAATGATTTCGGATTTCAAGTAGAATCGAAAATCGATAATTTAGGACAAGTCTTTGTATTTTTCATGTTTTATATCTTCACGCAATCCTATGACATTTTATGACTTTTAATAATTAGTGTGCAATTTGAAATCAATTGTCTAAACTTTTATCTTCGATTATATTTATGAGTGAGATTTTTGCTTTGTTAATTTTTTTATAATTTTCATGTGTCTAAATATGAAATGTAATCAATAGATTTTAGCAAATAGTAGTTATTAGAGGTGATGATTTATTTATGTAATCGCTCAATCAAAAGTATAAGTGAAATCTGAATAGACCATAATACCAATCGAAACCGTAACGGGATAAGTTCTAAATTCCTGGATATGCAAGATGGGTTCTAGATTTTAAAAATTAGAAAACTTGTTTTGATGGGTGAATTTTAGATTTTGAGTGGAATCTAGACGGAATTTGAAACTGATCACTCCTAAAATAGTGTATAATAACGATTCGAGGAGATAGGAACCTGATAGGGTTGAAGAGAGATTGAGATTTGGACGGCCCCACGCTTAAAGCGTAAGATGAGCATATGAGGCTTGCATGGGATGCGAATTATGCGGATATTAGATGCGATGGAGAGTAAAGTGCATTGAAATTGGGAAGTGTGGAAATTAAATTGCTTGGAAGGAAGAGTAATACGAAATCGAAAGTTAGATCTCGATCTGGGAGAGAAGTGTGGGTCTTTTCGAAGTCCTATCTATCGTATTTTGATGCTCAGACTTGTGAGTTTACTTGAATTGAGAGACCCAACTTGACAAGTGCATGTTAGTAATCAAGCCATAAACACATAAGGTTCAGTTGATTTCAAACCTCAAGCTATATATATTGTTGAAGCATCCTACAACTGTGTACATGGTTTATATGCTTTTGATTTATATGTTGTCTCCATCCACCTATTAGCAGCTTAACCTTTTTGGGTCAGCCACTCTAAGTTGGTATTAACCCAATTTTTGCTCCGATTTATTTTGTGCATGCAGTCTCCCGTTTGTCAAATTCCACTCGTGTTCTTTAATCCGTCTTACACGTGAAACGTGATGTTAATGTATTCAACATTTGTCTAAGGAGGATTGTATGTTCTTTATATCCACGTGATCTCCTTTCACCTATTAGTTGAAGCTTTTGGATTAGTCCGCCGCGATCGCACATATAATTTTCCATATATGCCCACTCGATCTAGCTTGGTTGCCCATCACTATGCAAACCCGAAGGTCGCAATATGCAAATCTAAACTAGTACTATTTTTTTTTTTATTAAGCAAATGGCTTTAGTGGAAGTTATGACATTACTTAAAGGGTCCTTAAAGTTGATCAATCGATGAAATTATTTGATAAGTCACTCTCTTGAACTTGAGATCATAAAAGGTTGCGTGGGCAAGACAATGTCTACATGAAATATTTGATAAGTCGCTCTCCTGAATTTGTTCAAGTCCAACCATAAGTATCCTTCCGTGCGAATGAGAAGAAAACATTTGTCAAGGAGATTTTCTCGCGAGCTTTTTTGGGGGGGGGGCGGCGGCGGCGGCGGCGAAGTAGACTACCGACCATTCCAATTGTCTAGATTGCTGGAACATAAAAAATGAATTTATTGATCAATCCGTTTTCGTTGTGACGAGGATTTTGTGCGATCCTTATCGGTTGAAATGTTTTTTTATATAAAAATGAGAGAAAAATATAATGAAAATTCTAAAACTTATCGCAAAACAAAATGGCCCAATGGCTTGCTGTTTTTATCTTGAAAGTTGTTTTTCTTAGATTAGGAATGATATGTGTTATTTTTAACAATTGTTCGTTAAAAATATCTCGCATTATTTGACGACAGGGTTTACATACCATTCATATAAGCATAGGCTTGCTTGTCGACAGAGCTTATAAGTTTTAATTTTTTTAGATTGGATATTCTTACATGATATTGGACCCACATTTAACCTTAGTTTATTTCTCTCGTACGACATTTCACTGATCAAATAACGTGTCATTCCTAATCTGGAAAATATTGTACATTATTTGTCAACAAAGCCTTTTATCTTTAAGTATAAATGTTTCAATTGGACACTCTAACAATCGCCGCATGCAAAGTGACATTCTTGCACAAGCACTAAATCACCGAAGTGGTCATTTAACTTTTGTGAATGAATATCTTTCTCGACCATATGTTGCCATTTATTTTGTGAACTTTTAGTCAAACTTATGCTGTTTTTCGGGTCAACGAATGCGCTCCACTGCCACAGCTTTCCTCGTCAATGATCTAAGCAAACGTGGACGTGGATTTTGATTTGTGATGAATTGAAAGTCCTATATAGTGATGTCAATTGAAAACATTTTATGAAGCATGTTGAGATGCACATGTGAGTTGTATTGATAAAATATCACATCGATAAATTAGTGTGGCGTATAAAGGTAAATAAATCATAGTAAGTTCTTTAATAAAGATGGATTCAAATGGATATGTTGATGGGTTTAAACTTAATCTCCTCTCGGCATTCTCCATGGGAAAAGTACTAAAAAAGTTTAAGTCTATTATATTTGTTCCAATTCCGTTTTAAACATTTCAATTAGATCAATTTAGTCGTAAACATTTTTATATTGATACAAATTCAGTCCATTCAGTCAATTTAGGCTGAAAAGTACTAACGGGGACATCGGCTGGTCGATATGGCATGGCTGACACTAATGTGGACATTTTTAATATATTTTTTAAATTACCTTTTGATTTCTTTTTTTTTTCTTTTTCCTTCACCTTGTCTTTTTTTTTTTTCTTTTTTCTGGTGGCCATTGCCGACCATCGACCATAGCCATGGCCAATGAGGGTTGGCCTCACCTAGGTGAGGTTGCCCTCGTCAGCCACAGGCAACGATCGACCTCGTTGGGCCGAGGCTAGGTGAGGGCAAGTGCCAATCGTCCGAGTGAGAACCCCTTGCTAAATTTGGCGAGGCCAACCCTCACCTAGGTTGGAGTGGCCTTGTCACGCCTTGCCTAAGCGAGGGTTAGCCTCCATAAGCCTTGCCTAGGCAAGGGCAAGGTTTGACCAGCCTTGCCTGGGCAAAATGTGGCAAGGCCGCCCCGGCATGGTAAGGCTGCCTTGGCCTGGGCGAGGGTCGGTCTTGCTAGATCTGATGGGGGGGCCTCACTTGGCTGGTGCTTGCCTTTGGCTCATTGAGGTCGACCTTCACCTGTGGCCAGTGATGGCCAATGGAAAAAGAAAAGGGGAAGGAAAAAAATAAAAGAAATTTAAAAAATTATTTAAAAATTTAATAAATTTATAATATTATTTAAAATGTCTACATCAACATTAACCGTGCCATGTGTCGCGACCAATTTTTCGGGTGTGAACCACCTAGGGTTTGGCTAATGGATTGTTAAGCCTGGACTTAACTCGGACTCTCCCAAGCCCATACCAATTCGCGACTTAGGTTCAAGTTCTTAACATGCAATTGATTTTCAATTAGGAGTCGCCACTAATCTATTTTTGGTGGGTCGATTAGAAACCCAAGTAAAGTAACGGGAGGTTTACTTTACTCCTACGAACCAGAGATACGGGTACGGGAACTTGGTTACATTAGATTTCTCTAATGCCCTTTCGGTATCATTCTTTTATTTTGAAAATGTTTTGTGCAATTTGGATTGATTTTAAATCTATCTCTCTAACATATGAGGTGATCATGCGGGTGCGCAAACCACCAATTTAACACTCAAGAAAGTGATGAATAAATTACGAGACTTACCTTATAGCAACGAAAGCATCTGCAATGTTAGATCGTAATTCAAATCACCAACCCTAGATATGATTTCTAATTAATGCGCAATTTCTTTTTTTTTTCTTTTTCACTTATTTAATGAAAATCATGCAATATGCAATGCAATATTAATTAAATGACCTAATTCTAATGACATGCAATTTTTAATTAAATGGACTTAATAACAATCTCTAAACGACATGCATTTCATGAACCTAATTCTATATGACATGCACATGATTTTTATTTTTTTAATAAGCATGCATCTATCATAATATGCAATGACGTGCAAAGAATGCCCTATTTCTATTTTCTTTTCCTTTTTCTTTTATGAAATTCGAAATTAAAATTGCCAAATATAAAACGTGCAATTTAGATTAAAAAAAAACTAACATCCTAACTGAACACTTTTTTTTTTTTTTGGATTTTTATTTAAGGAATTCGAAATAAATAAATTTCCTATTCTAAACATGCAAAATAACCTTAAAACAAGTAATATTCTAACATGAACCTAATCTAACTCAAATATATATTTTTTGGGTTTTTCTTTTACGGGAGCAATCAAATAGAAGCATCAAGAAAGCACGGCACCAAATCAAGCAAGATATCATCCATGTCCATTTAATTTTTGGGAAATAAATTGACGAATCGTATCTCGCATGAGATCGGATTGGCCAATTTTAAAATAAAATCACGAATCGTATCTCGAGCGTGAGATCGGATTGGTGATTTTTCCGTACGATTGTGGGTCATATTTCGAGCGTGAAATCGGACCGTCAATCATATGTACGTTGCGAAATTAGGAAGATTTCCCAATTTAAAAGGCTAATCGATATTTTGTGGATATGATGGTGTCATTCAAATATTCATACGAGATAATCCCATAAATTAGGCAATAAGGATAAAATCGAATTAAAAGAGATTCTTACCTAATATTTGGTGCCACGTGGATCACGTTGTCGAGTTCGGACGAACGACGGATGGCGGTAGCCTGCGTATGCTCGCCTCGTTGGCTGCTGCTGTACGATGGGGCTCGCGATTGCAACTCGAATCACGCGCAACAAAGGTTCTAGCTCCGCGAGTAGTCACAAATTGTGATTGGTCCAACAATCTACACGTAAACTTCGAGAGGCGACCTGCAAAATAATAACTTTCGTCGTGGTGGTGGCCTGCGGCAATACAGGGATCGTCGGATCAGCAAACGTGCTGGTGAAGTTCGCCTGGACTATTCAATGACGCACTTGGATTGTTACAAGGACATGGTGCTGATGTGGGAGGAACGTCCAGGGGCTGCCACTTGCTCCGGATTCACCAAAAGTCCTGCTAAAAAACTCTACACGTGATAGAATGGCCAAGTGGCTCCAAATTTATAAGTGTGCGAAATCCTCCCCTTCAATGTATGCGTCCTCCTTTACACAAAGAACGTGTGCCCTTCTCTTGCGCAGATTTTAGTGACTCGGATGTTTGCTGAATTTTGGTTTGCCAATGTAAGCAGCAATGGCAGCAGCTTCAAACAGGCGATGTCGGGATCAATAAGAGTGTCGGCTCATCGGCAGGGCTGGACAGCGGAGCGGCGGGGCTCCAATGTCAAGGTCTCGGACATGGATCAACACCAACCGTCGCGTTAGTCGGGCCCAAGCTTTATTCATATGAAGATGACGTAGCTGTGCAGGGCTTCTCGGCAAGGTGGCAAAGGACGCTAGGGAGACTTTGACCAATGACAAACTTGGCCAGTTCCCAAGTTCTTTGCGAATTCTGCAGGTCTTGTAATAAACCTCCTTGATTATCAAACTTTGACCATGAGGATGTGCTATTGAAGTGAAAACCACCATGCACGTATCACTCACGAACAGTTGCGACAGAAAGTGCTCGGAGATCTTCAACGAGGCAGCAACTTCTCAGCTTCGAAAGGCAACAGTGAGTGACAGCGAGGATTCTAATGACGGTGGTGAGGATCGGTGGAGGCACGGCCTTGAGATTTTTGGCCGCAAAGTACTCGGCCGTGGACTCTCTCTCTTCTTACGTGTATCGCTCAATAGAG
Source organism: Eucalyptus curtisii (assembly GCA_017140595.1). NCBI lineage: Eukaryota > Viridiplantae > Streptophyta > Magnoliopsida > Myrtales > Myrtaceae > Eucalyptus > Eucalyptus curtisii. The sequence continues at coordinate 9,314,582 of CM029497.1, forward strand.
TTGCCGACCCCCACGATTTCTCCCTTCTATTCTCTCTAACGCGTGTGTTCACTAGATTGCGTAATGCCGTGTATTCAATGATGATGTGGCTCCAAAATTTTGTGATTGTTGATCACCACCAGACGAGGGGTGCATGCTGCTACTTTATCATCGGAGAGGATCGCGACAAAGCTGGCCGTTGTCAATGCAATGGACGATTGGCAGCAGGGTCGGCGTCCAGGCACGGCCACGAACTTGACAAATTCATGGCCGTGAAGGGGTTTCAACCGTGACTTGTTCAGCTCTCGCGAACGTGCCCTCTCTCAATCGTCCCTTCTCACGTGTGTCTCTCTATGCTCTCAGAATTGTGGCCCTCCCTTTTGTCTATAGTGCGCCCATCTTTTATAGGTCAAGGACGTGACCGAAATTTCCCGGCCTATAATTTATTTCTTTCCTTTCTTGTTTTGCTCCAATGGACGCACAAAATCCTGTCTGGGAGCATCCATGATATATATTGAAATTCCTTTTCCTTCCTCACCCTTGCGTATCATGCATTTGTAAGCCAATTTTTCTTTATTTCCTGTTTCTTTTCTTTTCCAGCTCACATATGAAATCTACCATGAAATATTTTCGCTTCAAACATCAATATATCACTCAAGATATGCCTCACGTGCGATATCTCCTCTTGATATTTCATATTTAAACTTCCAATCTTCAGTAAAATATATCACTTAATATATAAATCACGTGAATATATGATATATTTACCGAATATTAGAAGAATAATATGAATCATTTCTGAAAATACCGAATTGTCAACTCGTAAAATTGAAACTCATCCGACGATGATCAAATGCAAAAGTGATAAACAAATGAATTAGTGCAACTAAAATTATATGCTATGCAATTAATATTTTTTCAAGGATAAAATTAACCCCTAATTTTTTAATGCAATAAATGACTAAACTGGTCGCCAAAATTTAGGTGTCAACACCATGTTAGCCGGCCGGCATCCACATTGGCAATTTTCAACCTAAATTGGCTAGATGAATTGAATTGGTACAAATGTGAATAGATTTTATGATTAAGTTGGTCTAATTAAAAAGTTTAGGATTGAATTGGTACCAACAATAGGTTTAGGACTTTTTGGGTACTTTTCTCCATTCTCCACTAATGAAAGTATTGGACTTCTACCATGTGTTCTCAATAAATGATATCGGATTTTTATGGTTCGATAAGGGAGAAGACCTAACAATGAGCTTGCACAAGCACATGAGGAGGAGACTGTTAAAATGTTTGTGTATTTATTAGTTTAAATTTTTGAGTGAAGATGTGTTGTTAGCAGATGAATCTCTGGATTGATTGACAATCCTTCGCAACACGTAATTATCCAAAGGAACCCCAAAGGGGAACAATCCAAGAAGTGAATTATACCATTTTCAAGAAATTTTAAAGCAGCAAATTAGAAGAATATACGAGAAAACTTTTAATGCAAAACAAAATATGCCATGGAGATTTGTCTTTTTCCCCCCTTCTCCAGAAGGACAATCTTAACAAGTATTAGTTTAGTGTATTGTTAAAGTCCGGCATCGTTTAAGTGCTCTTTATATACACGTAATTTTGCGCAAAATTTAATATGATATTAAAATCAGGCTCTTTACCACTTTATTCCTGTATGAGCCCCATTTGTCAAATTCCATGTGTTATTTCTAATCACAGGTGTTTAAATTCCTTATAGGTCGTGTTTTCTATAGACATTCTAGCAGTATTATTTCCTTCCCATTAAATTATCAAAATATCGAAATGATCGTCTTGCACTAGGGTTTTCCAGTGGCTATTTCAAGGGACGGACCAAAGCTGAAAACGAGGGCAATCCTCCCGAGGAATCAAAATGGTTGAAATTCTTGTCAACTTTGCTTCTGCCAAAGTACAATTTGTTCCCGTCTGTTTTCGCATTGGTATTCTCCAGCAGCCGTTCGTTTCTTCATTGACGAAAGGACAAAGGACATCGTTTGCTCTTGGACAAGAATACAATCTTGTGGAAGAAGATACTGTGGATTCCCAACCAGCTCGTGGTGCAAATTGTAGCTGAATTCTCAACCTAATATTAGAAGAGAAACTCAACCTCGCGATGATCTTTTCTCCATGTTAATTTGCAAAGAGACAAGAAGGAGAAGCACGAGGAATTCGTGCAATTTGTGCATATATCTTCCTGAAGTTAGTAGAGACTAAAATTTTCGGAAGGTGCAAATGAATTTAAGCGCAACCATGTTAATAGCTACCTACCTATTCAAAACGATAATTTAGCTCCTTCTGCATGGATATTATACATAATATGAATGCTTCGACGCGAATAATTCAAAGACTTGGGATCGGAAATGGGTGATGTTGTTGATCGTTAAAATAGCAAGGGGTCGGGAAAGTTTTATATCGAAATCAGACAAAATGAAATGTTTTACTATGAATAGAAATAGTTCGTTGTGATAGAAGATCAATCAATGAAGATGCATCACCGGAATGAACGTTAAAGTTAAAAGCAATAAGGCTAGGGTGTCGCTCCACACTACTCAAATCTCGACCCATCGTCGACAATGGCTGACAAAAGAGCGATGACCATCTATAAAACCCACAAAGGTGTCCCGATCGCCAATCGATCATCCAAAAGAGTGGGCTTAAGGATATCAAAAGTTACTATAAGAATAATCAAATAATAAATTACACATTCATCTGACAGTTTAAATTTTTAGAACATTGAACAGTGATGTTATATAATCTCCAATAATGGGTGGGAGTGTTAGAATATCTAAAATGCACCCATCTGCTTGAACAACACTTGGGAAATACACCCAGAACTTATCCTATCATGATAAAAAGAGGTCGAGAGAAATCGATAGGCATCGCACTTAATTGAAAGTACTCAATTTTCGATTTTTTAACATGACACATCATTTTTTTTTCCTTTGGATAACAGTGTAGATTTGATAACCCACATCTCTCAACCAACGCAAAAAATAAAAATAAAAAATAATAATTGAAAACCATGAGCAGATAAAATGGCTCCGTCCCCCCGGGGAAATATCCGGCCCACGAGAAGAACGAAAGGCCAGCGATTGCACCTCCGTACACGAAAACCCCGCCACACAAATCCAATCCAGGCAGGCGGCGGGGAGACGACCGACACGTGCCGGGTCCCGACGCGCCCTCTCCCCTCTCCCTCCCTGCGCGTCTCGACCGCGTACGGTCCGTCGCCACGTGGGGATCGTGGGATCTCGCCGTGGTCGGAACGATGTGGTCCCGTGCGGGTCGCGACGAAACGAGTCCCGACGAGACGACGGGAGATAGCTCTTGCTGGCGAGCCGCAGAAGTACCACGTTCGCCGTGCGAAAACGTACGCGGGAGTCGAATCGCGCGACCCCAATGATTGATCGGATTTGTTGACGTGTTAATTTGAGAGTTTGGCACGTCATCTGTGACTTGATTGCGGCCTTTCGCAAGCGACGTGATCGTGCCCACCGGGAAAATATCATCCTCGGAGTAACGAGAACCACCGATTCTAACTTTATGTTTTTTTTTCTTTTTATTCATTTCACAACATTCAATTATAAATATATAATTTGAAACCACTTTCTATTTTCGATAATGTCTATAATTAAGATTTTTGTTTTGTTAATTTTTCATAATTTTCATTTGTCTAAACATGAAATGTGATCTATGGATTGTAGAGAATTATGGTCATTAGAGATGATGATTTATTATAATAGTTCAATTAGGAGTATAGGTGAAACTTGAGTAATCTAGAATCAATCCTGAAACCCGTGATAAAGATAGGTTTTTGGGTTTTAAAAATTTAATAACTTGTTTCGACGGATAAGTTATACATTTCAAGTGAAATTTAGACGGAAGTTGGAACCACTTAGCCTAAAATACTATACGACGATGATTTGTTTCGATTTCAAGGGATAGGAACCCGGTAGGGCTGGAGGGTGATCCAGATTGCTAGACAGTCCTCGATCGGAGCGTAAGATGAGCAGATGAAGCTTTTATGGAATGCAAATTCTACAAAAAATTAGATGCGACGGAGAGTATAGTGCACTGAAATTAGAAAGTACGTGCAAATTGATATGCACGGAAGGAAGAATAATATGAAATTGAAAGTTAGATTTCAATATGGGAACGATGTGCGTGTCTTTGAAGTTCTATTTATTGTTTGTGGATGCTCGGACTTTCAAGCTTTACCTGAATTGAGAGACCCAACTTGATGAGCGCATGTTAGTATTCAAGCCATAAACTCTTAGGTTGCGTTTGACAGTCAGGATAAAATTCAGGATAGGATATGATTTATCTTATCCTACGCGCATCTTCGTCAGTGACAAGATAAAATCGGATATAAATGGGATTTATATCTCATGGAGGAAGTGGGATAAATGTGGATAGAATTCTTAATATCCATAATAGGAAAGTTATTTTTATCGAATAGCAAACTTATTAAATTAACAAAATTGAAATTATATTTCAATATAAATAATATATGAATTATAATTTAAGAAATTAAAAATAAAAAATAGAAATGTATTTTTAATTAATCTTATTTTAATTTATATATTCAACTTTAATTCTATCTTATAATAAACATTCAATCTATACATTAATATTTATATTTATTATATATTTTAAGTATTTTTGTATTTTAGGTATGTTAGTACACTTTACTATTTGATAAAATTTTATTAAAGAATGATGAAAGGGGAAAAATGAAATAATAAAGAAAATAATATAAAAAAGAGGAAAAATAAAGTAAAAATATATTAAGGAATAGTGTTACGAGAGATTTTCACCATCTCCGTCTCGTGAACATTTAGGTTCATTTAACCATTACAACGCCTCCCGGGGAGGTCGGGAGTTAAGCCCTCGCAACTTGCGTTGCGGGGACCGGATCATTAGGTGATTTAAGCCGTCGGGGTGGTGGTTTTAGGGGGGAACCGGTGCTGGGCAGTTTCCTCTTATCACAAAAAAAAAAAAAAAAAAAAAAAAACATTTAGGTTCATTTATAATGATATGTCATTTATATCAAAAAAATGTACATGATATGATGTGAATATATCCGACTTTAATACTACGATTCACTAGACATGATATAAAAAAATCTCAGAAATTTATATCCTATCATATCTAATTATATCCTGATTAAAAATCCAGACGACCAAACGTAGTCTTAAAGCTCAATCGATTTTAGAGTTCAAGCTATATTTATCATTAAAGCATCCTATGTATGCATGCATGATTTATATACTTTTAATTTACATGTTGTCTCCATCAACTTATTAGCAGCTTAAGTTTTTGGGTCGACCACTCTAATATGCTGTAAAACTCATGGTTTCTACTACAGTTTATTTCGCACATATGGCCTCCCATTCGTCAAATTCCACTCGTGATCCTTACTCTGGCTTACACGTAAAAGCCTAAAAGGCAGTGTCAAAATATCCAACATTTGTCTACAGAGGAGGGTTTATATGTTATTTATATCCGCATGATCTCACTCTACCTATCGTGCAGATTTTTTTTTTCATATTTGTCCATCTAATCCGACCTAACTGTCTGTCACTACTCAAATCAGATCAAGACAAGCGAACCTAATCTAGTACACTCATGCAAATGGCTTTAGTGGAGGTTAGGAAATTACTTAAAGTGCCCTTAAAGTTGATCAATCGATGAAATTATTTGATAAGTCACTCTTCTTGAACTCGAGATCGAAAAAGGTTGCGAGCGCAAGACAATGTCTACATTTTTTGATAGGTCGCTCTCTTGGATTTATTCAAGTCCAGCCACAAATATCTTTTCGTGCGAATGACATGACAACATTTGTCAAGGAGATTATCTGGAGAGATTTAGGGGGCGAAGTAGACCACCGACCGTTCGAATTGTCTAGATTCTTGGAACAAAAAAAATGTATTGAGTGATTGAACCGTTTTCATTATTATAAAGGATTTTGTGCGATCTTGTCGGTTGAAATGTTCTTTATATAAAAATCAAAGATAAGTACACTAAAAATCTTAAAATTTATAGAAAAACAACTGCCCAATGACTTGTTGCTTTTATCTTAAATTTTTTTCTTATGATATCATTCTTTCTTTTATCTATTTGTTTAACTTTCTACTATATATATATATATATATATATATATATATATATATATAATATGGCGAAGTAATAAAAAAATTGTTTTTTTAGCCAAAAAAAAAAAGTCATGCCGGTATTTTTCATTAGCCAAATTGTAAAGTTAATGAAAAAGGGACTTGATTGCTCCAATTTGACAAATTTTATGATCTAATTGCACTTTCTTTCATAACAAGTTTGAAGACTCTTAGCGCACATATCCTATAAAAATAAAAGATAAATTCCTATAAATATAAAATTCTATCCCACCTATAGTGTATGTTATGAAGTATATTAGATATTTTACAACTAAAAGCTCATTGAAAGAGTAACTCTTGAACTATAAAGCTTGCAACACCAAGCAAAATGTAGGAGTGATCGATTTCAGATTGGATAGGCTCTCTCAAGGCCGGTTTCCAATTTTTAGGACCGGAAATCAACCCTGGTTAATCCAAGACTCAGGCTAGGACCGCACCAGTCAATTCCAGGGTCAACTAGGGAACCGGCCTATCCCCCAAATGCTCATCAACTACTGGCAAAGAAACAGACCTGGAGCAGGTCATTCAAATGTTCACCCACGATGTCAAAATGACAAGAAGCTCAAAAAATGCTGGGGAAGCAGCATCGCTGAAGCGCACATTTCGCATGACTATGGTACATACGAAGGAACGTCAAAGGGGCAGAAGCAATGAGTAAAGAGATCAGCGAACGAAAAACTGAAGAAAAAAAAGAAGGCAGGACTCGAGAAGAATGGTATGGTGGTGGGACCGGAGGACGGTGCTGATGCTACTCCTCTAATCATTTGAACCCTATGCCATCAATACTCGGTCATCAAGTCGTACAAACGCCGGCAGAGAGAGATGTCAAGATTAGAGGTGAACTGATTCGAAGCTCCAGAACTTTGAAACCAAGAACTAGACCAGTCCCTATGTGACCGGCCGGTTAAGGCAAGTTCAGGTCATTTCTCGTGTTGAATTGACCAAATGGCTTAGTCCTAAAACGTGAAATCATTATTCCATAGGTCATTTGTGAAGGGAATATCACATGTCAATTTGAAAAATCTTCCATATATTTATCACACGGTGCACCCTCTCTCTCTCTCTCTCTCTCCCTCCCTCCCTCCATTTATAAAATAGAGGATCTTCTCTTGAGATTGAGTACACAGAAAGAGACATAAGGAACAAAAAACCTGTGGTTCATCGCGAATTGAACGCGACCTATTTCTTCATGCCTATATATATTTTCTAGTAGACCCTTAGAAGAAAAAAAGAAAACTAAACCAAACCAAATCGGACCACAAACTCAATAACTTTCATTTCAAATCATAATGTATGAATTCGACCTAGAAAACCATAGAACGGCCCTCAAACATCTGAATCAATTTCATCCCCCCGCCACCAGACCCTTTGCCTCGGCGGCCCACGTTCATCCAAATTTGATCCGAACGACTCTTGATAGCCCACCGTTTTGTTCATGTTTTAGAAGATTTCGAGAGTGCCCCTTAATTTTTGCTCTCTCTCCCTTGGGCCTGGATTTGGGCCACATAACTCAGGCCCAATGGGCAGTCAAACGGAGTGGTCAACGACATGTTTGCCGGATTCTGTGTGGGACTGGGGTTGTGCACTTTTTTATTTTATTTTTTGAATTTTTAATTCCAAAAAAGGAATAAAAAAAATTCAATAAATGGGGTAGAAGAGGATGTGGAGATGACTGGGAGTGGGATAAGACGAGATAGCCGGCTGACTCGGATCAGCGTCAAGTGTCACATCCGCTTCTTGTGGATAAGGCCACTTTTGATCAGTTCCTCGTACTCCTAAAACAAAAATAATTTATTACCAAAAAAAAAAAATTGCTGCTATTGCTTTTATATATAAATAATATTTTTCTCTGTCAGATCAACATTCGAGATAACGCCCCCCCCCTTTTTTTTTTTTTTTTTTTTTAAATATTTCTATTTTTTTTCTCATTTTTAACCAAAAAAAAAAAAAAAAAAAAAAAAAAAAAAAAAAAAATTATCGAGCTAGAAAACTTTTTCCCTATGATTTCAAGAGATTGTTTGTATCAATTCATTTTTTACTCAAATCTAATTTTTTGTCGGTCTTTCGATCATTTTATTGAGCCGGAAATGTAAGCTTAATTCATACTTATAAGCGAACTCGTTGAAAATCCTCAAATATTTTCAATAAGTAAATTATCCAATCAAACATCATATTCATATGAGCAATTCGTGCAATTTCAATCGCTTTGATTACAAGAAAGCAAACCGACACGGTTAGTCCGAGAACAAACGACCAAACATAGCCCTCACTCCTCCTCAACCTCAGGTAAGGCCTCATCACCATCTACACAAACGAACAAAAGAAGATTAGTTTACACGTGGCCTGTTGTCATTGGGCCCACCATTCCGGATAACGTTCCCACGTCGTCCCCCTCCCCCCAACCATATATAAATACGCACCGCAAGATGGACAGATCTCCACCATCATCATCAATTCATCCGATCTTCTTCAAACCCACTGTTTCATCGATTTCCAGGGTTGATTCCAAGTTCCGTCCAAGTTCGAGTTCTTGTTCTTTCTGTGGGAGTTTGATCGTGGTATTGCGAAAAAGGGAAGGAAAATGCTGGGGATATTCAAGAAGGGCCTGGCTCACCCGCCGCAGGAGCTCAACAGCCCGCACCCGCTGCAGGCCGCGGCAGCGGTGACGAGGGAGCCTAAGTTCCCGAGGGAGATCTTGGAGGATTTCCTGGCTACCCATCAGTCCGGCGGCAGCAGCAGCAATGCCTTCTCGGTCAGCTTCGAAGACGGCGCCCTGCTCGCTTACGCTCGCCCCGAGAAGTCCTACTCGGTCCATCAAAGGTTAATCTCTCTCTCTCTCGTGCGAGCGAGCAGTAAATTTAGAATGATGCACATTGGAAAGAGCAAGAATATAAATGTGACGCCTTCATAATGTGATTGATGGCAATTCCCCTTGAAATTGCTTTTAAGCAAAGCTAGAATTGCAGATGAATTCGAAGTATAGTCAACGTCGTGTCTTGTGTCATGCTCATAAGGAGTCTACTTCTGTCTTAGCAAATGCAAAACGAGTCTTTCTAAATCGAAGCTTTTCGACAAGCGAATTCTGAAATGGGAAGTTCCTGAATTTTGAGCTGAATGTGCTTTTTGGTCTTTCTGGGCAGATTGTTCTGCGGCATGGACGACATCTACTGCATCTTCCGGGGCAGCCTGAACAACCTATGCAGCCTCATCAAGCAGTACGGCCTAAACAAGGGCGCGAACGAGGCCATGCTCGTGGTCGAGGCCTACCGGACCCTCCGTGACCGGGGCCCGTACCCGGCCGACCAAGTCCTCAAGGACCTGGACGGCGGCTACGGCTTCGTGCTCTACGACGGCAAGGCCAGGACCGTCTTCGCCGCATCCGTAAGCTCCTCAACAACATTCAATTCTGTTCATTTTAGCAAAAAAAAAAAAGAATTTCTTTAAATCTGAAATTTTTTCCAATTCTTGATGATGAATGTAGGGAGCGGAAGAAGGGGTGAGGCTGTTCTGGGGGATTGCAGTAGACGGCTCTCTAGTGATCTCGGACAACTTGGAGGCCGTGAAAGGGAGCTGTGCCAAGTCGTTTGCTCCATTCCCAGCAGGTTCGCATGTTGTAAATATTTTTCAATAATTAGAAAAATCAAGAGATTAACGGTTCAAATTATTGAAAATGTTTTGAAAAAAAAAAGAGAGAATATGCTTAATAGTTAAATTACTGAAATTAGGTTCTTTTTATTTTTTATGTTAGAGAATATGCTTAATAATTAAAATTACTGAAAATATCTTTTAAGGTTTGTGTACTTTAAATATCTTTCAGTAATATAGAAAATCGCGATATTAATGATTCAAATTGTCGAAAATGTTCTGAAAAAAAAGGAGAGAATATGCTTGATAATTAAATTACTGAAAATGGGGTTTTTTTTAAAAACTTTTTTATTTTTATTTTTTGTGGGGCAGGATGTATGTTTCATAGCGAGCATGGATTGATGAGCTTTGAACATCCGAGGAACAAGGTGAAGGCGATGCCAAGGATCGACAGCGAGGGAGTCATGTGCGGGGCCAATTTCAAGGTCGATGTCCAGTCCAAGGTTCACGCTATGCCACGTGTCGGGAGTGAAGCCGATTGGGCAATTTGGGGCCAAAATGCATTATAATAATCCCTTAGGAAGAAACCTATTTTAAGCAAAGATCGAAAGTTCGATTCTGCCTTTGTAATTTTCTTTTTTCAATTTCCTGTTTGGATTTCTCGTTGTTATTTCTTTTTCTTTTTCTTTTCTTATTTTCACTCTCGAGCTGACTTTGGTGGGTTTCCCATTGGCAAAGTTGCACGTCTTTGCTGCTTATGTACATGTTTGACCCTTAACAAAAATAATAAAAATTATTTGAATTTGGGAGCGAAAATTCGCTTGTAGAACATGAACTTAATTTGTTTATATCTGAAATTTCGGTTTTCATCATATATCATCTTCATTGGAAGGTGTAATTGGGATTCCCTAGTTTTCATCTTTTTATATTTGTCGTGTTCAATTTGTTCGGTGCATTTATTTCATCGCTTCAAATTGTCCAATTGACTACATACCGCCCGATTCTTGATGAACAGCTTTTGGGTTACTGAGCAATTTGATTCAACTTGCATGTGGCAATCACCCAATTTTTGTTGGTTCATTTTCTCGAGAGATCAATGGGGATTGTGATAAGAGACTGAAGATGGACTATGTTCTTTGACATGGTCTACTCAACTTTGCTGCTTACATTTTAATTTTTCTTGCATTTCTACACATCAACTTTACAGAGTATCAAGAAGATAAAGTGAGAAAAATGAATAAATCATTCCGAAAGCAAGAATGATCTTATGATAGCCAAAACGAGAATAAACAATCAGGAAGGTTTCCGCACTACATTTCAACTTGTCTACCCAATGATTATCTCAAGAGATTTAGGGGCCGAAGTAGACCACTGACCATTCGAATTGTCTAGATTCTTGGAACATAAAAAATGTATCTAGTGATTGAACCGTTTTCATTGTGATAAAGGATTTGGTGCGATCTTGTCGGTTGAAATGTTTTATATATAAAAATCAAAGATAAGTGCACTAAAAATCTTAAAATTTGTAGGAAAACAACCACCCAATGGCTTGCTACTTTTATCTTAAAAAATTTTCTTACGATATCATTCGCACAATTATATCATCAAGAGTTGGAACCCCAAAAAAAAAAAACAGACACCCACAAAAAGAAAAAAAGAAAAGAAAAAGCCAATGATTGAACCGTTTTTGTTGTGATAAAGGATTTTGTGCGATCTTATCGGTTGAAATGTTCTTTATATAAAAATCGAAGATAAATAAAATTTGTTCAATGCGTTTATTTCATCGCTTCAAAATGTCCATTTGGAGTACATACTGCCCGATTCCTGATGATGAACAGCTTTTGGGTTCCTGAGCAAGTTGACTCAACTTGCACGTGGCAATCACCCAATTTTTGTTGGCTCATTCTCTCGAGAGATCAATGTGGATGGTGATATGAGACTGAAGATGGAATATGTTCTTTGACTTGGTCTACTCAGCTTGTTGCTTACATTTTAATTTTTCTTGCATTTCTACACATCAACTTTACAGAGTATCAAGTAGATAAAGTGAAAAAAGAAGAAGAATAAATCATTCCGAAAGCAAGAATGATCTTATCATGGAATTTATTCTTGACATGTAGAGCACTCTGCTTTTAGCAATACCAGAAGATTGCCTGTGCCATACACAAGGCAATATTCTTTATATGATCTATTTTCATCAGAGAAAAATGTAAATAAAAAGCAAAACACAAATTTATTGATACATTAAGAGAATTTGAATAGCTCTTATATTATTAGTCAATTAATGAAAAGCTTAGGAGAAAATATTGTAAGAAACTTATTTCCAAAGACTTTCATGTCCTTCTAACTTTTTAAACGGCCATGGTCAATTTGCCAAAAAAAGAAAAGAAAAAGAAAAGAAAATATCATAATTATTCATCATATGCAGTGCCACATTTTTTAACCTTTTCAAAGTGGTTTATATACTCTACAGACAATGTCTAAAGAAGTCAGTGGTAGATGTCCAACAATAATGTGAACCGTTAGTAATGAAGCATAACTTAAAGTTTGTTCACCTATCAAGTAAACTTCTCCGTGATTTTAAGGCAAATATTGATTTTTATTTTCTGATTAGTCTGACTAATGTATGCTGATGAATCCAAACTTTATCTTGACTATGAAATGATATAAAGAAAAGCACTCACATCAAATGCGTTACAAATGAAGCTCTTATTACACATATTAATTCCATATCTCATGGAAAATAAGGTCATCAAACATTAAGTTAAAGAAAAGGCTCCAGTTAACAACATTGGCCAACAAAAGTAATATGATGGTATATTTGGATTGATATATTGAAGAAAGAAATTACTTTAAAACAGTAGCGTTAATTTGTTTGAAAAATGAAAAAGGAAAAAAGAAGAAAAAAGAGCAACTAGCTCCCTATGCAACGCAATTTCACCTACTCTCACTTGGCTACTCTCTCTATTATGAGGTCAACACTTGATCGACCAACCATGTTTAATGTACTAAGATTGTGCCTTCAAACCGAAGATATGCCAATTTTGTAAAGCTAATTATGCAATCAGAATGAGTCCATTTAAACTCTCCAACATGAGACAAAGCCCAAAAAATATCAGGGAACCCAGTCGTATGATCTGGGCACAACAACTTTCTGCATAGCCATTGCAAACAGAAAATCAAGAAGACATACCTCCCAATCTGGCAACAGATCATGACTTTTGGCCTCTGTTATGTCAAACACAGTAATGCCTATAAAGTCTCTGAACTCCGAGTTTAGTAGCAATTAAATTTTGCACAAAATTAAGGTGACTGGAGAAATTATTTTTGGAAGAGAAACAAGTAGATAAGATATGAAAGGTACAAGCCAGACTTGAGGAATTAGCCAAATGAAATGAAAAAGGTACAGGCAGCAGATATGTTGCATATAAATTGATAACATAGTCAAGTGTTCATTATTAATGAGAGATTCATTAAGCACTGTACTATTCATCCGCACAATTATATCATCAAGAGCTGGAACACCCCCCCCCCCAAAAAAAGAAACAAACACCCACAAAAGGAAAAAAAAAAAAAAAAAAAAAAAGCTAGTGATTGAACCATTTTCATTGTGATAAAGGATTTTGTGCGATCTTGTCGGTTGAAATATTCTTTATATAAAAATCGAAGACAAGTGCACTAAAAATCTTAAAATTTGTAGGAAAACAACTGCCCAATGGCTTGCTGCTTTTATCTTAATTTTTTTTTTACGATATCATTCTTTCTTTTATCTATTTTTTTTAAAACTTTTTACTATATATATGATATGGAGAAAATAATAATAAAAATTCTTTTTTTTAGGAAAAAAAAAAGTCATGCTGGTATTTTTCGTTAGCCAAATTGTAAAGTTAATGAAAGAGGGACTTGATTGTTTCAATTTGACAAATTTTATGATCTAATTGCACTTTCTTTCGTAACAAGCTCGAAGACTCCTAGTGCACATATCCTATAAAAATAAAAGTTAAATTTCTTTAAATATAAAATTCTATCCCACCTATAGTGTATGTTATGAAGTATATTAGATATTTTACAACTAAAAGCTCATTGAAAGAGTAACTCGAACTATAAAGCTTGCAACACCAAGCAAAATGTAGGAGTGATCGATTTCAGATTGGATAGGCTCTCTCAAGGCCGGTTTCCGATTTTTAGGACCGGAAATCAACCCCGGTTGATCCAAGACTCGGGCTAGGACCGCACCAGTCAATTCCAGGGTCAACTAGGGAACCGGCCTATCCCCCAAATGCACATCAACTACTGGCAAAGAAACAGACCTGGAGCAGCTCATTCAAATGTTCACCCACGGTGTCTAAATGACAAGAAGCTCAAAAAATGCTGGGGAAGCAGCATCGCTGAAGCGCACATTTCGCATGACTATGGTACATACGAAGGAACGTCAAAGGGGCAGAAGCAATGAGTAAAGAGATCAGCGAACGAAAAACTGAAGGAAAAAAGAAGGCAGGACTCGAGAAGAATGATATGGTGTTGGGACCGGAGGACGATGTTGATGCCACTCCTCTAATCACTTGAACTCTATGCCATCAATACTCGGTCATCAAGTCGTACAAACGCCCGCAAAGAGAGAGAAAGAGATGTCAAGATTAGAGGTGAAGTGATTCAAACGGGTTCAACTCCCAATCTTTGAAACTGAGAACTAGACCAGTCCCTATGTGAACCGGCCAGATAAGGCAGGTTCAGGTCATTTCTCGTGTTGAATCAACCATGTCACTTAGTCCTAAATCGTGGAATCATTATTCCGTGGGTCATTTGTGAAGGGAATATCACATGTCAATTTGAAAAACCTTATATATATTTATCACACGGTGCACCCTCTCTCCCTCCTTCCATATATGAAGTAGAGGATCTTCTCTTGAGATTGAGTACAAAGAAAGAGACATATGGAACCAAAAACACGCGGTTCATCGCGGATCGAAGGCGACCTTTTTTTTCATGCCTATATATATTTAGTAGACCCTCAGATGAAAAAAGAATAACAGAACCAGACCAAAACAGACCGCAAACTGAATAACTTTCATTTTTCAAATCATAATTTATGAATTCAACCTAGAAAACCATAGAACCGTCCTTGAACATCTGAATCAATTTCGTTCCCCCACCACCAGACCCTTTGCCTCAACCGGCCCACCTGTTATCATGGCTCGTAACCAAGCCCGGTTCAAATCGAAACCGTCTTGGATGAGCAATCAGGAACTCAAATCGGGAACCCAAGATGGTTCGGTCCCCTGAAAAGATCCGGGTCGGAGTCTTTGAAATGCCATCTCCCAAAGCCGGCCCGACCCGCCTATTTGCCACCAAAAGGGGACAATCGCAATACATTGGATCTAACTTAAGGCCCACATTCATCTGAATGACTCTTGATAGCTCAACCTTTTTGTGCACCCTAATTCTTACCCCCTCCCTCTCTTTTGGGCCTGGATTTGGGCCGCAAGGCCCACTACTCAGGCCCAGCGGGCAGTCAAACGGAGTGTGGTCAACTGGGCCAGTGCACTTTCTTTATTTTATTATATATTCTGAATTTTTAATTTATTTTTATTATTTTTCTGGATTTTTAATTCCGGAAAAGGAATTAAAAACTAAATAAAAGGAAAATTAACGGAAAAGGGGGGTAGAAGAAGACGTGGAGATGAATGGGATAAGACGAGATAGCCGACATGGCTGACTCGGATCGGCGTCACGTGTCACATCCGCTTCTTGTGGATAAGGCAACTTTTGACCAGTTCCTCGTACTTCTAAAACATAAATAATTTATTACCCAAAAAAGAAATTGCTGCTATTGCTTTTATACGTAGATAACATTTTTCTCTTCCATATCAACATTCGAGATAACACCCTCTTTTTGTCTATAATATTTCTTCTTCTTCTTTTTTTGTCTTTTTTGACAAAAGATGAAAAAGAAAAAGAAAAGAAAAATTACGGAGCTAGATTCTCTATGATTTCAAAAGAGATGGGTTGTATTGATTCATTTTTTACTTAGATCTAATTTTTTGACGGTCTTCCAATCATATTTATAGGCAAATTTGTTGAAAATCCTCATATATTTTCAATAACATATTCATCTGAGCACGAATTTCAATCGCTTTAATTACACTAGAGCAAACCGAGGCAGTTACTTAGAGAACAAACCGCCCATGACACTCCTCACTTTCTCCTCAACCCCAGGTAAGGCCTCATCATCATCTGCGCAAACAAACAAAATGAAATTAGTAAATTAGACCATACCAATTTCGAATCAATTTACACGTGGCCCGTTGTCATTGGGCCCACCATTCTGGATAATGTTTCCACGTTGGTCCCCCCTACCACCATATATAAATACCCACCGAAGACGGGCAGATCTCCAACATCATCATCTTCTTCATCCCACTGTTTCATCGATTTCCAGGGTCGATTCCAAGCTCTGTCCAAGTTCGAGTTCTTGTTCTTTCTGTGGGAGTTTGATCGTGGTATTGCGAAGAAAGGGAAGGAAAATGCTGGGGATATTCAAGAAGGGCCTGGCTCACCCGCCGCAGGAGCTCAACAGCCCGCACCCGCTGCAGGCCGCGGCGGCAGTGACGAGGGAGCCCAAGTTCCCGAGGGAGATCTTGGAGGATTTCCTGGCTACCCATCAGTCCGGCAGCGGCAGCAGCAATGCCTTCTCGGTCAGCTTCGAAGACGGCGCCCTGCTCGCTTACGCTCGCCCCGAGAAGTCCTACTCGGTCCATCAAAGGTTAATCTTTCTCTCTCTCATGCGCGAGCAGTAAGTTTAGAATGATCCTATTGGGGAGAGCAAGAATATAAATGTGACGCCTTCATAATGTGATTGATGCTAATTTCCCTTGAAATTGCTTTTAAGCAAAGCTAGAATTGCAGATGAATTTGGAGTATAGTCGACGTCGTGTCTCGTGTCGTGCTCATAAGGAGTCATCTGCTGTCTTAGCAAATGCAAACCAGTCTTCCTGAATCAAAGTTCCTTTTTTTTAAAAAAAAAAGGAATTCTGAAATGGGAAGTTCCTGAATTTTAAGCCGAATGCGTTTTTTGGTCTTTCTGGGCAGATTGTTCTGCGGCATGGACGACATCTACTGCATCTTCCGGGGCAGCCTGAACAACCTGTGCAGCCTCATCAAGCAGTACGGCCTGAACAAGGGCGCGAACGAGGCCATGCTTGTGGTCGAGGCCTACCGGACCCTCCGCGACCGGGGCCCGTACCCGGCCGACCAGGTCCTCAAGGACCTGGACGGCAGCTACAGCTTCGTGCTCTACGACGGCAAGGCCAAGACCGTCTTCGCCGCATCCGTAGGCTCCTCAACAACATTCAATTCTGTTCATTTTAGCAACAAAAAAAAGAGCAATCTGAAATTTTTTCCAATTCTTGATGATGAATATAGGGAGCGGAAGAAGGGGTGAGGCTGTTCTGGGGGGTTGCAGCAGACGGTTCTCTGGTGATCTCGGACAACTTGGAGGCTGTGAAAGGGAGCTGTGCCAAATCGTTTGCTCCATTCCCTGCAGGTTCGTATGCTGTAAATTTCTCTCAATAATTAGGAAAATCGCGACATGTTTAGAAAAAAAGGAGAGAATATGCTCGATAATTGAATTACTGAAAATGGGCTTTTTTAATTTGTATTATTTTTATTTTTTGTGGGGCAGGATGTATGTTTCATAGCGAGCATGGATTGATGAGCTTCGAACATCCGAGGAACAAGGTGAAGGCAATGCCAAGGATCGACAGTGAGGGAGTCATGTGCGGGGCCAATTTCAAGGTTGATGTCCAGTCCAAGGTTCACGCTATGCCACGTGTCGGGAGTGAAGCCGACTGGGCAGTTTGGGGCCAAAATGCATTATAATAATCTCTCAGGAAGAAACCCATTTTGAGCAAAGATCGAAAGTTCGATTCTGCCTCTGTAATTTCTTTTCCAATTTCCTGCTTATTTCTTTTCTTTTCTTTTCTTTTTTTTACTCTCGAGCTGACTTTGGTGGGTTTCCCATTGGGAAAGTTGCACGTCTTTGTTGTTTATGTACATGTTTGACCCTTTAGAACATTAATAAAAATGATTTGAATTTGGGAGCGAAAATCAGCTTAGAGAACATGAACTTAATTCGTTTGTATCTGAAATTTCGGTTTTCATCATATATCATCTTCATTGGAAGGTGTAATTGGGATTCCCCGGTTTTCATCTTTTTATATTTATCGCGTTCGATTTGTTCGATGCGTTTATTTCATCGCTTCAAATTGTCCAATTGGAGTACATACTGCCCGATTCTTGATGATGAACAGCTTTTGGGTTACTGAGCAATTTGACTCAACTTGCACGTGGCACTCACCCAATTTTTGTTGACTCATTCTCTCGAGAGATCGATGTGGATTGTGATATCAGACTGAAGATGGGCTATGTTCTTAACATGGTCTACTCAGCTTTGCTGCTCACATTTTAATTTTTCTTGCATTTCTACACATCAACTTTACAGAGTATCAAATAGATAAAGTGAGAGAAATGAATAAATCATTCCAAAAGCAAGAATGATCTTACGATAACCAAAACGAGAATAAACAATCAGGAAGGTTTCCGCACTACATTTCAACTGGTCTACCCAATGATTTTACAATAGAGAGGTAGAGAGCCGAAATATAACAAGAAGCATGAATAACCAACCAGCCATTCTAAAGCAGCTTGTCGAATGGAATTTCGACAGTTTAGTAGCTTATATGAACAGTATTTAGAGCAAAATTTGCTCTTTTTCGATTGTCAAGGCGATGCAAATGGATTTAATTACTCCATCACTAGCAACAGCTTCACAAATAATCCAGTCAATAAGATGTAAAAGAGTCATCTAACTACAAGTGCACTATCTCTAGGGGGGAAATCAGTCTTCCATTTTAGGGAAGGAAGAGAAAATTGGCAGATATGACCCATTTAAGCTTTCAGACAGAAATTGGAGGTGAAAGTTAGCTGATGCACCAAACATTCTGTGTGCACATCCAGAAACTCGATCAGATTCTCACCAACAGGATTGACAAGTAGAAATCTACATTAACTTGAGGTGTATATGTACAATGACCAAGCAATGGCTTGTCTATGAAGATCATCAAAATGCACTTTTTCTCGCAAATTTTGAACACAATGGAATTGGAGTTAAGTTATCTTCTGACGGCCGAATAGGACATGGGAAGATAGATCACTTGACATCCACGAAGATCTGCAAGTATCCAGAAGAAATCATTAAAACAAACCAACAGCATATCATGTGACCCGTCCAATACCAATAAATTAGATTACCAGATTCACCAAGTAAAAAACGACGTTGATTTTGTTGACAATTCCTAGTCAACACTAGAAATTCATATCGAGCATGGTATGTTGGACATGGCAGCTCAAGTATGTAGCAAAACCATTTTGTGAACGACCTGTATGGCTCAATGCAATTTTAAGTGTGTGGGGAAAAAAAATTCCATAGGAAGCCTTCTTACTTTTGAGATTAAAGAGCATATGCTTGCGATAGGTACAAAGAATTTTATCATGGAATTTATTCTTGACATGTAGAGCACTCTGCTTTAAGCAATACCAGAAGATTGCCGTGCCATACACAAGGCAATGTTATTTATATGATCTATTTTTATCAAAGGAAAATGTATATAAAAAGCAAAACACAAATTTATTGATACATTAAGATAATTTGAATAGCTCTTATATTATCAGTCAATTAATTATAGGCTTAGGAGATAATATTGTAAGAAACTTATTTCTAGAGACTTTCATGTCCTTCTAACTTTTTAAATGGCAATGGTCAATTTGCCAAAAAAAAATAAAATAAAATAAAATATCGTAATTATTCATCATATGCGGTGCCGCATTTTTTAACCTTTTCAAAGTGGTTTATATACTCGACAGACAATGTCTAAAGAAGTCAGTGGTATGATGTCCAACGATAATGTGAAATGGTAGTAATGAAGCGTAACTTAAAGTTTGTTCACCTACTAAGTAAACTTCTCTGTGATTTTAAGGCAAATGTTGATTTTTATTTTCTGATTAGTCTGACTAATGTATGTTGATGAATCCAAACTTTATCTTGACTACGAAATGATATAACGAAAAGCACTTACATGAAATGCGTTACAAATGAAGCTCTTATTATACATATTAATCCCATATCTTATGGAAAATAAGGTCATCAAACATTAAGTTAAAGAAAAGGTTCCAGTTAACAACATTGGCCAACAAAAGTAATGTAATGGTATATTTGGATTGAATATTGAAGAAAGAAATTACTTTAAAACAGTAGTGTTGATTTGTTTGAAAAATGAAAAAGTAAAAAAAATAAAAATAAAAACAAAAGAAGAAAAAAGAGCAACTAGCTCCCTATGCAACGCAATTTCACCTACTCTCACTTGGCTACTCTCCCTATTATGAGGTCAATACTTGGTCGACCAACCATGTTTAATGTACTAAGATTGTCTTCAAACCGAAGATATGCCAATTTTGTAAAGCTAATTCTGGATTCAGCAATCAGAATTAGTCCATTTAAACTCTCCAACATGAGACAAAGCCCAAAAAATATCAGGGAATCCAGTCGTATGATATGGGCACAGCAACTTTCTGCATAGCCATTGCAAACAGAAAATCAGGAGGACATACCTCCCAATCTGGCAACAGATCATAACTTTTGGCCTCTGTTATGTCAAACACAGTAATGCCTGTAATTCTCTGAACTCCGAGTTTAGTAGCAATTAAATTCTGCACAAAATGAAGGTGACTGGAGAAATTACTTTTGGAAGAGAAACAAGTAGATAAGATATGAAAGGTACAAGCCAGACTTGAGGAATTAGCCAAATGAAATGAAAAAGGTACAGGCAGCAGATATGTTGCATATAAATTGATGACATAGTCAAGTGTTCACTATTAATGAGAGATTCATTAAGCACTGTACAATTCATCCGCACAATTATATCAAGAACTGGAACAATTTGAGACGAGAAAATAAGCAGCTCCTCCTCCCCCCCCCCCCCCAAAAAAAAAAAAAAAAAAAAACACACACGAAAGAAAACAAAAAAAGAAGCTAACAGCAAGTCCAAAAGGCAAAATTCTGACTTTGATGTGACATCAGTAGACCTCGTGAACATAAAGACACTGCAGCTATCCCAGTCATATCATGAAAGATACCTTGAGGTAAGGCCATGTTTTTGCCGGACATACTTCAATTTATGAATGTATAGCATTACTAAGGCAACCAATAAATTAAATTTGAGAATTGAGAAGCTAAGGATATACTCATCAGACTCAGGCGTGTTTGCTACATGATTAATGGATTGGAAATTAATGGATTGGAAAAAAGTTTTTACTCAACCTGTTCTTTTGTTATGCATGATGGCCCCTCATAATTTTTTAAACCTGACCTTAAATCTAATTGTGAATCACCTACTGCATGCAGATGCAAATGGGACTAAAAGTAACTTCTTCCACGTTCTTGTATTCAATACATAATAAACTGACCAAATAACACTGGCAGGGGCACAATGCAGTGTGCATCATCAAAGAAAATCTACCATGATTCGTGAGTCGCAAATTTAGATAACAAGTTCCAAACCAAGCAGAAAAACCAGCATAGGAAGCTCAATTACTTAGAGAATAATTGCACTGTAGTAGATAAGACATCACAGAAGCTACACAAAGGTATAGTGAAAGAATCCACGTAAAAAGTTAGAAGAACATTTTTTGTACCAGTGCGAAATCTGATGAACCGAATGCCTCCACCTTTGGTAAAGCCTACAAGATTCAAATCAACAGTTCAGTAATTAAAATCCTCACTGACGTAAAAGGCACATATTTCCAAGTCACACCAATTTGACTTCCCATTAGATCCACCTGCTGCGTGCTATCAGATGATGACACAAGCTTAAACAATAATAGGATGGCATGTTACTCTCTCTCTCTCTCTCTCTCTCTCTCTCTCTCTCTCCTCTCCCCCGCACGCCCTCTCTCTCTCTCTCTCTCTCTCTCTCTCTCTCTCTCCCTCCCTCCCTCTCTCCCCCTCCCTCTCTCTAATTCTTTCTCTCTAAGAGGCAGCACCGGAATTGGTCAGCTATGGATGGGATATTCCAGTAATGAATGAAAGGCGCGCACACACACACACACACACACACACACACACACACACACACTCTCTCTCTCTCTCTCTCTCTCCTCTCACACACACACACACACACTCTCTCTCTCTCTCACACACACACACACCGGAAGGCCTCCCTCCCTCCCTCCCTCCCTCCCTCCCTCTCCCTCCCTCTCTCTCTCTCTCTCTCTCTCTAAGAGGCAGCACCGGACACATGAAAGGTACACATTTACAAATGGTGTGGTATTTGAATGAAAGATCCTAAGATGAGCACTAAGAGTACACATTTCCAACTTTAGGTATCCCTCAACACACTGCAAGCATGACAAATATCATGCAAAGGAAGCTTTTAAAAGCTAGATAATCCAATTACCATCTTTTGAAGACCATTAACCATAACAGCCCTGTCCTCAGCTAATTCATCCTGCGATAACCAAACTTCAAAAGGGCCCAAATCTTGGTCCATCAAGTTCATGAGATTGAAGTGTACCTGCAGCGTGCATTAGTAATAGCACATTCCCAAATGTTTCTTGGCAAAGAAATAAGCATTTTCTGGGAGAACATAACATTTAGGCAAGTGAGACTAATAAGGTTCATAAATTGAGAGGATGACTCCAATAGTCACTAAGAGAAGCATTGTAAAGTCCTGATCAGCTGTGTCAAATTAATTCATCACAATGGTGTGTGAAACTTTCTATTTATAGAGACAAATCATATGGCACAGTAATGATGGAACTAACCGAGAAGGATCTTCCCAAGTTAATATTGTTTGGAGACTCTACAATACGCAAGTCAATCTCTTTGCGGGTGATGGCCTACAAAAGAAAACCATTTGAGAAACGGATATAATCTTCAGTATCAGGTAGTGGTCAAAGTTACAATGGAACAACGTTCATAAAGGGCTCACATTGCAGTTTTTCAAATTTAAACATTTCAAGTTTACATAATGCATAGCCGTGCCCTAACAGTTTTCCCCTCAAAATACATCCTCTCATAAAAGCACAAGTAGATTATCAGCTAAAATACCCCACGGTTCGTAAACTTGTTAAATTTGCTTGTCTACTGTTACCATGGCATTTTCCAAGCAACAGCTTAAGTTATATGCCAGATCAACCATTCTATGACCCTTCATTTAAGTGTACCAAAACATCACCACAAACAGACAATCCACAAGCAAAAGCATATCGCACCCAGCTAAAACCTAAGTTCATCATCGACCCCAAACTATAACAACCACCACAAAAGGAAAATTCAAAGTACAACTAAGTAACACAAAAGAGAATCTAACAAAATGAAGCAAACAGAGCAACTGCAAACCACTACATAAAGAGCAAATACAAATACTTATTCTTTCTAAGTAATGGACGTCAGATGAACTAGAATTTCCTATCCACAAGCTCGAAGGAGGACACTTACAGTCCCAAGAATCTGCTGTGTCTGTAAACGACCAGGTTCACCCAGATTTGTGCGCCATGTGATCTGAAGCTTACCAAGAACATTATTTCCCTCAACTTTCATTTGTCCATTACTCTGCGAGGATGATTTCAACTGATAAAGATAGTTCTGAATTCCTCCACCTGATCTGATCAGGACCGGTGGCTTAAATACCTCTCTGTAAGTCAAAAAAATCATTGCCTCTTGGCATTCAAATTTTTTATGAATAGAACAGCATATAATCTGTGGATTTTACTAAGAAATCCTTTACATACTTAGCTGGAGAATAAATCTCGGACTGGTGCTCATCAGCCTTTAAGATTGTTGCACCCCAGGATTGTGCTGGCTCAAAATCAACTTGGTCCATATACAAGTTCAATTTGGTGTGATTTTCAATGCACGCTTCCAGAAATGTAGTTTCCTGGTATATGTTTTCAAGTTGTCACATCCTAATAGGGAGGAGCGGCATACTGACATGTTTTGTCCTCAGCATATAGGGTATTTGTTCCATGGTATGAAAAAGATGTCAACCAAAATAGTTAAAGGTTGAATCTCATAAATGTAGATAATGCAATGAGCTTGATTATCAGCATTTGTGGAGCTGTCTTAACTAGGATTTTGGACAAAATCTTACTAGGTTGGACAGGTTCAAATACGCGCTGTGAGAGAAAGGCATGGTAGTTTGCAAGTTATGGTGATCAAGCTTATGCCTGAAAGGATCAAAGCAACATCCAATATGGACTACAGAGACACAACTTCTAGCATGTCATAACAAGGAAATAAGTTTCCTCTCAACAGACTTCTGGACATTGCTATTGTTCAACGAGTATTTGTAAGACAATCATCTCCTATAGAGAGGAATGCACCTGAACAAAAGATGAGAGAGGAGTTTCCTCATCCAACCACAAGGCAATATAATGAGAAAAGGATATGGCAGAGCACACAGGAGTCCAATATTGTAAAGAGACCCGTGCAAACTCTGAAATGCTAAAGATATTCACCGGGGGGGTGTCGCCGGGGCAGAGACAGAGACAGAGACAGAGAGAGATGAGGTGAATGAAAACAGAACAAATCATTTAAAGAACCAAAACCATTAACCAATTAGCTAATTCGATCTTTTTCATTAAGCTATCTAATCTGATGACAAAATTAATTGCCACTAAAACTTCTGCAAAGAACTAATAACAGGATCTAGCACATGGTTCCTGTAAATGCAATATAAACATCGAGATAAAAACCGTAACTTACATTAACTAAATTAGCCAATCTCAACCTACCTTGACCACACGGACCTGCAAAGACAAAAGAAAATGGTAAGACAGATTTCAAACAATATATCATGCATAAACGACTGAGAAATTCTGTCACTGCCATAACAGCACAAAAGAAGCAATGTTGTCTACGCGTACATAATATTCAAATTTCAACTATTAAAAGAAATACCATCTTGCAGCCAAATGAACACTAAGACGATACCTTCGTCCTCACGGAAAGTGGATTCGCAACAACGAATTTGAAAAACTGAGGAAGATATTTTCTTTCTCCATCGCCATCAGAATACAATGCCGTGCAAACCAGGCTGAAGAAGAAGAAGAAGAAGATTAGCGAAACAGATAAGATGCACAAGTTCGAAGCATAGGCACCTTAGCACACCTAATTGGCAGCACACCTATAAAAGTACGTCATCGAAACAAAGCATAGCGAAACTCACGTGTGAGCCCCGAGTTCCTTCACATCATGTTCCACAATAAAATCATAACGCCCTCCCGCACGTATAGTTTCCACCGGAGACTTGGAAGTATCCAGAAGCAAAATCCGCTGCCTCTCGGTTTGCATTTCCGCCTGTAAACTAATCTTTCAGATAGACATACTAATCACCAACAATCAGAGCACACCAATTGAGTCTAAACATATCTACGCCCTCTTAGCTCCGCATCATCGACAAATGCCGTACATAGGCAAGCAAACGGACACCAACCGAAGACAATAAAGCTCGATCATCGAACTACTCGACTGCGAAATCCACATCTAAAAGCCGAACGCACTGACCTTAATCGTGACGTCCCTGACTTCGAAGCTCGAGCTGTTGTTGATGCTGATGTAGCTGCAGAACGTCTCTCCCAGATAAATCGCCCTGCAAAACGCCCGAGCAACAGCTCGAATCAGCGCAACGATCGAACCGACATCATTTCCGACGACACGCGAATTCCTCTCCAAAGAGGACTCCAATCGAAAACGACGACGACGAAGAAGAAGAAGAAGAAGAAGAAGAAGAAGCACTGGAGATCAAGTCCGATCGATACCCGAAGGCCTGGGGGAGGAGGAGGAGGCCGGAGAGGCCCATGGCGTCGGCGGGGTGGCGGAGGAGGAAGCGGGAGCGGTAGGTGGGGTCGGCGGCGGCGGCGGCAGCGGGGTCGGAGGGGAGGAGGTGGGAGGCGAGGAGGGAGGGGAGGCGGGAGGCGGCGAGGGGGTCGTCGAGGATGTCCTCGCCGGCGAGGAGATCGGAGGGGTCGACGAGGAGAGGGGGTTCGACGAGGAGGGAGGGGCGGCACAGCCGCATCACCCGGAAGGCCAGCGAGTGCGGCCCCTGCGTCGTGCTCATCTCTCTCTCTTCCCGATCGCCGCCGACGAAGAAGAAGATCTCTCTCTCTCTCTCTTTCCGATCGCCGCCGACGAAGAAGAAGATCTCTCTCTCTCTCTCTCCTTCCGATCTCTCTCTTCTCTCTTTCAGTCTGAGATTCAGTTCGGTTTTGGAGTTGAGTACGTCGGAGAAGTTCTTCAACCGCCGGACGATCAAGGCATCCATTTTTTACGGTTTTGGAAAAAAAAATTTTAAATAATCGTTCAATAAAAATAATTTCATCTATACATCTCGAAAAATAAAAATACATTTTCTGTTTATTTAAAATTGTCCATTTTTTGTGAAACAAATGCATAATAAGTTGGCACAACATGAATTTTTTTACCATACTGGTAACCAAAATTATTTTTCTACGACACGACTTTAACATGGCTGATTACCACATGTGAATACGAATTGTCCGATTGCATAGGCCTCAAAGCAATGATCTTGCTTAATGAATTTAAAGAGAAAATAGAAATGTGATACTATTCAGGAGTCTTAAATTATATGTGAATAAGAGTAAGAACGGTTTAATCACTTGGTTTATTAAAAAGGAAAAAATCACGAAAAATCCTGAACTTTGCCCAAACTGACACATTTACCTCAAACTTTTTTTTGTGACATGAAAAACCCTAAACTTTACCAAGTGTGATACATTTACCCTAAACTTTTTTTTTGTGATACAAAAAACCCTCAACTTTTGTTACGTGACACATTTACCCCCAAAATTATAAGGCATTTTGGTCTTTTCATTTTTTAAAATTTTTTTTTTCTTCTCTCTTCCCAACCCTGACTGGCCGATGGAGGGAAGCCGGCATCCGGCGAGGGCCGCCCTCGCCTGCGTCGGGCGAGGGTGTCCCTACCCTCGCCAGATCGGCAAGGGACGCCGGCGAGGGCGACCCTCGTCGAACGCCGGCTTCCCTCCGCCATGGCCGACGGAGGGAAGAAGAAAAAAAAAAAAAAAGGAAAAAGGAAAAAACGGAATAAAAAGACAAATGCCCTTGATGGGGTAAATGTGTCACGATTTGAAAAATTTAAGATTTTTCACGTCACAAAAAAAAAGTTTAGGGTAAATGTGTCACTTTATGCAAAGTTCAAGGTTTTTCTTGGCTTTTTCCCTTATTAAAAATAAGGTGCTTTCAGTAACATTTTATTTTTTAGAATAATTTATATGTAAAAATGATTTTTTTCCATTCTATTCTCAAAAACAAAGAAATAAATTTTTTTCACTTATCGTTTTTGTTCCAATATATTCATTCTTCTATTCCCAAAAATAGAAAAATTAATTAATATTAGCAAACAGATTTTTTTTATTCTTTTTTAATTCCAAGGAATAAAAAGAACAGGAAAAAAAATGATTACCAAATATGATTACCTAATAGACCTTTAAGTACAACAAACCATGACCAATGCGGATTAATCTGAATTACAACCACAATCACGCCAGCCGACGCCAATCACCGGGATTTTATAGGCCGGCGCACCACATCATTTGCCGACTCTTTCCGGCATCCATTTGTCCCTGACGAATGCAGCAGGGAGAAAGAACCACTTCTTGACAGACCAAGAATCACAAAGGCATAAAAAGCCTCAAGCTCAGAGAAACTGGAGGGAATTGCACTGTGATGTCTCTCCATTGTGGCATGACAAATTACGGTGTTCTTGGGCCAGAAAAGAGAATGCACATGAAGAACAAGATATAACCATCTCAGCTGTATGAATAGGCAAATCAATTCCTTTACAGCAGTTTTTCAACATGTACTTGCCGCGCTATCGGGACTATGGTAATAATTACACAGAAACACAACATGCGCTAGTAGAAGAAGGAACCGAGCAGATCGCCGCCTTCAAAGCGGCACCATTCTTGCTGTCAAGGTTAAGAATCTTTGCTGGAGCAAGTTGTTCTACTGAAATACTATAATGTACAAAGATGTCTTGTCATCAGGCCTTCCCAAGGCAGCCAGCGCATCTCCAACTTTCTTCAATACTGGAAGCCAAAAACATTGCCGTCTTGATAAACCTTCCCAAAATCAACCATTTGGGATGAACTTAGCAAAGATCGTCCGCATGGAACATGGAACGGATCCAAAAATGAGAAGATAGGAGAAACATTCATTTATACACTGGAGGAGAAGGGACAGGGAACAAGGGCCATTTACACAACTCGGACCCAAGCTCCACCACAGATGGGACATCCGTGAACCCACCGGCTGATCCAATAGGTCTCCCGCTCATTTTGATTAGGTGGACTAGCGGAGCCCGGTGAAGCAAAAGCACAAGTCTGCCTCAAGCATCTCATGCATTTATACCACGTTCCATCCAGACCAGTTTTCCACATGGCTGTGATGACGTCCCTTCGAGATCCCATTATACCAAGATATGCGCCCAAGCCCACCGAGGTATTCAATCCAAAAGCTGCATCTCTCTCTGACATCCTTCGCTTCCTCGGCCATAAACTAAGGACCCCAGGATAAGCATCAAAAGCTTCCAAAGAGTTTGAGTTCAAAATTCCATTGCTCGATTTCGGGTTATCCTCAACTGGACCTGCATCATCTGGATCAGACCAAGGACCACCATACATATTGCGCCTGTGCCACTCCTCAGCGGGCGGATGAAGTTCCAATTCACGAAGCAACAAACCAGCTGCATCTGCACCTCTAGGCCGGGGCATACTCTAGATAGCCCACCAGATAGAAAAAGGCACAACATACATGAGTTTATACACTAAACAAGAACTTCAGCACTTACAACAAGCATGCGGCACGTGAAATACAATCCTAAGTCTGATCCTTTTCAACCCAGTCTAGTGGCCCATCAATTAAGTGGGACCAAAATCCAAATCACATAATCAGTTCGAGCATGTAAGCACCTGCATCTTTGTCCATACAACAAACAAATAGCCACCAGCAAATTTGCCAACATTCTAACTGGATACTACAACAATTTATGTGAAGCGAGAAAAATACATAGTAAAAAGATACTACAGTATCAGAGTAAATCCAGTAATACCTGCATATATGGACCCAGCGATGCTTCCACAACTTCAGGCAATACAGTATAATTCCCATCTATGTAATGCAATCGAACTTGAATGTTGCCAATTCCAACCTGAGAAACCGGCAAAGGATGTGGCAGAGGAGCCGTTCGGAGACACAGATCTCTAAGTATGAGAAAAAGGACCTTCACCTACATGACAAAGATGTCTTAAGTCTTCTACAATGAAAGACGGAACAACAAAACTGAGAGCTGCTGAAAGATGATTAGCATTTAAAAACAGA
The DNA here is from genome assembly GCA_017140595.1 of Eucalyptus curtisii. NCBI lineage: Eukaryota > Viridiplantae > Streptophyta > Magnoliopsida > Myrtales > Myrtaceae > Eucalyptus > Eucalyptus curtisii. Next base: position 9,343,808 of record CM029497.1, read on the forward strand.
AGTCAAAAGCTCAAAGCAGGAAATTATTGGAAGTTAAGACCGAAAACTAAGCCTAATCTATACCTCTTCAAATGTGTATCCTTGGCCAGCATTACCCGACCCCAATCTTGACCTTCCAGCAGGACCTTCTTCTGCTGCCTTTGATCCAGTCGCCGTCTGACCAGCTCGAGCTCCCTGACCTTCATCTGACCTGGTGATAGATGATGCTGGCTTTGTGGAAATAGAATTCATTTCTTCGACCTTGCCAGGGCCACCAGGCTGTGGTTTTTGCCCATTTGAGTCACTAATTCTCTGAGCAGTACTCGCAAAGCGAGGTAACTGGCTTCGCCGGAAGAAATAGCAAAAGAGAAGAAGTTGGCACAATCTGTGGAGGAAATGGCAGTCACCAATCAGTCTAACAGCTGGTGTTCCGGGAAACGTTCCTGTGTTGATACTGATTGGCATGAAGGATGATGGACCATTCATAGGGGGAGCTGCACCAGAGGCTCCTTCATTTGTGTTACTAATCTTGGCAATAGCTCCTTGTACCCAGGCATTTATCTGGGTGCTGCCAGAAGAGCTTGCGGTGCCACTTTGACCAGCTGAAGAGGAAAAGGAACACTAGAGTATAAGTGAGGCTGCTCAAGAAAAAACCATCGAAATTTACAGAAGCTCGCCACTTAAGCAGTATGATATTTGAATGTTTCGCAATTCTAACCGTATAAAAAAACACTAATCAGGCTGTGAATTGAACAACTTACCAAAGATGTTTCATAGATGATTTATTACCCAACTTTTATTCTTTGGATCAATCAATTAATGACTTAAGACGATCTGCCTATTATTAAACTATATCAGTCAAAGCCCTAAAAAACTTGGTTGAGGCTACATAAACTCATACGGGCCAGATGAATCTACTACAACTTAATCAACTTTCAAAAGGATATGCAGCCATTCTTCTTCTTCTTCTTCTTCTTCTTCTTCTTCTCTTTATTAGTATGCAATTTATAAGATTAAAGAGGGCAATAATGATTTGAGACCTCTTCAGATTATGTCTGGTGAGATTCAAGTATTAAGTCTTGTAACATCATTAATATCATTACCTTGTCCATCAAGAGAGATGTACAATAAAATTAGTACTTCAACACGCACAAACACAAGCAGAGAAGACTCGAAAGACATGAAAGAATCACATCCTGAGAATTTACATTTTCCCACTAAGGTAAGTTTGATGGTGAAATCTTAATTAAAGGGCAATATGAACATCAATATTTCAATTTTCAACAATATACCTAGTTTAGGTGGTCTATCCAGCCTTTCTAAGCAATTCCAGAATTTGAATCGAAACAGGCACTTATGCTTTGATTCAATATTTTAACAACCATGGTGATATGAACGACTGTCAAAGTTCTGTATGACCTAGAATTTTTCATCAATCCATCAAAATTGAGGTCTCAAAGAATAGCAAGTTCACATTAGAAGATCCCCAATTCGACCAAAGTTAACTCTTGAAAAGCAGCAAATTCATTACAAAGTGGAATGCATGTACCTTGACTTGTTGTTGGAGATGCTGATGTTTGGTTGGGACTAGTCACCATGTTCCGGTTACTGCCAGTTCCTGCATTGACAGCATGGCTAGCCAATGTGCGACAAAAACTAGCATAACGCCGTAACCGTGTGATAAAATGTGAAGCCAGATCAAGAACTGCATCAACATAAGCCTGCAAGACATCTTTGACAGTCAGAAACATGTATACTATTATATCTTTGTTTCAGCTAAAGTCAATTGCCATAATCTGGATAGAAGAAAAGGTCAACAACATGGGGGGAGACAGCTGGAGGGTACACGACAAATGCAGTGTATTAGATGGCATTTGAAAGTGAACGTGGCCTTAAGAGAACTCTATGTAAGAGTATGTCATAGCCATTTATTTCACACATCAAATCACAATCTTGATATATTTCATACATAGCATTATTTGAAAGCCAAAAGATATCTGGGCAACCACTTTTTCAGCAAAAGCTACCTTTCTTTACTTAAAAACCTTATTTGTCCTAGATCTTTTGTAAATGAATTTCACTATCACAGTGCCCGTAATGGAATTTCAGTTTAGAAAACAAACGGGAAGATGGTCATTGAAATAACGACTTAAAGCCATGGCAAAACACAGTCAGAAGATCTGCATTTCAAACTCCCATGTGACAAAAGGGAGATCTAATATCAAAAATCAAAAGAAGGCGAAAGTACCTGTATACTAGGGACAAGTGCTGGTTCAACAGCCAGAGCTTCAGGATCAATTCCAGAAAACATTTCACTAGATGCCTGCCATGGCTCAGGTACTAATGCTGAAGGATTCACCAAAGCAGACTCAATACCCTTCCCCAGCATATCTAGCAACAACCTAGCTTGCATGTCTAGTACCATTGCCCTAACCTCTTGAGCATTTGTACCTTCCAAAAGTCGGCATTTTATACGGTCAAGACTCTGCATGTAAAGAACAAGTTCTGTTAACCAGGAGGGGACACAATCTTTCGGCAACTCATCATAAATGGATGACACAAAGCAAATGGTAATGTCAGCTTAACATCCCCCCCCCCCCTCCTCTTTCTCTTTTCCTTCCCCTCTCTCTTCATGAATATGAGATATGAGAAATGCAAGAACAAAGTGTATCCAAAAAGAAGCATATCACTTTGCAAACAGCTCAAAGTATGAGGAATTTGTTTCCTCTCTATTTGTGCTAGCTTTTTCAATAGGAACAACTACTATCCTGGTCTTCCTACTAAAAGATCATACAAGCTTGTTATAATCATCAGTAACAGTTAACAGAGCCACTATTCAGAATAGTACCACACCTCTTACACGTATACTTTCAAATTAAGAAAGTCTAAACCATTAACAACATCTAAGGAAAGTGAAAACCAGCATTGTCACTTGAAACTATAAAATATCCCCAGATAAATCTCTCCATAATTCGTTTGTGCAAACTCCAGAACTATTTTCGGGCATACAACCAAGCAGTCTTAATGTTTAGCAAGTAAGATTTGCATCTATATCAAAAGCTAAACCTTGTAACTTCAGGTCATCATGACCCATAGTCAAGCAACATAACAGCATTTACTCAAAACAAGAAAAACATGCTTTGACAGTTTACAATTTTGTCTTCAAACCAGACTATGTTATGGGAAAGCAGAGACAAAATAGTTTAGTAATACTAGAAACTTATGCACCCTAGTCCATGTCACATGAAGCCGTGATGATCTCAATAACCATCTGGCCTGTCTACTTCAATTCTAAAGACTGCAACATCAGTATGCAAATTGGTCCAACTTACAGGTCCATACTGTTGCCTGTGCTGAGTCGAAGGAAGAGAATGGAAATCAGCATCCAAGACCGCAATGACACTATTGAGGGAAACTGAGAAAACAGGAAGGAAGAGAGCAATTTATTATTAAGCAAAAAGCCATACCAGTGCAAACATATCTTGGAAAGAATATAAAATAAAGAATGAAACTATAAGATTGGTATTCATGCTATGCACTGTTAATGTATCATCACCATGTCATTTCATATTCTTTCAGTAAAATTGAGATGATACAATCAGTTTGATAGGAAACAAAAGTCTTCTTGAGTAAATCTGTCGTGTTATGGTTGGATTAGATTGGTTGACTGTTTGAGGCAGATTCCCTGTTCAAATAGAAGAGAACTCCGCCAATCAGGGTCCTACAGTCGAAGGGGGTAAAATCAAAGTATTGTTTTTCTTCAAAATAGTTGACCAAAAACTTACATTTTTATGTTTGATATCACCTAAATAATGCCTAAGAGTGATAAAGACTGCATAGGTAAAACAGTTAGAAGTCTAGGGTTCACATCACCACTACTTTTGTAGTTCTGAGCACTCCTACCCAAATTAACTCCTAAAGGACTAGCAGCAACTAGAAGTTACCAGCAAATGACAATCCAAAGATCTAAATTACCAAAGTTAGTTAATTGCAACCATCATTATTTTGAGATCGAATTGCTTTGGCTCTACCCATATAGGGTAAAGCATATTAGTGTATACCAACTAATACACATGATTGCTCCCCTGTAATAGAAAAGAAGGCAAAGGGGCCAATAGTGATATCTAGAAAATATATGGCTAAGAAATCTTCACCAAGAAGCTATCAAGTACTGAGATCTTATCTAGGGTGAGACATTTCATCATAATTAGCAGGTTTTTATCATATAAACAACCCTACTTAGAGATAAGGTTTGGTTGCTGTAATATCATCAAAATGGCCTGTAACATTTTCAAATTAGTTGCAATGCTTACCAATGCCACACTCAGCAGCACTCTGCGTGCAGCCAACAGCGTCCCACCAATCAACACCAACCATAAGACTCCACCAAAACCTGCACAGACATACAACAGATTCCATTATGCTAAACATTGTCATGCCCCCAAAATCCATATCAAGCTCCTTAAAGGATCAAGCAATAAGCACAGTTGAACAGTGGAAACTATTACTGAGAGATACTAGACCAACCTCTCAGCAATTGCACGTTCCCAGGTGGATGCGTTAGCCTTTAATTGACTACTAGGAAGAGCAGGAGGAAGGACACGAATAATCTTCAGTATGGTTTGGTCCTTCTTGCTGTCATGCCACACAGAAGCTGAACAGCAGCTTGTGGAAGAGAAGGCAGGAGCAGCAATTGCAGAGCCAACATTAATCTGGTAATTATCAACAGCTGCAAAGTTTGGCCCTGAAAAAATGTGGACCCCCCCTCGTAGAAAAGCAATAGCGATCTCTCCACCATGTGCAGAATAGACGATTCGAGCAAGTGTTCTGATATCACTTGGCAAGTCAAAGGGATCAAAGGAGACCCTTTTTGCCTTCTCAACATCAGAATCAGATGTCTTCACACCATCAGATATAGGTCCTGTGGCAAGTGACTGATGGGATCTGAAATCATTTGTTGATGGTATGCTTGTGTCGACTTTTGATAACCAAACTGTTTGCATGGGTGCCTGCCCACCAAAACTAGAACTAGGGTTACCAAATATTTGATGAATAACAACAGGCTGAAGAGATGATTCCCAGCGTTGTACTCTCCATCCTGTAATTGAAGGACCCTCATCCGGATCATAAGGGGACATGTACTGCCCTGAAAAATGAAGTATCAGCGGTTGGTAAATTCCTACTCAGGGCCTACTGGCAAATAATTCATCCTAAACAGCAAGAAAGGAAAAGTTAAAATACAACAATAGCAGCATGAAAGAGAGGACAAAAAGTTACCCTCGACTATAACAATAGCTATAACGGAGCCGCCGCATGTAGGATCAAAGGCAACAGCTGTAACACCAGAACCCCATGTGGTGGTTGCTGCTGATTGTGCTGCGGCTTCAGGACTCACATAAGCAGAAAAGTTTGAAACGGGTGAACAATGCAGAGACACTGCATCATTTAGATCTTGATCTGTCTGCCTCTTGCCTTGCTTCGCCTCAGACAATAAATACTCTTGCCAACTGAACAAATATGCAGCCAAAGGAGCAAAGCCAGCCCAATTGGGTGGATTGACTGAGGGCGGGACCCCAGGAGTTGCACTAACCTTCGGAGTTGCTTGAAATCCATTTCCAGGACCAGGAGTGACCTCCCACACAACAACAGTTGAAGGGTTTACAATTGGAACACCTGCAACATGCATCGCACCACTGTCTGTTATGATTGCATCAGCAGCCATGATCCCACTGGGACCAGCACCCAAGAGTCCTTTACTTGTGTGAAACCACTTTGGCACAACACCACTTTGACTTGGAGGCCACTGGGACCAGTTTAACTGAACAGATCCAGATGAAAATACGGAACATACGCAGAGAAAATTGGGCCATCTAGCTGCAACAAGTTCATGTATCAGATATCCAAAAATCAAATTCAGAGAGAGAAGAAACTTGCAGGTCATCATTGTCACAATGTCATAAATCTATATTCAAAAGGAGAGGTCATACCCATGCTTCCTACATGGTTCACTATGGACTTTCTATATTTTTAATTAAAAGTATATATAACTCCCAATGAAGTTATTAGGAGGCATAAATCAAAGAGCTTTCAATACAAGATTATACTCATACTATCATCTCTCTCAATCCTTAATGTACAACATTAAACTCCATTACCCAGAATTCACTCTTCTGCAAAATTCTATTGTGCATTACAGCGCCAGCACAGATACCTACACCTAATTGTGTTAGACTGAATAATGGATTTAATGATCAAGAGCATGCATTGAATCGAGCATGGATTAAATCAAAATGCAAAGACAGTAAAGATGAAAAGAAAGTAAAATGCCAAATTTCTACCTCGAAAGTTATCCAATCAAGGGGCTTGCTAGGTTTACTCTCATCCAAAAGTCAATCAGGGCTAAATCTCAGCAAAAATGGTTCTGCTTTTTGAACAACTGGTGATCCGTGTGATATTATTACTTCATCCTTCTCAATGGTATGATGCCATAAATAAGCTCACCACAGCAATCAACATACCTGAAGTTTGCGACTGCTGAGAAAGGAATTTTTCCTCGAAAGTTGACCTCGAATTCGCAAGAGTACTAGATTTAGAGGAAAGCCACCTATACTGATTTTAAAACAAACGAAACAACAAATAGCGTTCAGGAGAGTGATAATACAAACCAACCTAACCATAGCTGATGGTAAAACCAATATAGTAACACGCACGAGGGTGACACTGAACCATGGTAGATGAAAATAAAACAAGAACTAGATCGCTTTAAAAGTAATGAAAAACTGGAGGAGGGAACGGACATTGCTTGTGGTTCATTTTTCATCAGGAAATGGCTTACTGGACCAGCAATACACCCTAAGCCTTCATTCTTAGAAAGCATCTCATATTAGAAGATATGCAAGGGCATGAAGCTACGTGATGCCAGACTTTTCTGACAATACAAGAATTTTAAGCATAATCAAGTACACAGGAATCATAGATAAGAAGGCTCTTCATAAGTTTATAAAAGAGAGAGAAAGAGAGACAAAGTGTCAAACATATATCTTTGCTCATAGCACATGATAATACAGATTCCTCCATTCAAGTTTCTAATGAAATAGATCAATCAATCATCACCAAGATAACATACCGGAGACACTCCAGATAACCACTTTGTAACAACAGCAATATCCTGCCGCCATTGATGCTCGCATTGCCAGCAGCTAGCATCCTTTACCAGATTAGCTGGCCCCTGAAAGAAAGAAATACACTGTAATTTGTGTACTCAAACATAATGAAAAAATTCGATGATGTACCCCATCTATTAAGATGGAGAGATAAGTTTATTGGCAAGATATTGTGAAAAAAGGCCTTGAGTGTTTGAAGAAAACAATCCAGTAGGTTTGCTTACTTGAAATGGTTGAGTCCAGATAGTGACACTCCCATGAAAATTAGCTATTAGTAGTGCTCGAGGGCATGAGCTAGGGGACCATTCAATAAACTGAACAGAATCTCTTGGAGAATCTGCAGAAAATTCAAAGCAAGTACTTGTAATTCATATTATTCGGGCACATCCTTGAAAAGAATGGAAGATATATGACCTATCAACGGAATAACAGACTATGACCACAAAGATAAAGTTGAATGGAAATAAAGCAAGAAAAGAGTTCTACTCACCCCAGTGTTCTGGGGTAAGAACAGACATTTATGGTCAGTCTCCTCAAAAGAGAAAATGAGAGAAATCTCTGTATCATCCAAACAAGGGGCAAACTAATCGAGCCATCAAGGAAGCAAGGCCAACTTATCTTCAAAAACTTAAGTAACATACTTTTGAAAGCAGAATATATGATCCTTTTTGTAAACAACAATGGAAACACGATCATTGACAAGGAAAATAGTTCACTTTTCTCATGAAAGTGTAAAGACCAAAGAACTCATGAGCAAATAATCCTCACACTATGATCCTTGGATATGTTATCTAAATGGATTAAACCTTTTAACATGATAATGTTTAGAGATTGTGGAAGATGATAAAACATATAGCAAAAGGATAAATCAAAGTACCTGCTCTGACATTAAAAACAGCACACTCGGTTGGACGCTCAGGGATAACAATATGGATAGGAATCCAGAATGGTGGATTAGCAGTCGAACTGGAGATAGTACAAAAAAGAAATTACTAAATTAAGCCGACACTTCCACTGCCAAAGCAAAACAGAGTAAAGGCTTCTTGCCCAACTCATTCAAAACTATCATGCATGCAGATCACAAAGATTGATTATTACCCGATTTGGCAATAATAAAAGGATTACTAGTAATCTGTGTCGCTCTCACTAAAGTGCCCATCCATGGAGATATCAATTTAGCACTATACCGAAAGTGTGTTTAGGGTGGCTTTTGCTTTTTCACATTTTGCTTTTGGCTTATGCCTTTTCTTGTCCTTTCAATTTTCACTTCTATCTCATATTGAACACTTCAAAACTTTACAAATGTACATATATCAACCTTTAAGAGTCATTTAGAATTTTTCCTTATATTTATAATTCAAAGAGCTTTTTTTTTTTTTTTTTTGCCAGGAAAGCAAAATTTGGGAGGTAAAGCGACTACTGCGTTTGGTTTAGCTTTGGAAATGAGCCTTGGGAAAATGCAAATATCTTTGGCCTAAAGAGCTTTAGGGAAATGCAAATTGCGTCTGGTAAAAAAGTCTTTACAAAGTTATTTTGGCGTAAAAAGTGTTTGGCAAATCTTTTTTTATAAAGGGCTTTTGGATTGCATTTTTTTATTAAAAAATATTAAACTCTCTGCTGACTCTAGTGAAGGTAAGGGTAGTTTTGGAACAATGAGAGGTAAAACCGAAAAACTAAAAAATTTATGATAGTTTTGAAAAAAAAAGTTTTAGCATTTAGCCAAATGCTGAAAGCCCAAAGCTGGTCCCTATCAGCATTGGGCTACCAGCTTTGGGCTTTCAACTTTCCCAAGGCTAGCATTTGAATAAAAGCCCCTCAAACAGGCTTGCCAAACACCCCAGCATTTCTTCAAGGGGCTTTGGAGGTTGAAAGCTCCTTGGGAAAGCTTAACCAAACGCATCATAACTACCTTTGATAAGCTCCTCCAAATGCATTATAAAACAAATTCAAAAGCAATTTGTGCAATGCATTTTCATTTAGATAGCAGAATCAGCAGATCTACCCCAACGTCCTGGGGTCTATAATAGTGAGAACCACAAAAAAACCACCAACCTTGGAATTCTCGCGCAAGTTTCAGATGCACAAGCTATTGCGTTTAGCTTCCCACACCAAGCAACGGCACTGAACAAGAAAAAGAGAAGAAGTTAGTAGAAGATATGCAAAGATAACTGTAGATCAATCATCACAGAAGCGCACATATGCTAGTGAACTCTAATGTCTTATATGCAATGACTGTATAAATCGTAAAACACAATCCATTTTGACTCACATTTAGCACCCACAGAATTTAACTGTACCTAAAGAGGTCAACCGGAATAGCTTAAAATGTGCTCTACCCTACCATGCAAAATTTCTATATTCCTCTTTGAATCCAACCCTCTCCAGCAAATACTTACAAAGTCAATGACGCAGGCAACAGCTCCAAAAAGTAACATCAGGTATACTGACGAAATGAACAGCTAATTCTCCAACAGATGCATATCCCTAGTTTTTGCTTTACCGGGAAAAAAATGGCAAATATAAATTCAAGACCAACTGTGAGCTTTTCAGTCCTTCTTCACAGACATCAAATTTGGGACTTACAATTACAGCCAAGGAGAGAACGAAAGTTCGGACAGAAGAAGCTCACAACAAACATTTGAAACACTAGATGTAGACAATGCTAACCGAGCACCAAACGCACGTTAACAAACCAAAAACATACAATATAAACATCACCAGAAGAACCACATTCTACTAAGAAACCCATATAATGGAGAAATCATGATTCTGCTTTTAAGCTATTGCTATTCAAAACCACCCTCCATATTGGTGTTTCGACCAAAGAATAATAAGAATAATACTAATAAAGGGGCAAGTTCTCTTCGATTATTTAAGAGGTTAGTAAAAGTGATTATGTTTCCATTAACATGATGTCCATTGAACTGAATCAATATTTTCACCTCAGCCGAGTGTCATGATAATTTCAAACTGAAATCTCCCAACCTGATACAAGGAGCCTCGTTGAAAATTGAAGTTCAACATGAGAATCAACAAATTGAAGGTGGGAGATGACAGAAGACTGCAATTGACTCCAAATAAATACAGTCCAGGAATTGGGTGGGCCATATAAGTAGCAATACTAAAATTCAAACACACATTCATACAGATTGCAATTGAAATTCTATCGCATGTTGTGATTTGACTTGGCCTTTATAATCAATACGCTGTTCCCTGAAGTTTTGGTCTCCCCTACCATTAACTCACTTGACAAACTATTGTAGTTGTCCCTATGATCAGCTTGACCAGAACGCAATCAAGATACACCTTCAGCCAGGTTTCGCTTATGTTTAGAGGAGACGATAGATTCTGTGTTGCCTCCCGAGAAATAGTTTTTTTTTTTTTTTTTTTATATGGAGAAATAATACCAAAAAAAAAAAAACTGCCTCCAACCTTGCACGGTTCAGGTCCGTACGAAAAAGTCTTCATTTGAGCGCCAGATTCAATCACAAACGCATACCTTCGTACATAAAAAGTAGAAATGCTAAGGTAAAGCAATCCCACGACAGCCAATTTGTACTAAAATCAATTCATTCGCAATCATCGCATATGAGAACATTGAAATCCTTGTTCATACTTATGCAACATCGACAACATCATTCCCAGCACTCCCTCTTTCGAAGTAACAAGAGACACTATCCCGCCGCCGCGGCTCGTAGGCCGCAAACACACAGCTTTACAGAATTCCGACTAAATTACATCAATTCGATGTGCACTCACCCCAAATTCAGCACAACACCTCAGACCCTAATTACACGAAGAAACCTAACTCAACCCCGCCTCCGAAAAGAATCACCTGAAATTGCGACACAGCTCGGGGACGCTCATCTTGTGCATCAAATTGGAGCGGGGCTGCTTCAGCCGGATCGCGAACACGGTGGCCGGGCTCACCGCGTCCTCCTCCATCAGCTCCTCCTCCTCCTCCGCCGCCCCCCCGCAATCCTCCCCGACGGCCTCCTCCTCCTCCTCCTCCTCCTCCTCCGCCGCAACTACCTCAACAACTCCTCCTCCTCCTCCTCCCGCAAAGGCCTCGGCTTTCTCGGCCGGCGGTGCCGGCGGGGGTGGGGTGGCGGCGGGGGATTTGGCGGCCTCGAGCGACGGCGGGGCCACGGCGGCGGGGGGATCTTCCTCGGAGGCGGCCTGACTCATCTCCGAGGGGACCCCCGAGGCCGAGGCTTTTATAAGGGGGTGGGGCTTAAAGCCAAGGGAGGCAGGAGGAGAGAAGGGGGGGAGAGAAGGAAGGAAAAGAAAAGGTGGGTCGTGAGTGGTGGGAAAGTCGCGATTGAAGGCGACAGGTAGAACACTGTGAAACAAAAAGAGAGAGAGAGAGAGAGAGAGAGAGACTAGTGGGGTTCGAGCTGTGCTGGTGTGGGAGAGCGTGATTGGGTTCCGGGGGTGGCGTGGGAATTCTTTATTAGGGTTTTTCCGTGCGGGGAGGGTTGAATTCGGGGGAGGAATCTGGGCTCGATTTCGGAGTTAGAGATAGAGAGAGAGAGAGAGAGAAGGAAGGTGGGCGGGGAGAGGGGGTTCGATTTGTCAAGGTCTGGGCTTTGTGCGCTAGAAAGCGAGGGGAGATAGAGAGGGATGATGGGTTGGCTGCTTTTGCTTGGAAGACGGAAGCTTTCGGTTTGAATTTTGAGGAGAGAGAGAGAGAGAGAGAGAGACGGGAAAGGAACAGGGGAGAAGAGGGCGTCAGCAGAGGAGAGAGAGAGAGAAAGAGAGGGAGAGAGATTCTCAGTGTGTCCGACCAGTCGACATGGGGAAGGGGCGGCGGTTTCTACTTCCTTCCCGAGTGCTGCTCACGTGCTTCGTCGTCTTCGTCCTCCTCCTCCTCGGACTCGAGTGCCCTCCCTCCCTCACTGCCTTTCTTCTTCTTTCCTCTATTTTTCTCTCTCTCCATCTCCTCGATCCATCTTTGCTCGACTCGACACCAAGTGAAATCTCATCGGTGCTTGACCTTACCCCATCATGAGCTTTTTCCAATGCTCATTCCAGAATCTACGTAGAGCGAAGATGCGAACGAGTCTAGTTATCGATGATTATGAATTGCCTATGCTCGAGTAGACCACTGAATAGTTAAAATATCGGATTTGTTGCAGAGCTTCTTGAACACGTATAAATTTGAAAATGGAAAAATTTGGGAAAGTTATATGTGCGAACTTCTATTTGCAATTTTGTAAAAATTTCAAATGTTTCGAATTAAGAAAAAAACAAATCTTGGGAAATTTGAAAATTAAAATTCAAAAAACTAGGATGAGTCATATAAGGATATATATATTTCCACTTCGTGAAAGATTCAAATATTTCTTATTTAAAAAGTTAAAGTGTGCACATCATAAAATTTTGATCAAGCTAAAGTAAAAGTCAATTCTAATGTATTCCTAGTGCGCGAATGATAATTATTTTTTTCTAAGAACAATTTCTGGCAAAAAATATGGTTTTCGTATTTTTATTCTCTAGAAAAGTTTTTGAGCAAAGATACGCGTTTAATATCGACACAAAATTTCTACTCGTGGCATAGAATAGAAATTCATTTAATAGGTTTTCTCAAATATCTTCCTCTCATACTCTTTTCCATTCATTGTACTTTACTTGTTTTGTTAGATAAAACATCCTTAATCAAATGAATTGAAAGCGTCGACGTAGAAATCGTACATCGACGGGAAACGGGCAATGGATAATAATGGCGAGCGATAAGAAAAGTTTTTATTTCTGTTTTGTTCTAGAAATAGAAAATTAGAGTATTTTTTACTTCTTATTTTTGTTTCAAACCTAATTCCAAGGTCTCGAAAATAAAAGAATGAAATTGTGTTATCAAACAGGTTTCTGTTCCAAATATGTTCCCGAGAACAAAAAAATAGAATATACAAATATAATTGTTATCATATACACTCTTATTGTAATTACTTATGTATTTTCTTAAACGCGGAGAATATGGAGAAGTGATGTTTATAATTTTAGGCTTCGCATGGTAATGCTTCTATTCTTTTGCTCCTTGAAATAGAAAAGAATAAAAATTTGTTTGGTAACGTTAATTAATTTTACTATTCCCCGAAATAGAAAAGTGGCTGAGGAATAAATTTAGAACAGAAATAAAAAATAGAAAAAATAGCTTATTGTTCCCAAGTATAATTTATAGAAATAAGTCATTTTTTTTTCTTTTCTTTTCTTTTCTTTTCTTCTTCTTCCTTGGGTGGACAATGGTCACGGCAAGGAAGAAGAAGAAAAGAAAAAAATCTTAAAAAATTGAAAGAAATTCTACATTATAAAAAAATTTGTCTATCCTACCAAACGTATTTGTATTTTTTTCTATTCCGAGAACATAAATTTTATATAATTACTAAATACGTTCTTTTGCTAAGAAATTGTTCTAGGGAATAGCAATAGAAAAAAAAACTATTTTTGAAAAGAAATTGTTCTCCATAACAAAAATGCCATCAAATGCACCCTTAATTGTCCTTGGAAAAATTGGACTTCAAGCTCAAGGTCAAGCTTCAGTTTCGATCTCTATCGAGATTAGATCATCAAAATGAGGCGAAGTAATTTAATAACTTTTTATAGGTAGAAAACCTAGCTCAAACAAGAAATTATATTGTTTTTTGAAATTTTCATATTATAGAGTTTGAATAGTCTCTCTCGATAATACTCAACTTAATTGCTATATATGATAAGGGAAATCCCATATACATGTCTCCGATATGGTGGAATCATGTTTATAAAAGAAATTATTGAACTTTTAATTTATTTAATGTGATATTTACACTTTTAAATATTTTCATATAATTTAGGAATTATATTGAACATTTACCAATAGTTTATGGATTACATTTGTGTTGTAATTATGGTTATAATTATGGTTAATGGATCAACGAAAGCCAATAACTTAAGATACGTATTTTCTATTCACGTATCTTTTTTGGATTCATGAATTTCCTTTAGTTTTCTGTTCACGTATCTATTGAGTTCATGAATTTCTTAAATTCATGTATCTTTTAGTTCATGTATTTATTGAGTTCATGAATCTCTTGAATTCATGTATCTTTGGATTCATGAATCTCTTGGTTTCATGTATCTCTTGATTCATGAACTTCGTGGATACATGCGTCTATTTAATTCATGTATCTCTTCTGTACATGAACCAAAAAAGCTCTATAAATAGATAGGAGCATAGAGCTTAATTACGGCTTTTGGTTTTTGGTTTTTCCAACTTGATTCCAAAAGGCTTTGATATACTCTTCTACTCTTCTGATTTTTTCTGAGTGTGCTGGTTCAATTGAACGGTTCAACTGAGTCCTGTTTGCATAGTGCTAATCCAAACAGGTTCGAGGTGTTGTATCTTGGGAGGCATAGTTCGTGGATCTGCGGAGCACCATTAGCAGGAACTAATCGCCTTAAGGAGATTCGGATATCCGTACCTCACCTCCAATTTATGTTATTTTTCAGTGATATCTTATTTTCTTCTTCTCCAAGATTGGTAAAAGGGAGGATATTATAAAGTTGTTATCATCTTCTTTACATTGATGTTCTGATTACAACAAACAGTTTGCTTTCTCTGGATTAATTTCCAACAATTTGAACAAACTAGAAGTGCATAGACGATAATGTACCTTAGGATAAAATTCAGGACTATATTGCAAAGATTAAAAGTTCATAAACGACATTACATATTTAATCAAAGTTCATGGATCATTTGTTGGAACTAAAAGAGTAATGATAACTTTGGAAATTTGGAACAAGAGCACAAATGAAGATTGGAGGGAGGACGACCTTACTGAAAAGCAAATGCTCAGACCACAACTCTCTAATTTCGAAAGCTCACTTTGCTTTTTGTGGCTTGGGTACAATGTTTCACAAGTGCTCTATTTATAGCTAAAGTCTTACCATTCAAAAACTGGTGCACCCTATGATTACTTGCTCCAAGACAGACGCAGCATTTAACGGAGAAGATACTTTTCTCGGTGCCCACGATCTTTCCTTTTGTCTTCTTTCTTTTTCATGTACCTCAGAGCATTTACTGAGATTTTTCATTCTTGAGTTCACGCAGCCCACCATAAATCATGCCTGTTGATTTCTTTTTGTCTTCACAGAGATATTATCAACACATCAATCAATTTTCATTGATACTTCAACTCCACTTGTGCTATTATCTTGAGCTAAAATAAAGTTTGAAAGGTCATGTCTCGCCCCTAAGAAGCTAAGCTTCTCTGGTTTTTTCCAACGCCATTATCAAGAACCAACCAAGACATAACCATTTTAACAGTTTAAGCTTTTAAAGAAATGCATATTTTATCACTCCTCATCATATTTATTTGATTTTTTTTTCCTAATACTAAGAGTTGACATATTTAATTGGAAAGACAAATATGATTTGAATTTGGAACCGCCTGCTCGCAAGATTTGAACTCTCATGCCCGCAGTGTGCTTTGCCCTGAACATTCTTTGGTCCTTCCTCGGAGACATCATACTTCACGAGAACGTTGAATTTGGTGGCGAAAGCATCGGAAATCTAGTCTCAAACAAGTAACTTCATAGAAAGGGAAGCGAAATCCAAGCCATACGAGATGGAGATGGATGGCGTAGCCACATTGATTGAAGTTAGAGTTACTAATGGGTGTTTTTCTTCTTCTTTTTTGTTGAGATCACCCACCAATCAAAAGAGCCGCACTCACTAATCTTGGCCCCAAATGAAACCTTACTTTGACTAAGACTTGCAAGTGACCCGGTTTCTCGCAAGACGAGACACAACGTGACTTGTTTCGATGCCCAATTTAAACTCAATGAAGATTTTTTTCTAAAAAAAAAAAACTGTAAAATGACAAGTCATTATTTTTTATTTTCTTTTTTTAATCTGGGATATTCATAAAAGTTGAATGCACAAAGGCATCTTAGCTTGTGAAAGACACAATCCTAACATCTCTTTTTATGTTGCTATATTATTGGTCACTCCAGTAAGGTAATACCTTAATATCGAGTACGCATAAAATAATAAACCCACCATTTAAGGTCATGCCATCATCAGCATCATTTTCTCACTCCGGTAAGATCTCGTAGGCTGCGTTTGGTTCAGCATTTGCAATGGGCTTTGAGTCTAATAGAAATGCTGAAAGCCCAAAGCTACTTGGGGAAATGCAATTGTGTTTGATAATTTTTTTTTGCAAATGGACTTTGAGTTGAATATGCGTTTGGTAAAAAAAACTTTCGCAATGGGCTTTGATGGTATATATATATATATATATATATATATATATATATATATATATATATATATATATCTTCTTCTTCTTCTTTTTGAAAATTGAACTAAACCCATCGTCAGACCGGCGAAAGGCTACGGTCGCCGGCAAGCTAGATCTGGCACCAGCGGTCGTCAGCTAACGTCGCCCAAGGTCGGGCGACCTCTGGCAAGGGTCGCATGACCTAACCGAGGGCTGCCAGAGGTTGCCCAAGGTTGGGCAACACTCGGCGAGGGTCGCTCAACCCGTGGCCCCAAGCAACCGCCGCCTGGGTCGGGTGACCTCCGGCGCGGGTCGCGCGACCTAGCCAAGGGCCGCCTGCGGCCGCGAGACCCAGGCAGCAGTCGCCTAGGTCGCGCGGCCCCTGGGTCGAGTGACCCTCGCTAAGGGTCGCCCGAGGCCAAGCGACCTCCAGTGGCCCTCGGGCCGGGTCGCGTGACCCTCGTCGGAGGTCGCCGACGGCCGTTAGTGCCAAATCTAGCTTGTTGGCGGCCATAGCCCTTCGCTAGTCCGGCGAAGGGCTGCCTACTTTTTCAAGTTTAAAAAAAAAAAATTAGGGGCAAAATCGAAAATATGAAGAATTAGTGAGGGTAGTTTTGGAAGAGAAAAAATAATTTCAACATTGGGTGGAAAGCCCTACTAGCTTTGGGCTTTCAGCATTTTGAAGACAAGTTGAAAGTTGAAAGCTGGTTTCAAAGTTGACCAAACGGTCTAACATTTTCTCAATGGGCTTTCAGGCTTGAAAGCCCATTAGAAATGATAAACCAAACGACCATAGAATCGAAACTAAAACTTCACACTTAACCACGAGTGGGATTTCGACTCTTGGTTGTACCGTCATCTTGGCCAATATAAAAAGAATGTCTTCGTCATCTCGTGTCACGACTGACCCCTTTCTTAATTTTAAGCAAAACCTTAACTATCCTTTTAACCCGACTCGTTTAATTATCAAACTAATTTCACCTGTGTGATGGTCATTGTCATGTCTAAATTTCGATATGCATTTAACAATTACTGGAGCACATGCGCACGCAATCTCAGAGGCGACTCGAAGAAGATGCACAAGCATATAATGATATAAATTAGCAATTGGTCCAAGAGATTATTTTTTATCCTTTTTTATTTTTTTCTGCTATGTCATCTCCAGTTATGCTTTCCATTGTTATATCGAAGTAAGCGTTGAAAGTACTAGAAGAGGGAAAATCCGTAGGGCTGGCCCAAGAAGAGGAACTTGGACCATGGGCCACAGAGACAAGTGGTCGGGCCAGCGGCCCATGAGCATTCGAATCCGGGCTAGCCCAAAGCCCATTTTCTATGGAGATCCGTGTATGGACAGGTTATATTCCCAAGTGGGGCCCACCAAGGAGACTCGAGAGAATTAAGAGAAGGATAATCAAACCAAACATCCTAGAATTTTCCCAACGGGGCGTACTAATTCCTCAAACTTTTCATTGTCTCATTAATATCCCAAAACTTGTACCGGTGACTTGAAATTACATTTCGTTAGACTTTCGTGCATAGTGACAGTAAAAAATCCGATGTGTCAACATTCGTGTATAATGCTAATCCAATGGATCTGATGTGGTAATCGACGCATGTTGAACGTCAACCTAGAGTGTAGGCACATCGGGTTTTTGACGGGCACACATGTTGTCAAGTCAGATTTCTTACGGCCATATGGATGGAAGGTACTTATGAATTGGCACAAGTTCAGGGTATAAGTGAGATGAAAAAGAGTTCGAATTATTAGCATTCATGATTTCAGCGGGATTGTCGCTAAATAAAAAGGAATAGGATGACGTAGGGTAAAAGAGATTCCTCTCTCTTTTGGCTCTCTTCTCATTCCTGCCACGTTCTTTATGTTATCCGACCTCTTGACTTAAGTATTAGAGGTTCCCCCAACGTGAAATTCGGTGCATGATAAAACAAATAGTACAAGTGCCTAATCTAACTTAAAGTGAAGAAGAAGATTGGACAATCAGGCATCAAAAGGTCTAATCTTGACCCAAAAAGGACAGTGTACTTAAAGGAATGATCCCTTTCAAATTGAGCTAGATTCGACTTTTTCAAGGTAAATATCGTTGTTCTCTTCCTAGCTCTCTCTCTTTCCTTGGCAAGTAAACATCAATCCACATGTAATCACAGTACCAGAAGCTTTCCCTAGAAAAGATCACCGCAAATTGCTCTATCCCTTTTAATCACCGCAAATTGCTCTATCCTCTTCGATAATCTATGACTCAATACAGTGGAAGAGCACCCAAAATCAAATAATCCAAACGAGAAATAAATGCAAAATATCAAACCTGCTATAGAGGGTTTATTCCACTTGGCAGGCTTACTTCATAGGAAGAGATCCACGAGATATTCGATAGATCAACAAGAGGAGATTATAATCGCTTGAAACACAGCTCCCAAGTGTTTTGTGGGCCTTAATTACACCCGAGAAGTCTCACAATCTCAAATAAAAAAGATAGAGAGTGTTTACATCACACATCACACTCCTTAATTTCTCCTCGACTTTTTCATTGAGTTTAGACTTTCATTACATTCAAGTTAGAAAAGTCTTTAGAGTACATTGCCGTGTGCATGCTAGCATTCAGGATTTCTCGAACATTGCCTAGACATGTCTGGACATCCGATCTTCTTTGCGTGTATCGGTTGGAAAGTCTGACTATCGACGATTAGACATTCTTGTTGAGTTCTACGTGTGTCCACAACTCATATTTTCGACCTATGGTAGCTTCACTGTCCTTTGCACACTTTTCTGAGTGTCCAAACCTCAATTAGGACATCCGGTTCGCATTGTCGTGCAACTTCAAACTCTTTCACTTACTCTGGATGACTTAGATTTCAATCTCGAGTCGAATATAAACCAAAACTGGTTTGAGTCATACTTCAGAATAACCATTTTGGAAGAACAATAAAGATCGTGAAACTACTTAGCAATACTGTGATAATTGAAGATATTAATTAAACTGAATCCTAATAGCAAAGGATAGCTTTTGAAAAGTCATACCTAAGCTTTGCCTTCAAAATCCCTTGGGTAAATGCAAATACTATTTAACAAATTTTTTGGAGAGATCCAAGGAAAATGCAATGGCATTTCCAAAAGCCTTTAAAGATCTTTAAATTGAGGTACATTCTAAAGTATTTTGAGCTTTGGGCGTTTCTAGAATGCAAATACAATTTTCCTTTTTTCCAACTTTGCCCTTGCTCAATTTTCATAATTTCAAAAATTTCCCCACCTCACGTGATGTCACTAGAAAGGGTTCGGGTTGCTGGTGAAGCCAGATTTGGTTAGTTGTCAATTCAATTTGGCTCACCGGCTATTAAATTCTGCCATTATATAGTTTGAGAATTTCTTTTTAAAAAGACAAAAGTGTAGTTTTTTTTTTTTTCAAATGGCATTTAAGTCAAAGTTGCTTCTCAATATATTTTTTACCAAGCACCATTTGTATTTTGGGAAAATCACTTATACCTAATTTTTTTTGCATTTTCCTAAAGGCTTTTCCTCAAAATATTTCCAAACGTGTCCTTATTCAACCAAGAATCTTCTCAACAAAAGCTTGCAAGACTTCTCAAACATTTACAAGTATTTCGATAAGTAAAAACTCCAATTCAAAACCATTGAAATCAACCAATCCTTGAACATACATCACTATTTGGACGTCCTACTCCTACTTTTCATTATTTGATACTGTGTTCCTTCTAAAGATCTTATGCAAATATACTGAAAGGCAAAAGACAATTTTCTTTTTATCGTTATTCAATATCATGTTTCAATTTTTTTTTTAATTTAATTTGGCCATTGAACTTTTGAAAATCCAATCAATGTGTTCCTTCTAATAAATAAACTGATGGCGTTAGCTAACGAGAACCTTAATGTTTTGAACTTGCCATGACATTTATACAAATTGGCATCTACGTGGCTCTCTTCCTCTCCCTCCTTCTCTCCCTCCTTCTCTCTCTCTCATGCACACAAATACCCCAAGACTACCTCGTGACAAGGCACAACGGTCAAGAACCAGCGATGATCGTGATGGTCACAAATGACAGTCGAGAAAGAACGAAGAAGAAGAAAGAAAAGAAAGGAAAAAAGAGAAGACAAGACTTACAACAAGAAAAGTAGCGGGACAAATTTTTAGTCTAGTCATCATTGAATTAACAATCCATGTCAAGAAAAAAAAACACGTGAACGGGCATTACGTTGAGTGGGAGGATCCCATTAAACTGATTTTTAAAATTCAAGGATTAAATTAAGAAAAGAAGAAACATTTTGGGGGCACTGTGTCATTACCCCTACGTAATAAATGAAAGAGAAGTTTTATGGCATGAAAGGCATTTGTTCATTTACGTCACTCGCCCATGGGAAAGAAAAAGATATTGTACAAGCATTGTTTATCTTAAGATAATTTTTTACTAAGTTTGGAACCCGCGTTCACTATTCTATGGATGATGAGGGTGGCTAGCAGGAATCACCCGAGGGGTGAATAGATGATAAAATAAAATCTTGACAAATAAATGTGGATAGAACAAGTCAAGATTAAAGTCTGAATAAAGATCATGTTCTAAAACAAGGCTTAGAATATGCTATGTAGCAGAACAAACTTTAGAAGCACCAAGCAAATGTGCAATAGACTTTAACAATAAACAGTAAGAGATTATGGATAAAGAAAATTGCACACAAAATTTATAGTGGCTTGGTTTAGATCAAGCCTATCTACTCTCCTACACTGATAGTATACTATCTTGATTTTACTAGATAATCAATAAAAGGCTATAGTCAAGTTGTGCCGCTTATACCCAAGTGTTTATCCCCAAAGCAGGTGCTGCTTATACCCAACCTGATAGGACTTACTATCTTATGCCAAAACACACTTATAATATTGTCAACACTTCTCAAAAGATTACACAATTTAAGACGATAAGTGTATATGATCGAAATTCACTTAGACTTTGGAAATCTAGATTCTACGCGTTATCCTTTACTTGTTTCTCAGTCCCTGATCTCCTTAAATACTCCCCCACTTTCACTCTAGTCATTGGACAATATCTAATCTAGGATATCGTCTTCCAATCTATCTGTTGGACACAATTGTATCAAGAAGATTAGATAGCCGTTAAGTAATAGAAGCATAATCCCCACTTGATTTTGATCACCCATACAGATAAAATCATGGTTAACATAGGTAGAGCTTCTTCTTTTAGAAAGAACTTATCTTCAAGATTCAAATTGCCAATCAATTAGATTGAGGCAATCAAATTTATCTTGGTTTGAAATCCAAACCAAATCACTAGTCCTTGTATGTTTTGGGCTTGTGTCACGTTTTATCAAGTTGTCTCATTCTAAACATGGTACGTTCTGAACTCGCTTCCTTCTAAACTTGTCACATTCTAGATCACATTATGCATTTGTGTTGTTTTGAACCCATCACGTTTTGGACCTGTTCCATCTAAAATAGATTTGACAATCTGGATGTAAGTCTGAATATATTCATCCTTAAAGTCTAAACATAATTTGAGTAAGTTTAGCTCCAACATAGAGTCTATCTTTGAGTTCTTCCAAGTATAGTTCTTGATAATATCCTTTACACATTATTACTCAATCATTAAACACGTTAGTAGCTTTTGATTTATTTTGTCATTTTCAACACATCATAAAGGATTTCCCTAATAGATGAAACATTACTCGATGCACGTAAATTAGACTCATCAAATGGGTGAGTCGGGTCGGGTTTGGGTCAGGTCGAAAATGGATTCACCCATATTTGACTCATTTAACCCGTTTTGACCCATTTTATGTAGTGTAAATCAAGTGACCCATACCCGACCTAACCCGTACCCGACCCGACCCGACTCGACCCGTATTGCTAAAGCCTATTAATATTATAGGAAAACCCACTTCTACTATATGCTAATTGATTAAAACTTCAAATTAAATTAAAAATAGTAAATCAAATAAAAAAAGTTAAAAAAAACCTATAAATTGGAATATTTATAAAAAAAAAATAGACTATGCACATGCTTCTCTTATTTGAAGTGAACATACCATTGAATAACTAAAAATTGTAACATGAAAATTTTTTAACTAAACCTAAAAAAGCTCATTTTTTTATGATTTTTTTTAAAAAAAAAAAGTGTTGTTAAAACATTTTTATGCAATACAAATTTTTTAACAATTTTTATGCAATACAAATTTAATGGAAATTTTTTATAATTCTTTTTAAAATATTTAAAAAATCAAAATTTTAATTTTTTAAATATAATTTTTAATTTATAAAATATAATTTTTAATAATTTTTATTTTTTTAAATATAATTTTTAATAATTATTTTTCTTTTTCTCTTTTTTGTCTTCCTTCTTCTTCGGTCGACGACGGCTACATAGGCGAGATCGAGCTCACCGGCATCGAGCTCGAGTCTTGCTAGTCGTTGGCGAGGTCGAGGCTCCGCCGGCGTCGGGCGAGGTTCGGCCTCGCTAATCTAGCGAGCCTCACCGGTGTTGGGCGGGGCCTCGGCCTCGTTGGATCGGCGAAATCGAGCCCCGCCCGACGTTGGCAAGCTCGAGTCTCGCTAGATCCGGCGAGGCTCGAGCCTCGCTAGTCGTAGGTGAGCTCGAGCCTCGCCGACTTTGTCGCCGCCGGCCGGCGGCCGACGGACGGCCGGCTAAAGAAGGAAGAAAAAGAAAGAAAAAAGAAAAAGAAAAAAGAAAAGAAAAGAAAATTGAAATATGAAAAATAATTATAATTTCGATTTTTTATAATTTTTTTTTATAAAGTTAAAGAGTGAAGGCCCATTCAAATCCATTTTTTTTTTTGTGCTTTACTTTCTCATACCCATATTTAACTTTCACTTGACCCATTTCCGACCCATATTTGACTTTTACTTGACCCATTTGTGACGCATATTTAACTTTCACTTGACTCATATATGACCCATTTAACTAAAAGTGGGTCATAATATGGGTTTATGACCCATTTTGCCAGCTTTAACGTAAATTAGGTGATTTACTTAATCAAATTGAAAGTTCTTCTTCGGCACTTATTATTTGATTAAATTTTTATTTGGGAAAATATTATATTTCATGATAAACCAAATTATAGCAATTTTTTATATTATTGTTATTATTATTTATTGCCGTCACCTTGTCAAGAGGGTGGCCGGCATCTGGATTTTTATCTCGTACTCGACAACGAATCTTAATTGATTCGCAACAGAGAATCTGGAGAGGGTCCGGGCAAGCAAGCTGTCTCCCGTCAATCCACAAACATTATTTCAAGATTCGTGTGCTGGGAAATGAATGCCTGTGTAAAAGGGTGACCACGTTTCGCTGCATTTGCTAAGGGCGACCTCCACTATCTTCTGATAATAATTGTTAATAGAGAACATAAAGTCTTTATTGGACGCCGACCATTGTTTGGTAAGCGAAATTCTCGAGAATTCAACTACACGTACATAAATAAATCTTAAAGCAAAGGTGATTGCATGGATTCTATTGTTCAATAATGTCAAAGTTTTCCAGAGTAAATCGCATCGAAACAACGCTATATCGCTCGATGTAGGGTGAGTGGTTTCAAGCTCACTATAGGCTCCAAGTGAAATTTGGAATTTACCCTCCATATTTTGGAACTTACCCGTTAAAATAGGAATTTACATAATCGTGTGAAAATATAAATAAAATAAATAAAATACAAAAATTTATTATGGGTTTCAGGCTGGAACCTGCCAGTCAAAATAGTTTCACTAATTTTTAAACCCTGAAATCTAATTTACATATCTCAGAACTGAACAGGTTCTCATTGATCCGATTCTTCAGTTTTAAGTTCTACTCTAAAACTGTGCTCACTTCAATTTGGTACCATGCTCCTTCCGAAGGTCTTATGCAAACTTACTAAAAGGCAAGGACAATTGTCGTTTTATCTTTATACAATATCACGCTTTAGTTTCTTTTTTTTTTTTTTTTTTTAATTTGATCGCCGAACTTTTAAAAATCCAACCATTTCTGTCCTTCTAATAAATAAAACTAACGGCGTTAGCTAACGAGAATCCTAGTATTTTTAACTTGCCATGATAATTATATAAATTGGCACCCACGTGCCTCTCCCTCCCTCCTTCACACACACGTACCCTAAGACCAGCTTTTGGCAAGGCAAAACTGTCAGGAACCCGCGAGGATTGTGATGATCATAAACGACAGTCGAGAAAGAAAAAAAGAAAAAAAAAAAGAAAAAAGAGAAGAGACTTGACTTACAACAAGAAAAGTAGCGGGGCAAATTTTCGACCTAGTCATCATTGAATTAATAATCTGCGTCGAGAAAAAAAAAATATGTAAGCGTACATTATGTTGAATGGAAGAATCCCATTAAATCGATCTTCAAAATTCAAGGATCAAATTGAGATAAAAGAGAAACATTTTGGGGGGTAATGTTGAGTATAAGAGTATGGTAAGCGACCACCATATCATTACCCCTATGTAATCAAATGAAAGAGAAGTTTTATGGCATGAAGATATTTGTTCATTGAGGTCAATCGCCCGTGGGAAACAAAAAGATGTTGTTGGTCTTATGATACATTTTTTACTAAGCTTGGAACCCGCGTCCACTAGTCTGGATGAAACATTATTCGATGCACGTAAACTAGGTGATCTGCTTAATCATATTAAAAGTTCTTCTTCGCACTTATTATCCAACTAAGTTTTTATTTGAGAAAATATTATATTTCATGATATACCAAAATATAGTAATTTCTTATATTATTGTTATTATTATTTATTACTGTCATCTTTGTCGAGAGGGTGATTGGCATGTGGATTTTTACCTTGTACTTGAAATCGAATCTTAATTGACTCATAACAGAGAATTTGTAGAGGGTCCGGGCAAGCAAGGATTCATTTGGTAAAACTTCTGTTTCGGAAAATAATTTCTTTTCAGAAATAATTTGTTTCTATTTATATTCCCTGGAATAATTTTTCAACAAAAAAATACATTTGGTAATTATACAAAATTTCTATTATTGGAATGGAAAAAAAAAAGGAGTGCGTTTAGTACAATATACAATTTTTTTGGTAACGTAGAATTTCTTTTAATTTTTATAACGTAAAAAAATAAAAATTGAGAGAAATAAAAAAAAAACGTTATGAAACATAGCCTAAGCCTCTCATCAATTTATAAACATTATTTCAAGATTTATGTGCTGTAAAATGAATGCTTTGTGTAAAAGGGTGACCACGTTTTGCTGAATTTGCTAAAAGTGACCTCCACTTTCTTCTAATAATAATCTTTTTTATTTTTTTATGACTCAGGGAAGCCTCGTACGCTGTGGGCGGTTGGGGTAAACCTTGGGGCCCCACGGAAGGACCCACCACCCCGTGGAATGGGGAAGACGCCAAGCATCTCCGCAGTGAGTCGAACCCTCGCCCTCCGAGAAGGGGTCAGTGGGTCCCCCCACGATGGGGAAGACTTTACACGGAGCCACCGCGGCCGGTGGTTTCTTCTAATAATAATTGTTAGTGGATAAAATAAAAAATTTATTTGACGCCAACCATAGTTTGGTAAGCGAAATTCTCCATATTTCAACTACACATACCTAAATAGATCTTAAAGCAAAGGTGATAGCATAGATTCTACTATTTAGTATGTCAAAATTTCCTAGAGTGGACCGTATCGAAACAACGCTTTATCGTTAGATGTAAAGACGAGTGGTTTCAGGTTCAGTATAGGTTTTATCTGGAACTTGAAATTTACCCTTCATATTTTGAAACCTCCCTGTCACAATAGGAATACCACATGATCGCGCAAAAATATAGATAAAGAAAAACGTAAAAACTTATTCCAGGTTTCAGGCTAGAACCTACCTATCGAAATAGTTTTTTTAATTTTTGGAACCTAGGACCTACTCTGCATACTTTGGAACTTGATAGGTTTTCATTGGTTCGATTCTTCAATTTTAGGTTCTACTTTGGAATTATGCTCACCCTTATATAGATGGCTAGTTAGTTACTATGCCTTAACACATTGAAAATTGCAAGGAATCCCCGATTTTTATCTTCCGCCAGTGATAAGCTAGAGGAACGCGAGATTGACATTATGTGGCCGCATCGGGTGTTTTCATACAAGAACCGCGTCGGCCTAGCCGTGCCAAAGAAAGATCCAATTTCCACAGGTCAGGACAGGACGAAGGGGAAGTCTCGTCCACAAGGAAGGATCAACATCGAAAACCGAGAATGTTGACAGAGGTCGAAGGGGACGGTGAACAAAACACAAGGCAATGCCATGCCATGCCAATCGCCATCCTCATTGGTCGCCAAGTTGATTCTTTGCTCTTCCATTGAATTAGTCTCCCTACATCATCGATGACGTCTCGGTTTGCTCTCTCTCTCTCCGCGTCTTATACATCAACGTCACGTATTATCACAAATTTATTTCCAAAAGTAAATTTAGAACAGAATTAAGAAGGTAAAAAAATTACTCTCTTGCTTTCACGAATAGTTCAAAAATCAAGCATAAACCATTTTCTTTCCTTCTTCTCCTTTTTATCTTCCTCTTCTTCTTCATCTAGCTAGTTGTTGGCCATCACGAGTGAGGTCTGGCGACCTAGCTGGGAACTTGCAAGGCTCCCTCGAGGTCGGTGCCCAGCTAGAGGAGGAGGAGGAAGAAGAAGAAGAAAAAAAAAAGGGGAAAAAAAGAAGAAAAATAGCAAAAAGAGAAAATTGTAATAGAATTATTAAAAATTAAAAGAAATTTTAAGTCACAAAAAATTTAAATATTGTACCAAAGCGTATTTATATTCCGGGAATAGAAAATTTATGTAGTTACCAAACGCTTTCAAATGTTTAGAAATTCATCCAGGGAACAAAATCAGAAAAAAAAAATATTTTTAAGCAAAATTGTTTCCAGAACGTAATGGTTATCGCATGCACTTATTCTACCAAGAATCTTTTCAGCAAAAGGTTGAAAGACTTCTCAGACATTTACAAGTAGTTTGAGAAGTTGGAATATAATTCCAAATCATTGAAATCAACTGATCCTTGAACATACATCACTATTTGGACATCCCACTCCTACATTTCGTAATTTGGTACCATGCTCCTCCCGAAGGTCTTATGCAAACTTACTAAAAGACAAGGACAATTGTCTTTTTATCTTTATACAATATCGTGTTTCAATTTATTTTTTTTCAATTTGATCGTCAAACCTTTAAAAATCCAATCAATGTGGTCCTTCTAATAAATAAAACCAACAGCATTAGCTAATGAGAATTCTAATATTTTTAACTTGCCATGATACTTATATAAATTGGCACCCACGTGCCCCTCCCTCCCTTCCTCACATGAATACCCTAAGACCACCTTGTGGCAAGGCACAGCAATCAGGAACCCGCGATGATCGTGATGATTATAAACAATATTCGAGAAAGAAAGGAGAAGAAAGGAAAAAAAAAGGAAAAAGAAGAAGAGACTTGACTTACAACAAGAAAAGTAGCGGGGCAAATTTTCCACCTGGTCATCATTGAATTAATAATCAGTGTTGACGAAAAAAAACATGTAAGTGGACATTATGTTGAACATAAAGATCTCATTAAATCAATCTTCAAAGTTCAAGGATTAAATTGAGGAAAAAAAAAACATTTTGTGGGCGATGTTGAATAGAGGAGTATGCTTATCAACCGTCGTGTCATCACTCCATACGTAATAAAATGAAAGAGAAGTTTTATGACATGAAAGACTTTTGTCCGTGAGGAGAAAAAAGGAATTCTACAAGCAATTGTTGGTCTTACTATACATTTTTGAATCAGTTTGGAACTTGTGTCCCCTACTTTGTGGATGCAACATTATTTGATGCGCGTGGACTTGACGATTTGATTAATCAAGTAGAAAGTCCTGTACATACAGCATTAACTTCTTCAACACGTATTATCCAATTAATTTTTTTTATTTGGAAAATATTTTATCTCGTGATAAACCAAATATAGTAATATCTTATATTATTATAATTATTTATTACCGCCGTCTTAGTCAATAGGGTGGCCGGCATCTTGATCTGACCTCGTACTCAATATTTGAATCTTAACCCACACGCAACAGAGAATATGGAGAGGGTTCGGGCGAGCAAGGGTCTGCATGAGACATTTCTATTCCTAAGAATTTCTGTTTTTTTGTTCCCCGAAACAAAAAAAGAACAGAAACCCGTTTGGTAACGCCAAGTTGATTTCTATTCCCTAGAATAGAAAAGTTAGCCTGGGAATAGAAACGGGAAACAAAAAAAAATTGCTTCTTGTCCCGGGAACAATTTCTAATAATAAGCAAATTTTCTTTTTTTATTTTTATTTTATTTCTCTCTTACCGTGGCCACCTCCAACCGCTCGGAGCCACCGCCGATCGCCACCCGCCGCCACCGACCGTGAGCAAGAATAAAAAAATAAAAAAATAAATAAACAAATAAATACAAAAAAACAAATAAAAACAAATAAAAACAAATAAAAAACAAACGCAAGAAAATAAAAAAACAAAAAAAACAAATAAATACAAAAAAACAAATAAATTAAAAAAATAAAAAACAAAAATAAAAAACAAATAAATACAAAAACAAATAAAAAACAAATAAATACAAAAAAGCACATAAAAACAAATAAATACAAATAAAAAACAAACGCAAGAAAATAAAAAAACAAATAAATACAAAAAAGCACAAAAAAAACAAATAAAAAAAATAAATACAAATAAAAGAATAAAAAATAAATAAATACAAATAAATACAAAAAAGAATAAAAAATAAAAAAAACAAATAAATACAAAAAAGAATAAAAAACAAATAAAAAAGAACAAATAAAAAACAAATAAATACAAAAAAGAATCGTTACGTTACCAAACGCATTTATATTATTTTTCTATTCCAAGAGTAGAAATTTTGTGCAGTTATCAAATGGGTTCTTTTGCTCAGAAACTGTTCCTCGGAATAGAAATAGAAAAGAACTATTTCTAGAAAAAGAACTCTTTCCCAGCCAAGAAATTTTACCATGCGCACCCCAATCTGCCTCCCGTCAATCTATAAAAATTATTTCAAGATTTATGTGCTGCGAAATAAACGCCTGTGTGAAAGGGTGACCACGTTTCGCTGAATTTGCTAGAAGCGACCTCCACCATCTTCTCATAATAATTGTTAATAGATAAAATATGGTATTAATTGGACGCTCGCTCTCTCTTCGCATCCTGTACATACTCGCGATTGTGCCGGACGACGTCGCGTATCGCCACAAGTAAACCTCGCGAGTTGCGGTATTCTCTGGACATTGCCCGGACATCCGATCTTCTTTGTGTGTGCTGGTTGGAAGTCCGACCAGCAATGGCACTCCAATTGAGCTCCATATCCGTCCACAACTCATATTTCCGACCTACAATATCTTCGCACGCTTATCTAAGTGTCCAAACCTTAATTGGGACATCTGGCTCGCCCTATTGTACAACTTCAAACTCTTTCGCTTACTCTAGATGACTTATATTTCTATCTCGAGTTGAATCTAAACCAAAACTGGTTGAATCACGTTTCAGAATGACCTTTTTAAAAGAACGGTAAACATTGTGAAATTAGTTAGCAATGCTGTGAATAATTGAACCTAATAGCAAAGGATAGCTTTTGCAAAGTTACACTTGAGCTTTGTCGTTAAAACCCTCGGGATAAATGCATATATTGTTTGACAACTTTTCTTTTGAAGAGTTCTAGGAAAATGCAATTATATTTTCAAAAGGCTTTATAAGTTTTTAGTCCTAGGCAGGTCTAAAGGTGTTTCAAACTATGAGTATTTCCATAATGCAAATACAATTTTTTTTCTTCCAACTTGCCCCCGTTCAATTTTCATAATTTTGAAAATGTCCCCACCTCACGCAATGTCACCGGTGAGGGTTTAGGCCACTAACGAGGCCAGATCTAGCTGACAACCAATTTGACTGGCTGGCTACTAAATTCCGCTAGCAAATAGTTTGAGAATTTCCTTTTAAAAAAATTAAATATAACTTTTTCCAAACAGCATTTAAGTCAAAATTGCTTCATAATGTGTTTTTTTTACCAAATAGTATTTACATTTTGGGAAAACCTCATTTTACCTAAAATCCTTTACATTTTCTCAAAGGCTTTTCCCTCAAAGTATTTTCAAATGCATCCTTATTCTACCAAGAATCTTCTCGGCAAAAGCTTGCAAGACTTCTGGGGACATTTACAAAAATTTCGACAAGCAGGGACTATAATTCAAAACCATTGAATTCAACCGATCCTTGAACATACATTGTCATAATCTTACTTTTCGTAATTTGGTAATATGTTCCTTACGAAGATCTTATGCAATTTTACCAAAAGACAAGGACAATTGCCTTTTTTTTTTCTGTATTCAATATCGTGTTTCAATTTCCTTTTTCAAATTTGATCGTTGAACTTTTAAAAATCCAATCAATGTGATCCTTTTAATAAGTATTTTCAAATGCATCCTTATTCTACCAAGAATCTTCTCGGCAAAAGCTTGCAAGACTTCTAGGGACATTTACAAAATTTTTGACAAGCAGAGACTATAATTCAAAACCATTGAATTCAACCGATCCTTGAAGATACGTCACTATTTAGACGTCATACTCTTACTTTTCATAATTTGGTAATATGTTCCTTACGAAGATCTTATGCAAATTTACCAAAAGACAAGGACAATTGTCTTTTTATCTGTATTCAATATCGCGTTTCAATGTCCTTTTTCAAATTTGATCGTTGAACTTTTAAAAATCCAATCGATGCGATCCTTTTAATAAGTAAACTTGCCATGATATTTATACAAATTGGCATCCGTGTCTCTCTTTCTCATACACACATACATACACAGATACCCCAAGACTACCTTGTGGTAAGGCACAACGGTCAGGCACCTACGATGATCTTGGCGGTCATAAACGACAGTTGAGGAAGAAAGGAGAAGAAAGAATAGAAAGGAAAAACAAAGAATAGACTTGACTTACAACAAGAAAAGTAGCGGACCAAATTTTCAACCTAATCATCATTAAATTAATAATTTGTGTCAAGAAAAAAAACACGTAAACGGACATTATGTTGAATGGAAGGATCCCATTAAACTGATTTTCAAAGTTCAAGGATTAAATTGAGCAAAAAAAGAAACATTTTGGGGGCGATGATGAGTATAAGAGTGTGTTTAGCGACTGTCGTATCATCACCCCCTCAGTAATTAAGTGAAAAAGGAGTTTTATGGTATGAAAGACATTTGTTAGTTTAGGTCACTCGTCCACAGAAAAAAAGAGAGGATATTGTACAACCATTACTGGTCTTACAAAACATTTTTGAGTAAAAGCTTGGAACTTGCATCCGCTACTCTGTGGATATAACCTTATTCGATGCACGTAAACCGGGTGATATGCTTAATCAAATCGAAAGTTCTTCGGCACTTGTAATCCAATTAAGTTGTTAGTTGGGAAAATATTCTATTTCATGATAAACCAAATATAGTAAAGTAATTTACTATCATTATCATTATCATTATTACCACTATCATCTTTGGCAAGAGGGCGGCCGGCATCTTCATTTTTACCTCGGACTCGACATTCAAATTTTAATTGACTCGCAACAGAGATTCTGGAGACTGTCCGGGGGAGCAAGCTGTCTCCCGTCAACATATGAATATCATTTCAAGATTAATGCGCTGGGAACCGAATGCCTGTGTAAAAGGGCAACACGTTTCGCTGAATTTGCTAAAAGCTACCTCCACTATCTTCTCATGACAATTGTTAATAGATAAAATAAAGTATTTATTGGACGCAAGATGCAGCTGTTGTTTGCTAAGCGAAATTGGTGAGTATTCGACTATCACATACCTAAATAGTTCTTTAAAGCAAAGGTGATTGCATAGATTCTTACTATTCTATAGTGTCGAGTTTCCTTGAGCGGACTGCACTAAAACAGTTCTTTGCCCGCAGATGTCCAGTCATCGGCTGCTGCCTCATTGCATTTGAAATTTCAATGAATCCCTAAAGTCGCGTTTGGTTGCCTGGACAAGGATTGAAATAGGATAAGACGGCACCAAGAAACCTATTGATGGATTATGCTTAAGGAGAACTAAGGATTGGAAAAATAACACGGACGTTATAGGGACAAAAAACTCTCATATTTCTTCTCGATCAATGCTTAACTGTAGCACCAAGAATTCTATTGGTCGATACAAGTGCCCGAAACACCATCGGAGGAAAACCTGCAATTTGATTATACCTTGATTATTTCCTTGAGAATCAAACTAAAAAAGAAACCGTCAAGGAACTGCATCGTCGCAGTTGAAACACAGTTAAGGATCTGCCATTGAAGTGGACCACGTTAGTGCAACACTAGATAAACGAGATCTAGGGCTTGGTCGACCTCAAATTTGAGATCCAAGGATCGACCTTGCTGGTCAAGCTCGAGCTTAATTACAACGAGGTTCACCGCAGGTTACCTAGTGAGAATCAATGGTGACGGGTTGTCATGGAGGCGACAATCGTGGTTGAGGGCGGAGGCAACAATGATAGGCTATTATGGTGGTGGTCCTTAAAAGGCTGCCAAGATGCTCTCGTTGGAGGTGGTGATAGATGGTCCTTTTCACCTCAATCATCACAACATGATTGACAGACCAGATGATAATTGGCGGTTGTCAGAGGTGACGGCGATCAGTGGTTGTCAGAGGCGATGATGATCGAGTGGTTGGAAGTGAAAATGATCACACGTCGGTGGTGCTCGCCTAGTGACTATGGGAAGAGATGGTTTTTTAAGTTATTTTTAATTTTTTTATCCAATCCGGGTTTATCCCATCCATTCTCTTAGATTTCTTATCCGACATTTTTGATCCAGATTTATCTAGTTTGGAGAATGTTATCAAATATCGGAGAAGGTAATATCTGGAATTAAATTCAGACTCTGATGACAAGCTAGAGGAAGGGGAGAATGATGTTTAAGTCATCGCATCAGGTGAATTCAACACTGGACGTACGTAAGCTAAAGCAAAGAAAAGAATAGAAGAAGGGTCCAGCTCCTTCATGCATACTTCACGTGGCTTTGGGGAGAGGCATTGGGTGAATTCAATACCGGACGGACGTTGGCCCGGTTGCGCTAAAGCAAAGAAAAGAATAGAAGAAGGGTCCAGCTCCTTCATGCATGCTTCACGTGGCTTGGGGGAGAGCTCCGCTACCGCAATCGGGTCGTCCCGAGTACGTGTCTGACATCTGCTTTTCCAGGCACATTTCGCAGAAAAGAACACATCCAGCTGTTCATCGTTTGGTAGGCAAAATGCAGATGGTGAGAGAACCCGTTTGGTTCGGCTTTTGGGGAATGTATTTGTAGTAATACAAATACCTTTGGGTGAAGGAAGTTTTCCGAAATGCAGATACCGTTTGCTAAAATTTGCATTGAAAAACAACTTTGGCCAAAATACCGTTTGGTAAAATTTGCATTTACAATTAATTTTTATTAAATTAAAAAAGCAAAAATACACTTATATTTTTTTTTTTAAGTTCGGCCACCGGACGGTTGTCGGGGTCAGGCGACGGCCGCCGAGGCCGCGCGACCAGCGCGACGGCCGCCTCGGCCACGCGACCCGGGCGACGGCCGCTGCGTGGCCCGGGTCGCGCGACCCTAGGCGACGGCCGCCTCGGTCACGCGACCCGGGCGACGCCGCCGCTGCGTGGCCGGGTCGCGCGGCCTCAGCGATGGCCGCTCGGGTTCGCGCCGCCGTGTCGTGCGAACCCGGGCGGCCGTTGCCCGGGGTCACGCTACC
This sequence comes from Eucalyptus curtisii, assembly GCA_017140595.1. NCBI lineage: Eukaryota > Viridiplantae > Streptophyta > Magnoliopsida > Myrtales > Myrtaceae > Eucalyptus > Eucalyptus curtisii. The sequence goes on from CM029497.1 coordinate 9,378,005, forward strand.
TCGGGCGGCCGTCGCCCGGGGTCGCCCGACCGGTGACCGTCGCCGAGGTCGCGCGACCTCAGCGACCGCGCTGGGTCGCGCGATTCAGCCACCGATGGCTTGAATCGCGCGACTTAAGCGGTCACCGAGGTCCGGCGACAGTCGTCGGGATCGGGCGACCCTAGGCGGCGGTCGCCGGCGCGCGCGACCCTTTGGTCGGCGGTCATCAGCCTCCAATCGGCGGTGGCTTGAAGAAGATGAACAGTACTGACTTGCATTCGCAGGATGCAACTTGCTAACGCACCTCAAGAGTCTCCGTTGGGGTAAAGCGCTTAGACTCGCTTTGGAGATCTAATCGCATCTTCTTAAAGTCGCGTAAAAATACGAACCAAACGCGTTTGTATTTGGTCGATAGACTTTAGAGTCCAAATGAACATTCCAAATACTGAACCAAATAGGGCTAGAGACTCGTCCACAAAGAAGCATCAACGTCGAAACCGGGAATTTGACCGGGGTCGAAGGGGACGGTCAGCAAAAGGCAATGCATGCCTTGCCAATCGCCATCCTCGTACTCGGTACGCCGAATTGATTCTTTGCCCGTCAATTGAATTAGTCTCCATTCATCGATGTCGACATCTCGGTTCCTCTCGGTCGCTCTCTTCGTGTCCTGTACATACTCGCAAATGTGTCGGGGCGATGTACCGCCACGAGTAAGCCCTGCGAGGTGCGTTATACGAGGAAAATTGGGAATTTGCCAGATTTGACTAGACCATACGCTTGTGGAATTAATAATTCGTGGTGAAGACGGGAAATATCCGCCAAGAAAAAATTGAAATTAGAAAAGACAAGGGGGATAGGACATGGTGGGCAAAAGATGGAATCCTTACGCGGTAGCGTGTAAAAATTCACCTGCCCACGTGGATGCCAAGGCGACCACATCTTACCAGGTTTAGTCACCACAACACGAACAATCATGGTCATGTTGTTCTGAATTTAGAGATAATATTAATTAATTAAAGATCAATGCTGTCCATAATGATTTTTCGGGATAAACATATTAAAAAGTCCTAAAATTCTATCAATAAAATGTAACGGAGCCTTAAAACTTAAAAGAAAAGTGTTACAAAATTCTAAAGCTTTTATGAAAGTACAATCGAATACGAAATTTTCAAAACTATGCAATCAAACTTTAAAAATTATCAAGAAAGTATAATCGAGTTTTAAAATTTACAAAAGGTACAATTAATAGAATGACTTGATTTGATCGAGTTAAAAAAATTTTAAGATTTGATTATACTTTTTGAAAGTTTGAGAACTCAATTATATTGTTATTAATAAATTTTAGAATTTAATTATAATTTTTTGAAGTTTTAAAACTTTAGCTGAATTTTCATAATAAATTTTAGGACTTTCAATCCACCCGTCTTTAATCTTTTTTGTGACAATTCATTCGAGTTTTTCGTTCTAGTCCTTTGATTTCATTACATGATTATGTTAATGGAGCTTCGCATGGGCCATGATTCATGAACTCAATGGGGGCTCCGTCTCTATAACCAAATAGAGTTAATACTATGAAAAAATCCAAATCAATGTATTTATGATAAATCTACTTTAACCTAATATGAATTTTCACGTGGACCTACCATGTTAATTGAGTTATTATTATGTGTCATCCAACTCAACAATTTAACAATAAAATTTGACTCAATTAAATGTTTCACGAGTGTATCGATTTGAGATTTTTGGTAACTCAAAAATAAATTTAGTGTAAATTTGTCATATGTATATTAGTTTGAAAATTTTTCGACTATCAACCCTAAAAAATAAGATGATCTCATCCTCATCACTAGTTGCTCACAACTTTTACTCAGAATGGCATTTATGGACTATCGTGCTGGTGGTTCTAGTGGGAACTAGATGTAAGCAGAATTTTGTGCAAGCTTTGAGTATTACATCGGCCTGACATCTATACAATAGATTTAGGACCAGATTGATAATTTTCTTTTTCGAAATTGATCCGAGGAGAAAATGGGGATCGAGGTAGCCACAATAGGGTGACTCGAACAATTCAACTCGTAGGAACGTTCCCATTTTTCTTCCCGTTTCCCTTTGTTTCCAGTAGCAAATCTTTGAAAAGTATAAGGGGAAGAAACAGGTGAGAGATTCGCTCGAGGGTGAGAGATCCCGCAATGTCACCCTGTATTCCTTAGAGCCTTTCAATGGTGAAGGTAAACACACGTTAGGTTTCGATTCTAACTTTCGCCGAATAGGTAGATGTAGGAGTTTCGAGTGGATGAAAATTCCACTACAAGACAAGGTGCCTTAACGGCACACATTACAACCAACTCTTGTCATCGTACCCCCGGTACTTGTACAGTAGATTCAGGACCAGATCGGTAATTTTCATGTTTCAAAATTGATCCGAGGAGAAAATGGGGATCGGGGCGGCGGCGGCAGGGTGACTCTACCGAGTCAACTCGGAGGAGCGTCCCCATTTTTCTCCCCGTCCGCCCTCCTTTCCGGTCACGAAAAGAGTCGCTTTCAGATTCCAATGGGAACGTGTGGAAACAGAGGACGCCCCGGGCAACATAGAAAAATGCGTGAGCCGGTGTCCTATGACCCGCGACCGTTTCTTGCGAAAATTAATGAAAAGGTTTTTCGCTTCTTGGCTTCCGCTTTATTCATATTTTATTTTTCTTGCCGCTGCTCCGCGTTTCCGTTCTTGATCCCACCACACCCACCAAGAACCGAAGGACCCAGCAGCAGCTGTGAATTCAGAGAGGGGAGAGAGGGGCGCCGGCGCTTCGGGGAGGCGATTTGCTCAACTGGGTCGGGCTCCGCGTGGGCGTTCGGCTTGCGGCAGCTGGCAAGGTGAATTTTTTACATCCGGAGCTGTCGCGGTTCACGGTCGATGCGCTGAGTTCGTTGATGCGTTGAGGATCGTAGCTTGTACTGTTGGATTGCTGCGTGTTGTTAGCGAAGATTTTGTAGGAGCGAATGGGTTTAGTGATGCTTGTCTTGGTGGGTTTTGCTTCGAATTGGTCAAACTGTCAAGAGTAATTCTTTTTTCTTGCTCTTGTTAATGATTTGTGTCGAAGGAATTGTTTTTTTAGTTGCATTTGACTTTTGGTTGACATCATTGTTCGAAATTGGCCGGAAACAATATATAAACTATGTCTTGGAGAGGATTTAGTTAACCGGGCTGCGCTCGGATTGTATTTATTGGTGGAAGAAATGTTGAGCAGAGTTTTGTGGGAGCATCCGTGTAAGGAGATTGTGGTTTTCGATGTTGCGCAATGCACTTGAGGTATCCTTACAAGTTTGACTTTGATGCTAGAGACGGAAGTGAGCACAAGGAGCAGCGGCAGTTTGTTGCTTTTGAGTTCTACGTGGAGTCGCTCGGTGCGAATGAGATTCGAAAGCTGTTGGTAATAGTTGAATTTCAAACATCATTTGCTGCTCAAACCTTATAGATTCATGAAAAAAAAGTTGACTTCTTGTTTATTCTTTTTTTTTTTTTTAAAGGGATATGCTGTAGGGACCACTGTTGAGGAAGTGTTGCAGAACCTTGTTTCTGAAGGTGCAATCGTAGAGTCTGGATATCAGCATCTTTTGGTCCAAGTTAAGAAATGAGTTGTAATTGCCTTGGCTTTAGTTCAAAGAGGAAAGGTCCTCCTTCTTCTTCCATACAAGGCATTGAAGGTAAGCTGTTAATTTATAACTGTCACAATTCACAGAAGCTAGTTACTTCTGATTGCAAATTTTAACTCTTTGACATCTTTTTTTCTGTTATATTCTAAATGTAGTTATGTTTTTCCCAACCCTTTGTATAGAGAATGTTCCACATGTTCAAAAGGGGAATCTTACTACTATTTTTGCAGGCTTAAATTCAAGAGATTCCGCTTTTGTGCCTGATGTAATGTCTTTCACATCTTTGATTACATCAAGTGATAAAGAGATATAAACAAATTCCATTACCGGAGAAGCATTACAGAGATCAAAGATTATCTCACCCTTGACCAAAAGCTTTCATAGTTGGGTATTGCCACTTTCTGAAGGCTAGGACAGTAAATGATGCACCTTAAAAGACCGGCAATTCCTGATATATGTAAACTCATGCTTGCTGCTGCCTTTTACCAAGCCACCACTACAATTTAAATTAGCTTTCCTGGATACTACCCGTCTTCGCAATAGGAGCCAAAATTATTAGCATTAGTGTCTTAAAGCTTAATTTATTAGCATTAAGCTTTTTTCTTTGCTTTTCCTGGGAATTAAAATTTGGTGGAACCAGTTGTTTTATATGTACGAGCTCATATTATTCTACAGAATGACTTGTCAGAAAAATCATAACAATGTTGTTTTTCTTCTGTCTTTCATTAGTATGAAGATAGGTTTTCTGGGGAATCAGGCAGAACATTTATCTTGAGAGTTAGTGTGGCGGATAATTGCATGTTTGCAAGACCATCGAGATATTCACATATAATGGGCTTTTTGAAGGAGTTTTATTGCAGTTATATATACTAATACATTTACTACGGGGTTGGCTTTATAGCTGCATGGCTGATGAGCCATACTTATATATTTAAAACTTCAACAATTTATCAGTGCTTTACACATTGTGGGTGAGAATTGAAATAAGAGAGAACATGTCTTCACACTGAAAGCAATGCTCTTGGTGGCAAGTGATATCGTAAGCAGCATACTTAATGTATCTGTAATATAGGCATATAAGGTATAAGTTTTAGAAAAACTGTTTTAGTTTATTATTATGGTTTGGTTTGGGAAAATTTTATTTGAATACCCAACCAAAACCATTGAAAATCACCTTTTCTCTAGATTTGAACAAAATTCATGAACTCATAAACCAAAAATTTCAGTTTGGTTCAGTTTTGATTGTACTTTTTTGGGCTTCTTAAGCACCCCTGGATGGAGCAAGAGATAAACATTCAAGCCCCCTGTTGCAACAAACAACGATTCTGCCAGATCGGTATTAGCTAGATTAGTGTAAGATAGCAACTTGAACAGCAATGACATTCCCTATCCTAATTAGGAAAATCACCTCCCTTTTATAAGTCTTTAATTCAACTCCCATATTATATGTCATCTCCTTGTCCATCTAGGGTTGTTGCCACGCTTATCATTCTCTCTTTCTGGACTTTCTGATAAAAAGTTCATCTTTTCTCCAAATACCAAAAGTGTGCTTGTCAATCAAACTGACCATATAGACATAGGGCTTCTGTCATCGTAGCTGTGGTAACTTGAGCTTTTGGGATGATTTTCTATTAGAATTAATTGTTGGTACTCGGTAATTTTAATTCTCTAAGGACTCTTTTCTTTCTTTCTTTCTTTGTTTTTTTTTTTTTTGGTTTTTTTTTTGCTTTACCAAAAAAAAAAAAATGTCAACCATGTCAAATTTTTCGAGCTAGAGATATATTGGATTTTTAGCAATATAATTTTTTGATGAACCATCGGAAGTAATTGAATAGTTGGAGCAAACAAATCTATGAGCAGAAAACCTTGATGCTGAGATTCTCCCCATCTTCTCGTCTTCTAGCCTTTTCTGCTGGAAACTCTATATTGGTGGAATTTAAAATCACAAAAAGGAGAAGCTCTTGCTTCTTAGCCAGTGGAGGAGCAATGGCCAATTGACCTTCATATATGTGTACCTTGCTCTTGAGAAATAAAAAATTCAAGCATAAATTTTCCTGCGCGCATGGCAAGGGGGACAGTTTAATCTCACTAGTTGGACATATCACGGTACACAGGTGATGAAGCAATAGAACTGTTCCTAAGACCAGACCATAACAGTGGCGAAAGCATATGACCTTTGTCTTCCACTTAGCTTTTCTTGTTTATGATCAACCCAAATCACAAAGAAGATAGGGAGTTGAGTCTACACGACTGGCGTATTCACTTGTACCGGGAAAATAAGGGTAAACTCCAGTATCAGAGGAAACTTTTTAAAGACAGTAGATTTATCCAGTCCAATCATTGATTAGTCGCATTTTGTGTCTGCCTCATGTTCATATCAAATCACTCACCCGAGAGGAACAGTCCTAATATCAACAGCCCTACAGCTAATGCTTTTAAAGCATCTAGTTCAGGATACACACGATGAAGTTCAGTGTGCGAAGTGTGGAAGTGGCAGAGTTAATTTGAAGTGGCTGGGATTTCTTGGGTGGAGTCAAAATCTTGCCTTCAACTTTCTTGGTGTAGTTTTATCTGATTCACTTTCAGAAATTATAGAAATATCGCGTCTTATGTTTCTGTATCCTATGTCTATTTGCCCTTAATACATCTCATTTGGTTTTCAAGTATTAATTCTCTTTTCTCTTTTACTTAGTTGACTTGCTGAGAAATATAACTCATTTCACCAGCAAGGAGTTGAGATTAGCTACAGATAATTTCCATTCAAGCAATAAGATTGGAAGAGGAGGTTTTGGAACAGTTTATAAGGTAATCAGGTTCTGTATCTACTCTTGTTATGGTGCTTAAAACGACTTTTAAAGTTCAATCTGAATAGTCGTTTTCCTAAAGAAACTGCTAATGAGCTATATTTTTTCATAGTCGCTTCTGTGGGTATGCATGTATATTGATTTTTTTTCTTCATATGTCAAGTATGATCATATTCTATGACCAAAAAAAAAAAGTATGATCATATTCTGCTAAGAGTCCTGAGTGTTTCAAGAGAAAATACACACAATTCATGTTCTCATCCTTAACTACATCTATATGCTGGCAAAATCTCCAGGTCAACTTCAACTGATTATATCCACTTGGTTTGATTCATTAAGATCTCTTCTTTTGTTTTCGGACCTCGTACTTAGGTGGTACTCAAATATGATTCAATTGATATAATTTATACAATCTGGTATTGTTATAGCAATTATGTCCTGACTTACATCATAGCGCATAAGTTAATTACATAACAAGTTGCCATTCTTTCCTTTAGCAATCTGAGCTTGTTACTTGAATTGTGCTGGCTTCAGCCAAGAGCTGCATTAAACTATTTTGTACTGTGGAGTAATGAATTTAAAGAAGATTGCTTTCCTCAATAAGTGACTAGTGCACACTTAAGAATTCACTTTTGGTTCAGTGCGTGGGTATTTTTCCATGTGTAATTATTATAACTGGATTATTCAATCGCACTGTCTTCTAGTAATAATATTGTGGACTTGATAGGGAACTCTAAGAAATGGAGTGCCAGTGGCTGTAAAGACACTTTCTGCAACCTCAAAGCAGGGACTGAGAGAATTCGTAGCTGAGATCAATACTATAGCAACTGTCAGGCATCAGAACCTTGTTCAATTAATTGGCTGCTGTGTTGAAGGCACAGACAGGATTTTGGTCTATGAATATTTAGAAAACAGCAGCCTGGATCGTGCATTATTAGGTAATTCAAAGAAAGTAAGAAGTCTGGCAGAGAAAATTTGTCACTTTAAACATATTCTAACTTTTCCTTCTTTGTCAGGCTTCGGCACCAAAGATGCAAAAGTAAAACTCGATTGGCAGAAAAGATCTGCTATTTGCCTAGGTACTGCAAGGGGCCTAGCTTTTCTGCATGAAGAATCTGAGCAGCATATTGTTCATAGGGACATCAAAGCTAGTAACATACTTCTTGATAAGGATTATAACCCAAAAATTGGAGACTTTGGGTTGGCCAAACTTTTCCCAGACGACATCACTCACATTAGCACAAGAATAGCAGGAACTACGTAAGCTATTCGATCTTCTTATCTTCGAAAGCAATACTCGTGTTCTCACATCTTTTTGACACTTGATCACCCTTATACCTTTAATACCAATTACAAATTTGATTGGTTTGAATGGAGATACTATTTCCTCTGCAAATCACAGTTTGATTCATTGCTTCCGCTCTAGTTTCATCAAGCAGGAATTTTAGAACAATTACCTTTTTTTTACTACTTGAGGAAACCTAAAAGCAATGGAACAGAAGCATTTTCTATTCTGAATGTGTCAAGCATCCACGGAGCTATTTGAAAATATATTTTATGAAGCATTCAGTATTATTCTAAGTGCAGTCAGACACCTAATCATTTCTGAAATAGACAGTCAGGACAAACAACCGTTGTTGAGGAGACAACTGTATCTTGTGATAGTCAAGGAATTTCACATGCCAGTGGAGGGTCTTTTTAGACACTGGGGAATTACTTCCTTGCCGAAATAGAGCACTTCCAACGATTATTTTCCCATAATTTGTTGATAAAAGTGATGTTTCATGTTTACAGTTTTTTTATTATGACAAGCTTATTATATGTGGTGGAGACTTTTCATTGGATCTTTTTGAATAGGCATTCCTAGATTGGTTGTATAGAAATGAGCTTAAAAGTTCCTTCCTCTTCTTCTTTTTTATTTAACTTTGTTTTTTTTGGATTTTTTTTTTGTTTGTTTGTATAATAGAAGAATTGTTAATGCCATAGTTATGAAAATTGTAAGATTTTGTGAGACCATTGCTAACTGTTCTAAAAGCTTAAGTTGTTAGATGAAGGCGTAGTTTATTATTTAATTATTCTAATATTCCCCATCATGCTTAGTCTGATCTTTTTACCTAGTACTAAGCGTGGACATATTTGAATAGGGAGGCAATTAAGGTCTGAAAAGATGCGAACACAGGACCTCTCGCTCTAATAGCATGTAAGAATTTGTAGGACCATCGCTGAATGTTCTAAAAGCTTAAAGTGTTAGATGAAGGCGCGGTTTATTATTTAAGTATTTTCGCACAATTTAAAGTTATGGAGTGAAGTATGATGTGCCCTATTTGTAGGTTGTTATACTAATGATTTGTTGCCTCTGCTCCATCCAGTGGTTACTTAGCTCCGGAATATGCATTTGGTGGCCAGCTGACTCTGAAAGCTGATGTATATAGTTTCGGGATCGTTGTACTAGAAATAATAAGTGGGAGAAACAGTGCGAAGGCAGATTGGAGAGGCTCAGAGAAGTTTCTCCTGGAACAGGTGCGTCAGTGGTCCTTTTTCTGTATAGCTTTGCATCTGACATATTTTCTATATTAGAAAATTGGAATAGTAGGTTCAGCTTTTGCTTTTCCCATTCTTCGTCATGGTGTGCTTTTCTACCTCTTGGGCAGCCTGGAAGCTTATATACCTGCAAAATCTGAAGCAAGAGAAACCAGCAGGGCGTTCGGTTTTCAGTAGAAACAGAGAACCAACTAGAAAATGAGTTCAACACCCTTGTTCTGCAGTTTTTCTAACAACTCAAAGTACTGTTCCAGAAAGCTGGAAATAACTAAAGTTAATTGGAAATTTCATGAGTAGTTTGATTGTGAATCAATAGTTGTCCATGAAAAAATGCTGAGTATTTACATCAAGAAAAACAAGGAAAAAATCATACTAAAAATATTTCAAGTAGGGTGCCAAGTGGAGAACATACTGTTCAGGAAAAATTCCACTTAATTTGAAAGCTGGGAAATTTCTTTAGTGCCCACTGGTCTAGTTTCCTAGTAAACAATCTTGTGGAGTATTTGGTGATCTATCTAATTCTAAACGGAAATTTTTGCTTCATAGGCATGGGAACTCTATGGAAAGGGAGCACTTTTGGAACTGGTGGACCCAGATTTGGAAGAGTTCCCTGAAGAAGAAGTCCTCAGGTACATAAAGGTAGCCTTGTTCTGCGCCCAAGCAGTGGCAAGTCGACGTCCGTTAATGAGCCAGGTGGTTGACATGCTGTCAAAAAACATACGGCTAAACGAGAAGGAACTAACGGCGCCTGGTTTCTACCAAGATTCGGGAGGCTTAAGTGGGATGCCTTCATCCAGTAAAAAGTCATCCACAGAATCGAGCTATCAGATGAGTTCAGTTCCTGTCACAATCACTCACGTCACCCCTAGATGAAGCGGATTATGATTTTTTACTCATTGGTCTTCAAGGGTGGTGGGTGAGATAATCATTCAATTTGAAGGAACTTTTGAATTATGTCAGTTTCCTTCATGAGTCTCTCTGGTTCTCTCCCCCCCATCTCCTTCTCTCCTGTCTCCTTCTGTGACCAGTGCTCATATTCTTTTGTAGAGGCATTAAAATTGTATATTTGAGCGAGAATCACAAGGTTTTGCTGAAGCAGAGGTTGAGATGTTTATATACATAGAAGACGTTGGTTGTGGTGATTCAATACATCAGTTCTCACAGAGTTCTCTGGGATTTGTTTTGTAGATCTTGTTTTGGGATGATTTTGTTTCCCTCTTCAACTTGCCCTCATCTCGAAAGTCCTTTCACGTCCGAGTTGCTGCAGAAAGGATGTATGGTGATAAGTAACATATTTTGCTGGCAAACCAGTGTCTTCTCAATTTGGATAGTCACACAGTCATGAACTAAAATCATTTACCATCCTGGAAATAGTTAGGCCTACAGGTGTAGGATGGTATCTTGTTAAAATATTTGGTAAGGAGTGACAAATGGAATGGAGGAACAGAGAGATCGAAATACCAATTGTAGGGAACGAGAATTTCTGGGTCTTTTTATTTTTCAGAATATGTTTTTAGCATGCTTTGTATGTGACTGAAAATTCTCTGGAATACACCAAAGCCTGATTATATCTCAACAAAATTGTAAAAGAGGCCTTTTCTTCTCTTCTACTCCATCGTTTTTCATTTGGACCAAAAATGAAAAGTAATTTCACCTTTTCCCTTTAATTGTCAAAACATTTTTTATTTTTCATTTCAAAAACTGTGTTTTAGCATTACAAACGCTTTTCTTTGGACAGTATTCATTCTCTGTTGAACAAATCTTCCTCGTGTCCTATATTCTATCGTGTCGTGTTGGGAAGGAAACAAAGCATTCCCATCCCCCGTCCGCACTAGGAAAACCAAGCGTCCAACCCGACAGAGTAACAAAATGGGACCTGGAATGGCAGGGTTCATTCCTACCCCCCCATCTTGTCCACCAAACACCCCCTGGATATTGACGTTTCTGTATAGGCTAGCAGGATGCTCCACCAGACGATGCATGCTGCCTCCCACGGAACCATTCTACTCTTTCCTTTTCTTTTCCCTCTCTGCCTGCTCGCCAAATCAATAAAGGAATAGCGGGTTTTCGAAGAAACCGAAAGGAGGAGGAATCATAGGTTTAATTAATCTGTTGATGCAGGTTAAGTCCAAAGAATATACAGTCATCATAGTCATTTGTTCAGTAAGGTAACGACTACAAGCATTCTACCCCGAGGAAAGTTTTTCTCTTTGTTGGCGAGCGGAAAAGTGGTTGGGGAAACTACTCTAGCAATTCACAAGATTGTTATTGCCTCACTTTTATCTGTCACTTGTCATCTCAAGAAGAAAATCTCGGTCAGTGAGATTTTAGTTTGCACCGGCACTCGTGCTATTCCTCTATATCCCAAATACACCCTGCAGATCTGTTTACCCAGAGTATCTTCACTTCGACACATGCTGCTGCTTCTTAGTGGCAAATGATTCGCTTGAATGACACAAAGGAGTAAATAGTAATGCGGTCCATGATTATTGAGAAGTATTTTGTTCATACAAAGGACCTCCTGAGGGGAATACAAAACATACATAGAACTTGGCTTTTAAACATCTCTTTTTGACGGCGAATTTTGACTACTGCTACTGCCTCCCGTTAGTATTAATCAAATATGCTTCTTAAGGAAACCGAGAATTAGCTGATTCACCTCATCAGGTGATTGTTCCTGGATAAAATGTGTTCCTTCTGGCGAAAATATAATCTCTAGCTGGGGAACAAATTCTTTGACCTTTCCGCTCCTGATGTACTCCTCGATGCCTGGAAATTTTAGCACATAATCCTTCTCTCCCATCACCAATAGTGCTGGAACTTTAACAATAACATCTGTTATTCCCAGGTCCTCCTTAAATGACCTGCAATATCAGCCAGATTGTTAAACATAATCTATTTGCAGAATGCGGGGCTATCTGAAGTCCATATAAACAGCAATGATAGCTTATTCACCCAGGTGATCTCAGATGAAAGATCAACTAATGCTGCCTCATTTATTCTCAAAGAGTGATGAACAGAGACCCCGATTCCATGCAATATAAATAGTTGGAGAGTGTCAGTATGTTAACCTCAGAAACTGACTCGTATCATATCAGAATAGTCTACTTTCATCTTTCGCAAAGGCAAGAACAAAGGACCAAAGCTCCGAGGTGAGTATACAGCATAAAAAATGTCAGAAGGTTTATCTTGTCCATTTACTTGGTAAATATAAGCAATCACAGTACAGAAAACATATGGGGCTGAACTCAATCACGTGACACAAATAATATGATGCCCTAGAGACATGGCCGTTACTTGCATATTGCATCTCAGATTTATCGTCATAAGCTTATCTCAGATCATTTGCTTTATGACTTTCTAGGGATCATGATCACTGATGAAGCTATAATCTTGTTGATATAGGGGAATGGGATTCATTGGCAGGGAGTCTACAATACCAAGCATAGAGCGTGAGACCATTACCTATATGGAACTTGCAATGCAGTGCGAAACCCTGATTTCCGGTACAGAGAACCGTATTCTTCAAGATCTCCTTCTGAAAACCAAGGGGGAAGAGGGGTAGATGGATCGACTATATCCATAATCTCCTGGTTCTCTGCAGCTATGGGTATTTCACTTCTCGAAAAGAGTATGTAAATATTGCGCACAACTGTTTTGGCATCGAGGCGCCCAAAATCAGCTTCTGCCCGTCCAGGTTCCTAAAATAGGAAGTTCAAAGATATCAAATCGAAAGCAGATTATCACTTTACCATGTAGTGGTCTTGAGTAACGAGAGTCACGGAGGCGGCATACCTGCCATCTTGAAATGTAAAAGCCTTCAGGGAGATGCTCATTATATTTAACGGGATGATTGGGAGGGCGGTATGGAATTCCCAGGGTCACAATTCCTTGGACCCTCTCTTGGTGGAGGAGGGAAAACAAGTAAGCAGGAAAAGCTCCGAAGTCTTTAGCAACAAGAAACACCTGCATTGACAATTCCCAAACCTTTTTAAAAAAAGTCTTCACTCTTAGTACATAATTACAGAACTACTAGTTCATAGATGCAATAATAACAGCAAAACTACTATAGTGAATTTTAGGACTGATTAAAGCAGGAGCAACTTCATCACACTACTGGGAAGGTAAAGTTATGCATATACATGTGAAGTGGACAAGGCTTCAAATGTGTCCACATAATATTTTTGTTCGAGGAACTATGAGGGGTTTTGTCTTTCCATAACCAAAACAATCACAGATTCTGTGTGAGTTCCCAGTGAACCCCTGCTACAGAACTTACCAGTGCATTGGATAGACCGTCTCTTCAAGGCTTTTTTCGCTAGATCTCATCTTGAAGGAATATGCTAGATGAAAAGTATTGAACGAAACTAACACTTAAAAAGATTCTTGAACCCCTTTATGATTAGGTGGGTAAATCATAGATCCAATGAAGTACCAACTAATCTCTGAGTAATCAGGTGACACTTACACCAAGATCCACAACAAAAGCCAAGCTATTCGAGGATTGCATGTTATTCTGTCTACAGCGTCAGCATTATCAAACAAAAAAAGCACAAGACTTTTCCACATATGAACTGTTATTGATTCTCTCTATCCCTCTTGATTCACCTCCATTTTCTCAGCAACCACATATAGTAAAGAAAATCGGGAAATGGTAGATTCATCACCTTATCAATGCCTACGGCATCAAGCAGGGCAGCAAGATCCTCAATAAGGTCACTGAAGGAGGCCTTTTCAGGTTCAAGCGGTGGATCAGACAACCCGTAGCCTCTGAAATCTGGTGCCAGCGCACGGAACCCCGCTTCTGCAACGGCCACCATCTGGTGCCGCCACGAGTACCATATCTCCGGAAATCCGTGCAAGAACACGACTACATTTGGACCTAAAAACACAATTCACAAAGCCAAGAACTCACTCACAAAACCTGTATTAGGCCTTGTAGTTGGAACTGCTAAAATTTATAGTCAACCCATGAAAGAATTGTCAAGATCACCACAGGATAGCGCGGTTTTTGATACATTAAAACATTTCAGGACTCTCCAACATGTATGGATGATATTCTTTGAGATTTAAAAGAAAACCCAATGACTCAAAGTACCCGCATAAAAAGGGTAGCTTGATCATGCTTACAAAATAGGCTATAACTGGTGAGTCATGTATGAGAGAAACGATAGAAGTTAGAGCAGAGTGAACTTACCAGAGCCGATTTCGGCGATGTGGTGCTTGAGGCCTTGGACTTCAATGAATTTGTGTTGAATTTGATCCATTTCAAGTTTTGATTTTTTGGGCAGAGAGGATTTAAAGTTGACCTTTTGGGCAGGGGGGAGAGAGAGAGAGAGAGAGAGTTGGAGTTTCGGATTCAGTTTCAGGTGGAGGAGCAAGTGAGTACAGTCGAAGAAGATCTTTTGGTTCTTCTACGTCAGAAAGCCAGAAACATTTTATGCCAATTTGGACCCTAGTACTTACAATTATTAACTTACATTGGGGCTTTTCCTGTTACCGTATATTTTCTAAATCTTATATGCAATCATTGGATTTTACAAATTATACTTTCAACTTCATATTCTTTCCTATACCATTTCAAATACAATACTATTTGACTGCCAACTATTGACAACGAAAAACGCACATTTCATAACTTTTTAAGTCAAAAAAAGAGAGAAAAAAAAGAAATTCGCTTTAAAAAGGAGTAGAGACAATACTGTAAAGCTAGAAAAATAAAATGTATTCTTAATATATATTTTTGGTCACTTGTATTGTTCCATGGAGTTTTGACTATGCAAAGGTTTCAAATTTATTTAATCTTCTCTTTAAAGATGAAATCAATTTTCTATCATTGCTTATCAAATTCTAAAAAACGATCAAGATAATGAGTGGACTATTCACTCTCTCCACTCCCTTACGATCTCACCCCATCTCTCTCCATTATTACTACAAATTCATGGAATTGTTTGCTAGTGTTTGCACCAATTGCTTCTACTTATCAAACAAAAAAGTTCACTCCTTAGAATTTTTAGGATCCTTGATCCCCCATCTTCTGTAAACATACCAACTAAGATAGTGTCATATCTTTTTATGTTTCTTGTCCTATCACTTACAAGACCCCTAGATGAAGAGGAGTATGATACGAGATGCACATTTGTTTTGTAAATTCAAGTGAATAGCGATGTTCCGATGAAGCAGAGGATGACATGTTAATGTACGTAGAAGACATTGATAGAAGTGATTTATATACATCAGTTCTCGCAGATTTCAAGGAATATGATCGGAAAATACTTGTTCTGGGATGATAATATTTCAGACATCAACTCGCCCTCGGCTCTGAAGTCCTTTTACATCTGAGTTGCTGCAGAAAGGATCCAAGGTGAAAAAATGACGTATTTTACTGGCAAGATTGTTTATGCAGGTTGAGTCGAGGAATATCCAGTCACCTTAGTAACCGGTTCAGTGAGTTAACTGCAAAATTGAAGATGCAGACTGCAACAATATATGTCAAAACCCCAAAAATCCATAGATGGTTTTTCTGTTCGCTGTGAACGGGAAATGTGGTTGCGGAAACTATTTTAGCGATTCATAAGATTGTTATTGCCTCAAATCCATCTGTGGCACTTGCCATCTTAAGAAGAAAATCTCTATCAGTGAGATTTTAGTTCGCACAAGCACTGATGCTCCCTCTGTCCCAAGCACACCTCCTGCTGACCTGTTTTCCCAGAGTTTTCTTCACTTCGAGACATGTAGCTTCCTCATAGCGGCAAATGATTCACTTGAATGACACCAAGAAGTGAATAGCAATGTGGTCCATGATTATTAAGTATTTTGTACCTCTCGAGGGAAATTCGCGTTACACAGAGAATTTGACTCTCAAACATCTCTTTTTATCGACGAATGTTGACCACTGCTAGCCTTCCGCTAGTGTTTATCAAATGTGCTTCTTAAGAACACCGAGAATTAGCAAATTCACCTCGTTGGGGGATTGCTTCTGGAAAAAATGTGTTCCCTCTGGCGAAAATACAATCTCTAGCTGGGGAATAAATTCTCTGACCTTTCCGCTCCTGACGTACTCTTGCATGCCTGCAAATTTGAACACATAATCCTTCTCTCACGACCAAGAGTGTTGAGACTTTAACGATATAATCTGTCATTCCCAGGTCCTCAAACGACCTGCAATATCAGCCAGACTGTTAAACATTATTCACTTGCAGAATGCAGGGCTATCTGAAGTCCGTATAAACAGCAATGATAGCTTACTCGCCCAGGTGATCCCTGTCGGGAGATCAATTAGTGTTGCCTCCTTTATTCCAAGAGTGACGAGCATAGACTACAGTTCCTCTTAATATGAATAGTTGGAGGGACTGAGAGAATTCGTAGCCGAGATCGATGCTATAGCAACTGTCAGACATCAGAATCATGTTCAATTAATTGGTTGCTGTGTTGAAGGCACAGACAGAATTTTGGTCTAAGAATATTTAGAAAACAGCAGCCTGGATTGTGCATTATTAGGTAATTCAAAGAATGTGAGAAGTCTAGCGGAGAAATACACTTTCAACATATTCTGACTTTTCCTTCTTTGCCAGGCTTTGGCACAAAGATGCAAAAGTAAAACTCGATTGGCAGAAAAGATCTGCTATTTGCCTGGGTACTGCGAGGGGCCTAGCTTTTCTGCATGAAGAATCCGTACATCATATTGTTCATGGGGACATCAAAGCTGGTAATATACTTCTTGATAAGGATTATAACCCAAAAATTTGGAGACTTTGGGTTGGCCAAACTTTTCCCAGACGACATCACTCACATTAGCACAAGAATAGCAGGAACTACGTAAGCTCTTTCATATTCTTATCATCGATTCCACTCAAGCAATACTCATGTTCTCACATCTTTCTGAAACTTGAACACCCTTATTCCTCTGATACGCATTAGAAATTTGATTGGTCTGAAAGGAGATACCATTTCCTCTGCAAATCACAGTTTGATTCATTGCTTCCGCTCTAGGTTCACCAAGCAAGAATTTCAGAACAATTACCTTTTTTGACTACTTGAGGAAACCTAAAAGCAACGGAACAGAAGCATTTTCTATTCTGAATGCGTCAAGCATCCACGGAGCTACTTGAAAATATAATTTGTGAAGCAGTCAGTATTATTCTAAGTGACACTTGAAGTCAGACATTTATATCATCAAATAATTTCTAGTTAATAAGGTAATACAATAAACAAACAAGCAGGACAAACAACCGTTTTTGAGGAGACAACCGTATCTTGTGATAGTCAAGGAATTTCACATGCCAGTGGAGGGTCTTTTTAGACACTGGAGGAATACTGAGAGCGCTTCCAACCATTATTTTCCCATAATTTGTCGATAAAAGTGATGTTTCAGTGACATGGTTTACAGTATTTTTATTAAGACAAGCTAATTATCCGTGTTGAAGACTTTTCATTGGATGTTTTTAAAGTTCAGGCATTTCCTGGATTGGTCGAATAGAAAAGAGCTTAAAAGTTCTTTCTTCTTCTTCTTCAATAAGACTTTTTATTTAACTTTTTTTTGGAATTAACCCAATAGAAAAGAGCTTAAAAGTTCTTTCTTCTTCTTCTTCCTTTTTATTTAACTTTTTTTTTGGAATTATTTTTGTATATAGAAGAATGGTTAATGACATAATCATGCAAATTGTAAAATTTTGTGGGATCATTACTGACTACTCTAAAAGCTTAAGTTGTTATATGAAGACATAATTTATTATTTAAATATTTTAGTACCCCTTCACGTTTAGTCCGGTCTTTTAGTTTAATACTAAGTGTGACAAGTGTGACATATTTGAATAGGGAGGCAAATGAGGCTCGAAAAGATATTAGATGAATGCATAATTTATTATTTAAATATTTTAATACTTCCCTTTATGTTTAGTTTGGTTTTTTTGCCTAATACTAAGTGTGGACATATTTGGATGGGTAGGCAAATGAAGCTTGCAAAGATTTGAACACATCACATCCTACTTGGATATTATGTAAGATTTGGTGGGACTGATTGTTTTAAAAACTTAAGCTGTTAGATGTAAGCGTGGTTTATTATTTAAATATTTTAACACAAATTTTGTGCCCTATATGTAGGTAATTACACTAATGATTTGTTGCCTCTACTCCATGCAGTAGTTACTTAGCTCCGGAGTATGCATTTGGTGGCCAGCTGACTCTAAAAGCTGATGTACATAGTTTCGGGATCGTTGTAATAGAAATAATAAGTGGGAGAAACAGTGCCAAGGCAGATTGGAGAGGCTCAGAGAAGTTCCTCCTGGAACAGGCGCGTCAGTTTTCCTTTTTCTGTATAGCTTTGCATTTAACATATTATCTATATTAGAACAATGGAATAGTAGGTTCAGCTTTTGCTTTTCCCTTCTTCATCATAGTGTGCTTTTCTACCTCTTGGGCTGGTGGAAGCTAAGGGTGCGTTTGGTAATGTTTCTGTTCAAAAATTATAAAAACTATTTATATTCCGGGGAACAATTTTTGACCGGAAAAACACGTTTGGTAAACTTGTTCCTGGAATAAAAAAAGAATAGAAACACATTTGGTAAACTTGTGTAATTTTTTTGTTTCTTTTAATTTTTTAATTTTTAATTTTAGTTTTCCTTTTTTTTTTTTTTCTTTCTTCCTTTTGGCCGGTCGTCGGCCTCGGCCATGGCCGGCGATCGGCCGATGAGGGCCGGCGGCCTCGCCCAGCCACGGCGACGCACGGCCTCTCCGGGGGCCGGCGACGCTTCGGCGAGGCCGCTGGCCCTCGACTGCCGGTCACCGGCCATGGCCGAGGCCGGCCACCGGCCAAAGAAAAAAGAAGAAGAAGAAAAGAAGAAAAGAAAGAGAAGAAAAAAACGGGGAGAGAGAAAAATTGTTTCTCGAAAGTGTTCCAAAAACAAGAAACTTTATGTTCCAAATTTGTTCTCGGGAACAAAAAAATAGATTTGAAACAAAAATCCAAACAAACGCTTTTCTGTTCTTTTTTTGTTCTTCGGAACAAAAAAACAGAAATTGTGTTCATGAACACATCCGAGAAACACAAACAAACATACCCTAATATACCTGCGAAAGCCAAAGCAAGACAAACGAGCAGGGCGTTCGGTTTTAAGTAGAAACAGAGAACCAATTAGAAAATGCATTCAACACCCTTGTCTTGCAGCTCTTCTAACTACTCAAAGTACTGTTCCAGAAAGCTGGAAATAACTAAAGATAATTGGAAATTTCATGAGTAGTTTGATTGTGAATCGATAGTTGCCATGAAAATATGCAGAGTATTTACATCAAGAAAAATAAAGAAAAATCATACTAAAATTATTTCGAGGGTGTCAAGTGGAGAACATACCGTCTAGAAAAAATTCCACTGAATTTGAAAGCTGGGAATATTCTTTAAAGCCCACTGGTCTACTTTCGTAGTAAACAAACTTGTGAAGTATTTGGTGACCCATCAAATTCTGGACGGAACTTTTTGCTTCATGGGCATGGGAACCTTATGAAAAGCATCCACAGAATCGAGCTATTGGATATTTCATCAGATAGCTCGATTATGTAACAATCGGTCCCACCAAATCTTACATAATATCAAAGCAGGATGTGCTGTGTTCAAATCTTTGCAAGCTTCATTTGCCTCCCCATTCAAATATGTCCACACTTAGTATTATGCATCCACAGAATCGAGCTATCTGATGAGTTTAGTTCCTGTCACAATCACTCACGTCACCCCTAGATGAAGAGGATCACGATTTTTTACTCATTGGTCTTGAGGGGTGGTGGGCGAGATAATCATTCAATTTGAAGGAACTTTTGAATTATGTCAATTTCCTTCATGGGTCTCTTTGGCTCTCTTCCCCCTTTATCTCCTGCCTCCTTCTGTGGCTAGTGCTTATATTCTTAGGTAGAGGCATTAATTTTGTATATCTGAGTGAATATGTTCTGCTGAAGCAGAGGTTGAGATGTTTATATACATAGAAGACATTGGTTGCGGTGATTCAATAGATCAGTTCTCACAGAGCTCTCCGGGATTTGTTTTGTAGATCTTGTTTTGGGATGAATGTGTTTCCCTCTTCAACTCACCCTCGTCTGAATAGTCCTTTTACATCTGAGTTGCTGCAGAAAGGATGGAAGGTGATAAGTAACGTATTTTGCTGGCAAACCAGTGTCTTGTCAATGTGGATAGTCCCACATTCATGAACTAAAATCATTTACCGTTCTGGAAATAGTTAGGCCTTCTAGTGTGGGATGGTATCTTGTCAAAATATTTGGTAAGAAGAAGTGCCAAATGGAATGGAGGAAGAGAGGGATCGAAATACCAATTGAAGGGAATGAGAATTTCTGGTTCTTTTTATTTTTCAGAATATGTTTTTAGCATGCTTTGTATGTGGCAGAAAATTCTCTTGTGGAATAAACTAGAGTCCCTTTATATCTCAATAAATTTGTAAAAGAGGCCTTTTCTTTTCTTCTAGTCCATCGTTTTTCATATGGACAAGAAAAACCATTTAATTATCAAAACGCTTATGTTTGTTTTCGTTTAACTATTTTTAAGGTATTACAAACTTATTTTCTTGAACAGTATTCATTCTCTGTTGAACGTTTAAGCAAGTCTTCCTTGTGTCATATGTTTTGTTGTGTCGTGTTGGGAAGGAAACGAAGCATTCCCATCCCCCAGGTCCTCACTGGGAAAACCAAGCTTTCAGCCGGATGGAGTAACGAAATGGGACCTGTAATGGCAGAGTTCATTCTTACCACCCATCTTGTCCACTAAAGATGCCCTGGATATATGTGTCTCTGTAGAAGGCTATCAGGACGCACCATGTGATGATGCACGCAGCCTCCGATGGAACCGCAGTTCTGTTGCATAATTCTACTCTTTCCTTTTCTTTTCCCTCCCTGCCCGCTCATCAAATCAATAAAGGAATAGCGGGTATTCCAAGAAACCGAAAGAAAGAGGGATGATAGGTTTAATTAATCTGTTGATGCAGGTGAAGTCCAAAGAATATCCAGTCACCTTAGTCATTTGTTCAGTAAGTTAACAACCGCAAAATTGAAGATGCACATTGCAACAGTGCATCTCACACCGTTTTGTAAAGTGAAGCATTCTACATCGTGGAAAGTTTTTCTCTTCGTTGGCAAACAGAAAAGTGGTTTAGGAAACTATTCTAGCAATTCATAATATTGTCATTGCCTCACATCCATCTTTGTCACTTACCATCTTAAGAAGAAAATCTCGGTAAGTGATATTTTAGTTCGCACTGCCACTCATGCTATATCCTATCCAAATACACCCTGCAGATCTGTTGTCCCAGAGTTTCTTCACTTCAACACATGCAGCTTCTTCTTAGTGGCAAATGATTCACTTGAATGACACAAAAAAGTAAAGAGTAATGAGGTCCATGATTATTGAGAAGTATTTTGTTCATACAAAGGACCTCTTGAGGGGAATACACAATATACAGAGAACTTGACTATTAAACATCTCTTTTTAATGGCGAATTTTGACGACTGCTACTGCCTCCCATTAGCGTTCATCAAATATGCTTGTTAAGGAAACCAGAGAATTAGCTGATTCACCTCGTCAGGCGATTGTTCCTGGATAAAATGCGTTCCCTCTGGTGAAAATACAATCTCTAGCTGGGGAACCAATTCTTTGACCTTTCCGCTCCTGATGTACTCCTCCGTGCCTGGAAATTTTAGCACATAATCCTTCTCCCCCATTACCAATAGTGCGGGAACTTTAACGATAACATCTGTTATTCCCAGATCCTCCTTAAATGACCTGCAACATCAGCCAGATTGTTAAACATAATCTATCTGCAGGATGCAGGGCTATCTGAAGTCTGTATAAACAGCAATGATAGCTTATTCACCCGGGTGATCTCCGACAGGAGATCAGTTAGTGCTGCCTCTTTTATTCTCAAAGAGCCATGAACAGAGACCCCGATTCCATGCAGTATGAATAGTTGGAGAGTCTCAGTATGTTAACCTTTGACACTGACTCGTATAGTATCACAATAGTCTACTTTCATCTTTTGCAAAGGTGAGAACAAAGGACCAAAGCTCCGAGGTGAGTATACAGCACAAATAATATCAGAAGGTTTACCTTGTCCATTTACTTGGTAAATATAAGCAATCACAGTACAGAAAACATGTGGGGCTGAACTCATCACATGACACACATAATATGATGCCCTAAAGATATGGGCAAAACTTGCATATTGCATCTCAGATCCATCATCATAAGCCTATCTCAGATCAGTTGCTTTATCAGGATGACTTGCCAGGGATCATGATCACTGATCGAGCTTTAATCTTGTTGGTATAGCGGAATGGGATTTGTCAGCAGGGAGTCTACAATACCAAGCGTAGAGCGTGAGATCATTACCTATATGGAACTTGCAATGCAGTGCGAAACCCTGATTTCCGGTACAGAGAACCATATTCTTCAAGATCTCCTTCTGTAAACCAAGGAGGAAGAGGGGCAGATGGATCGACTATATCCATAATCTCCTGGTTCTCTGCAGCTATTGGTATTTCACTTCTCGAAAAGAGTATGTAAGTATTGCGCACAACTGTTTTGGCATCAAGGCGCCCAAAATCAGCTTCTGCCCGTCCAGGTTCCTAATAGAGAAAGTTCAAAGAGATCAAATCAAAAGCAGATGATTATCACTTTATCATGTAGCGGTCTTGAGTAACGAGAGTCACAGAGGCGGCATACCTGCCATCTTGAAATGTAAAAGCCTTCAGGGAGAGGATCATGATATCCAGCAGGAGGACGACTGAGAGGGCGGTACGGAATTCCCAGGGTCACGATTCCTTGGACCCTCTCTTGGTGGAGGAGGGAAAACGAGTAAGCAGGAAAAGCTCCGAAGTCTTTAGCTACAAGAAACACCTGCAATGACAGTGCCCAAACCTTGTTACAAGAAGGCTTCACTCTCAGTACATAACCACAGAACTGCTAGTAATAGATGCGATAATAGCAGCAAAACTACTATAGTGAATTTTAGGACTGATTAAACTAGGAGCAACTTCATCGGATTACTGGGAAGGTAAAGTTATGCATATACGTGTGAAGTAGATAAGGCTTCAAATGCGTCCGCATAATATTTGTGTTTGAGGAACTATGAGATGTTTTGTCTTCAATGACCAAAACAACCACAGATTCTGTGTGAGTTCCCAGTGAACCCCTGCTTTAGAACTTACCATTGAATTGGATAGACCGTCCCTTCAAGGCTTTGTTCACTAGATCTCATCTCAAAGGAATATGCTAGGTGAAAAGTATTGAATGAAACTAGGACTTAAAAAGAATTCTTGAATCCCTTTATGATTAGGTGAGTAAATCATAGATCCATGAAGTACCAACTAATCTCTGAGTAATCAGGTGACACTTACACCAAGATCCACAACAAAAGCCAAACTATTCGACTTGCATGTTATTCTGTCTACAGCGTCAGCATTATCAAACAAAAAGAGCACTAGACTTTCCACATATGAACTGTTATCGATTCTCTCTATCCTTTTTGATACATCTCCATTTTCTCAGCAACCACACATAGCAAAGAAAATCAGGAAATGGTAGATTCATCACCTTATCAATGCCTAAAGCATCAAGCAGGGCAGCAAGGTCCTCAATAAGGTCACTAAAAGAGGCCTTTTCAGGTTCAAGCGGTGGATCAGACAACCCGTAGCCTCTGAAATCTGGTGCCAGCGCACGGAACCCAGCTTCTGCCACGGCCAACATCTGGTGCCGCCACGAGTACCATATCTCTGGAAATCCGTGCAAGAACACGACCACGTTTGGACCTAAAAACACAATTCACAAAGCCAAGAACTCATTCACAAATCCTGTATTAGGCACTGTAGTTGGAACTACTAAAATTTATGGTCAACCTATGAAAGAATTGTCAAGATCACCACAGGTAGCGTGGTTTTTGGTACATTAAAACATTTCAAGACTCTCCAACATGTATGGTTGATCGTCTTTGAGATTTCACAGAAAAACCCAACAACTCAAAGTGCCCAGATAAAAAGGGTAGCTTGATCATGCTTACAAAAAAGGCTATAACAGGCATGCGATGTATGAGTGAAACGATAGAAGTTTGAGCAGAGTGAACTTACCAGAGCCGATTTCCGCGACGTGGTGCTTGAGGCCTTGGACTTCAATGAATTTGTGTTGAATTTGATCCATTTCAAGAGTTGACTTTTTGGGCAGAGAGAGAGAGAGAGAGAGAGAGATGGAGTTTCAGAATCAGTTTCTGGGGGAGGCGCAGGTGAGTACGGTCGAAGATGATCTTTTGGTTCTTCTACGTCAGAAAGCCAGAGACATTGTACCCGGGGTAAGCATGGATCTATAGTCAATATTGGACCAACTGAACTGCCCAACCCTACCGGTTTTGATATGATTGTCAGGGGAATTAAGTCAGTTCTTGATCCAAATATCCCTAAACCTGAGTCCAATTCAGACTAACTTTAATTAAATCTAAAATATATTATATATCATACATCTAAGATACTATATATAATGTTGTTATATCTATTCTAAAAACCAAACATTATCAAATGACCTCCTCCTCCAGTACTCTTGTTCTCCTTTCTTTTTTATCCTCTTCAACATTTACTTGAAAGAAACAACTTTTTGCTTGTGAGTAATACTAGTGCCGCTCGCCTCTCTTTGTTGGTCTTGCTTGTCGTCGAGTAAATTAGAAGGAAACAAAGCCCTAATTAGAAACTCTCTTTGCTCATGAGCAACGCTCACCACTTGCCGCTCGCCTTGTGGCTTGCCTTTGTTCGCTCGCCTCACAGCTCACCCTTGTCTCGCGGCTCACTCCTATTGATAAATATGTAATTTTAAATAATAGATTTGTATTTTCAAAGACTAAAAAAAATTGAAACAAAAAAGTTATCGGTTAGTTCCAGGTTGATCCGAGAACTGGAACAAACCCATATGGTCGATCTAGTTCTCGATCCTAAGCTCAACCGAGTCGGTTCTCGATCCCAAAAATTGAGAACCAATATTATGCGGGTTGATAATTAAATTAGGTATTGGACCGGCCCAACCGAGACCATAATCACCCCTACATTATGCCAATTTGGACCTTAGTACTTACAATTATTAACTTATATATGGGCTTTTCGTATTACCATATATTTTCTAAATCTTAGATGCAGTCATTGGATTTTACAAATTATACTTTTCAACTCCATATTCTTTCCCATTCCTTCTCAAATACGGTACTATTTGACAGCCAACTTCTATCGACAGCGAGAAGTGCGAATTTCATGCAATTTAAGTCAAAAGAGGAAAGGAAAAAAGTAAAGACAATATTGAAAAACTAGAAAAATAAAATCATTTCTAAAAAGGAGTAAAGACAATATTGAAAAGCTAGAAAAATAAAATGTACTTATTTTTATTATATATATATATTTTTTGGTCACTTGTATTGTTTCTTGGAGTTTTGACTACACAAGGTTTCAAATTTTTTTAAGCTTATCTTTAAAGATGGAATCTTTTTTCTATCACTGCTTATCAAAAATCCAAAAAAGCGATTAGGATAATGAGTGGACGAGTCACTCTCTCCGCTTCCTTACGATCTCATCCCGTCTCTCTTGATTATTACTACAAGTATATGGAAATTGTTTGCTAGCGTTTGCACCAATTGCTTCTACTTGGCAAACAAAAAAGTTCATTACTTGGAATTTTCAGGATCCGTGATCTCGAATCTTTTGTATACATATCTAATAAGCCAGTGCCATATCTTTGTATATTTCTTGTCCTATCACTTGCGGGACCCCTAGATGAAGAGGATGTGAGATGGACATTTGTTTTGTATATTCAAGCGAATCGTGATGTTCCGATGAAGCAGAGGTTGACATGTTTATATACGTAAAAGATACTGATAGTAGGATTTAATACAACATCAGTTCTCGCAGATTTTAAGGAATTTGTTTGGGGAATACTTGTTCTGGGATGATAGTATTTCACAATTCAGCTTGCCCTCGTCTCAAGTCCTTTTTACATCTGAGTTGCTGCAGAAAGGATCCAAGGTGAAAAATGACATATTTTGCTGGCAAGATTGCTTATGCAAGTTGAGTCCAGGAATGTCCACTCACCTTAGTCACTTGTTCAGTAAGTTAACAACTGTAAAATTGAAAATGCAGACTGCATTGGCGAACGTCAAAACCCCCAAAACTCCGTGGATAGTTTTTCTCTTCGTTGGTGAATGGGAAATGTGGTTGCGGAAACTATTCTAGCGATTCATAAGATTGTTATTGCCCCCAAATCCATCTTTGTCACTTGCCATCTTAAGAAGAAAATCTCTATGAGTGAGATTTTAGTTCGCACAGGCACTCATGCTATCCCTCTATGTCCCAAAGACACCTCCTGCTGATCTGTTTTTCCAGAGTTTTCTTCACTTCGACACATGCAGCTTTGTCATAGCGGTGAATGATTCACTTGAATGACACCAAGAAGTGAATAGCAATGTGGTCCATGATTATTGAGAAGTATTTTGTACCTCTCAAGGGAAATACACGTTACACGGAGAATTTGATTCTTAAACATCTCTTTTTAATGACGAATGTTGATCACTGCTAGCCTTCCACTAGTGTTTATCAAATGTGCTTCTCGAACTGTGTTCAATTCTCTCTATTCCTCCTGATTCATCTCCATTTCCTCAGCAACCACGAACAGAAAAGAAAATCGGGAAAATCATATAATCATCACCTTATCAATGCCTAGGACATCAAGCAATGCACCAAGATCCTTAATGAGGTCACCGAAGGAGGCCTTTTGGGTTCAGGCGGCGGATCAGACAACCCGTAGCCTCTGAAATCCGGCACTAGTGCTCAAAACCCAGCTTCCGCCATGGCCAGCATCTGGTGCCGCCATGAGTACCATATCTCCGGAAACCCGTGCAGGAACACGACTACATTTGGACCTAAAAACACATTTCACAAAGCCAAGAACTCACTCACAAATCCAGTAATCAGGCACTGTAGTTGGAACTACTAAAAATTAATGGTCAGCCCGTAAAAGAATTGTCAAGATTACCATAGGATGGCGGGGTTTTATATACATTTGAACATTCAAAACTCTTCATGCATGATTGAATGTCAATGGTCAGCCCGTAAAAGAATTATCAAGATTATCATAGGATGGCGGGGTTTTATATACATTTGAACATTCAAAACTCTTCATGCATGATTGAATGTCTTGGAGATTTCAAGAACCCAATAACTCAAAACTATTCAGATAAAAAGGGTAGCTTGATTATTCTTAGAAGAAAGGCTACAGTGTGCCGTGTATGAGTGCGACGATGGAAGTTTTGTAACGATCCGGATTTGTGTGAGTTTGAGTCCTCAGCAGTCACACTCTCCCCCTTGGGAGCAAGTCCTCCCCCGTGGCCCCACACGCGATCGGAGTCGGCCGATACCTCTTTGTGTGATATTGTCTGGCCCGCGACAGCACGGCTTTAAAACGCGTCACACATATTAAAGGGGCCCAAGCTATTACAACCGGCCCAGACTCCCTCCCCTAAGTGATGTGGGACAAGGGGAAGAGGGACCCTTCCTTGCGCACGCCCGGGGACCGAGGCGCGGATGCACCGCCAACCCTCCTCCCCGCGCACCGCCGCTCGGGCCGTCACAAGTTTGAGGAACTTACCAGAGCCGATCTCAGCAACGTGGAGCTTGAGGCCTTGGACTTCAATGAATTTGTGTTGAATTTGATCCATCTAAAATTTCGATCCTTTTGGGCAAAGAGAGGGGGGGGGGGGGGGGGGGAGTTGGAGTTTTACAGTTTCGGCTTCAGGTAGAGGAGAGTACAGTCAAAGTTGCTCTTTTGGTTCTTCCATGTTAGAAAGTCAAACCTTTTATGTTATAATGCCAACAGGAAGACATGTTTGACCCGTTGTCCTCCTTTTGCATCCGGCAACTCCACATCCTGGGTAATTGAAGATTATCCGGAAGGAAAGAGAGGAAAAGAAAAAGAAAAGAGAAAGAGAGAAAAAAAGAAAACATATAAAAAAGAATAAGAAAAATAGACGAATCTTTTTCAAATAAAGTTGTTCCCATTAGTAATTTCAGACAACTCTTGGTTGGGAGGATTTGATTTCATTTTTACACAAAGTTTTTGATTACATTGGAGGAAATTATCGAATAAGTCTTACATCTATTGTAGTTTTGCTAACTTAGTTCTAAATATTTCAATTTTGCCAACCGAGTTCTAAAACTTTTCATGTATTACCAATTGAGTCTATTCGATCAATTTTGACGGAAAATTATGACATGAACACAGGCATCTTAAGTGGTGTAATTCTACTAATATTTAAATATTTTGATTAACTCTTTATTTTTCCGTTTCTTTATTTTTTTATTTTTTTTCCTTTTTTCCTCTAAAAAGTCGTGAAGCCTCAACGATAGACCAGAGGGGAGGGCGAACAAGGTGGTGAAGCTTGCTCTCGTTGACCACTAGTGAGGTTAAGCCTCACCCTCCCCTAGCGAGGTCAACCTCACCTAGCAACGGTGAGGTCGAGCCTTGCTACCCCTCTCCTCTAGCCAATTGTCGGCAACATCGAGGCCCAATGATCGGCTAGAGAAAGAAGAGAAAAAAAAAGAAAGAAAAGAAAAAGATAAAAATCGAAATATATTATTAAAATTTGCCAACACAATCGGTTTTGGTCGGATGCCACATAGGATGGTTATTGTTCACATTAACAATTTCCATCCAAAATTGATCGGGCAACTCAAGTGGCAAAACACAAAAAGATCAATGACTCAATTAAGAAAATTAAAAGGTTTAAAATTAAATTGGCAAAAGTACAATAAATTTAGAATTTTTTGGACAATTTTCCTGATTACATTAATATAATTGAAAAGTTTAGAATTGAATTAAAATTGTTTTATAGAGTTTTGACTATACAAGTGTTTTGAATATATTCTATCTTATTTTTATTGATAATATTTCATTATTTTATAAAGTTAAAAAAAAGGCTTTAACTATACGGGCGAGGCGATAGAAGTTTGAGTAGACTGAACTTACCAGAGCGGACTTCAAAGAATTTGTGTTGAGTCTGTTCCGTTGATTTTTTGGGGAGGGGGACCCGGTGGGGTGGGGGGTGGGGAGAGAGAGAGAGAGAGGAGAGAGAGAGAGAGAGAGAGAAGAGAGATACAATTGAAGATGCTCTTTTGGTTCTTCAATGTCCGAAATTTTCACGTTAAATTTGGACTTTAGTGCTTATACATGTTAACAGGCATTTTGACTTTAGTTCTTACATATTAATATAATCTGTTTTGCCATTTGTAATGTCCTATGGAATTTTGACTATACGAAGATTTCCAATTTTATTTTATCTTATTTTTACAGATGAAGTTCTAATTTTTTTTTCTATTGCTCATAGCAGACTCGAAAAAGTGATTATGATAATGAGTCAATGACTCGTTGATCTCTTAGAATCAGTGTCTTTCTCAATCATTACTCCAAATATATAGAGATTCAGAATTATAATACCAAATTCAATCAGAGTGTTTAACAATTTGCACTATATAAATCATTTATTTCAAAAGAACGCTTGTTTCTCCATATACTAACTGAAAATCATGTACAGTGAGCAATTCTGAATTGTTGGAGCAATGCACTAAATCCTAGCACTAGCGTGTTGTCCTGGGGCTAGAATTTTGCTTGAAGTTGCATTTTTGTTTGCGTATTGCTAGTGTTGCATGGGCCTAAAACACAGAACAGAGTTCTGTGCTAGTATATTATGACTGTAGTTGTTGACTGTCAATGCAGCTAGTAGGAAAAAAAGAGATTAGAAACTTTTATCTTTTTTGGTGAAAGATAATGAATATAATGAGCAAAGATTAAGTGTACAAAAGATTACGGCATCAAAACTTATACTCAAGACGACAGAGCGTTATGAGTGGAAGGATGCCGGGATGTAAAAGCCACAAGTGGCAACCAACACAGGAAACACAAAGGGACACGAAAAGCACGGCATGAATAACCGGCTCGCAGAAACACAAAAACCCTCAGCTAGGGAAGAGAACAACCGCCAAAAACAGCAAGCCGCTACTCACAAGGTCAGAACAAACACACACCAGCTGAAAAGGAAGCACTAAGGATCCCCAAAGAAGATGACCGGGTCAATGCCCCAGCTCCTCTGCAACCTTCTATTCCTGAAGTTATCTTTGACATTCCTAAAAGTGATCACCTTATCTCCGACTACTTTAAAAAGATGGTTCTTCATAGCCAGAATAGCAAGAGACTATTCTCTGAAAAGGATGTTGTTCCTGTTTTTCCAAATAATATGATAAAGCGCTCCAAAGGAGAAACGAACTATGAACTTATAAAAATCCGTTCCCATTAGCAAGGTAGTGGCCCAGCAGAGATTCTCCTCCCATGACCTGTTATGCCAAGGTAGATTGCACCTGGCCGCCCAAAAAAAAGCAACCCCGGCCGTAACACGACAACCAAAAAACAAGTGGTCAATAGAATCATGCACCTCATTGCAGAAGGCACAAGCACCACTATCTATCCTGCTATGAGACAATAAAAGTGCCTATG
Source organism: Eucalyptus curtisii (assembly GCA_017140595.1). Lineage (NCBI taxonomy): Eukaryota > Viridiplantae > Streptophyta > Magnoliopsida > Myrtales > Myrtaceae > Eucalyptus > Eucalyptus curtisii. Next base: position 9,408,536 of record CM029497.1, read on the forward strand.
TGGGAAGCCTGCGCTTGGCCATAAGCCACAGGTTTAGTTGATACCACGGTGCCATTGCATTGTTCCAAACGAACGTATGCCATTGGACTCGAGTCCTCTTCCGCCTAAAGGTCTCCCAAGCCGTAGTAATAGTGAACCGGCCTAACAAACTCTCCCTCCAACAAAAGCAATCCGAGTTCTGAGTGAGGCTCGAGAAAGGGTGATCCCACGACTCAAGCACCAACCTAAGAGGTTGCCCGGCATCAGAGCAAAGATTTGCCACTGTCGCCTGCCTAGATAGTCTGAAGCTATAGATGATTGAGTCCGAAAAGATTAAGTTCATGGGATGCCTATGATTCCAGTTGTCAAACCAAAGAGAGGTAGAGAAGCCGTCCCCAATCCTCCAAAAGAAAGAATTTCGGACCTCACTCCTGAAAGATAAGATTTTCTTCCAAGCCTAGGAATAGAAAGTGGGTTTTTTAGCAACCCAAAAGTTCCTTGATTTTAAAAACGGAGAATGAATCCACTTGCACCACAAAGCCTCATTGTCTGAAAACAGGAGCTAGATATGCTTCAGCATGGTAGCCTTGTTGCAATCCCGAAGCCTCCGGATACCAAGGCCTCCTTCCACTTTTGGGAGGCACACATCCTCCCAAGCAACCTTAGCTCTCCCTCTACCTAATTCTGGTCATTTCCATAGGAATTGCCTAAGTACTTTCTCAATCTGGTCCAGCACAGCTATAGGTAATATAAGAACACTCGCCCAGTAGGCTTGGATAGTATGAAGGACTGACCTGATAAGCTGAAGCTGGCCAACAAAAGAGAGAAAGCGGTGAGTCCAAGCTTGAACCCTCGCAGTAATACGGCTGACAAGAACGCAACAATCCATCTTGCTGAGCCTCGAGGTGATGATAGGAACTCTCAGGTAGCACATCGGTAATTTGCCTTCTTGGAAACCGAGATCGAGGAGGATCTAATTCCTTAAAGAAGGCAAACCACCAGCCAAAAAGATCTCACTTTTGGAGGGATTTGGACTCAATCCACTCCAAGCCGAGAAGGTTTGGAGGCCCTCTTTGAGGAGATTAACCGAAGCTAAGTCCGCCTCACAAAATAGAAAAACACCGTCTGCAAAAAAAAAAATGCGAGAGATTCGTCACCTTGCATCTCCAAAAGAACTTAAATTCCAGCTTGGGAGAATACCTAAACAGAATTCCAAACAACACCTTCAAAACCAACGTAAACAAGTATGGAGAGATAGGATCACCTTGGCGAAGGCCGGGTCCACTTGCAAAGTAACCATGAAGTTCCCCGTTCAAAACAATGGAAAACATGGGAGTGCGTACACATATTATAATAAGTCGAGTCACAAAGTCGGGAAATCCAAAAGTAAGGAGGACTCTCTCAATAAAATCGCAATCAACTGTGTCATAAGCTTTTCTGAAGTCTATCTTAACCACACACTTGGGAAGGTATGGTTCAAGGTGGAAATCGGAAAAGAGTTCCTGAGCCATCAAGATATTGTCTCTAATCCGCCCGCCTTTTACAAATGCACTTTGAAAAGGGCTAATAACACTCTTTAGAACAACTGCAACTCGATTAGCCAGCACCTTTGTGATACATTTATAAATAGTGTTGCAGCAAGTGATGGGCCTGTAGTCATCAACAGAAGTCGCATTGGGTACTTTAGGCACAAGCACCAGAATGGTGTTATTTATCTCCCTCAAGAGCTCCCCCGTTATGAAAAAATCCATCATTGCTGCTGTGACCAATTGTCCAACTGTCTCCTAATTTTCTTTATAGAATTCAACCGTAAAGCCATCCGGCCCAGGGACCTTACCTCTAGCTAGAGAGAAGAAAGTATCACGGATCTCCACCTCAGTGACTGGTCGAGCAAGAAAGCTAACCTGATCATTTGAAAGAGGATGCTGGATAGCTTGCTCCCTTAATTCATCTAGAAATCCATATGCTGAATTTTTTTTTTTTTTGAAGCTCCAACTCCCTTGAATTCTAGGATAGATCACGACAATGTAATTAGTCATCCCATCCATTTGCTTATGAATACTTTCCATGAGTTGCCTTCGTATAGCTTTAGGTACTGTGATGATAGGTTTATCCCTATCCTGACATCATTTATGCTCTTGTTGAAACTTTCATACCAGATGTTCAAGGAAATGTTACATTTTGAACTTGTTCAGAAATAAGACTTGCTCCATCGCACTAGAGGCCTTTGGAACAACCAGTCTTAAGCTTTCTCACCAACTGCCTTCAGCTCTTCCGTTACCAACTCAACATTGCATACCCTAGTTGCCATGCCAGCCCTCCATTGCACTAGGGGTCTTTGGAACACAAATGATGTATTTTGTTGGCAAGATTGTTGATGTAGGTTGAGTTAAAGAGCATCCAGTCACCTTAGTAACTTGTTCAGTAAATTAACTGCAAAAGTGAAGGTGCACACTGCAACAATGAATCTGAACTCCCCAAAAGTGAAGCACTCTATGGCTAGTTTTCTCTTCGATGGCAAACAAAAGAAGTGGTTATGGAAACTATTCTAGTGACTCATGAGATTTTTATTGCCTCATATTTGTCCTTGTCACTTGCCATCATAAGAAGAAAATCTCTGCCAGTGAGATTTTAGTTCACACTGGCACTCGTGCCATACCTCTATGTCCTAGACACACCTCCTGCTGATCTGTTTTCCCAGAGTTTTCTGCACTTCAACACACGCATCTCCTTAGTAGTGGCAAATGATTCACTTGAATGACATCAAGAAGCAAATAGCAATGTTGTCCATGATTATTGAAATTTTTTTGTTCTTACAAAGGACCTCTTGAGGTAAATACACATTATACAGAGAATTTGATTGTTAAACATCTCTTTTTAACAGCAAAAATTGACCACTGCCAGCCTTCTGCTAGTGTTTATTAAATGTGCTTCTTAAGAAAATCGAGAATTAGTTGATTCACCTCGTCGGGGGATTGTTCCTGGATAAAATGTGTTCCCTCTGGTGAAAATACGATCTCTAGCTGGGGAACAAATTCTTTGACCTTTCCGCTTCTGATGTACTCATCCATGCCAGGAAACTTGAGCACATAATCCTTCTCTCCCATGACCAAGAGTGCTGGGACTTTTACAATAAAATCTGCTATCCCCAGGTCCTCCTTAAGCGCCCTGCGATATCGGTCAGATTGTTAAACATGATTTATTTGCAGAGTGCAGGACTGTCTGAAGTCCGTATAAACAGCAATGATAGCTTATTCACCCACGCAATCTCTGTCGGCAGCTCAATTAGTTTTGCCTCATTTATTCAAAAAGAGCGATGAATAGAGACAACACTCAAAATGAAAAGGTGGAGAGTCCCAGTATGTCAATCAGACACTGACTAGTATTATATCACAGTGGTTTACTTTCATCTTTTGCAAAGTTGATGACAAAGGACCGAAGCTCCGAGGAGGTCAGTACACAGCACAAAACTATGAAAAGGTTTACCTTTTCCAGTTACTCGGTAAACATAAACAATTACAGTACAGAAAACATGTGGGGCTGAACTTATTATTATGACAGACGTCATATGATGCCCTAGAGCCACAGACAGTACTTGCATGTTGCATCTCAGATCAATCGATAGAAGCCTAGTTCATAGGGATCATGATCACCGATAGAGCTATAAACTCGTAAGTGAAGCAGCATGGGATTCATCAGCAGGCAGTCTGCGATACCAAGCATAGAGCGTGAGAACCTTACCGGTAGGGAACTTGCAATGCAGTGCAAAACCCAGATTTCTGGTACAGAGAACCGTATTCTTCAAGATCTCCTTCTGTAAACCAAGAGGGAAGAGGGGTAGATGGATCGACTATATCCATAATCTCCTGGTTTTCTGTGGCTATTGGTATTTCACTTCTCGAAAAGAGTATGTAAATATTGCGCACAACTGTTTTTGCATCGAGGCGCCCAAAATCAGCTTCTGCCTGTCCCGGTTCCTAAAATAGAAAGTTCTAAGATATCAAATTGAAAGTAGGTGATTATAATTTTTCCATGCAACGGTCTTGAGAACGAGACTCACAGAAAGCGGCATACCTTCCATCTTGAAATGTAAAAGCCTTCAGGGAGATGCTCATGATATTTGATGGGATGAGTGGGAGAGCGGTGTGGCAGATTAAAGGTCACGATTCCCTGGACCCTCTTTTGGTGGAGGAGGGAAAACAAGTAAGCGGGAAAAGCTCCGAAGTCTTTAGCTACAAGAAATACCTGTATTGACAATGCCCCAACCTTGTCAGAAGAAGGCTGAACTACTTAGTACATAACCACAGAACTACTTCTTCACGGATGCAATAATAGCAGCAAAATTTCCATAGGGAATATCAGGACTGACTAGACTAAAAAGAGCAACTCCATCCAATTAGTCTGAAGGTGAAATTTTCCATATATGTGTGAAGTAGATGAGGATTCAAATGTGTCCAACATATTACTATGCTTGAGGAACTATAAGAGGCTTCTCTTTTCATAACCAAAACAACCACAGATTCTGCATTTGATAGACAGTCTCTTTTAAGGCTTTGTTCACTAGATCTAATCTTGAAGGAATATGCAGGGTGAAAAGTATTGAAAGCAACTAACGCTTAAAAAGACTCTTGTTTTCCTTTTATGACAAGAAGACCCACCTAAGATAGGTAAACCACAGATCCATGAAGTGCCAGCTATCTTTGAGTGATCAGGTGGGTCTTAAAACCAAGATCCACAAGAAGTAGCCCAAGCCATTCAGGGATTGCGTGTTATTCTGTCTATCGCATCAGCATTTTCAAACAAAAAGAGCCCATGAATTTTCCAGTCGCAAACTATATCAATTCTCTCTATGCCTCCTGATTCATCTGCATTTCCTCGGCAACCTTGCATAGAAAAGAAAATCGGGAAAATCCTAGAATCATCACCTTATCAATGCCTAGGGCATCAAGCAAGGCACCAAGATCCTCGATAAGGTCCCCAAAGGAGGCCTTTTTGGGTTCAAGCGGCGGATCAGACAATCCGTAGCCTCTGAAATCAGGTGCCAGCACACGAAACCCAGCTTCCGCCACAGCCACCATCTGGTGCCGTCACGAGTACCATATCTCCGGAAATCCATGCAAGAACACGACTACAATTGGACCTAAAAACACAGTTCACAAAGCCAAGAACTCACTCATAAATCCAGTAATCAGGCACTGTAGTTGGAACTACCAAAATTTATGATCAAACCAGAAAAGAATTGTTAACATTACAGGAGGATGGGATGGTTTTGATACATTAAAACATTTGAAAACTCTCCAATATGTGTGTTTGGTAGTCTTGGACATTTTAGATAACACAATAACTCAAAGTGCCCAGATAAAAAGGGTAGCTTTACTATGCTTAAAACAAAGGCTTTAACAGGCGCGTCATGTACGAGTGAGACGATGGAAGTTTGGCAGAGTGAACTTACCAGAGCCGATCTCGGCAACGTGTAGCTTGAGGCCTTGGACTTCAATGAACTTGTGTTGAATTTGTTCCATTTCTAAATTTTTGATCTTTTGGGGGAGAGAGAGGAGAGAGAGAGAGAGAGAGAGAGAGTTGGAGATTTATAGTTTCAGCTCCAGGAGGGAGGAGGCGTACAGTCGAAGATGCTCTTTTGGTTCTTCTATGTCAGAAAGAAACATTCGGTACTAAATTTGGACTTCAGTAATTATACATATTAATATATACTATAACTAGGTATCAAATGTATTATATCTTATCTTTATTGACGAATTTCCCCTTTTTTAATTGCTTGTCAAAAATTCGAAAACATGACTACGATTATAAGTCTTTGAGTCACTTACTTCGCTCATTTACAATCTCAATTAGTCTCTCTCAATCATTATAAGAAATATATGAAAATTGCAATGAAATTACTACAATTTGGAATACAAACTGAGTGTTGTACAATTCGCAATATTGCTTGTATGTTTAAATCGATTTCCTCAAAGACCTATTGTTTTTTTTTTTTTTTTGAGCAAGCTCAAAGACCTATTGTTAAGGATGCCAAAAAAGAACGATTAATAATCATGTAATCCAGCAACTTTGAGTGGTTGGAGCAATGCACTGATTCCTAGGACTAATGCACTGATTCCTAGGACTAACATATTGTCCGGGGGCAAGAATTCTTACTTGAAGTAGCATTTTAGACACTTCGATTTGTATATCGCCGGCATTGCGTGTGCCAAGACACAGAACAGAGTTTCTGTGCTGGTGTACTTTGGACATTGTCGGTAATTGTCAAATTCCGCTAGTAAGAAAAAAGTGATTAGATACTTGCTCACCCATTCCAGCTGGGAATATATGATGCTGAATTCTTTATTTTTGAAGCCCCAATATCTCTTTGATTCTAGGACAAATCATTCTTGTTTTGTTAATGCGCATTTGGTAACCATTATGTTTTCGAAAATAATTTCTGATCAGAAAAGATTTTTTATTTATTTTGCTCTCAAAAATAATTTCTAAGTATTTTAAGGCGTTTGATAACCGTCTAAAATCTCTATCCCCGAATAGAATTGCATTTGGCATCATCCTCAAAAATTTCTACTCCAAATAATTTTCTTTTAATTTTTTAAATAATTTTATCACTTTTTCCTCTCTTTTTCTTTTTTTTTTTTCTTCTTCTCTCTCTCTTTTTTTTCTCTTCTTTCCCTTCTTCTTCAAGATTTGGCCAGTTGCTGGCCTCAGGATGATTGGCGACTGGCCAGGCGAGGACCGATGACCTCGCCGGAGCGTCGTTGACCCTCGGTGAGGCTGTGCCTCGTCGACCGAACCTTACCAGCCTTGGCTGGCGAGCTCGGTCGACCCTCGCCAGACCAAGCGAGCCTCGCAGGTGGTTGGGGGAGGCCCGGGCAAGCCTCTAGCAAGGTTGCCGGATCTTGCCCAACCACTCACCAGCGATCAACGGTGGTGGATGACAACGGCGGTCGTGGCAGCAGTGGAAGAAGAAGAGAGAAGGAAGAAGAATGAGAAGAAAAGAAGAGAAAAGAAAAAAAAAAAAAAATGGTTGGCTTGATTTTGCAATTGTTCCCGTGAACAAAGAATCAAAATTTTTTTTTTTTTTACTTCTCGATTCCACTCCAAATCTATTCCCAGGAACAAATTTGTTTCCATGAATAAAAAATTTACCAAAGGGATTTCTGTTTTAAATCTACTCCGAAACAAAAGAATAGAAATTTTTACTGTTTAGCAAGTTGCCAAACGCACCCTTAGCCTTCTACTCCATTTGCTTACAGATTCTCTCTATAAGCTACACTCATATAACTCCAAGCATTGTGATGATAGGCTTGTCCTTAACCTTGGCATCAATGATGTTTTTGTAGAAGCTTTCACACAAATTGTCCAAGGAAGTGCCACATTTTGAGCTTGCTTAGAAGTGAGACTTGCACCATTGCACTAAACCGGAGTCTTGTGGAAGATGATAATCTTTCTTATCAATTGTCTTCAGCTCTTCTATTACCAACTCAAGATTAAGCATCCTAGCTACCATGGCAGCCTTCAAAAGCAACTTCTTAAATTCCACTCCTTTGGGATGCAACCTGAAGTATGCCTCAAGCAAAATCTATGATTCACTTCAAGCATTAGATTTGCTAATACTTGCACCAATCCCTTATGCTTGTCATATAAGAAAGTCCACAACTTTGCACCTTCAAGATTTGTTATCTTGAAACTTCTACAATTATATTAATAAACCAATGTCTTGTCTTAAAAATTTCTTGTCTTGCAACTGCTCATGCAAAGAAATACATATGGTTTTTGTCATCTATGCTTGCAACTACTAAAAGTATACCCTTATATCTTGATGACAAATGGCAACTGTTGAACCCCATAAGGTGCCTACATCTTTTTAGAAAACCCTTTTTTAATGAGTTCAAATATATGTAGACTCCTCTAAACTTGAATTGAACTTGATATTGTTTAGTGTTGATTACACATGCAGCTCTTGAGTTAGGGCATGTTTGGTAATCGGCCAAACAGTGTTTATTTCTATTCTTTTGTTCCCGGGAGTAGTTTTGGAATAGAATTGTGTTTGGTAAAATTTTTGTTCCTGAGAACAATTTTAAAATCAAGTATACTTTTTTTTTTTTCTTTTTCCTCCTCTTTCTTCTTGTTATTCTTCCCTTTCTCTTGTTCTTCAAGTGCCGCCATTGCCGCCATTGCCGTTTGCCGCCGCCGCCGCCCCCGCCGAACGCTATCATTTGCCACTAGTGAGCTCGCTAGAGGCTTGCTCGGGCGGGCCTCGCTTGGGCCTCCCCCGACCACCGGCGAGCCTCGCTTGGATCTGGCGAGTCCGAGCTCACCCAGCCGCCAGCGGGGCTCGACCTAGCCGAGCCACCGCGAGGTTAGCGTCGCGCGGCCAAGGTGAGGCCGACCTCATGGTGGCCCGGCGAGGTCAAGCCCCGCTAGCGGTTGAGTGAGCTTGGCCTCACCTCATTTGGGTGAGGCTACTCGGCCGACAAGACACGGCCTTGTCGAGGGCTTGTGACGCTCCGGTGAGGTCGCCGATCATCCCAAGGCCATCGACCGGCCACCTTGAAGAAGAAGAAGAAAGGGAGAAAAAAAAAAAGAAAAAAAAGAAAAGGAAAAAATAATAAAATTATTTTTAAAAAAATGATTTGAAATAGGAATTGAAATTTTGCTATATATAGAATACATATTTAATTTTGTATTTTAATTTATTTTTTAATATATATTTGTAGTTTCTACTATAGTTTATTATTTACTATTTAATACAAATTTGATTAGTTAATATTTTTATTACTTAGTATAAATATAATTTATCAATAGAATTTCTATGATTTGATAGAATTTTAGAATGGAATAAAATCCTAAATTCAAATTCTTTTGAAATTGAAAATATAATATGATTTCTTCACTCATAACAAGATAATTATATCGGTGAGTGGTCCATGAGAATTCAATATCAAATTTATACTCATCTAAAAAGGTAATTGAAAAAGAATAGGAATAGAAATTTTATGTAGTTACCAAATGCATTTTTGTTCTTTTTTTTTTATATTCCAGAATTAGAAATTTTGTGCAGTTATCAAACGCGTTTTTTTGCTAATAAATTATTCCTAGAAATAAAATAAAAAAGAATAATTTCTTATTAGAAATTGTTCCTGGGAACAAAATAGTTACCAAACGCACCTTTAGTATCAAGAAGTGTTTTGTAATAACTCCTAAGCATCCAAAATTGCTCCTCCTCCCTTATGATCATACTCATCACTCTAGTCCTAACTCTATAGATCATTGTCCTCGACAATTTCCAAACATTCTCAGACTCCATTATTTCCTTCATTGAAGCACTTGGCCATATAGGAATATTCCTCAACCTATCACAGTATCTGCTTGCTAGCCATTAGTGTTTACTTGAGGAACATACATATAGAGCTCTATTACATGTATGTACAGAGTTGAAGGTTTTAACTTGTTAAGTATCCTCTATACTTAGGAAGCATAAATGAGTCAATCATAGTTCTCTTAATATACTACCATCACCTGATTTGGTTCTTTCTTAATGAACCTCACATATCCTCAATTTTTATGGCATAGTTCCCAACAGCCTCTTTAAACTCTTTAACATTACTAAAGCACATCCCTAATTTGAAGAGGAGATTCTCTTTATCAACTTTGGCATAAAACTTAGGATGTATATACTCATTCTGTATTCATGAAATCTACATTATCATATAAGATATCTATATACTTGTTGCTGCTTACGACCTCCCTGTCTCTCTCCATTGACCATCATCATTGACAGTCTTATTTTTTGACATTTCTTTATACAAGTCATGAAGTGGCAAACCATTATTCTTCAAAACCCTAAGCATCCCTGTTATTAGATATAGACTAGTTTGCTTCTTCACATCCCTCGCCTTGGTGCAAAATGGAAGCAAAAATAACATCAATATATTTCTATGCAATATATGACAAATATACACTAGAACAAACAAAACAAAACCAATAAAAAATTGCAAAAGAGGGACTATGACCAGCACCTAGGAACCACAATGGCAACAAATTCAATTAGAAAATGCACTCATGCGTAGCACTTGCAATTAGAAAATACAACTCAAATGTATCGATTTACACAAAAGGAGAAAGAATACAAAGCAAATCTTATTAAACAAGCCAAGAACTTTTGTACCATCATTGCCATTGATATGATATTCGACGTTTTCCACACCTTGTTTACATGTTGCTTTAATAAGCAACAATCGCCTCATCACTAGACGAAGGAAGGATCAGTTGCACTCTTCATTGAAAATTTTGAGGATTTGGGAATTGAGGTTTCAATTACTCGATTTTGAGAGATTTCAGAACCAAAATTGTGAAATTTGGTTTTTGCCCAGAAAGTTTAGGACAAAAATGCCCCTGGCATTGGCGCGAAAAGTGACTCCTAAAACATGCATGCTCGCAAGCCACGAAAAGTGACTCCTAAGACATGCATGCTCGCAAGCCAGTAAAGATGCGCTGTCGGAGAGCTAGGGGTGAATTGAGAGTAAGGCCCTCTTTGGTAACCATCTCAATAGTAATTGATTCTGATTTTTTATTCCCGGAAACAGTTTGGGAATATAATCGCGTTTGGTAAAATTTTTGTTCCCGAGAATAGATTTGGAGTAGAATCAAGAATTAAAAAAAAAAAAAACTTGATTCTTGTTCCTAGAACAAAAAAAAGAATAAAAAAAAAGTGAAACTCCTCCTCTCTCATACGTTCTCTCCCTTCTTCTTCTTCCATTTTCTTCTTCTTCTTCCCTTTTCTTCTTTTTCATCTTTTTCCTTTTGCCGCCGCCACGGTTGGTTGCCGTCCATCGCCGCCGCGCACCACCACCGTTGGTGGTCGGCAATCGGTTCGGCAAGCTCGCCGAAGGCAAGCCTAGCCACCGGTGAGGCCGGGCGAGCCTCGCCAGCCGTTGCCAACAAGGTTCGGCGATGATGAGGGCCGGTGACACTTTGGTGAGGTCGAGGGCCTCGCTGGCCGGTCACCGGTCCGATGACCAACCACTTGAAGAAGAAGAAGAAGAAGAAGAAGAAGAAGAAGAATAGGATAGAAAGGAAAAAAAGAAAAGAAACAAAAAGGAAAAAAAAAAGGAAAAAAAGAAAAAAAATATTTTAAAAAATAAAATAAATTGATTTGAAACAAAATCAATAAGCACGGTACCAAACACAATTCTATTCCAGAATAAGAAATTTTGGACAGTTACCAAACTATTTAAAATGCTTAGAATATGTTCTCGGGAACAAAATAAAAAAGAATCATTTCTGATCAAAATGATTACCAAACGCGCCTTAAATCACCAAATTCATTCCTTATTTAAAACAAACAATACTTCATAGACTCTTTTGAAAGAACTACCCCAATTCATGGGGCTTATTGAAAATTTCCTTGGCAAGAAAAAAACACATGGTTAAAGGGAAAATTGTTAAAAAAAAGTCTTAAATCTTTTATAGTTGTGCTAATTTAGTCTTAAACCTTTTATTGATGCCAATTTAATCATAAACCTTTTGATTTGGAGCTAATTCAATCATTCCGGCTAATTTTGGCCGATTTTGCTAATTTGGCACTGATCGGCTGACATGGCACAATTGGTGCTGTTGTGGACAACTTTTATTTTAATAAAATTTTGAATATTTTTAATTTTCCTTTTCCTTTTCCTTTTCTTTTTCTTTTTATTCTTTTTTAACTTTTTCCTTCTCCTCTTCCTTCCTCCAACCGATCGCTGAACCTTAGCGCGGCCGAGGCAACGGCCAATGAGGTCGACCTTGGCCGACCTTGTCGGCCTCTAGTGAGACTTGCGGCCATTGGCAAGGCTCAAGCCCTCGTCGCTTGATAGGCCTTGCCCAACCTCCGGCGATGCCGGCTCGAGGCTACCGAGGTTGCGAGGGCGACCTCACACCGGGCTAGTGAGGCTCGTCCTCGCTAGATCTAGCGAGGGTCAAGCCTCCCCGGCTATGGCCAAGGCCGGCGAGGTTGAGGTCAACCTCACCGACTGTCACCTCTAGCCGGTTGTTGAGGTCCGACAATTGGCTAAGAGGAAGGAGGAGGATAAGGAAAAAAATAAAAATAAAAAATAAAAAAGGAAAATAAAATAAAAAAATTTAAAAATATTAAAATATTATTGAAAGTTATTCACGTCAGCCAATCGGCGCCGAGTCAGCAAAATTCGGCTAAAATTAGTCAGAAATGACTGAATTGACATTAAGTGAAATTGTTTAGGACTAAATTGACATAAATATAAAAGGTTTAAAACTTTTTTTTACACTTTTCCCGATGATTAAAATGAGAAGCAAACAACAGTGCCTGGTTTGTACCAAATTTCGGGAGAGTTAAGTGGGACGCCTTCCACGGCCAGCTCTGTACCGTGTGTATGCCGAGATTACTATGGGAAGATTGTGAAATCGTAAGAGCTACCTCCATTGTGCAGATCGAAACCCTTTGGAAACTCTGAACTACTTTCGTACACGAACTGAACTATGCTTAACTTTGGAATTTGATAGCTTGTCTTCGATAAGCTGCCTCACAGATCGCAATAAGCCATTGTAGGATGTTCATCCTCTCATCACTTGATGCAAAGCTCTGTCGGGCCAATATCAAGATATTCAAGTAATCTAACAGAGGCCAACCGAGTAGTAGATTGGATCGTAAAGTCCATTAAACCGAAGTTGTTCCATGTAATCAGCTCTCTAATCCTCTCATCTTTTGTGGACCCTTGATGTACATAGATCCGTCTGCCCTGCGATCGGGTTTTATTTGAAGGAATGAAAGGAGCCTTTTCCAGACCAAAAAAAAAACACGTGATGCCTTCATCCTCCAAAATATTGTCCACGGCCCCGAGCTGTCAGATGAGTTGAGTTCCTGTCAAGATCACTTACGTGACCCCTAGCTGAAGATGGAGTATAATCTTTTCCCTATTGGTCTGCAAGGATGGTGGGCGAGGTGATCATTCACTTTGAAGGAACTTTGGAATCATGTCGATTTCTTTCGTGGGTCTCTCTTGCTCTCTCTCCCCATTTGTCCCCTGCCTCCCTCAGTGGCCAGTGTCTATATTATTAGGTAGGGGCATTGATTTTGTATATCTGGGCAAATAGCGATGATGTTCCGATGAAGCAGAGGTTGAGACGTTTATAAACAGATAAGATATCGATTGCGGTGGCTTGATACAGCATCAGCTCTCGCAGATTTTCGTAGGAATTGTTTTGGAAATACTTGTTTTGGGATGATTTTGTTCCACTCTTCAACTCGCCCATCTCTTGGGTGTCCTGTTGGCTGTTACATCTGAGCCGTTGCAGAAAGGATCGAAGGTCAGAAATGGCATATTTTGTGGCAAGATTGTTGATGCAGGTTGAGTCCAAGAGTATCCAGTCACCTTAGTAACTTGTTTAGTAACTTGTTCAGTAACTTAACAACTGCAAAATTAAAGATGCAGACTGCAACAGTGAATCTCAAACACCCTGGATAGTTTTTCTGTTTGTTGGGGAACAAAAAAGTCGTCACAGACACTATTATAGCTGTTCATAAAATTGTTGTCGCCTCACATCCTTCTTTTACTTACCATCTTAAGCAGTAAACCTCCATAAGTGAGATTTTTGTTCGCACAAGCACTCGTGTATCCCTCTATGTCCCAAACACAATCCTGCAGATCTGTTCTCCCAGAGTTTTCTTCACTTTGACACATGCAGCTTCTTCATAGTGGCGAATGATTCACTTGAATGACACCAAAAAGCGAATAGCAATGTAGTACATGATTATGGAGAAATATTTTTTCTTACAGAGGACCTCTTGAGGGACACACACATTATACACAATTCGATTCTTTAATGGCAAATGTTGACCACTGCTAGCCTTCAGCTAGTGTTTATCAAATGTGCTTCTTAAGAAAATCAAGAATCAGCTGATTCACATCATTGGGAGATTGCTCCTGGATAAAATGTGTTCCCTCTGGTGAAAATACAATCTCCAGCTGGGGAACAAATTCTTTGACCTTTCCGCTCCTGATGTACTCTTCAATGCCTGGATATTTGAGTGCATAATCCTTCCCTCCCATGACCAACAGTGATGGGACTTTAATGATAAAATCAGTTATTCCCAGGTCCTCCTTAGACGACCTACAATATCAGCCAAATTGTTAAACATAATTTACTTGCAGAATGCAGGACTGTCTGAGGTCCGTATAAACAGCAATCATAGCTTGTTCACTCTTGCAATCTCCGTCGGGAGATCAATTAGTTTTGCCTCCTTCTTCTAGAAGAGCAATGAATAGAGACCCCTCACTCAATATGAAGAAGTGGAGAATCTCGATATGTTAACATCGGACGCTGACTAGTATCATATCAGAATAGTCTACTTTCATCTTTTGCAAAGGCGATGACAAAGGACTGAAGCTCCATGGTGAGTACACAGCACAAAAACTATCAGAAGGTTCTCCCTTTCCATTTACTCGGTTAACATCAACAATTACAGTACATAACCATGTGGGGCTGATCTTATCACGTGACAGACATAATATGATGCCCTAGAGCCATAGGCAGTGCTTGCATATTCCATCTCAGATCAATTGTCATTAGCGTTGTTTCTGATCACCAATAGAGCTATAAATTTATTAGTGAAGCAGCATGGGTATCACCAGCAGGCAGTCTATGGTACCAAGTATAGAGCATGAGACCATTTACCTGTACGGAATTTGCAATGCACTGCGAAACCCTGATTTCCGGTACAGAGAACCGTATTCTTCAAGATCTAATTCTGTAAACCAAGAGGGAAGAGGGGTAGATGGATCGACTATATCCATAATCTCCTGGTTCTCTGCAGCTATTGGTATTTCACTTCTTGAAAAGAGTATGTAAATATTGCGCACAACTTTTTTAGCATCGAGGCGCCCAAAATCAGCCTCTGCCCGTCCAGGTTCCTAAAATAGAAAGTTCTAAGATATCAAATTGAAAGCAGGTGATTGTCACTTTCCCATGTAACGGTCTTGAGAACGAGTTACAGACGCGA
The DNA here is from genome assembly GCA_017140595.1 of Eucalyptus curtisii. Lineage (NCBI taxonomy): Eukaryota > Viridiplantae > Streptophyta > Magnoliopsida > Myrtales > Myrtaceae > Eucalyptus > Eucalyptus curtisii. The sequence goes on from CM029497.1 coordinate 9,423,537, forward strand.
CATACCCGCCATCTTGAAACGTAATAGCCTTCAGGGAGATGCTCATGATATTTGATGGGATGACTAGGAGAGCGGTGTGGAAATCCTAGGGTCACGACTCCTTGGACCCTCTCTTGGTGGAGGAGGGAAAACATGTAAGCAGGAAAAACTCCGAAGTCTTTAGCTACAAGAAACACCTACATTGACAATGCCCAAACCTTGTTAAAAGAAGGCTTTGCTCTAATTACATATCCACAGAACCCCTTGTGCAAAGTAACAGCAGCAAAACTTCTACAGTGAATGTCAGGACTGATTAAACTAGAAGGAGCAACTTCATCAGGTTACTCTGAAGGTCAAATTATGCGTCTATGTGCAGAGTAGATGAGGCTTCAAATTTGTCCCATATTCTATTTGTGCTCAACGAGCTGTTAGAGGTTTTCTCTTTTCATAACCAAAACGAAAGATTCTGTGTGAGTTCCCAGTGAATCCCTGCTATAGAACTTATTACCGCATCTGATACAGTCTCTACGAAGGCTTGGTTCACTAAAACTTATCTTGAAGGAATACGCAAGGTGAATAAGTATTGAAAGCAACCACACTTGAAAAGAATCTTCTTTCATTTTTGTGAGAACAAGACCCACCTTAGGTGGGTAAACCCATAATCCATGAAGTACCAACCTCTTGAGAGATCAGGTGAGACTTACACCGAGAGCCACAAGACGTGGCCCAAGGTATTTCAAAATTTGTGTGTTATTCTTTCTACCGCATCAGCATTATCAAACAGAAAGAGCACAAGAATTTTCTCGTGAACTGGGATTGGTTCTCTCTATCCCTTCTAAATTATGTACATTTTCTCAGCAACCACGCATAGCAAAGAAAATTGGGAAAATATAGAATAATCACCTTATCAATGCCTAGGGCATCAAGCAATGCACCGAGATCCTTAATAAGGTCACCGAAGGAGGCCTTTTCAAGTTCAGGCGGTGGATCAGACAACCCGTAGCCTCTGAAATCAGGCGCTAGCGCGCGAAACCCTGCTCTCGCCATGGCCACCATCTGGTGCCGCCATGAGTACCATATCTCCGGAAATCCGTGCAAGAACATGACTACATTGGGACCTAAAAACGCAATTCACAAAGCCAAGAACTCACTCATAAATCCAGTAATCAGGCGCTGTAGTTGGAACTCCTAAAAATATATGGTCAACCCATAAAAGAATTGTCAAGATTACCATAGGATGGCGTGGTTTTTTATACATGTGAACATTTAAAATCTTCATGCGTGATTGATAGTCTTGGAGATTTCAAGAACCAAATTACTTAAAGACTAAGATAAAAGGGATAGCTTGATTATGCCTGGGAAAAGGCTTTTAACAGGTGTGCCGTGTATGAGTGAGATGATGGAAGTTTGAGCAGAGTGAACTTACCAGAGCCGATCTCCGCAACGTGGAGCTTGAGGCCATGGACTTCAATGAATTTATGTTGAATCTGTTCCATTTCACAGAGACACGGAGAGAGACAGAGACAGAGACAGAGACAGAGTTGGCGTTTTACAGTTTCAGCTACAGGTGGAGGAGAAGTACAGTCGAAGATGCTCTTTTGGTTCTTCAATGTCCGAAAGTCATAAACATTTCATGTTAGATTTGGACTTTAGTGCTTATACATATTAAAATATATTTGGAATTTATTGCTTATAGATATTAATATAATCTGTTTTGTCATTTGTATTTTTTTATTGAGTTTTGACTATACCAAGGTTTCGAAATTTTATTTTATCTTATTTTTACGTATGAAATTCTAATTTTTTGTACTGCTTATCAAAAACTCGAAGAAAAGGATTATGATAATGAGTAATTAATTCACTCTCGTCGGTTTCTTCCCATCTCGCGTTGTCTCTCTCACTCATCACTCCAAATATATGGAAACTGGAATGGAAAATGAGTTGCTGCAGAAAGGATCGAAGGTGAAAAATGCCGTAATTTGCTGGCAACATTGTTGATGCTGGTTGAGTCCAAGGGTATCCGGTCACCTTAGTAACTTGTTCGGTAAGTTAACAGCTGCAAAATTGAAGATTGCAGACAGCAACAGTGAATCTAGAAACCCCACAAAGCGAAGCATTCTACACCGTGGATAATTTTTCTTTCTCTTGGCAAACAGAAAAGTGGTTACGGAAACTATTCTAGGGATACATAAGATTGTTATAGCCTCACATCCATCCTTGTCACTTGCCATCTTAAGAAGAAAATATTTGTCAGCGAGATTTTAGTTCACACAGGCACTCATACTATCCCTCTATGTCCCAAACACACAACCTGCAGGTCTGTTTTGCAAGGGTTTCTTCACTTTGACACATGCAGCTTCTTCATAGTGGTAAATGATTCACTTGGAATGACACTAAGAAGCGAATGGCAATGTGGTCCATGATTATTGAGAAGTATTTTGTTCTTATAAAGGAACTCCTGAGGGGAACACACGTTAGAGAGAATTTGATTCCTAAACATCTCTTTTTAACAGCAACTGTTGACCACTGCTAGCCTTCCGCTTGTTTATCAAATGTGCTTCCTCAGAAGTTCGATAATCAGCTGATTCACCTCGCCAAGGGATTGCTCCTGCATAAAATGCATTCCCTCTGGCGAAAATACAATCTCTAGCTGCGGAACAAAGTCTTTGACCTTTCCGCTCCTGATGTACTCTCTGGTGCCTGGAAATTTGACCACATAATCCTTCCCTCCCACGACCAGCAGTGCTGGAACTTCAATGATAAAATCAGTTATTCCCAGGTCCTCCTTAAACGACCTGCAATATTAGCCAAATTGTTAGACACAATCTGTATATATAGCAGTCATAGCTTATTCACCCTCGCAATCTCTGTCAGGGGATCAATTAGTTTTGCCTCCTTATTCTAGAAGAGCCATGTATAGAGACCCCGCACTCAATATGAAGAGGTGGAGAGTATCGTATCAGAATAGTCTACTTTCATCTTTTGCAAAGGCGATGACAAAGGACTAAAGCTCCGGTGAGTACCCAGCACAAAAACTATCAAAAGGTTCACCTTTTCCATTTACTCGGTAAACATAAACAATTACAGTACATAACCATGTGGGGCTGAACTTATCACGTGACAGCCATAATATGATGTCCTAGAGCCATAGGCAGTGCTTGCATATTCCATCTCAGATCAATTGTCATTAACCTAGTTTCTAGGGATCATGATCCCCAATAGAGCTATAAATTTTTTAGTGAAGCAGTATGGATATCATCAGCAGGCAGTCTATGGTACCAAGCATATAGCGTGAGATCGTTACCTGTATGGAACTTGCAATGCAGTGCGAAACCCTGATTTCTGGTACAGAGAACTGTATTCTTCAAGATCTCCTTCTGTAAACCAAGAGGGAAGAGGGGAAGATGGATCGACTATATCCATTTTCTCCTGGTTCTCTGCAGCTATTGGTAGTTCACTTCTCGAAAAGAGTATGTATATATAGCGCACGACTGTTTTAGCATCGAGGCGCCCAAAATCAGCTTCTGCCCATCCAAGTTCCTAAAATAGAAAGTTCAAAGATGTCAAATGGAAAGCAGATGATTATCACTTTACCATGCAACAGTCTTGAAAGCGAGTGTTACATAGGCGGCATCCCTGCCATCTTGAAATGTAAAAGCCTTCAGGGAGATGCTCATGATGTTTGATGGGATGAAAAGGAGGGCGGTGTGGAATTCCCAGGGTCACAATTCCTCCGACACTCTCTCGGTGGAGGAGGGAAAACAAGTAAGCAGGAAAAACTCCGAAGCCTTTAGCTGTAAGAAACACCCGCATTAGCAGTGCCCAAACCTTGTCAAAAGAAGGCTTCACTCTTAGTACAAGACCACAGGACTACTTGTGCACAGATGCTATAACAGCAGCAGAACTTCCATAGTGAATGTCAGGAAACTAGAAGGAGCAAATTCACCAGATTACTCTAAAGGTCAAATTATGCGTATATGTGCAAAGAAGATGAGGCTTCGAATGCGTCCCACATTAACTGTGCTCGACGAACTGTTAGAGGTTTTCTCTTTTCATAACCAAAATGACAGATGCCGTGTGAGTTCCCAGGGGACCCCTGCTATTGGACATATTACTGCATTTGATAGACAGTCTCTACGAAGGCTTTGTTCTAAAACTTATCTCGAAGAAACACGCGAGGTGAATAAGTAAAGAAAGCAACTAACACTTGAAAAGATTCTTCTTTCCCTTTTATGAGAACAAGACCCACCTTAGGTGGGTAAGCCATAGATCCATGAGTACCAACAAACCTCCGAGAGATCAGGTGAGACTTACACCAAGAGCCACAAGAAGTAGCCCAAGCTACTTCAAAATTTGCGTTTTATTCAGTCTACCGCGTTGGCATTATCAAACAAGAGGAGCACAAGAATTTTTCTACTTATGAACTGGGGATCGGTTCTCTCTTTTTCTTCTAAATCATGTCCATTTTCTCAGCAACCATGCATAGCAAAGAAAATAGGGAAAATCATAGGATCATTACAGGAAAAAAACAATACAAATGTCATAACTTTCATACGGTATTCTCTTGAGTGTTGTAACTTTTTTTTTATCATTTGAGTGTCATAAATTATATACGGTGCTCACTAAAATGTTGTAACTTTTTTTCTATTCACTGAAGTTTCATTGAACTTTTCAATCGATCACTTGAGAACTATAATTTTTCGAAAACATTCACTACAAGAGCCATGTTAAGTCAAATTTCCGACATTTAGGTGAATGTTTTTAAAAAATTATGATAGTCAAGTAGTCAATTGAAAGTTACAGCACTTAAGTAAATGTCTTTTTAGAAATTATGGTATTCAAAAAAATAAAAAGTAATAACCTTTAAGTGAGCACGAAAGTTATTGCATTTGTACTACACTTATCCCGAATCACCACCTTCTCAATGCCCGGGGCATCAAGTAATGCACCGAGATCTTTAAGAAGGCGACCGAAGGAGGCCTTTTCAGGTTCAAGCGGTGGATCAAACAACCTGTAGCCTCTGTAATCAGGCGCTGGTGCGCGAAAACCAGCTTCCACCACGGCCACCATTTGGTGCCGCCATGAGTACCATATCTCCGGAAATCCATGCAAGAACACGACTACGTTGGGACCTAAAAACACGATTCACAAAGCCAAGAACTAGCTCATAAATCCAGTAATCACTCACTGTAGTTGGAACTACTGAAATTGCTGGTCAACCCATAGAATTTGTTAAGATTACCATTGGATGGCATGGCTTTTGATACGTTTAAACATTTCAGAGCTCTCCAACATGTATGGTTGATTTTCCCTTTTAACTGACTTCAACATGCTTGCCGAGAAAGAAAAATTTGCAATAGGGTGTCTTCATTTTACAGAAAACAAATGATTGGGAATAAATTTTTCAAAAAACAATCACTTGCATCATTGATAAAATGAAGAATATTTTCATCATCCACAATATTGTTTAGACATTAATTGTTGTCAATAATGAAAACACTTTTCATTAACTAATTATTTCAAGCGATACAAGCAATAATCTTTTGAAAAATATTTTCCAAATCATTTGTTTTCCATTAAACAAACAAAACCTTAATAAGTCCACTTGATCAACTCTTCTTTCACTGTTTGAAAAGGTCAACAAAGTACAGCCTTACACTTTGCATGGCTAAAACTAATGAAATTACGATTTCATTTGTTTTGCGGAAAATAAATTATTTAAAAATATTTTTCTAAAAGTAATTGTCTGTGTTACTTAATTTAATTCATTAATGAAAGATATTTTCGTTACTAACAAAAATACATGTCTAAACATTTTTGTAGAAGATGAAAACATTTTCCATTACAGCATCAGTTCTCGCAGATCTTTCTAGGAATTGCTTTGTAAATACTTGTTTGGGATGATTTTGTTTCACTCTTCAACTCGCCCACATCTCAGGAGTTCATTTATATCTGAAATGCTGCAGAAAGGATCGAAGGTAAGAAATGGCGTATTTTGCTGGCAAGATTGTTGAGGCAGGTTGAGTCCAACAGGATCCAATCACCTTAGAAACTTGTTCAGTAGACTGCAACAGTGAATCTCAAACCCCCTGGATAGTTTCTCTTTGTTGGCAAACAGAAAAGTGTTTGCAGAAACTATCCCAGCAGTTCATAAGATCGTTATCGCATGACGTCCATCTTTTTTTTTTTTGGTAAAAACATGACGTCCATCTTTTACTTGCCATCTTAAGCAGAAAAGCTCTGCAAGTGAGATTCTTGCACCAGCACTCATTTATTCCTCTGTCCCAAATACACATCCTGCAGATCTGTTTTCCCAGAGTTTTCTTCACATCGACACACGCAGCTTCTTTGTAGTGGCAAATGATTCACTTGAGTGACGCAAAAAAGTGAATATTGATGGGATCCATGATTATTGAGAAGTATTTTGTGCAAACAAAAAGATCTCTCACGTAGACATATGCAATATGCAGAGAATTTGGTTCACAAACATGTCTTTTTAATGGTGAATGTTGACAACCTATTGCCTTCTGTTAGTGTTTATCAAATATGCCTCTTAAGGAAATCAAGAAGGAGCCGATTCACCTCACCCGGTGATTGCTCCTGGATAAAATGCGTTCCCTCTGGCGAAAATACAATCTCTAGCTGGGGAACAAATTCTCTGACCTTTCCGCTCCTGATGTACTCTTCCATGCCTGCAAATTTGAACACATAATCCTTCTCTCCCATGACCAAGAGTGTTGGGACTTTAATGATATAATCCGTTATTCCATGGTCCTCCTTAAACGACCTGCAATACCAGCCAGATTGTTAAACATAATTTACTTGTAGAATGCAGGCTATCTGAAGTCATATAAACAGCAACGATAGCTTATTCACCCAGGCAATATCCGTCCAGAGATCAATTACTGTTGCCTCCTTTATTCTAAAGGAGCGATGAACAGAGATCCGGATTCAACTCAATGTGAAAAGTTGGAGAGTCTCAGTATGTTAACATTGCACACTTACTCCTACCCTATCACAATAGTCTACTTTCATCTTTTCCAAAGGGCATTACAGAGGACCAAAGCTCCGAGGTAAGTACACAGCACAAAAACTGTCAAAAGGTTCACCTTTTACATTTAATTGGTAATATAGACAATCACAGAACAGAAAAAATGCTGAACTTATCACATGAGCTATGGGCAGTATTTGCATCTCACATCTCAGATCAAACGTCACAAGCCATCTGAGATCAGTTGCTTTATTAGGATAAGTTTCTAGGGATCAAAGGAATAACGATAAAAAATGGAGCTGTAATCCTGTAATTGCAGCAGCATGAGGTTCATTGGCAGGCAGTCTACAATACTAAGCATTAAGCATGAGACCATTACCTGTAAGGAACATTCAATGCAGTGCGAAAACCTGACTTCTGGTATAGAGAACTGTACTCTTCAAGATCTTCTTCTGTAAACCAAGGGGGAAGAGGGGTAGATGGATCGACTATATCCATAATCTCCTGGTTCTCTGTGGCAATTGGTATCTCACTTCTCGAAAAGAGTATGTAGATATTACGCACAACTGTTTTAGCATCGAGGCGCCCAAAATCAGCTTCTGCACGTCCAGGTTCCTAAAATAGAAAGTTCAAAGACATCAAATTGAAAGCAAACGATTATCGCTTTCCCATTAACGGTCTTGAGTCACAGAGGCGGCATACCTGCCATCTTCACGTAAAAGCCTTCAGGGAGATGCTCATGATATGTAAGGGGATAACTGGGAGAGCGGTGCGGAATGCCTAGGCTCACGACTCCTCGGACCCTCTCTTGGTGGAGGAGGGAAAACAAGTAAGCAGGAACAGCTCCAAAGTCTTTACCTACAAGAAACACCTGCATTGACCATGCCCAAACCTTGTCAAAAGAAGGCTTCACTCTTGGTACATTTTACAGAACTCCTTGTTCACAGGTACAATTATAGCAGCAAAACTTAATATGACCAGTATTCAGCATGCTATTCTGTCCACCGCATCAACATCACCAAACAAACAGATGAAAGAAATTTTCGCAGATGAACTGCAATCTAATCTCTCTGTCCCTTCTGATTCATCTTCATTTCCTCAGCAACTACACATAGCATAGAAAATTGGGAAAATCATAGAATCATCACCTTATCAATGCCTAGTGCATCGAGAAATGCACCAAGATCTTTAATAAGGTCACCAAAGGAGGCCTTTTCGGGTTCAAGCGGCGGATCAGACAACCCGTAGCCTCTGAAATCAGGCGCTAGTGCACAAAACCCAGCTTCCGCCACGGCCACCATCTGGTGCCGCCACGAGTACCATATCTCCGGAAATCCATGCAAGAACACGACTACATTTGGACCTGAAAACGCAACGAAGCCAAGAACTCTCCCATAAACCTAGTAATCAGGCACTGTAGTTGGAACTACTAAAATTTATGGTCAACCCATAAAAGAATGGCTAAGATTAACATAGGATGGCTTGGTTTTTGAGACATTAAAACATTGCAAAACTCTCCAACACGCATGGTTGATAGTCTTGGAGATTTCAAGAACTCACTCATAAATCCAGTAATCAAGCACTGTAGTTGGAACTACTAAAATTTATGGTCAGCCCATAAAAGAACGGCCAAGATTAACACAGGATGGCTTAATTTTTGATACATTAAAACATTTCAAAACTCTTCAACACCTATGGTTGATTATGCTTAAAAAATAAACTTCAACGGGCGTGCGGTGTATGAGTGAGACGATGGAAGTTTCAGCAGAGTGAACTTACCAGAGCCGATCTCAGCAACGTGGAGCTTGAGGCCTTTGACTTCAATGAATTTGTGTTGAATTTGATCCATCTAAAATTTCGATCCTTTTGGGCAGAGAGAGAGAGAGAGAGAAAGTTGGAGTTCTACAGTTTCGGCTTCAGACAGAGGAGCACATTCGAAGTTGCTCTTTTTGGTTCTTCCATGTTAGAAAGTCAATTTTATCCTCTCTTTTTTTATGCTAAAATGCGAACTGGAAGGCGTCTTTGAGGCGTTTTCCTCCTTTTGCATCCAGCAACGCCACATCCCGGCGTAATTGAAGATGGTGAACGGCTGGTTGAAGTTGATCGGGATGGAAAGAAAGCCAAGCAAAAAGAGAAAGAAAAGAAAAGTGAAGAAAAAAGATAAAATAAGAATAAAATAAGAATAAAATAAATAAAAAAAACGGAGTCTTTTCATATGAAGTTGTTCAGCAAGATCACTAGTTATGACACGTGTCTAATAATAATTGGACCATTACGTTAATAATTTCAGACAACACCACATTGGGAGGACTTGATTTCATCTTCACACAAAGTTTGTTGTTATATTAAACTAATGAAAAGTTTAGAATTTAATCGAGATTAATACAAGAAATCTCATTCTAATATATATATGACAAATTTATCTTAAGTGATCATAAAAAATCCAAAACTAGTATACTTTTACAAATTTATCTTAAACCAACTTGTTCGACTGTCAAAAATCATAAATTGATAAATTTATGACAAATATAACATCCATTAAACTTAATTAATACCATAAAAAAATCACAAAAATTGTACAAATATGATAAATAGAGAGTAAAATTCCAAATCGGTACACCAATTAACTGTCATATATCATCAAACTTAACAATTTGACAATAAAATTTAACGGAGACTAACAAAAGGTAAATTTATCTCAAATGTACCAATTATGAGTAAATTTGTCAAATATGTACTAGTTTGGAGTTTTTTGTGATCGAAAAATTAATTTAGGTCAAATTTATCATAAGTGTATTAGTTTATTATTTTTTAGAATATTAATCCTTTTTTTTTATTACTCTGTTTGCTCCCTCACAATCTCTCTCTCTCTATCTCTCTCGATCATTAATACAAACATAAGCAAATTGGAATGAAAATACCATTGAATACAAATGGAGTATTCAACAATTTGCATTACATTTGTATGAATATAAATCTATTCACTCAAAGAACAATTGTTTCTCCATATACTAACAAAATGAACGGCAAATAGAAGGCTGATTGAAAATCAGGTACATCCAGCAATTTGAATGGTTGGAGCTGCATTGATTCCTAGGATTAACAAGTTTTTTTATGGGATACATGTACTAAAATTTCTAAAACTGGTCGCAAATGTATAATGGATTCATAAAAACTTGTAAAAAGTGTAATTAAATACTAAAATTTGTCAAATTTGTAAAATTAAGTCATTCCTAGATGGAAAATGCCAACATTACTTTTTTATTATTATTTTCTCTATCATATGTGGTGCTGACATGGATTAAATGATGTCTTTTTGGTCCAAACATGATTTTTAATATAATTTTATTTAAGTTAAACAAAAAAATGTAAAAAAAAAAAGGGTTAGAACTAGGCGATGAGGGCAATTAGAGTTAGGGTGATGATAGTTCTAGGGTAAAATCTGAAATCTAAGAACCAGATCGGTAAGAACCTATAGGTTTCAGGTTCCAAGGTATGTAAGGTAGGTTATAAGTTCCAAAAAATAACAAACCTACTTTAATGGGTAGGTTCCAGGTTACAGGTTCTTAGTTGGAGGAACCTAGAATCTAAAACCTAGAATATATAACTTGAAACTTGGAACAAGTTCTAATATCTTTCTTGATTCATGTCTTCCTACGATCTTACGATATTTCACACCATTTGATAACGATCGTATAATCTAGAAGCATTAGTTTGAGTTTTCATTTTATAATTAGGGTTAATACCTTGAAAAACCTCAAACTGGTACACGTGTGACAGATTTACCCCAACCTATTTTTTTTACCATGAAAAATCCTAAACCGGTATACCTGTGACAAATTTACCCCGACTGACTATAAAAAAAATATATAAATTGGTATATTTATGGCAAATTTACCCCCAAACTAATTTATTCGACCGCAAAAAAATCACAAATTGGTAAATTTAAGACAAATATACCCTCTGCTAAATTGGATTAATACTACAAAAAAATCACAAAAATTGTAAACTGTGACAAACGGAGCGTAAAATCCCAAATTGATATAGTCAAATAATCACGTGTCATTTAACTTAATAATTTGATAGTAAAATTCAATGAAAACTAATTGAGGGTAAATTTGTCACAAGTGTACTAGTTTTGGGTAAATTTATCAAATGTATACTAGTTTTGGATTTTTTATGGTCAAAAAAATAGTTTGGGGTAAATTTGTCACAGGTGTACCAGTTTGGGGTTTTTCAGGGTATTAACCCTTATAATTAAGACTTTTACTTATTTAATGTTCATATTTTCCGTGTGTTTTTGTGGTTAGCGAATTGTAGCAACAAGTGGTAGTAATTAAAGATTTTAATTTACCTGTAATCGTTCAATTAATAATATAGGTGAAACCTGAATAGACCCTAAAACGAACTTTGGAACCTATGACAGGATAGATTCCAAGTTCTATGATATGTAAGGTAGGTATCGGGTTTCATAAAATGATGAACGTGTTCAATAGGTAGGTCCCAAATTTCAGATGAAACTTGTATGGAACCTAGAACTGGTCATCCTAGTTAGAATTAGGTGGCCAAGGTTGCCCTCATCGTTGTCGCCTCACCAAGTGATGGTGGGGAAATCTCCGGGTCCTGGTGACCCACCCACACCAACCGTATGTGAGGGTTTGCTAGCTGGTTCTAACTCTCCTTTTTTAAAGCAAAAAAAAAAATCAGCTTATTTTTTAAATTTAATAAACAAAATTTTTATTAAAAATCATATTTAAATCAAAATGACATCATTTTAGCTTTACATTTTGTGTTTTAGTCATGTCATTGTCATGTAAGAGAGAGAATTTTTTTTTTTTTTAAAGTTATGTCAGCATTTCCCATTAGCCAAGTTAGATAGAGTTATCAGAAAAACTCAATTGTACTAATTTGACAAATTTTAGTACTTGATTCCACTTTTTGCAAGTTTTATGATTTAATTATATTTTTATAACAAGTTTTAAGACTTCAAATGCTAAATTTGTTTTTTTATTTTATTTTTGACATCAAGAAAAAAAGGTGATTTTAGCATGGCAAATCCCCGCAAAGCCAAAAATACAACATGGCAAAGATACTATAATATAAAAAGGAGTGGCCACTTGGACCAAACTTGAATTTTCTAATAAACTAAAGCTCGAGAACGAACCTCTCGTCCGTCATTTTCGCTCAGTCGAGATTTTGAAAACCCTAGTTCTCGCTCCCTGGCAACAAGGCAAATTCGCAACTTCCAAGAAATGATCATACTTTCTAAACCCAACAAATGAAAAGTTATAAGTGATTATGGAACGAACGTTATTATATTAATCAAATTAAAGTTGGTAATTTCAAATATGAAGTAGTTACTTCAACGACATTGGTAAGCCACAATAATAAATCTTGGTAGATTATTAATGTGAGGGTGTTTCATGTATTTTTTTCAATGGAATAAAAAAAAGAGGAAGGTGAGTTTTTCTTGTTTAGCCATTGAGAAAGATAATGGGTTGAGCTTGGTAAAATTATGTACAGCAAACATATATTAAGGTAACCAAAATTTATTCGTATCTTAATGTAGCAATTGTTGATACTTCAGTATATTGAGGTTGGTGATTTCCAAAAAATAAACATCAAATGCATTGGTAAAAGACAAGAATAATTGTTGGTAAGTCATAATAACAAAAGTTGGGCAATCATTAAACAGTTGGTAATTTTTTAAGTAAATATTGATACTTGTTAAAACTTGTTGAAAAACTAGTACGGATTGAATATTTTAGCAAGTGATGCGGGAGCATGGGGTCAACTCTCAAGCTCCACCCATGTTTCATTGATCAGACCAACCCAATCCTTATTACTATAATTTAAGACCGATTATGGCTATACTTAACTCGATGGATTCAAGTTGAAGATGCCTATTCTGTGGACTAGCTATCAATTCAATGGATAAGTTATCAATTTCATTGTTATTGATGGGTTATCTAGATGTTCATTTACAAGTTTGATGTCTATTACAAGGCTCTTAATTGATGACCTAGCAATTGGAGGCTATTTTGACTGATTTCTTTCTATTGTTGTTTGATTATCTTCTACAATGATGATTCGACTTCCAAGACCAGTGCACGAATTTGAAAAAGTCAAAGTTCAAGTTCCTATGTGTTTTAATGCATTTTTTAGTTCCTTGGCCTTTATTGAGTTTTTAGTTCCTATGTCTTTAATATTTAGGCAGTTCCATGTCTTTAAATGTTTGACCATTTGTTATGCTTTAGTTTCTCTATAAGTAGAAGTGTAATTTCATCTATAGACAAGACTTGTATATTAAGAATGTATGAGTTTTTCCTCTCTACGAGTGAATATCTATCTCACAGTGAATACTCTTTGGTGGTAAATTGAGAAGCCTTTACTTAGGCTCGTGATTTTCCTTTAAACTTCGGTGGTGAACTTCTCCTATCCTAAAGTCCTTTATCCTTGGCAGATTGTTCATCCTCTAAGTCTTTGATGATGAACTTTGTCAATCATAATCTTTATCCTAGGTTCGTGGCACATCTTTTAAAGCTTGGTGGTGATCATAATCTATTCTTCATCCATCCTTCTACAATCCATTGTCACCCAAAATACATTGGTCCACACCTCACCCGTGTCAGCTAGTTGCTAGTAATTTTTTTTTTATATTAACTATTTGACGGTTACGGACCATAATTGGGTTCCATTTTTAACCCTATGTAAGGCCGGAAACTGCTTAGTTTTTTTTTTTTTTTTCTTTTTTGGCTGAAAGGAAGCTGCTTATTTAAGTCACCAGTTTCACGCACGAACTGCAGATCAATTTCATACCAAGCTGAGTTCCCGCATAGTTCGGTCATTCGTCCCTTCAAGTGATGCTTTTCTTTGACGGATCCTCAGGTTCATCAACCACACCAAGAGAGAACCAATCTTCCGAAGACAGCAAGAAGCTTACCTAATCCTTTTCTTGCAGATGAATTATGGTAGTAGCTCACCATCTCCGCTAGTTTTCAGCATTTCAAGCACCGCTGACAATGCAGTCGTGCATATGTTGTGACCAATGTGATGACCATCTCTTGTAAATCATCGTAAACATGTGCAGCATATTTTCATGCAAGCGACACGCCACCAAAGCCCGAGGGCTCAGGATGAACCACAAGCATGCAACACAAAGCAAGCATAGAGGCATGTTTCTTCGGTGCAAGATCGATAGGTCATCTTCACAGCTCAAGTGGACCAGGAATCCAATGGAAATTAGAATCTAACTATCACTCGAATGTGAAAGTGTCAACCATTTTCTGGAGGATATACTATTCCACTTTATATGACCTTGATTTACATAAAAGATTGCTCCATTTTGCCAGTTAAATCTTATTTTTTCTGGTGCATTGTCAGACACTGGACAATTTCTGGTGAGAAGGGTTTTTTCCAGACAAGAAATCAAAAAAATGGGATGCTCCGACATCTTTTGGCTGCAAAATCAGAATAAACCTAAGACGACCTCATGTAATGCCGGATTAAAGAGCACATAAACTCAATTACAATGAATAATTGACAGGCCACAGTCGATCAACCTCTACCATAATCTAAAACAATTATCCTTTCAATACACGACATTAGATCAGGTTATCTTCTGGCAATTTGAGCAGTATAGAAACACTTTGAACTTGTGATGGGTGAACATCAAAGAACACATCTACTCTTGGCTTCCAAGTCTCTCATGGATTGAGCCTGAGATCTCACCATGCCGCTGATAATATCTCGGGACGTAAACATAAAGATGGATCAGAAGGGGAAAAAAATTACCTGTAAGATGTTCTTTGGAATCAGTCCTCATGAATGAACTATATCTTCAAATATCCCGATGACGCACGAGAATAAGAATAAGACGGCGTAAAAAGTAGCTATGACCTGCCTAAGTCGATAACTGCCATGATGGAACCTTCTTGTCCCGTTCACTCACTTCAGAATATTTTTCTCCTCGACGCAAAGAGATTCTCCAGAGAATAGGCTATAATTAGAGGGCAGGTCGGCGACAGAAATGATCTCCCATAAATTTCTGAAGTCCTGGACAAGCTAAAATGCGCATTGCCTTTGTCATGACTTATGTATATTATTAGACAGCCAATTGACTATACAACCAAATCATTCTTTCGGAACCAAACGCTCGGCATCTCCTAGTTCCACCTCTCCTCCTTGCCATTCCTTTTCATCCTGAAAGAGCATCTCAATTTGCTCCAAAGATTTTCCTTTCGTTTCCGGGACACATTTATGCACAAAAATGACGGACAGTGCAGAAATAATTGCAAAGAGAAAAAAGGTACCTCCAACCGTAATCATCCGAGTAACTGAGAGGAAAGACATGGTAACAACGCCACTACTGACCCTACTTCCCACTGCTCCAAGAGCCGATGCTTGAGCTCGAAGTCTTAAGGGGAAAATTTCAGAGGACACAACCCAACAAACAGGTCCAATTCCAACTGAAAAGAAAGCCACGTTGCCACAAACCCAAAAGATTGCTAACAAAATTCCGACTTTTCCATTACCCATGAAAGCTAGAGTGACACTCAATCCGAGCAGGCACATGGTCATTCCAATCGTGCTCACGTATAGCAAAGGCTTCCTCCCCACTTTATCAATAAGGACTATAGCTATCAAGATTAACACTGTTTTCGTGAAGCCAACAGCAACAGTGGCAGCCAAAAGCTGAGTGTTTTCCTTTATCCCGGCTTCTTTGAAAATCGTGGGGCTGTAATAGACAGTTGCATCAATTCCCGTGACCTGTTGGAAGCATTGTATGCCACACCCAGTGATGAGCATCCGTCTAACTCCAGGTGTAGGGTTTAACAATTCGCGCCAAATGGCTTTGGAATCATAATTCTCAGCATTAGCAAACCTGGCAGCTTGTTGGATTTCCGATAACCTCATTTCCACTTCCCTTTCACTCTCATTCGTTTTAGCTAGCACGAGCCTCGCTTCATTGATCCTGTTCCGCATCACCAACCACCTTGGAGACTCAGGGATCACAAAGAGGGCAAACCCAATGAATACTGAGGGAAGGATTCCGACTCCAATCATGACCCTCCAGCTTATATGCACAGGCAACCCTGAAAAGGCGTAGTTTGAAATGTAACCGAGAAGAATCCCAAGATTAACGCATATCTCAGGGAAAGAGGTCAAGCGTCCCCTGGCGATGGTGGGTGATATCTCCGCAATATAAACAGGAGCAATCATGACCCCAAAGCCGATCCCAATTCCGGCCAACAGTCTTCCTATCATTAAAACAGTGAAAGAGGAAGCGAGCGACATTATCGCAGCGCCCGATTGGAAGATGACTGCGGCTAAGGCAATGGTCCATTTTCTGCCGATGGCATCCGATGTTTTCCCGCCAGCTAAACTACCCAGGAGAGAAATAATGCTTAGAATCCCGACGAGGACTTCTAGCTGCACTTCTGTTAGATTCAGATCTTCCTTCATGAATAGAATTGCACCACTCATCACACCCACATCTGCAGATGATGAGTGAACAACATAAAAGCAGGAATTGAGAGAAGCAATGCATCGCAAGATAATAAATCTTTTCAAATCTAGAATCAACTTAAACGAAATATAACAAGAACAAAGAAAGCAGTCATTTTCCGATCTTCGACAAGGAACCCACAGACTAAAACACCCACCCATTAAGCCCAAAACCCACTAAACTAAGAAAACATGTAATGGAGCAAAAGCCTCTTTTATGTCTCTAACTATTTCATTGCTTGTTAAACCAGTCAGACCCCATCTTAAACAGTTCATTCCCTTGACTCTGCCTATCAACCACCAAGATACGATTTTTCCCCAGAATGCCAAGAATCTAAAGAATTTCTAAACCTTATCAATCTCGAATTTAACTGTCCTGCTTCGCTATATGGAAAACTAATAAGGCCATTCATACAGAAACCTGCCAAACAAAGAGAGAAACCAAGGAGAACCCACTTATACTACTCCACGAAAGGACAAAAAGAAAAGATATCTTATCCAATCATCTTCCTATATTATATTCAAACAAATAACTTAGAGCGAGAAAGAACAGAACAATTTAAATAGAGAGAGACAGAGAGAGAGAGAACGCAAACAACGCACGCACCATAACCCAGAAGCACAGAATTGAGAGAGGCGAAGAGTGCACAGGCGTATACGTATTTCTGGGTATTGGAATTCTTGATCTCTCGTTGGCGACGGGACCCGACGTCGTCAGCACCGGTGCCGGCGTCGCCTTCCTCCTCCACCGCGAAACCGGAGTCCATTCTCTCGTACCTGTTTCTCTTCCCCTTCAAATTGAGGCCCCCATCTTCCTCACCAACCTCGACCCCCATCTCCCTCTCCCTCTCTCCCTATCTCTCTCTCCTCCAAAGATCGTTCCTTTATTGATTTTATTCTTCTGGGTCGTGCCTCTCTCTCCTCCCCATTGTCCGGAAGAGGGAGGGAGACAGATATTTGGCACGCAAAGTTCAGATTCAGATTCAGACCGAGGAGAGAGAGAGAGAGAGAGAGGAGCGTCGTCAGGACAGGACAGCCTCGTTCAAAAGGTTTGACACCCCTCCGTTCATGCATTCCGCGTCATATCCGGATGTCTATTTCGTACGAGAAATCGTATTGCGTACGTGTAAAAATTCTCAATTAATGATTATATTGTTTTATTGTGGTATAATACCTTGTGAAAATTGCGATAAATATATTTAAGCATGATGAAATCACAATGAAGACGGTTCGTAATAACATTGCTTAGTGAAGATTTTGATTTTCCTTTTTCTGATCAAAAGAAATCCTCCTTTCATGGGAAGAAATAAATAAGGGGAATGATACCAAAAATCTCTATATTTTCACTCGAAAGTGCCACTATTCGTATGTTCCAATGATGGATTTTATTGACATTGATTTGACACCGTTTGATAATCTTACATGTTTTTTTTTTAATATGATGACCTAATTTTTGCCCAACTTGTATTGCACTTTCTCCACTTTTTTTTAATCCAAATTTTATATCTTTCTCTAACTAAAGCTGCTCGTTGAAAGCACGCCAGATTACCGTTGTGTTGGTTTTAAGACACTTTTCCCCTCCGCTATTTTCTACGCCTTAGTGTAGAATTGAGACCGCCAGTCGCGGTGGTCATCTCGGAGACGAGAATCGAGATGGAGATCTGGTCTTGATCTACGCAGTGACCTCATAAGACAGGCGCTACGACCACCATCACGGTGATCATCGTGGACATGCAACCACAGTGGTTATGATAACTGTTGAGTGGGCAAGACAACTGTGGTAACAACAACTTTTCGACCATCTAACTTAACAATTTGGCGATCAAATTTAACCAAAGAACTTAAGGCGATGCTTTTTGATTCATTTTGACAAAAAACGGGTGGTTTTGAATTTTGAGTAAAGGTAGGAAGATTACTCGTGATATTTCACCAAGTAAATATTACTCTATCAGAGGACGAAAATTTGATCATAAGGACTAAATTGAAAAGTTCATTAACTTGACTTCAAAATGGGCTTGTGACGTCTAGTTGAGCGAAAGTAGGAAGATGGCTCGTGCCATCTCATCAAACAAATATTACCCGGGAAAAATACCAAAAGAGTCATGAATCTATTGTATTTGTACCAAATTAATCCTATAATTAATTTAATCCTAAACTTTTTCACATTTGTAACAATTCAGTCTATTTGGCCAAATTAGGTTGGAAATTGCTGACGTGGACGCGGGCTGACCAATCAATGCTAATGTAGACATTTTTAATCATATTTTTTTTGAATTATTGAATTTTTTTAAATAATTTTTTGTATTTTTTCTTCTCCATTTTCTCTACTATTTCATGTTGCCGGTGCCCGGTGAGGACCGCTAGCCACATGGGAGGGTCGGCCTCGTCGGGTTGAAAGTGAACACTACAGGTGCGTATGACAAAATTTCTGAAACAGAAATTGATTTCTAGCCAGAAATTGATTTCTCAATTTCTATTTCAGAAATTGAGAAATTAAAAATTTTAGCTTCTGAATTCTTCTTCAAATCTATTTCTAGAAATAGAAAAATCGAATTGCGTTACCAAACGGATTTCTATTCCAAACTGTTTCAGGGAACAGAAAAACAGAAAAATAGAGAAGTAGAAATTTTATCATGCGCACCCTAGTTGTCCAGGCGAGGCCAATCCTCACTGACCATGGCTATGGTCGATGGGCAGCAATGGCCACCGGAAAAAGAAAAAGAAAAGAATAAAAATTCAAAAAATTACTTTAAAATTCAATAAACTCAACAAAATTATTGAAATATTATTAAAAATATCAACGTTAGCACCGGCCGCGTCATGTAGCACGTCTGGCGTTCATGTTAGTAATTTTCGATCTAAATTGGCCGGATGAACTAAATTAGTATCAATATAAAAATGTTTAAAACTAGATTGATCTAATTAAAAAATTTAGAACTAAATTTATATCAAAGTAATAGATTTAAGACTCTTTTTTTATACTTTTTTCAATATTACCCTTATCGGAGGATGAAGACTTGATCATAAGGACTTGATTGCAAAACGCGTTAGCTCGACTTCAAAACGTGCTTGTAAAGTCTGAGTTGGTGGGCACTGCTCTTCCGTGCTGCCAAGGAGAATAATGTCACCGTAGTGACCTCGTAGCTGTGAAACAATCATAAATGTTGACGGCTCCGCAATAAGTGGACCCACTAACGTCCCTTCCGTTCAAAGCGTGGCGGTGAGCACGGACGCGAAAGAATAACGTTAGAAATACTAGTACTCAAAGCACTAAACGAACGTACTAAATAACGGCTTTCGGTCTGTTTAAATGGGCTCATTAACTTAAATGATCGACTTCTGATTTTGTAATTGTTAATTTTAGGCTCCGTTTATTTCACGAAAAATGACTTCCAGAAAAACGTTTTTCGGATTTTTCAACATTCGTTTTATGAAAAATGAACTATTCAAGGAAAATGGTTTCCATTATTGGAAAAAACAACTTTCAAAAGTGAAAAGCATTTTCCATAACTTCTTCCATCTTGCTTCTTTTCACCAATACATTTTCGTTTTATTTTTATGCTTTCTTTTTCTTTTCTTTTTTTAAATTGAGTTTTTAATTTTTTTTTTTCCTTTTCTTTCTTTCCTTTTCATCTTCTTCTTTGGCCTTGGCCACTCGCCGGCCACGGTGGCGGCTGGCAACCGGCCACGAGCCAACTCGAGCCTCGCCAGATCGGTCAAGGCAGAGCTCTCGCTGGCCTGCGGGGGAGCTTGGGCCTCGCTAGATCCGGCGAACCTTTGGCGAGCTCGGACGAGATCGGCCGAGCCTCGAGCTCGCCAAATCTGGCGACCGGGTCTTGGTTAGCCGTCGGGCAGCCAGCTATCATCAAGCATGCGGCGGTGAAGGAAGGAGGAGGAAGGAGTAAGGAAAAGAAAAAAAAAAGAAAAAATAATAAATAATAAAAATTCCGATTTTTAAAAAATACACATAATAAAAATTTCATTTTAAAAAAATATAAAAATAAAACTAATTTTTTGGTCAATTAAAAATATTAAAATTCCATTTTTGATAATTTTTCTCAAACAATTAAATTAGCTAACAAACGGTGAAAAATATTTTCCACTCAAAGTTCAAGTTTCAGCCTAACACCGGAAAATATAGTCATTTTCCAAGAAAATGACTTCCTAGAAAATATTTTCTAGGAAACATGATATTTTCCGCGAAACAAACGGACTCTTAGAGCAAATTTTAAATAAGAACCTGAAGTGAATCTATTTTCTCAAATGACTCAAAATGAACTTTGTAGCAAATAAGGACCCGAAGTGGACCTATTGTTTCAAATAAGGATTCGAAGTGAATTTTGTGTCAAATAAGGACCCGAAGTGATCAAGTTAATCTCTATTAAAGACCTTAGCTCGCCGGTAGACATATTCCGGTGATTAAAATAGGGGCAATTTTGTCAGAAATTTGTGATTGAAAAAAAAAAGAGGGAAATTCTGAATTAATTAAGTTTAGGTTATTTAGATGTTTATGTTTTCTTCTTTCTTCTCCTCCACTGCTCCTCAACAAAATCGCTGCCTGGTCATCGTTGTGACTCGATTCTCGTTGCTCCTCGCCTTGCTCGATCGGCGGAGAATTTGGGTCTCCACAAACAAAGAAAGAAGCATATGGTTTTCTTCTTTGTTTTTGAATTCGTGCCTCAACCGGCAGAGAATTTGGGTCTTCAACTTTGCGCAGGATGGGTACAAGGAATGGGGAGACCGTAGAAAACCTAGGGTTTTTTTGTTTTTTGTTTTAGGATTTGTTAATTTTCCCTAGATTTTTCTTGGACAAAATTGCCCAAACTACGGCCGTTGGAAATGTTACATGCTTGATAGCTAGCGAATATTTGGCTGACCAGCAAGCTCAGGTCCTTATTTAGAATTGATTCAACCACTTTAGGTCTTTATTTGAGATAATTGGTCCACTATAGGTCTTTATCTGACACAAAATTCATTTCGGATCCTTATTTGAGAAAATTGATCCAATTCAGGTCCTTATTTGGAATTTTCCCTTAATTTTATGCAAAATTACCAAGCATATCAGTAATCATGGGTCTACCAATATGTTAATCTATCCATGATTCTTCAAGCTTTACCGAACCCTCGTGGTAAGCTTCTATACAGTTACACCGAATGCCTTATTCACCATTGATGGAGTACTCATAACCTTTAGATGTCTTGTAAAGACATCATCTACATAATAGTTTGTGCACCTTTCGCCTAGTTTACTCAAACATTAAACATATTAGTAGCTTTTGATTATTTTGTCATCTTCAAAATATCGTAATGAATTTTTCCAACATTAACAATAAAGCAGACTTTTTGAGAGTGGATGCGTGGAATCGTAATTCCTTAGATGTTACTAACTTTTAATGGAAATTATTAACCTTAATTTCATGAAGCACCACATTTGTCAAATTAAGCTACCAACTTTTATCTTGGTTGGGTTTTGATAATTACTAACATTTTTTAAAATTTACTAATTGTTTGAACAATCTAATGACAATTATTCTTCTAGCTTATCAATTCCTCTGAAGTTTCTAACTTATAGTCTAATTTACCCTCCGTGATTTGACTAACATAGCAACATAGTCACATTAGAATTTCAACTTATTTGCACTATTTACCAACTTTTTTTTTTTTTATCTTAGCCAGTTTAGTAAAGTACTAACCTTTCTTTTATTTCCAAGTTTACCAACTAATTATATATAATATATATATATATATATATATATATATATATATATTACTTTTATACATTATTGTGGCTACTAACTTTGATTGAAAATTACAACTTTATTTGGAACGAAGTACCAAAGTTCAATACATATGGCTCCATTTGCTATTTTTCCCATGACTCAAATTGGTCCGATTCAAATAATTTCCATTACTGTTTGGGAAAATGATGTAAATTATCATGAAACTCAATCTAATGTATGATTTCAAATTTATTCAATATAATTTATTAACTTTAGCTCAATGTGCAATATCATCTTTAAGCTTTTAATTTATTCAACGTAACCTTAAATTTTTAGTAAATTTCCAATATATTCTTTGAATTGCATGAAAATGTTCAATGTTATCCCATAAACTTGAATTCATGAAGTAATAACATTGGATATTTTCATATAATTTAAAGACTAGATTAAACATTTGCCAAAACATTCAAAGACCACATTAAATAAATTAAAAATTTAGGGATGACATTATATATTAGACTAAGGTTCAGAGACCATTTGTGTAACTATCCCTTATCATTTTTGTAACATCCTCGATTTTGACTCTTTTTTTGGACCTGACTAGTAGGCCAATGGTGAGAATAGGCCATGAGCCAGGCCAAGGGACTTTCGTGAGCCAATTAGCTCGATCGGGACTCAGCAACCAAGGGTCTTAATATGGAGTGTTTGACCATGGGATGGTTATTTGACCATAAGGATTGAGGTGTGGGACGATCACGTATCATCATGGATTGGTGGACGGTCATGGCTCGATCCCGCCTGATGATCGCATCAGTCGCAGGGGATTCAGCTTGGTCGTTATGCCAGTCATGGATAACCATAAATTGATCCAATGCGACTATGAGTTGGGATAGATCGATCAATCCCACACGATTACATGATAACCAATAATCGATCATGGATCGAAGTTAGTATGTTACATGGAACCTTATGTGTGGTACTTGGCCCAAGTAGATAGGCTCGTAAGATAAATAAGACATTTATGTAAGATTACAAGTAGTTGCCATGTATATGTGATATATGATTGTATGTGTTTTCCTACCAATTTGTTGCTATTGTGATGTTGTGATTGGGTAGTGATCGCCTCCGCATGCAAATAACTTGAAGATTAACAAAAAGAAAGAAGAATGGTGTCGCGACCAAATTTTTTGGGGGGTGAACCACCTAGGGTTTGGCTAATGGATTGTTAAGCCTAGACTTAACTCGGGCTCTCCCAAGCCCATACCAATTCGCGACTTAATGTTCAAGTTTTTAACATGCAAATGATTTTCAATTAGAAGTCGCCACTAATCTATTCTTGGTGGGTCGATTAGAAACCCAAGTAAAATAATGGGAGGATTATTTTACTTCTACGAACCAGAGACTTTGGGTACGGGAACTTGGTTACATTAGACTCTTCTAATGCCATTTCGGTACCATTCTTTTTATTTTGAAAAATGTTTGGCAAGCAGTTTGGATTGATTTTAAATTTATTTCCCTAACATGTGAGGTGATCATGCAGGTGCCCAATTCACCAATTTAACACCCAGATAAACAATGAATAAAATGCAAAACTTACCTCAAGCAACGAAAGCATCGCAATGTTAAATTAGAATCCACATCAACAACCCTAGATATGATTTATAATTAACACGCAATTTATTTTTTTTTTTGCTTGATTAATGAAAATCATGCAATATGCAATGCAAAATTAACTAAATGGCCTAATTCTAATGACATGCAATTTCTAATTAAATTGACCTAGCAAAAATACTAAAAGGCATGCATTTCATGAATCTAATCCTAATGACATGCACATGACATTTTTTTTTTAAAAGAATGCAATCTATCCTAGAGATTCAAACTAATTTATTCTAAGACATTTTTTTTATTTTTTATGAAATTCGAAATTAGGAAAATGTGAAAATTATCTAATTAGATTATGATCCTATTCAATTTGTATTAGGAATTAGGTTGAGCTAAATCCTAATTTAAACTAAAATATTATCTTAACCCAAATAATCCTAAAATGCAATCTATTTAAGAAAATGCCTAAACTTATAATAAATTAAGAAAAATATTATCTAAAATTAAACTAAGTGCAATTTAACCCTAATATGCCATGACATGCAAAATATGCCCCCTAATTCTACATGACATATGCATGATGATTTTTTTTGCTTTTCCTTTTTTCCAAAAATCAAAATTTAACATGCAATTCAAATAATAATAAAACTAGCATCCTAAATTAATTGATTTGATTTATTTATTTATTTTTTATTTCGAAAATTCATGATAAATAGAATGTTTAGCCTAAATATGCAAATAACCCTAAAACATGCAATATTCTAACTTGGACATATCTCAAGATAAATAAAGCAATTAAGTCCATTAGAGTTACCCTAAAAAGATATCACATATCGTTCAGATCAAGGGATGATATTTCGCTAGTAAAATCGATAAATTAATCTTAACCCTTAAAGATCAAAATATCAATTTTATTCCCACTTGATTAATTATTTCATCTAAAGCCTTATAGATGAAATAAAAAAACCCTGGCGCGGTTGCGAATCATGTAATATATTGGGATTTTCAATTATGCATAAATAGGTATTTCAACAAAAAAACAACATATAAAGAAATAATAATAAACAAAAAATAAAGAAAAACCCTAAACTTGCCTAATAAAGTAAAGCAAAAATACCTAATTTAACTTTTTTTCTTTTTTATTAAAAACAGAAAAAAGGAAATCTTGGCCGTTGGTTCAGGGCTCCGGTGAGAGAGATCGCCAGCGACGGACTCCGGCGAGGGGATCAACGGCAAGGGGCGTCACGGGGAAAGAGCAGCACGGGAGAGGGGTCGTGCAGCGAGGAGCTCCGACGGCGAAGCGGGGCGCGTCGGCGGGTAGCAAAGCGGCGAGAGGGGCGTCGCGGGTCTTCGGCGAGGGTTCCGGCGATGGGGTTCGGATCGGGATCGGCTACCGTCGGGGGCAGCGAGCGAGTCGTCGAGGCTCGCAGACGGAGGTAGCGAGGAGCTCCGGCGGTGGCGATATGGAGCGACGGAGTCGGGCAACTCCGGTGCGGCGAGATCATGCGGCGAGGAGCTTCGGCGGTAGCAGATCCGGGGCAAGGGCGGCGGATCCGGAGCGATGGTGTCGGGGGTGACGCAGGGTCGGCTCGCGATCGGAGTGACGGGATCTCGGCGGCGGCGGCGAGCGGGACGGCAACGCGGCGGCGCGGGGAAGGGTGGCTCGGCGGCGGTGCGACCCTGGGTCGCCGGTGGCTCGGCTGCAGACGTGGGCGAGCGGGGACGGCACTAGTTTGGCAGATCGAGAGGAATCGGCGCGGCGTCGATGGGCGAGCGGCAGCTGCTTCTAAGTCGGCCCGCGGGCGGGGGGCGACGGGGCTCGGTCTTTGCGGATCGGCGACGGGCGGCGTCGGGACGACGACAATGGGCAGACGGCGCCGACGCCGGTAGAGACACCCCCCGGCGAGGAAGATGAACGGTCGCGGGGGTTTTCTTTTCTTTCTTTCTTTCTTTTTTTTTTTCTCTTACCTCACTTTTTCACCTTTTGCTTTTTTTGTGCTTTTTTCACCCAACGGAAAGAACCCCCAATTTACCGTACGTGACCCCTTTTGTAAGCCAAAAAATTGTATCTTGGGGATATATTTCATTTCTAATTTTGCTTGAGCACGATACCCCTAAATATATCGCTAAAATATTTTTCGCATATTCCATCAAGAAAATTCCCCTTTTGTGCAAAAATGCATCTCCCAATGTATATTACCTAAATATGAAAAAATCTTAACGAAATATAATAAAATAAAATAAAATATTCCTAAACTATATGCCATGTGATTATGATTTTTTTATTATTATTTTTTTTTAGCGAAAAAATAATCCCAAAAATTTAGGTGTCAATAGCTGCCCCTCTTTGAGGGTGAACTCGCAGAGGTTACCTTTAAAGACAAATTGAGACCTAAATTTTGGTCATGCTCATGCAATGAATGATTTTTTGTTGGAACATGAATTCCATTTTTTAATGCAATTTATATGATGCATGGAAATACTAATGCAAATGATAGATGAACATACTTGGAATAACTTACCTTCGAGGAAGATAGAGTAATTCGAGGTAGTGGGTGTTACCTGTCCAGGACCCGTACCATTCTACGGTCGCCTAGAATAGTAACATGACTTTGTGAAGATGCTGCTTTCCTAGGACCCGTACCATTCTACGGTCGCCCAGTATGGCATAAAGGAGCTGCTTTCTTAGGACCCGTACTATTCTACGGTCGCCCAGTACGACAGAAAAGTTTTGTCTAGGACTCGTACCATTCTACGGTCGCCTAAACGGGGATTCATTTTCCAGGACCCGTACCATTCTACGGTCGCCTGAATGAGAAAATATGTGTTGTCTAGGACCCGTACCATTCTACGGTCGCCTAAACAAGGATTCACTTTCCAAGACCCGTACCATTCTACGGTCGCCTTGACGGAAAATTGATATTTCAGGACCCGTACCATTCTACGGTCACCTGAATGGGAAAATTGCTTTTCCAGGACCCGTACCATTCTACGGTCGCCTGTTAGAGCAATAAATGTTGTTTAGGACCCATACCATTCTACGGTCGCCTAAACGGGAATTCTGCTTGGCTAGGACCCGAACCATTCTTCGGTGGCCCAGCGCTGCAATTTGGAGAAAAATCTTTGGGGACAACTCAATCAAGTGTCAATGTATTCAAAAGATATACTTACCTGGTGACATCTCTGTTCCTTGGGGATGTGTCTCCTGCAAAACATAATCGTAGGAAAGGCAACATGCATTTGTAATCACAGACATGCATTAATCCAAGTAAGGTTCATGCGTAATCAACCACGCATCATCCTAATTTCAATAGGAATGATCTCGAATGATGATTCTAATCCGAACGCATGAGCGTCATGGATGTGTCAAATGAGGGATCCTTCAGTCTGAAAGGACTTTTCACACATCCTCTTTAAAATGGTTGTTTTATCCTGACCTTTGATGCAAGATCTTGACAATCACTCTATCTCACTGTCATCATGCCAAACAAGGTTTTGTGCAATCTCGCAAGTGGTACGACCTTACCAGTTTAAGAGGTTTTTAACAGGGACCATAATGTGGGCTTGGTCAATGGCTTAACAAAAAGGACTCTTTGAGTCGAGGCTTTTGGAAGAATGAGCGATCTGTAATCATCTCTGGGTTTACAAATCAAGAACCCTACAAAATGAGAAAGGAATAATCTTGCTCGCACTTCTTCGAGTGATACTTAAAACATGTGAACCTCTTGGTTAATTCAAGTGCCATAATCAGAAGAGACTTTACAAGGGACGTAACATAAGGTTGGTTCATGAGCTGAGAAATGAAAGGATCATTAGGCTCAAAAAGTGTTTAGGGGGGTCAAAGTTGGTGATCATCTTGACATTTCCACCACTTTCCTTCTCCACTGTCGAAGATTTTTTATCACAACTCCATTAATTGCAACAGCATTTGAGAGTTTTTTTTTGTACCACCTTGTTGGGGATACGACTCCAGTGTTTGATTTTTCTTTTTGGGCATTGGCCTTGCTTTTACCAGGCACACTGCTTTTTCATGCCCCTATTTTGCACTTCTTCTCTTTGGACTTACACAGTCTTCTTTTATGAGCATTTTAGACCATGCTACTTGAATGGTTCTCTTTTGCTTTGCCCCAGTGTGGGGGATGATCACCAACCGGGTTTGACATGAAATGAATTTATAGGCTCAAGTGGGCTATGCAATAGTCAAAAGTGTGTAGGATAAAGAAAGAACTGCTCTTCGTCATTCTAAGGCACTTGAATTACCGCGTAAGTTACACTGCAAAAGCGATGCTCGAAGATTGATGCAAGTGTGAGCAAAAAGATTCCTACCATTCATTTTAAATTTGCCCCAGTATGGGATGATCCTTGACAAGGGTAATTTTAAGAGAATCTCCATAAGTGTATGGGGCTCAAAGGGGTTGAGCAATGGATCACCTGTAGTGTTTGGGATAGAGAAAAGAATGCCTCTCATTACCTTGGTTAACGTACCCTTTGCGAGATAGCCCTATTCCTTGCGGGCATGGAATTTTTCACACGACTCATTGGGGGTTAGTGTATGAAGCAGTGTATGGAACAAGGCTTGCCTTTCGTCATTCCAAAGTACCCCATTTGACACATTCAATTCATCTCACACAATTCATTAGGAAAAGTATGCAAAATTTGCAACAAATTTGAACAATTCAACTCATTGAAGTAATTTACTTATCATAAAAATGCTTGCAGTTCAAAACATGACATGACAAATTCTATCACAGATAATACTTCGTAACAACATCATAATTAACTGGAGTGGAAAACTCATGACCATGCATTTCCGCCAAGATCAAGGCACCTTCAGAAAGTATCTTCTTTACCACATACGAGCCACTGTAATTCAGAACGAACTTGCCTCTAGGATCCGGAATTGGATTGGACTATTTCCACACCTTTACATGCTATAAGACCGTCTCTGAAACAAAAAGTAGATGGGTCAAACAGACACACAGAGTAAATCAAGTTTTATTATTTTGAATTTTTTTGAATTTTTTTTTTGAAATTTTTATCGAAAAGCATTTTTTTTTAAACATTTTGACATGAAAAAGCATGATGAAGCCCAAGCCTCAGAATTCTCCTTGGATTTTTCTTTTTCTTTTATCGGCTGGATATCATCACCGGGCTGGTTTGGTGTACCTCATCATGCCCTCAAAATAAAACTCGTAATTTTATTGATATTCATCAATCAATTACATTTATTGAATGGAAATGCAATTTTCAA
The DNA here is from genome assembly GCA_017140595.1 of Eucalyptus curtisii. Taxonomy (NCBI): domain Eukaryota; kingdom Viridiplantae; phylum Streptophyta; class Magnoliopsida; order Myrtales; family Myrtaceae; genus Eucalyptus; species Eucalyptus curtisii. Next base: position 9,452,590 of record CM029497.1, read on the forward strand.
GCCCTAAAAAGAAAGCGAAAAAGGAGAAATCGAAAACAAGCCCTAGAAAGCGATAAAAATTCCCACGCAGGGGAATGTGAGAAAGCAGTAAATGAGTTACTCTTGTAGGCCAGAGCCCATCTCCTCCGAAAGTCCTTTGTCAATGGTTCCTATGAAGACGTCATCGAAAAGACTAGTGATTCCTTCCAATGTATCTTCGAGGTTTTCTGCCTCCGGGGGCGTCGGATCATCCATGCCACCCCATCCATCTGGGACAATGCTGCAAGGATCAATGTAGAAACTGGGAGGAGCAGAATACTTCACCAGATAATCGAATTTTCTACTTGGTTGCCCCAGGGTGTCCATCACGTGCACTTCCAAGCTCTTGATTCGGTCGACTTCAGGTTCCAGAATAGCATTCACCGTACTCTCATGCTCCGGTAGCGGATTTTTCTAGACGTTCGGCCGAGCAGTTTGAAACGAAAAGGCCTTCGTGTCCAAGAGGTTTTGGATCTTGTGCTTGAGGGTGAAACATTCATCAATTGAATGCCCCAGTTCACCGTTATGGCAGTCACACTTCTTCATCGGGTCGTAACCTCGATTGCTTTCGCGATTAGGACGCTTCGGTTCACTAGAAAGCAAACCTTTCTTTCGGAGAATCGCCAACACCTGGGATGGAGATCCAGGGAGGGGAGTGAATTGCCTTCTATTATTTGCTTGGACAAATGATTGATGACCAGCATTTTGTTGTTGTCTTTGATTCATTTAGATAGCCGGGATGCGATTAGTACCTTCTAGGCTATAGGTCACATTTACATCCTCAACAACTTCCTTCTCTTTCTTGGCAAAGAATCTTTTAGTAAATGGCTCAGAAAACCATCCTTCCCTTATCCCCATCTCAATCTGTTCTCCTACAGGAATAAGCTGATTGAAGCTCTCGACATACGTACTGGCCATTCGGTTACGGAACTTAGATGGAAGGGTCTTCACGAACAACTTCATCAACTCCTTGTTGGTAGGCTCAAGAGTAATTTGGGCCGCCAGGTTTCTCCATCTCACAACATACTCTTTAAATGACTCGCTCCTTTTCTTTTCCATCCGCTCCAAGTCTTCTCGGGAAGGCGCGATGTCCATGTTGAACTTGTACTGTTTGAGGAATGCGTCCGCTACCTCGTTCCAGGTTTCGAGGAGGTTTATGTTCTTCATCACGTACCAGTTTAGTGCGGGCCCGGTCAAACTCGCATGAAATGATTGGATCATGAGGGGCTCATTTTTTACGTGCTGGGCCATGCGCACGTGGTACATCTGCAAATGAGATTTCGGACAAGATGTCCCGTAATACTTCTCGAATTCTAGCATTTTGAACTTCTTTGGCATCTTGACCTTCTCATAGACGGACAGGTCGAACGGGAGTGAATTCTGCGACTCCTGCAGTTGTTTCAGCTTTTCTTCCAGTTTTGCGAAGCGTTCATCTTGCTCCGCTTTAGAGGCATTATCAAGCTTAGCCTTTCGCACATTGATCAGCGGTAGGTCATGTTCCAGGTCAGGGATGTCGTCATCATCCATTTGGGTCTCATTTGCCTATCTCGGGATGATTATCTCTGGAAGAGCAGGTGCAGGATTCGGATTCGCTCGGAGGGATTGGATCTGAGTCGTTAGTAGTTGCATAGAGGCGGTTAACTGTTGAAGTTGTTCTTCCATAGTGGAGATGCGATCACGCATTTCAGTTTGATCGGCCATTCTAGCTCTTAATCGAGTGATGATGGGAGAGCGTGGAGGATCCGTTATCACCTAAATTAAATGGATGAAAATGCATAAGTATGATGTGCAAATAGTGAACCAATCCATGACAATGATCTATCAACTTTTTTTCAATTTTTTTATGAAAAGTTCTTACAAGAAAAGAATTTCCTAAAGAGAGCTAGAAATATAGACATCTTAGCAAGATCCAATTTTCTAAACATGAACTGAAAACAAATTCTCCAAAGTTTTTTTCAAAATGATTTATTGCATGACAATTTCCTCATTTCATTTATGATTGACAAAAGAATTAGATCGAATGACTAACCTAGATTGTCATGGACGGATCAAAAATATGACAAAATAATTAAATTGCATAGTATAGGGATAGAAGACTTACTTCACTAAGGAGAATCAATGGCAACCACATAGACAAGCACATGAAATGTGAGGCTCGATTTCTACTCTAGACAGGCTTAGCAAAGTGAAGTTAGCAGGATGGGATGACCAGTTGCAGCCTTGCATACTAAGTCAAGTCCTCCTAACTCCGGCTCAGTCAAGAATGATACCCCAATGCGACGCAACCTCACGGGCAGAGGTAAACATTCTTGACACCAAGAAAGAAACTTTCGGGATTGAGTTGGGCAACCTCTACTACGCGGCCTCGCGATCGAAGTCGTATCCAACTCAATACCATCCTAAATATCCTAGTGCGGCCCAGGTCCGGCGGTAGGTTGTGTGTACAATAGTGTAGTGCTAAATGCAAGGCATGCACAACAGTTTAAATCAAACAACACTTCAATAACTTGAATTTAAAACATTCATCCCCAACTCCAACCTCCAAGACAAGGGTTAGCAAAGACTACTCCCCTTATATCTCCCAATCTGCAAGAACATATAACACCTTAAATGTTAGGGACGTACCTGGGATCCTCGCTACCAAACAAAAGCATTTTTCAAAAGAAAAGAAAAATTGGCCTAAGTCCACTAAGAGTTTCAACTCTCTTCCCCAGCGGAGTTGCCAAGCTGTCGCGACCAAATTTTTCGGGAGGTGAACCACCTAGGGTTTGGCTAATGGATTGTTAAGCCTAGACTTAACTCGGGCTCTCCCAAGCCCATACCAATTCGCTACTTAATGTTCAAGCTTTTAACATGCAAATGATTTTCAATTAGGAGTCGCCACTAATCTATTCTTGGTGGGTCGATTAGAAACCCAAGTAAAATAATGGGAGGATTATTTTACTTCTACGAACCAGAGACTTTGGGTACGGGAACTTAGTTACATTAGACTCTTCTAATGCCCTTTTGGTACCATTCTTTTTATTTTGAAAAATGTTTGGCAAGCAGTTTGGATTGATTTTAAATTTATTTCCCTAACATGTGAGATGATCATGCGGGTGCGCAATCCACCAATTTAACACCCAGATAAACAATGAATAAAATGCAAAACTTACCTCAAGCAACGAAAGCATCTCGCAATGTTAAATTAGAATCCACATCAACAACCCTAAATATGATTTCTAATTAACACGAAATTTATTTTTTTTGTTTTTGCTTGATTAATGAAAATCATGCAATATGCAATGCAAAATTAACTAAATGGCCTAATTCTAATGACATGCAATTTCTAATTAAATTGACCTAGCAAAAATACTAAATGACATGCATTTCATGAATCTAATCCTAATGACATGCACATGACATTTTTTTTTTAAAAGAATGCAATCTATCCTAGAGATTCAAACTAATTTATTCTAAGACATTTTTTATTTTTTATGAAATTCGAAATTAGAAAAATGTGAAAATTATCTAATTAGATTAAGATCCTATTCAATTTGTATTAGGAATTAGGTTGAGCTAAATCCTAATTTAAACTAAAATATTATCTTAACCCAAATAATCGTAAAATGCAATCTATTTAAGAAAATTCCTAAACTTATAATAAATTAAGAAAAATATTATCTAAAATTAAACTAAGTGCAATTTAACCCTAATATGCCTTGACATGCAAAATATGCCCCCTAATTCTACATGACATATGCATGATGATTTTTTTTGCTTTTCCTTTTTTCCAAAAATCAAAATTTAACATGCAATTCAAATAATAATAAAACTAGCATCCTAAATTAATTGATTTGATTTTTTTTTTTATTACGAAAATTCATGATAAATAGAATGTTTAGCCTAAATATGCAAATAACCCTAAAACATACAATATTCTAACTTGGACATATCTCAAGATAAATAAAGCAATCAAGTCCATTCAGAATTACCCTAAAAAGATATCACATATCGTTCAGATCAAGGGATATATTTCGCTAGTAAAATCGATAAATTAATCTTAACCCTTAAAGATCAAAATATCAATTTTATTCCCACTTGATTAATTATTTCATCTAAAGCCTTATAGATGAAATAAAAAACCCCTGGCGCGGTTGTGAATCATGTAATATATTGGGATTTTCAATTATGCATAAATAGGTATTTCAACAAAAAAACAACATATAAAGAAATAATAATAAACAAAAAATCAAGAAAAACCCTAAACTTGCCTAATAAAGTAAACCAAAAATACCTAATTTAACTTTTTCTTTCTTTTTTATTAAAAAAAAAAGAAAAAAGGAAATCTTGGCCGTTGGTTCAGGGCTCCGGCGAGAGAGATCGCCGGCGACGGACTCCGGCGAGGGGATCAACGGCAAGGGGCGTCGCGGGGGAAGAGCAGCACGGGAGAGGGGTCGTGCAGCGAGGAGCTCCGACGGCGAAGCGGGGCGCGTCGGCGGCTGGCGAAGCGGGGCGCATCGGCGGCTAGCGAAGAGGCGAGAGGGGCGTCGCGGGTCTTCGACGAGGGTTCCGGCGATGGGGTTCGGATCGGGTCGGCTACCGTCGGGGCAGCGAGCGAGTCGTCGAGGCTCGCAGACGGAGGGGCGAGGAGCTCCGGCGGCAGATCCGGAGCGACGCGCGTCGAGGCAACTCCGGTGCGCGAGATCATGCGGCGAGGAGCTCCGGCGGTAGTAGATCCGGGCGGGCGGGCGATCCGGAGCGATGGCGTCGGGGGTGACGCGGGGGTCGGCTCGCGATCGAGCGACGGGATCTCGGGCGCGGTGGCGAGCGGGACGGCAACGCGGGGAAGGGTGGCTCGGCGGCGATGCGACCCGGGTCACCGGTGGCTCGGCCGCCGACGTGGGCGAGCGAGGATGGCACCGGGTTTGCGGATCGAGAGGAATCGCGCGGCGGCGATGGGCGAGAGGCGGCGCTTCTAGGTCGGCCCGCGGGCAAGGGCGACGGGGTTCCGGTGCTGCAGATCGGCGACGGGCGGCGTCGGGACGACGACGGCGCGCGGGCGAGACGGCGCCAACGCCGTAGAGACACCCCGGGGAAGATGAACGATCGCGGGGGTTTTCTTTTTTTTTTTTTTTCTCTTACCTCACTTTTTCACCTTTTGCTTTTTTTGTGCTTTTTTCACCCAACGGAAAGAACCCCCCAATTTACCGTACGTGACCCCTTTTATAAGCCAAAAAATTGTATCTTGAGGATATATTTCATTTCTAATTTTGCTTGAGCACGATACCCCTAAATATATCGCTGAAATATTTTTCGCATATTCCATCAAGAAAATTCCCCTTTTGTGCAAAAATGCATCTCCCAATGTATATTACCTAAATATGAACAAATCTTAACGAAATAAAATAAAATAAAATAAAATATTCCTAAACTATATGCCATGTGATTATGATTTTTTTATTATTATTTTTTATTTAGCGAAAAAATAACCCCAAAAATTTAGGTGTCAACAAATGGGTCGATAACATGACTAGGATGTCGCAAATTTTTTTAACTCTCACCGCACATGACCCATTCTTCTTTCTTTTTGTTAATCTTCAAGTTATTCGCATGCGGAAGCGATCACTACCCGATCACAACATTGTAACAGCAACAAATTAGTAGGAAAACACTCATACAACCATATATTACATATACATGGCAACTAGTTAGAATTTTACATACATGCCTAATTTATCTTGCGAGCCCATCTACTTGGGCCAAGTTCCACACATGGTTCTGCATAACATATTAAATTCGGGGTATCATAATCTCCTCTAATGAAATTCTACCAAATTTGGTACCCCTAAGAATTGACTACTGACTTAGTGTCGCGACCTACCCTCGAGGGAAGGGAACAGGTTTAGAGGTACCACCTAAATGATGGGCCTAGGGCCCATGATTAGGCATGGGCTCTCCCAAGCCCATACCCCACGTGACATTGGGATATTCTTAAGGAATTTGCACAAAAAGAGTCGCCACTAGCCTATTGGGGTCGGCTAGAAACCAAAGTGAGGCGCGGGAGTATGCCACACTTCCTACGCAACCAGAGAATCTAGGGTCGGGGACTTGATTACACTAATTGACCAATTAGTGCCCTTTCGATACCTAATCTTGTTCATTTTAACAAAATAATTTTTGGCAGGCAGTTTGGATTGATTTTATATCCCTTTACTAACATGTGAGGTGATTATGCAGGTGCGCAATCATTAAAATAACAATCATAGCTACCAAGATCCTAATTGCAGTAACATTAAATACATGTAATTAAACATAGTTAGATATGCAAATTAAACATACGATATAATCGAATACGAGCAAATAAATGTCTAATTAAACTAAAAAAGCAAGATATGGCAATTCCTAACTAAACCTTATATTTTTAGATTTTCGAAATTTTTTTATTTTTTTAATTTTGAAGAAAAATAATTAAAATTTAAAAAAATTAATTTTCTTAATTTTTAAAAAAAAATTAAGAAAAATAATTTTTTTTAATTTTTTTAATTTTTTTAATTTTTTGGAATTTCTTGGATTTTCGAAATTGTTTTAAAAAATAAATATTTTTAATTTTTTTAAATAATAAAATAAACTAAAAATAAAATTCAGGGTTGGACCAGGTCGGGTCCGGTCGTAGACCGGACCCGGATTCGGCCCAGTCGGCAGCAACGGGCCCGAGTGGGCCCAAAATTCTTTTTTTTATACTTTAGTCAGGGCCCAAAGAAAATTAAAAGACCTACCTATTTCCTAAGCCCGCGAGAGCCCAACCCAATTTACCTAAATCTGAAGCCCAGCCCGAAGAGAGACCCAAGCCCGACCCACTTCGAAGACCAAACCCTGCCCGGTTTGGAGGGCTCGCTCGACCCGGTTCTGACCCGATTCGAGCCTCCTTCTCTAAGGCTTCTTGGCGGCGCCGAGGGGAAATGGAGGGGATGCCGGTGACTCGGCGGCGGTGAGGCGGTGGGCGGCGGTAGTGTGGACGGTGGCGACGACACGGCGGGTGGCGGTCGCGGGTAGCGAGGGGCGACGATGACATCCAGGTCTGCGCAGAGGTGCAGCGACGGGCAGTCGCAGGTTGCTGGCGTCGAGCAGAGACGATGGCAGCGCCGGTGGCGTCGCTGCGGGGACGGGCGGAGGTGCGGTTTCGGATGGCCTTGGGTGAGCGGCAGGCGGGTCATAGGCCGGCGCGGTCTGGCTGGGACGGAGGCAGCGAGCGCAGGGGTCGTTGGTGGTGGCTCGATTTCGGACGGCGTCAGGTTGAGGCGGCGGCTTGGCTCGACGTCGGGGTCGGCGGTGGCGGCTCGATTTGGACGACGTCAGGTTGAGGCGGCGGCTTGGCTCGGCTCGGCGTCGGGGTGAGCGGCAGGCGGGTGTTGCAGGTCGCGTGACGAGGAGGCTCGGCGATGGGCTCGGCTGCTGGCGTCACGGGTTTGGACTGGTGCTGCGGTGGCGCGGCTGCTTCGGGTAGAGGAAGGCACGGCAGCAGGGAACATCGGGTCGGAGGTGCAGCGCGGAGGCGCGTGGCAACACCTGGCGGCGTCGACTCCTTCGTAGCTCTCCTCCTCCAGATCCACGAAATCGCTCGTCTCCTTCTCTCTCTCGCTTGATCCGTTGCTCGAGCGACACGACATCGAGGCGCAGGGAGGCGTCGAGGTCGTCGTGGCTGCAGCAGGTGAAGGAGCGGCGGCTTCTGGCGTCGAGGTGGAGCGCGAGCAACGTCACAGCTTCGGGCTGTAGGGGATGGCTCAAGGAGGAGGCGCGGCGGAGTGGCGGTGCGGGTGCGGTGGACGAGCGGCTCCGCCGTGCGGTGGCCGGTGCAGCGAAGGCTTCGAGCGGCCGTGGAGCGGAGTCGCTGTCGGGAAGATCAACGGTGCCCTCAGATCTCGGTTTTTTTTGTTCTGGCCTGCTCTCTCCGTCTGCGCTGTTTGCCCCTGCTCTCTTCTGTGTTCTCCCTTTTCTTTTTCTTTTTCCTCCCTGGGGTTTCATGGACGAAGATGGAGGAAGGAGGCGGCATGGGCCGGGCCAAGGCGAGATCCGGCCCGGCCCATTCCATGTCCTTTTTTTTATTATTATATTTTTGTTGTTTTTGTTTGTTTTTTTTTTGTTTTTGTTTTTGTTTATTTTTTTTTTCTCTTTTTTTCTTTAAAAAAAATGACTAATTCCTAATTCCGTACACGATTAAATCCTAAATAAAAATGGGAAAATTTAGGTGTCAACACTTAGTCTTTTACAATACCATCAGGTGGAGTGTTGCCATTAAGCCTGGATGGACCATTAAAGCCACGAAGGGGACTGGCAAAACCACCGTCGACTCACTCATACCATGCGCGGTATTTGTGAGGGACAAGTTTGCCTAATTCTTCATTCATCCATATGGTTGTAGTGCCCCTCCGATAATTCTTATTAATACTTGCAAATTAGATCATAGTTTCTGATAGTCATATCCACAAGAACATCGAACCTTACTAGAGGTGTATCCATCCTAAAAGTCTAGAAGAAAAATAAGGAGTGAGTATAACTCAGTAAGTAAATCCACTAAAATCCAAATAGGATGATGCCTCGCACTTCAGCAACCAAATAACTTATCTCATGCAATTGTCGATGGCAGATCAATAGCAAGATGAGAATCATGCCTTCAGTAAAAACATGAGAGATCCTTGAATAATTAAATATAAGCATACACCTAGGATCCATTACACATATGAGGAACTTATGTACACGGGGTTCATGTATGAATGATCAAAATCCATCAACCAGTCTGGAGTCCACCAGACATTCGAAATCCATCAAGCATCGTCGTTGAAATCCATCGATCGACAGCATAATTTAGTTCATCGTGTGTTCATGTATCAAGTATCACAAACCGATTCTTATATTCACTTTTAATTCAAGGCTCGAAGGCGTGTCATGCATAAGTGTGTGAAAAGCCTTATTGATTCCAAGTCGTTGAACATGCCGAGCTCAAATGGAAGTTCACGGCTTGGATTGACTGGTATGATACACTGATTCAGTATCAAACTTGGCTCAGGAAATCAATATGCCATAGTATCGCCTCAAGACTAAGAAATGACCAATCCATTGTGATCTCACATTCGTTGAAGGTTGACGAAACCCCTATTTGGAACTCAGTTGTGGACATACATTTTATAAAAAGTGGTTTAAAAAAGATTTATAAAACAATATCGAGCTTTCTTTAAAATACTTTTCAAAACTATTGAAATTAAAGTAAAGCGAAAGTATAGTGAAATAAGCACAAGAATTGGGCCACTTCAATAAGTCAAGGCACAACAATCAAGCATATGGACTAGGTCACTTTAATTCAGAAGCCAAAGGTCAGGCCAAGCCCAACACCAATTTAAAACCAACTCAAGCAAGCATAAACAAAACCTCAATCAAGAACAACAATCAACATAGACGTATTACAAGCTAATGTCGTATCCAAACGTTAGTAAGTCTACTTAATACTTTCTAAGCCAACGGTCTTGAAACAGTTGTGGTGACAATCACAATGGTAAGGGCGGTGGCAAGAATTCCTAAGGGAGAGAAGGCCAAAATTTGAGAGGCGAAGAGGAGGGTGGTTAGTAGTGGAAGAGAAAGAGAGGAGGATAGCTTTGGTGAGGTGTGTCGCTGTAATGGGTTCTACCCCTATTTATTAGAATTCTCCCCCAAGAACAGTCCGAACGACCATTAATGACAGTGACTTAGGTGGAAAAGCAAGGTCAATGTGGCCCACTTCCGATTGGTCCACTTAATCATTTAATTAATGAACTGTCACACTTGTTTTTTCTCCCATTAATAGGTTCTATAGATCTTCTAATAGGCCTATATTATTGGCCACAAACAAACCAGTCAAAAAGTACTTATGAGAGATCTAACTTGGTCATCAAGCCTTAAGGTAGGGTATGACTATAGATAGATAGACTGGGGCATCTCAACGACTAGATCCAGGCTTTGGGCGTGACTCACGCCTCATGGGTGAGAAAAACAGTTTTTAGCAATTTCCAAAATTAATGTTATTACCCTATCAAACGGGCTCGAAAAATTATGAAATTTAAATATGTTGCAGAGAATACCATAAATAAAATTTTTCATGAGGGAAACTAAGTCCAATTCTTGCGGTGAAAAGAGCAGCAAATGGTCAAACATAACCCAAAAATCTGCTTATTTAGCATATCCAACATTTGCAAAGAATGACCTATTTCGAAATCCAATTCTTTTTAAAAAATTTTGAAATTTTTATATGTTGTAGAATTGGATATCCTTTAAAAATTTCATGCGTAAGAATGTCTAAATTTGAAAAGAAATTTTTTTATAAAAATTCGAGAAAGCAACCTGGTTACTATTTTTCCTATACAGGGCAAGTTCTAAACGGTGAATGATTGGGATTTTGTCTCTACCATTTTACCTCAGAAAAATATAAAATTTAAGTATGTTATAGATCAAATTGTTTTGAAAAATTTTCATGAAGAAAGTTTCTTCAAATTCGAACTATAAAAAACTGTGTAAAATTGGTAAACAGCGAAGGTCTAGAAATTTCAAAAATCAAAGGTGACAATCTTAATTGAAAAAAGGAGGCGTCCCCACTTAGTTTTGGGTCAAGGGTCATCAATGGTGGGACAACCTTATCTTCCAATATTTCAATTAGGCCTTAGGCTAGCCTGGACACCTAGTTAAGATCCAAAAGAGACAAATGTAGACTTATCCTTTAGATTCAAAGTTGAACTTGACTTGGCTTTTCTCTTTCTCTTTTTCATTAGGCGTGTGGCCCCTTTCTTGTGGGCTCCCATTTCCACATTTCACACTTAGGTTTTACGGTAGTAATAGGCCTAGGCTTTAGGAATTTCTTTTTCCACACTTTCCTTTAAGATGTTCACACTCACTCACACTTGTTCACAATGATTTTTCCAAGAAATTTTGACTAGCTAAGACTTAAGTGTCTCTTTCATTGATTGCTCTAAGTCCAAATCTAATCTTATCCTTTAAAGTAAAGTCCTAACGTGCCAAGTGTCCATGCTTCCTAATTTACTACGTGACGCAAGTTTTAAATGCAACTTGAAAAAATATCTAAATTTGTGAACGCCTTGTCATTGGGTAGAGAATAATCGAGTTCGACTGCGATCGACCACCTTGTTTGGCTTGAGGTTCGTGCCAAGTCATGCCTAAAGGGGGTTGGATGCAATCGGGCTCGATCAACCAAACCAAGCTTGAGCTTCTTTTTATCGAGAAAAGGAGCCGCAACTAGGTTTGCTGGCTAGGTCTTGTCCCAATTGGTTGGTTCTCTGACTGATTTGTGGGCTAGTCTGTGGTCAATTCTTGGGCTAGTTGACTAGTCCTGAAGCAAGTCCTGTCATTAAGTCCTGGTTAGTCTGAAATTGAACCACGTTGAGTTTATTTGATTCATGGTCAATTATCGATTGTCATGTAATCATGTGGGATCGATTGATCTGTCCCAACTCACAGTTGCATTAGATCGATCCATGATCGACATAACGATTAGGTGGAATCACTCGCGACCGATGCGATGACCGGGTAGAATTGAGCCATGACCGTCTGCCAATCCATGATAGTACGTAACCGTCCCATAGCTAATCCTTATGGTTGAATAACCATCCCATGGTCGAACACTTTATATCCAGACCCTTGGTTGCCGAGTCTTGATCAGGCCAATTGGCTCATGACAAACCCTTGGCTCGGCTCATGGCCTATTCTCACCATTGGGATATTGGTCATTGGCCTATTAGTCATGACCAAAATAATTGTCAAAATTGAGGATGTTACAGTTTCAATCGATTACTAAACACAAATCATATTAAATCTTCATACAATGTTGAAACATAATTTCTAAGAAGGTTTTTACTTTTCATCCTTGTATTTTCATGCATTTTCTAATCAAGTTCATGCACTTTCAATTTATCTAATCGAATCTATCTACTTTCACAAAATTTCTAATCAAGCCCCTATAATACCAATTCCAACCCATATTTACCTTAAGTGACTATTGAGGGCGCCGAAGCATGATGGAGACAAGTTTAGCCAATACACCCAATTGGGCATCCACATTGGGAAAAATTTTATTTACACCACACTCTAATATCAACCACATTAATAAGATTTGGCCAAATATGGCGTTCGAGGAATTTGATAAAAGAATCTATGAAACTAGAACTATTTGATCAAGCAAATTAAAAACACAGGACTAGATTAGAAAAAAAAAAAACACAAAAGTACATGAATTTTTTTGAGCAGTGCTATTTCCACCTCCTAAGTAACTATAACCATATCGTTTACACTAAAAAAGACAAAATTGCCATCAATATTTCAATTTCAGTTTAAAATGATGATCCCACTCATTTTTTTTGTTCTATTTTTCCTTTTTTTTTTAATTTATGATAATTAATCAATTAACCATTTCATATGTTTAGTTTTTTAGCATATTAAAAATAAGTGCATTCTCATAAAAACACGCTCCGTGCAAAATTATCACACTAGTAGTAAGAAAAAAAGATTTTTTTTTTGATATAGTATAAAACTTAAAAGTTTCTTTTTTCCTTATTGATTTTATAATAACTTATCTATTGTTTTGTTCCTTTTATCACAAAAGCTTAGTTTCTTGGAGAAATTTTTATTAATTTCATTAGCTTAAAATACATATCAAGTCTTTTTATTTAATATATCCAAGACTTTATCCTTTTTTTTTTCTATTAGTTTGGTTAGATACCTTTTTATACAAAGCATGTGAGATGTTAAAGATATAACTAGGAATACACTAAAAACATTGTAAACAATGAGGCATCATCATCGTAGATAGTTCATAGATGGTATTAACTTTCATCAATCCAAAATAATGATATTAACTGAATATTGATTTTTTTTTTTACTTTACGCAATGTTTTGAATTATTTAAATTTCATTTATTTTATAAAATAACTAAATTTCTTGAAGATTTCTCTTTCCATATCAAACAACAACAACAAAACATCGGCTTTAATAAACATGAAGAATCTGCAATAAACAAAAGCTAAACATATAAAACTCTTAATCACGATAAGTAAATCCTGCATAGATATCAACATACTACAAGAAAGGAAAGTAAATAAATCCGGGATCATCAATTTAAGTTGCAATTTAATGATAGAGGACAATTTTGCTAAATTGGACGAATTTAGTCACATAAGGGATGGAAATAGTGCCGTCCATTTAATTTTTTTTTTTGTCGAAAAAATGAAGTAGATTTTTGGGCCTTCTTTGCTCCTCGGCCCATTAAAAGCCTTAAAAACCGACCTCATCCTGGCCCAGTAAGGCCCATTAATCATCACCGCGTCGCTTCTCTCCCTTCTCCTCATCAGTTCTCGCGATTCTCTCCTCCTCTACCCCTTCTTCCCATCTCGCTCTGCAAGAAAGAGAGAGAGAGAGGAACGATCCCCCCAATCCCGTCGCCGATGACCGTCGAGACGGTTCCCTACCAGAACGGCCTCGCCGCCAACGGGGATCAGGCCGGCCCCGCCGCCGCCGGCCGCCCCGGCGCCGCCGCCGCGGCGAGGAAGTCCCGCGAGAGCGAGCGCCGCCGCCGGAGGAGGAAGCAGAAGAAGAGCAACAAGGCCGCCCGGGCCGCCGACGCCGACGCCGACGCCGACACCGGGGGGGAGAGCGACGGCGCCGGGGACGAGGGCGGCAACGAGAACGCCGATCCCCAGCAGGTTGGCCCCGTCTCTCCGCTCTCGTTTTTCGGCTCCCTAGGGTTTTGGATTGTCGATTGCTGGTGTCGTCGTACGCTTTTAGGTTGCAGGAGCCGTGTGTTTGTTTAGTTTGAGGAATCTGTCTTAGGATGGTGGCTTGTAATGATTTGCGCCAATCTAGGATGGCTTACGTTTGTGAAGGTAGTACAGAAGAAGTGTTTTGCTTTCCGGGCGTCGGCAGTGGTATTTAGTGGTGGCTGCACGTTAGAAACTTCCGGACGAAAACTAGAAAGTGCATAGTGCTCTTGCTTTGTAGTTAAAGTGATTGAATAGGCTCTCTAGCTTATTTCGCATTCCCCATGAGTGAATAGCTTGCACAGAAGGATGCACCGCTAGATGCTTTTTTCTTTTGCCCCTCTCTTTTATCAACTATTAGGGGAGGACAGTGCTATGGCGGTTGTTCAGGTTGGTTTAACAGGACAAACAGGTTTCTGGTTGGGTTTGGGTTCTTGTTTTTTTTAAATTTGAATCTGCTTTATCCTCTTACACTTTAAGAAGAGGAAAATAAATTGGCAACTAGGCTCTGTTTGTTTTGTAGGAAATGAATGATTTGAAAACTATTTTTCTAAAATGATCACTTATATCGCTGGACATAATTGACTAATGCAAAAATTTTTACGCTACGCAATTCAAAAGTTTCTCTACGGCTGAAGAATGAGCGTGTTCTTGGGCCATCGTAGAAACATAGATAGGGTCGACGACGGAACGAACAACGAAACTTTACGACAGCTTTTTCGTACACGTTCACTTGCATCACATACACAAGTGCTCTCTGAACCGTGCAATAAGGTCACCCATAACACGGCTCTCCCACTTGAGTTACCTTAGCCCCAGGCCAGGGTAATGAAAATATTTTTCATTCAGTCATTTTTGTAAGAGATGGCAGCAATCATTTTTAGAAAAATGTTTTCAAAATCATTCATTTTCCGCGAAACAAAGGGAAACTACTTTAGGTTATGTATACTACATCCTATCTGTTCATGGTAATTTTTCATGTTCATTTTTTCACAACATGGGATGGCAATAATGACCAGAGTTGATGATGGTCATGGATAAGTCTATTCCAACTGTATGCTTCAAGGGAAATAGGACCAGCTATAACCGTAGCTTCGGAGGAAATTTAGCTTAAGTAGATGCTTTATGTTTTTGTTTGTGTTTTTTTGGTGATATTTCTTCTTTTTATAACATAGATCGTGGAGAAAGTTGAGGTGGAGTATGTTCCTGAGAAGGCAGAGTTGGATGATGGGTTGGACGATGAGTTCAGAAAGGTCTTTGAGAAATTTAGTTTCCATGAAGCTGTTGGATCCGAGGTAAATGCTCAATTTGTTGGTTGACTGGATGTGTTTTGTTTTTACTTGCGCCATTAACTGGCTTGGTAAGTTGGTTTGTAATCTAGGACAACGGTACCAAGGATGAGGATGCTCAAAATGCTACCATAAAAAAGAAGGATGATTCGGACTCTGAAGAGGAAGAACAAGATAACCAACAGAAGGAGAAAGGCACGTCCAATAAGAAAAAAAAGGTACATCTCTGGTCAATATCATTATATTGCCACCATGCGCTGATCTTTAACCTAGATATCGTGGCTTTTATGATTTCATTTGTTGACAAATTTATTGATGCCATATTCCAGCTTCAAAGGCGAATGAAGATTGCTGAACTGAAACAGATTTGCTCAAGACCTGATGTTGTTGAGGTAAGAATTGATAATCTCTGTGTATAGATTACTTTTGAAGGAATCTCCGGTGTTTGGATTAGTTGTTAAATGGTAATTTTTGAACTCAAGGACATCTTTGCATGCTAAATGCAAATCCATATGTAGAGATATGCAGTCTACAGATCAAACTTTTCATTGTGTCATTCTTAGCTGTTTCTTGCCAAAGTACAGGACACTGCTTTTTTGCCCTATCTAGTAGCCTTCTATTGGATCATGAAATCTTTTAAAATTTGGGGTTTGTATTATAAAATCTTGGAACTTGGGGACATTTTTGCATGCTAAATGCTCGTCCTTACGTAAGGATATGCCGGGGACGGATTAAAGTTTACATCATCATCTTTCAATGTTTCCTACCAAAGTACCAAACATTTAATTTTTTCCCTTATCTAGTAGTTCTCATTTTGAGCATAAGATCTTCAAAAAAATCGAAGAACGCCGGGGATGGATTAAAGTTTACACTATCATATCTTGATGTTTCCTACCAAAGTACCAAACAGTTACTTTTTTCCCTTATCTAGTAGTTCTCATTTTGAACATAGAATCTTCCAAAAAATTGAAGTTCTACCTGAGTGTTGCCCACCTCTCACATTCTTCTGTTTACAGTAAGCTTTGATTATTTGAAATCTGTATCGCATCCAATCTTGTAGTAGTTATTAATGATACCCCTAATTACTTTTAACAAATTGCGTTCTCTCATTAGATGTTACAATTTCCATGGGTTCGCTCAGTATGTCACCATTTGCCTTCTTATGGTGGTTGTAATTCATCCATAGCCTAACTATTGTTTTGCTAAATCCTCATTTGCACTCTCAGATATGGGATGCTACAGCAGCCGATCCAAAGTTACTGGTTTTTCTAAAATCATACCGTAATACCGTTCCAGTGCCTCGTCATTGGTGTCAGAAAAGAAAATTTCTGCAGGTTAGTTCTTTTGAAAACTTGACAAGCGTAAATGCATGCTTAGTGTAAATATGATGAAGGGTGAAGGGTAGAGGGTGAGGGAAGATATAGTCGATAAGGTCTCTCTTATGTGTATACATCTGGTTCTTGCAGGGGACTGGCTGTGATCATCATGGAGCCTGAACTGGTGGGTAGTCGCCAAGGGGCCTTAGATTTGGTTCCTTTTCGAATATATCTGCTAGTCTGAGTGGGGTTGTAGACACCTGTGGTGTGATATGTTGTTTTAGGCAGTTGTGTGGCATTGACTATAGTGGTGGAGACATCTGTCTGCCAATAACATTTTGCATAGTGGACATGACGGAGTTGTTTGTAAAATTGCTAATTCATTTTTCGGTCTGAATTTCAGATGCCTTCACATTGTGGTTTAAGCTCAAGTTGAGATTCTTTTATGTATATGTTAACAAGTGAGCATAAAAGATGAACCTTTATACAGATTATTATCATTGTATCTAATCAAATCAAATGTTCAATTTACAGGGAAAGCGTGGTATCGAGAAACAGCCTTTTCAGCTTCCTGATTTTATTGCTGCAACTGGAATCGAAAAAATAAGACAGGTATTCTTTGTAAATTCTCCCAATTTTTGGTGTGGTCAAGGCATTCTGACTTTTAGGGAAATTTTGTATCTATTTAGTAGGTAGTGGACAGTGTAATTAAAGAGAGATATAGTTTCCCTGTTTGTATACTGATTTGCAATAGTGACCTCTTCATACAGTTTTTTTTTCCCCATATTTGTACCAAGTCAATTACCTTGTTTGACTCCATACTTGTTTGAGCATTGAGCTTGCCATATTTTAGAATATTGTAACCGATTTGAATGTAATTTTATTGCATCATTTCCAATTTTCTTATATTGCACATGGATGTTTTGAGGATATATGAGTCTTTTTAAGACAGGTCATTTCACAAATAACGAGCAAGTGGGAAAATTATTTGCTGTATTCCGTCATAATTTTTAATTTTTTGCCAGTACGCTTTGGTCTTAGGTTCGGGCATGACTGAACCAAATCTATTCATACTACTTATAACTCAAGTCTAATGTACTCAAATATGCGATGCTAGATACTGAAACTCTTGGTCTTGAGCTTGATTCGATTCACTGCATATTTTTTAAGAAATATCCTAAGCTCAGTGTAAGCTTCAACTTGAGTATTATAAGTACAATGAAATTGTAAAATGATGTTGTAGTTAAGGTTTTGTATTTAGAAATTGATACATAGATGATTAAAATTTGTAAATGGATAAGTGAAATATGTAACAATGCGATTAGATAGTTAGGTTTGTGAGCTGCTAGAATACCATATTTTGAAGCTTGAACTCAGTTCAATATGGTGCTCTGGACACCTGAAAGCCCCCCCCCCCCCCCCCCCCCCCAAACAAACAAACAAAAAAAAATGAAAAAAGTAATGCGTCTGACTTGGGAGAGGATGGTGGGAAGGGGAAGCCTTTATTTGACCGTCTGATTAATTTTAAGCTTGACTCTGTTTCGTTCCAATCTTTTGATGACCGTGAGATGGAGATGTTAAGTCTTTCTTTAATCGTGGCTATGGTGCAGGCTTACATTGAGAAAGAAGATAGTAAGAAATTGAAGCAAAAGCAACGTGAGCGCATGCAGCCGAAGATGGGGAAAATGGATATTGACTATCAGGTTTGCCTTTTCTTTTTGGTCTCATATCCCTAGTTATGTTGCTTGGCAGCCTGAGTTTTATGGCTGGTATGTGCATTTAACTTTTGTTGTGAGACTGATTTTCCTCTTATGTAGGTTCTGCATGATGCATTCTTCAAGTACCAGACGAAGCCAAAGCTGACCACCCTTGGTGACCTATATTTCGAAGGAAAAGAATTTGAGGTGTGATATGCTATCTAAAATGCCTCCATCTTTGTTTACTAGTTGTATGTGGTGACATGTCATGTGGCAAATCAAAGTAAAATTTGTAGAACTAGCTTTGGATGGAGAAACATGAGTGATAAGCTAATGCACTAACCAGTACTGAAGTCCTTTTTTAAGGGTGAATGGGGTTGGGAGCAACATATCCTTTTAGAGAGATGTGAGTTCGGATTTCCAATTGTAGATTGTTTTTGGTTCTGCTTATTGAGTTTGTGCCAGTGTCTTTCTTGAAAATGTCCTTGCAGCATACTCCTTTACATCCATAAACATAATTGGTTTATTAAAAGGACATACCTATGTTACTGGAATTGGTTGTTTTCTGTGTTTGATCAGTACTGCCATTGCTCTTCTTGTAGTTATCATGTAGGATCCTCATTGATTCCTGATATATAGGGTCACTCTGAATATTCCTGGACTGAAGGTTTTCCCTATTAATTTTTTGACAGGTGAAACTGCGGGAAATGAAACCTGGGATGTTATCACATGAGTTGAAAGAGGCCCTTGGCATGCCTGAGGGTGCTCCTCCTCCTTGGCTTATCAATATGCAGGTTGGGTGGCAGATAAGTTTATTGATTAGTAGTGTTAAATCTGTGTTGTTCGTTGTCTTTAGTCTTTCCCCTATAAAACTGACTCCTTTTCTTGTAGAGATATGGCCCTCCACCATCATATCCACAGTTGAAAATTCCTGGACTCAATGCTCCCATTCCACCTGGAGCTAGCTTTGGTTACCACCCTGGTGGCTGGGGCAAGCCCCCTGTTGATGAAGTAAATCTACTACTTTCCTTTAGTGATCTAGTATATGCTCGAACCCAAGTCACTAGTCTCTGACACAATTATTTCTTTACTCAGTTTGGCCGGCCTCTGTATGGTGATGTCTTTGGTGTTCAACAGCAAGAGCAACCTAATTATGAGGTATGTCCCTTGAACTTATTTCACCTATCTGAAGCTGGTGATTGAATTGATGGAATTTGTGTTCCCCCCCACCATTTGGTTTTTCAAAGTTTGTGTTCACTGATTTTATCATGCATCATGTAACTAGAATTTTTTTTAACCATTTTGTGGTATGCTTAATTACTGTAGGAGGAGCCCCTAGATAAGACTAAGCATTGGGGTGATTTGGAGGAAGAGGAGGAAGAGGAAGAGGAGGAGGAAGTGGAAGAGGAGATTGAGGAAGAGGAGTTGGAAGCAGGCATTGAGTCTGTAGATAGTCTTTCAAGGTACACTGATCTGTTCTTTATATGTGGGCAATTGTGCAGAACTAAGAACTCTTTACGTCTAGAAATTCCAAGTGGTTGCTCAAAAACATGTTGCTATTTCTTAGGTTCGAGTTTTTTTATTTCTCATGATTAATATGATTGTTCATCAGCACTCCTACTGGTGTGGAGACACCTGATGTAATCGACCTTCGCAAGCAGCAGAGGAAGGAGGCTGATAGGCCTCTTTACACAGTGAGTTCTTATTTTTGGTTTTATCAGTTTCTTGCGGCAAAATTCAAGTAGCACGCATGCTGTTTGTCCTCATCCATGTTCTTTGGCTGCAGGTACTTGAGCAGAAGGAAGAGAAGATAGCTCCAGGGACCTTGCTTGGAACAGCGCATACGTATGCATTTCTCAGATGCGCTCATCTGTTTTATTATCCCATGATGGTGATTATTGTGGTAATTCCTGCTTTCTGCATGCAGTTATGTGGTGAACACAGGTGGCACCCAGGACAAGGCCGGAGCTAAAAGGGTAAGGCAACTCCTTTGCATCAACATTCTTGCTCAATTTACTATGCACACGTGATTACATTTGTTCAGAGTGATGCCTGCTTTGTAATGTTCCTTTTGTCCTTTGCCATTGTCTCTGCAATTTGACTTTTAAAATTTTGATCTTTTGATAGGTTGATTTACTCAGAGGACAAAAAACGGATAAAGTTGATGTCACCCTTCAGCCAGAAGAATTGGAAGTCATGGATAATGTTTTGGCTGCAAAGTAAGAATATAATATTTTTGAGTGGCACAAATTAGAAGTTCCATGTAGAGGGCTTTAACCAAGTGTATTCATCAGGTACGAAGAGGCAAGGGAGGAGGAGAAGCTGCGGAGCCAGCGAGAGGATTTCAGCGACATGGTTGCAGAGGTTAGTTTTGTTTCCAGCTTTTTGAGCTTGTTCAGCATGGCTGATTGTCTTGAACCGATGTTTTTTGGCTGTGAATTACATTCCTCATGCTATCAAGTAATTGGTCCATAGTTAGGAAAGTTGAAGTCCGTCCTACTTATAGCTCTAGTGGCGACATGCGCCAGATTATTTGAGCTAAGTTTTGACTCTTCTGTGTCCTCTGGAAAGGTCTTCAGACAGACTTGCAAAAGCAGTCTGATGACTATAGTGCTTTCATGATTATCATCTTCTATCATTACATTTTCTTGGCTATGTTGATCTTTGCCTCTATGACGTCAAGTTAGATGATTTTTTATTTTTTGACAGGGTTTCTCTTCTGCTAGCTAATACGATCCGTTTAGTTTTATTCAAGTAGATGAAATCCTTATACATATTGGTATTTCTTAATTCCGCTTTTGTTCCTATGGACGTTTTGCTTGCTCATGGATAAATTTTCAAATTGTGTGGAAAATCATTAGAGTGCTTCTCTCCTTTTGGGCCAATTGCTAATTATCCAGTTGTTTTTCGTTTGACAGTAGAACACACTCCATCCCTGAACATACCTTGATGAGTGTTTTGATCCTCTTTACCATATTTTTCACGCATGCCAATTGTGTCATTCCTACCTAATGTTTTTGTTGACCAAGTTCCCTCTTATCTAGTGTCCATCGTTCCTGTTTCCCCTTGTATTTTGAGTTTTATCAAGGATCTAACGATTTGATGGATTGATGCAGAACGAGAAAAAGAGGAAACGGAAAATGCAGGAAAAAGAGGGGAAGTCAAAGAAAAAGGATTTCAAGTTTTAGATTGTTTCGTCTCGATCCTGTCTCTAGAGGCATTTCATGTCTGGAGCTTTGGAAGGCCTTCTCCTCAAGCACTGGGTTTGGCGGTTTAGCATGTCTCTTAGTAATTTTTGTAGTTTGTAGCACAGGATCCGACCATGCATAATAACTTAAAATGCAGTTGGGCTAAGTCTGCTAGCTGCGGGAATCTGTTGTACGATGTCGAATGCCCGAATTAACAATTTTTACCTATTTTTAGTTGCACCTTGTCCGAGCTTATTACTTGAGAAAACATGGTACCTCATTTATGTCGCTAATGTATATGGTGAGAACCTTCCTTAGTGTTTTGTCCTCTTTGTCCGTGGATAGGCCTATGAAATGTTGCCAGTTTCGTTCCCGCAAGTTTGAAGAAGGGATGTGCTCTTCCGTTGCATGTGTGTGGAATATGTGATGAGCTTCCGCTCGGCTTCGTG
The DNA here is from genome assembly GCA_017140595.1 of Eucalyptus curtisii. Classification (NCBI taxonomy): domain Eukaryota; kingdom Viridiplantae; phylum Streptophyta; class Magnoliopsida; order Myrtales; family Myrtaceae; genus Eucalyptus; species Eucalyptus curtisii. The sequence goes on from CM029497.1 coordinate 9,474,316, forward strand.
TTTTGTTGGGATCCGTTTTGGTCCAAATTGGGTCAGAAATGGTGTTCCGGTAAAAATTGGGGTGTTGGTACTTGGTAGACCATAGATTACATGTTGAACTAAAGATATGAAGTGTTTTGTATCCTGAGTATTGCCACAATCTCCTCGATTTGTCCATTGCCAAAACACGTGATGGGGAAGTCTCGTGTTTTTCGTGTCCTCTTACACCTCTAACGAGAAAAGATGCGGCTGTCGGCCCAGGCGTGAAGGGTGCTGCTAATTTCTGTGTCGTTTCCGGCGGTTGGTAGTGTAATTTCGGATTCGCTTTGCTACTACTCTTGACAGGCGGGGCCCATTTATGTCCAACCAACCAGCAGGCTCCATCTCTCTCTCTCTCTCTCTCTCTCTCTCTCTCTGATAAGATTAACGGAAAAATGATTATTTTTTTTCCTTTTTGGTCAAATTCGAAAATTGTAAGTCTTCTTGACTCTTTAAGTATAACAATAAAATATTACAAAAACGTGATCCAACAAGGTTAATGTTGAATTCTAAATCAGTTCTCAAGAATTAAAAATTAATTTCAGAACCGATGTCACTGTGAAAGCACTCGAATGAAGAATTGAAAGGAAAGAATAAATTTAATTGGCTAGAAGCACGTCAGCTTTTCATCATATAAAGTCACGATACATGATACACGAATACATGATACACGAAATCTCTCATTAGAAATTATATCGAATTAAGGTTGATCCAAAATCACCATCATTGTGATTTTAGCCAAGGAACCATATATTTTGATTCGTACCTGCAATAATTACTAGCAACAAGTGCAAATCACCAAGCAATTAATTTAAAGTCAATTCCAGATGAGTTGATACAGGGTACGTGCGCCCACTATCAGCAGAGCTTGTTCTCTTCGAGGTCGTGAGTGGAGTTACACTTTTGGATGAAAAAGACGGCAAAATGTATGATGAGATAATTGAGATCACCAGTTTGGAAATCTCAAATGCTAGAAAGAAGTATTATTCTATTGAAAAATCATTTAAAACATCCCCTCCGTTAGTTATTATTGCACCTTATAAATCAGCATGATATTTTTATTGTAATTTTGACTAATTATAAGCAGTCAAGATGGTACCCTGAGCCTAGCGTAGCCCTTAAGCTAATAACCAATAGAGAGTCAGTCGCGTGAGAATTGTTCTTTCGAGTTTAAATTATGGATTTCCGTCGTGTCGAGGAAAAGGATCTCTAGATTGGTGTGCAAGCGTCAGAAGTAAAGTTAGGTGAAATTATCCTACAATTCGATGGCACGCGATCCAAACGTTTGACCACTTAGTCAACACCGTAGGATCATTTCCATTTGACATCTGCGTCATTTTCTGGCGGCTTCTTCGCTATTAAGGAACGTCAACAAAAGCTGGATGCCACGTTTTATTTGTTTTTATCCTATTTATTATCATATTATGCAACAAGTGCAGGATGCTCCTTTTTCCAATATAATACGAGTCATGGTTTTGACGCGAAACAGTCTTTGGCTGAACTAAACCATCATCATCGTCAAAATACAGGGTGAGCACATTAGTTAGCTCATTCTCGCGAATGAAAAAATATATATTCACATTTTTCTTAATTTGTTCATGCCCGAGAGAGCAATAGCAAATAATAAAAATAGAGATAGGAGGAAAATGAAAAAAGAAAAAAGAAAAAAGAAAAGAAGAAGCTAACTGTGGAATGTATTTTCAATTTCTCAGTTTCAGCCAAATTCCCTTTTTCCCTTTAAGTTTTTTTTTTTTTGGGATAATCACAAATTTTTCTGTAGGACATCAACCCCAAACTTATGCCATCTCACCAACCTCCAAGCTTGTTTCAATAACCCAAAAATACATTCAGTTAGATTTCCAAGTATAAGGACCGTTAAAAATCTAACTTGGTGCTGTCCATGCATGCTTTTACATAGGATCTTTTAACAGCCATTATGGACGGAACTATCGCGAAAGGTAATTGTGGGTCAGGGCGGTATTAGTTAAATGAAAATCAATCTGGGATGTTGATGTAAGAGAAAAATTTCGGAATTTTTCATGAGATTTTTCTTTTTCTTTTGTGTTTTCTCTCCCTTTTCCGCAACAGTACATTCGAATTCCGTGCGACGAGATTGACGTTTGAGGTTAAGAAAAGAAGTGAAGTTGACTAAGAAAGACGGACCAGTCGGAACACGACATGGTGTCGTTGATCAAACCGCCTTTTGATGGTAGAAACCCTAATGCGACAGCTCCTGAATTTTTAGTATATTCAATGAAAGAGGCTTCAACAATGGGGTCTCCAAGAAAGCAAAGCAAACCCACCAATGAAAAGGGACAAGGGCAAGACGTGCATGCACCACTAGGCGCATCAACATCACCACTTTTATGGCACATTCTTTACTTCCTCGTCACGGTGCGCAGACATGTATTACCATGCTTTTATTTAAAGATTTGTCAAGTTCGTGCGCCTCGTGATTCGAGTTTCATTTAATGTAAAGTATACATAAAATATCGGCGTGCTCGAATCATGTATGTAATATGCATTATTTTAAAAAAAATTCCATAAGTTAGAACAGATTTTATTTTAAGATTTAGAAGTAACAAGCGAAAGATAGAGGTCAAAAGAAGTTGTCCCAATAGGACACTTTGGACGTTTTCCAAATAGGATTAAGATACCTTTCGTGGCCCTCGTTTTTCTATAGTTTGATCTTTCTTGTAAAATGTCGTCGGACCAACAAAGAATTTGAATAGACACTTCATATGTTTGGAGAAAAGATATGGTAAGGCATAACGATAAGAAGAAAATCTTTGGAGGGCTCTTAGACAGGAGGGGGCATGTGTTGCCTACAAGCATACGAGAAAAGAACATGTTTCGTTAGTGGTCAATTCAATTCTAAGTTTTTTTATTTATTTTTAATTTAGTCGTTTCGACCAATTTTAACTGGAAATCAAACATGTGGACATCAACCATTCTATATAAGCATAACCAGTTGACGAAGACAATTCTTGTAAATTTTTTTTTAAATTCTGAATTTATAATTTCTTTTCCTTCCTTTTCTTTTCGTTTTTTTTTTTTTTTTTTTTTTGTTCTTCTTCCCAAGGGCCGTTGGGGGTCATCGAGGCCTTGGTGAGGGTCGCAAAGCCCTCACTAACCACGGGCAAGGGCCATCTTGTTAGATTTGTGCGCAAGGAGGGCTTCATGGCCCTCACCCACAACCACGAAGGGCGTTGCGGTCCTCGCTTGTGGTAGGCGACCCCCTTCGCCCCTTAGGGAAAGAAGAACAAGTAAAAACAAAAGAAAAAAAAAAAAAATCATGTCATTGCCGATGTCCATGTCATCAATTTTTTTATCAAAATTGAATAGAATGACTAAATTAGCAATTTGTTAAAAAGTTTAGGACTAAGTTGGCTAACTTTAAAAGTTTGATACTGAATTGGCCGTTGTACTATAGATTTAAGACTTTTTGGACAATTTACTCCTCAAAATACTTGCTCATAAACGCAAGATTAATCCAGGGTTTCTTTGTAAGTCCTCATTTGTTTTATTTTTTGTTTAAAGAAAATTGTGTTCATCATTCAAAACTATACATCAAAAGCACGTAGATTTCATGGCAAAACCAATCGAAACAGAGCAAAACGTAGAATAATGAAATACAAATTCAAATCTAGAAAATAAAGAGGATCAACGGAACACCAGCAAAGTTAATTACATGCTTGTTCCACATTAATAGATTTGTCCAACAAAAATAATGGATCATTGGATCTTGTATCTCTGTCATTGATGTGCACATGCCGAAAATTCATCCTTTAGTAACTACGGTGTTGGTCGCTCAGTTTTGGACTAGATTACATGTTCACGATGATGCCTCTGCGAATAAGGGTTAGCTCTACAGGTAGTGAGACCGGCGGTGCTTTATGCATGGCACGGAGTGTGCCGTGCGGTCAAACATTAACATGCGCACAAAATGAGCGACTGTTTTGCTAGGTTTGCGAGCACGCAAGAAAAGACGTGATTAGAAATTAATCCATCCGAGAAATGAGGGGACAATTTCCAAAATTGTCCTAAACTTCAACGTCGTGCGTGGGCAAATGTTGACTAAGTTTCCTTAATTAAACAAGGCAAATTGAAAATAAGCTTATTTTTCTTTCTGTTTTCTCCTTCATTTTTTTTAATTAAAAAAAGGTTAGGTATATGCTAGTAATAAAAAAAATCCTTCTTGGCCCAAGCCTATGAGAATCTCCACTAAGTCTAGGGTTTTGTTACAAAATTAGAGCCGCTCTCCGCACATCTAAGCTTCTATAACAATCTATAACTTATCACATCTCACTACAGAATGATGAATATTGCTGAGATTATTACCTTAGTACCTCAATTATAAGAATGTACCAATTTTTTGCTCACAACTTACGGGTCTCGAAAGCAGGTACACTCTGACAGCGAAACGTTATCTACCTAAACAAGACTCGAGCTGACCATCACTATCATCTTGAGCAAGTATATGGAATAAACCTAGTTTTGCCTTCACCTAAAACATACGACCCACTTAGGGGCCGTGGCCTTCAACGAAATTCGATTTCTATATTCAGTTCAGCATGTATGCTACACTAATGTGAAAAAAAAAAATCCGATTATAACACCATCTTGAGTCTGGTGTCCTGAAAAGAAAATAAAATAAAATAAAAGGCGGGGAACAGAAACAGCATTCACTTCCCTTTCGGAAGTGATGCCCAGTCCTATTCGACCATGCATTATTTTCTTTGCTTGCCATGATGAAGACCATGGTTATCCCTAGTTGTCCCACCTTGTCTATCCATGAATTGCAATCATGCAATTCCCGTTCAATCTTGACAAAAATCCATCACATATGGAGATGCAATTCCCTCCATTCGCGACCATTGATCGATTCAGTTCATTCTTCGAAACGATGATGGGAAGATAACTTGAATAGTGGTGGATATATGAATCACCACCACAAATTAGTTATCTCCTATAGTTAAAAATGTTGAGAAAACAATCCCTTAGTGGTTTCGATGATTGACAAAACTTACCGAGTTTGGATTTTGATTAAAAGTATTTTTTCAGGAAGAAAAGTCTGATGATTGCAATCAGAATCAAAGTCATGGATGATACTTTGTTATTCGGATATTTAATCAATCGGCTAGGAAGGAATAAATTTCTCGTGCAACGGCTAGTGAAAAATTGACTGGATTACTTGCTACATTTTGGAGGAGCATTAAAAGGAAAGTTTTCATAAAAAATCTTCAAGTTTCTAAACTTTCCTCAAACTTCAAAGACGAGCTATTCCTTATAAACATAGACACTCGACTTTTGGAAACCCGACTTGCTGTATGGGCAGCAAATCTTACGGGAAGCTTCAACCTCGGTGATCCTCATTCATTAGATCTTCTCAACTAGATCCAGGACCAACAGGTGGATTGGTTAGATGATCCTCTTGATTGTATGTCCAACGGTCAGCTTGGATTAGGAGGGGTATAAGAGGAGGTCTCAAAGCAGAAGGAAAATAATTCGCTTTTACGAGTATTGGAACTTTTAATTCTAAAGTCTAAAGGGTGTTTGTGATCATTTTACATTCGACTCAATGAACAAAATTGTGTAACCTTTTAGAGGTCAAGAAGGTGTAAGGAGTTTTACACACAAGCCTGAGTGCTCGGTGCCCAGATCTTGTAACCTCTGATCGGCTCTTATTAGTGGATTCCAGCCAATTGGTTATAGCACGGAGGAGTGGACGTAGACTTGCAAAAGCCAAACCATTATAATCTTGAGTGTGCAATACTCTATCCCTTACTTTTTAATTTTCTAATAAAATTGTGCATTGGTAAAATCTGATTACTTCATCAGAAGTTATCTCTTTGCAATATTTGTTTAAATTTCTTAGTTTCCGCAGAATCACTTATTCACCCCCCTCTAGGTGATACTTTAGCCATAACAAAAAATACTCCCAACCGCTTGTCTATGGAGTTCATAAAGTCTCCATCCCAAATTTTGCCTTGATATAATCCGCACGTGTGGGCCCCAATATGTCAAATTCTGCTATTTCCACATTGCTTGTCTACGGTAGATATGTCAAAAATGAGTCATAGGCCAATTTCTTGACTCATATATGATGGGTTTAGTTGTTTCATGGGTTAGTAATAGTTAGTAAATAGATCATAAATTGATTTACAATTTACTTAGAACCAACTCACCTCTATAACTCTCTTTTCATTCTCTCTTGCCTTGAGTCAATCTCGCGTTCACTCATTACGCACTCTCACCTCGGTTTGAGTATAAGTTTACCTAAATTTAATTAAATATGGATTGGATTGGGTACGAAGTGCTAGATTTACATGGCACTGAAATGGGTTTATTTGGGTCAAATCATTTTTTAACTTAACTCAACCCGACATTACCCGTTTGATGGGTCTAGTCTACAGCTTTATATGTTTATTCATATGATTCCACCTTATCACTTAAACTTTCGGGTTGAACAATCCTAACTTGACTTCCTTACTGAACTGAGTTGATTCGGCAGATCGAAGCAATCAATTCCACCAATCCCAGCATTAGATCTAACCCTCCTACCTGGACTCCTCGATTGCCCAACACGTGCGACCATCTCATCATCCGATGAAAACGATACTTAATAATTCAGCATGCGCAGTACCTACTGGCCTAATCACTTATAAAACAACAATCTCCACTGATTAAAAAATAATAAAACAGACTGACCCAAAAAATACGAGGGGAGGGAATGATGGTCCATGCTTCTCAGATCGAATAATTAGACCCCTTAATCAAAATCGGAATCTAAGTACGAATTTCTCGTGGGGGGACTAAATTTTTTTTTTTAAATTCCCGAGTCGTTTCCAAAGTCGTCCGACAGACATTCCCCTTTGATTGCTACGTTTCTCTTCTCTCTCTCTCTCTCTCTCTCTCTCTCTCTGTGAGAATGTGGAAAACGCCACCACAACACAGCCTCAAAGGTTTTACCTAACCGACCGACCATGTTTGATTTGTGTTCGCATTGTCTGAGAATAATATCTTTTTTAGAATAAGCTACGATTGTTTAATTTCGATCCCAATATTCTCTTCAGTCGTTTATTCCTTAATTAATTACTCGCACGTGGGTCTTATGGTCCTGATTGTACAGCCGATTTTAGAACCTTTTTTTTTTTAATGGAGATGACCATTTTCGTGTACCCGGACCGCCGAACCTGCCTAAAACACCGATCCATATGGAGGAGGGTCGATAGCTATTTCTCCAGGAAAGAAATCGAACTTGCTCGGACCCGACTCGACTTGATCCGGGACAATTTGCCCTGTGGAAAACTCACGTTTTAGTAGCCCAAATTGAAACCGATTTGAATCCCCGAGACGAAATCGAGTACAATTTCACCGAGATACCCCACAAACTCGGAGTGACCTGATGCTAACAAAACCCAAGCACGCTATAACATTGTATGTTGAAACCGCATGAATTTGTTTTTTTTTTTCGGAAAATTGCATGAATTAGTTAAAGTGTTTTTTTTTTAGTTAAAAAATGACCAAGACAACTTTTAATAATCCACGCGACGACTATATTTTTGACTATTGAGACCGACAATGATGAAGGAATCTTATTTATTTATTTAAAGGGAAGTGGAACTCTTGATTGATTAGGAAATCTAAAGCGAGGAATGAAATTTTTAATTGGAAGAATATATTTATTTGGTTCATTCTGATTAATTTGATGATATTGAATTAGTGATTTTCCTGTAAACCACCGTCAGAGCGCTCTCTCTTGTTCTGTTATGAGACAAAGCAGGAGTTTACAGAGAGTGTATCTTTAGCCGGGAATACTAAATTGTCGGGATTAGATGTCGATTATTCTTTTGGCAGCGTTAGCCCATTTTATTAATTAAAAATATTGTCTAATTGATTCTAATTGTGATAAGCTTAATCTAATCACCAAATTCTTAAGCAAGAGTTTACAGTATTTACAAGGCCTACTTGATCCGCACAAAAAAAAATCATAAATTGGAAATGTCTTCTTCTCCTCATTTTTTTTTTGTTTTTTTTAATTGAATTCAGCGAGTAAAGATTAAAAAAAAAAAATTGTCAACATGAAGAAATTTTGGGAAATTTCAACGTGGATAACAATTTCAAAAACATATTTGGCTTCGTTGTTCTGAATGAATTGGAAGCAATTTAAAAAAAAAAATCATTTAGCCTCTACAAAATGTGGAAATATGCTCTTTTTTTTTTTCTGAAAATAAAAGAGCCAGCGGTCATTCTTTTATTATTGAACTCAACACGAAAAAAGCCGGAAGAGAAAATGGGGATAAAAACAAACCGTACAGCCCCAGATATTGTCACCTTTCACTTGACATAACCAGCATCTTTGCATGCATGCATGCGTCATTTTATGTAGTAGATTGATATAATTCTTATATACATACATATACACACACATATTTGTGTGGCCGGTGACAACTAATTTGACAAGACCCTAGATTCGGCATTACCAACACAAGTTGTCTTCCAAACTCGCAATAATATGCGTACTTGAAATTTACCACATTGTCTGCTGCAATCCCTAGCTCTTTAGCTGAACCCTAGGCAGTACATGAATGTCCTTTTCCTGATGAAAGAATACAGAAAAGGAATTGGAAAAACTATAAAATTAATAATTTCCACCAATAATATAGGGAAACAAGCGACCGCCCTACACGTGCATGAGATGATGGAAACATGTACTTCGACTTGGTAACGTGGAATCACATGCCCTTAGGCCCATAGAATTGTCACTAAAGATCTCATGCATCCACCGAATTCTCTATTTCTGGTCTCTAGTCTTTGCACAGACTGTGATAATGGGGTGGGGGAGAAAATGAAAGCGATGTCTATAACGAGTAAATAAATTTTATAAAAATAAATAAATAAATAAATAAACTTAATTTATAAAAGAGTGATGTAGAATAGAACTTGATTTCAATATCATATTAAAAAGTCTAACTAAAAACTTTAACTAATAACCACCGCCCGCAATGCAGGGCAGCGTTGGTTTTCGGGCTCTCTCTCCTCACGAAGGGGAGAAGTTCAAACCCCAGCGTTGTCGTTAGGGATTCTTAAGTGTGATGTCGTGGTGGTGGGTCTTGTCTTTAGCGTATCTCGGATTTCTTTCATTACCGTTTATTTACGGGAGTTCCCGGGTCATAAAAAAAAAACTTTAACTAATAAATAAATGGAGATTGTATGTATACAAAGAGTATATGAACTTTTAAACAAACGATAAGATAGTTTAATGAGTGATTTGGTGAGCCGAATGCACCATTTCAAGTTGATAGGGTTTGCTTTTAGATGATTAATTATGAAGATACAATGAAGGAAATGCGAGTACATAAAGCTCAATACATGGCAACAAATATTAGGAAATTGTCTAATCAATCATAAACCTATAGTGCGAATGTCAATTGAGTCTTAAATTTTTTTAATTTTACCAATTTAGTCATAAACTTTTATGTAAATTTCCAACATAATAATTTCAGCGAAATTTATTGGAAGGACATTGGAATTTTGGGCAAAAGTATAGGACTAAATTGGTAAAATGAAAGAATTAATTGATATCCGTGCAATAGGTTTTTGGATTGGTCGCATAATTTTTCCACATAAAATCAATCATTTTTAGAGCCAAGAAAGCAAGTTATTCATGCCGTGACTAAGGAATTCATGAGTTGTCTCTTTCACGGGTCGACATCGATAAGATTGATGCATGTAGGAAATTGCATGTGGGATCTCATGTTAGAAGGTATAAAGAATCTTAGCCGCCTTATCAACTAAGTATACATCTGGTCTCTCGCAATGTCAATGTATGACAAGTGTTATTATAAAAACCTTTTAAAATTGCAAAAGGAACATTCATGCACGACCCCAAGGAGTGAGAGACATCTCGTGATTTCTTGCTTGAAAAAGGGCAAAACTACTATTAATTATAATATAGTCGGTGCTATACTCCCATAAGGTGAGCTAGGCCGGATCCTCGGCATAAATAAAAAAAAAAAAAACTATTAATTATGCCTAAAATATCGAGGAGGGGCTTGTCGCATTCACATTGACTATCGAAATATGACTCACTTAATTAAAGATATTGTTTAAACTGCTGACATTTTACTATAAACTTCCCTAGGTCCAAGATGAGGCTCATGTCATTTGTTTCGCTCGACTCACTAGCTAAAACTATACATGTTGTGCGGTACACATGATTTGGTGAAATTTATTTTAACATTTCTCTTTAGTTAAATGCCAATATGTGATATGTACAACATATGACCTTCTTCTCAAGATTTCTAATTATCATTTCAATAGCCTAGTATGTATGGGATGTTTTTTCTTGAGTAAATTTGGATTGCTTTCGTCGGAAGGGAAAGGATACATGGAATGATACAGGAGACGGTTCGTGCAACTTCCACTCAAAGCTTAATGTTTACTAGGAAAAAGCGATGCACCATGCAATGGCAATTGGATAGGTGGCATCAAGGGAATTATATTCTCTTCCCCAAATATCCATGAGGAGGAAAAGCACTATCGACGGCATCCATTCGTCCACGTGTCAGAAGCCCACCTTCACCTTCGGGCTTAAGTAAAATCTCTCTCTCTCTCTCTCTCTCTCTCTCTCTCTCTCTCTCTAAGATGATGATGTGCGGAGAGGGAAGAGAAAATGATAATGCAAAATTTGCTTTGGTTCTGTATAGTTTTTATATAGTGCTCTCTCACCACAAGCACGCACAAACCCACGAATCCCACACATATCGACCAAAACTCTCTTGGACCATACGAAAAACCCCCTCAAATCTTCTTTCTCATGCTCCTTTTACAGATAGATCCATCCATACACAGGTACATATAGATAGTGAGAGAGAGAGGGAGACACCTCAAGATATGCGAACTTCTCACCACCTTCCTGGGCATTTCTTGGCATCATCTCACGCGCCAAAACCATCATCACCGTCTTCATCATCATCCATTAATTCTTCTGCACAGAGCACCCCTTGGCTCATAAAATACAGTCTGATCTTCCTCATCTTCTTCAGATTGATCTCTCTCCTTGTGCTAAGATCCAAAGGCTAGCTTGAAACGAATTTCGTCGACTCTCTTTCCTCACTTTCCCTTCTCCTTTGGTGTTTGGTATTCAATCAACTGCTAATTTTGAAGCCCAGCTAGCTTTGGAGGGTGAATTTGATAAGGGAAACTAGGGATGGGTTTGAGTACAAAACAAGTTTCCAATGATGGGTTTGATTGGAACCAGTCTTTATTGCAGGATCATCACCAAACCCTAGAGATTCCCAAATCTCTTCCAATGAAGAGGCCTTTGCAGCAACAGAACCAGCTTAATCAGCCATCAGAACCATTGAAGTGTCCCAGGTGTGACTCCACAAACACCAAGTTCTGTTACTACAACAACTACAACAAGTCACAGCCCAGGCACTTCTGCAAGAGCTGCAAGAGGCACTGGACGAAAGGCGGGACCCTCCGCAACGTCCCGGTGGGTGGCGGTCGAAAGAACAAGCGCCCGAAGCCCTCTCACCCCTCCTCAGCAGCAGCGAATTCCAGTTCTGCCGCCTCGCGCAGAATCTTGACCGCCAACACCGCCACCGCCTCTGATGCCCCAGTTCAAGCTTGTGAAAAGCAAAAATTTCAAGGTTTTCAAAGTGAAGTTTGTGATCAGAAGGGCTTGAATGAAATGTTCTATCAGGCATTCCTTTTTCAACCACCTCCACTCGAGAACTTATGCAGCAACAGTAACATCTTTTTGGGCTCATCACTCTCTACACCTGAAAGTGCAAATCTGCACTTCCCTTTGCTTCAAAGCTCGAGCCCTTTGGTGAGAAACACTTGCTCTTCGACGCCAATCTCGTCCTTCGGCTTCTCATCGACTGTGGATGGTCAGACAAGAGAATACAAGCCAGCTCTGGAGGAGTGCTCAACAATCATCACCACCAGTGTCATGCCCACCTCAACATGTACTCAGCCATGGAATTTCGGCAATATTGGCATGGAGGTGATGAACAACACCAGTCATAACTGGGTTTGGGATGATATGGATAAGTTGGTCTCTACCAATCTGAGTTTGCCTGATTGGGACGATGTTGAGACCAAACCACAATGAGGGCTGCTTAGTTTTTTACTATACATAACCCTGGTTTTTCTTTCTTGTTTCTCTTGGGACGTAACTGTGATGATGGATGTTTTTGAATCCCTAAAATTAAAGTGTGTCTGTGACATGATTCTTATAACTTGTAACAAATTTAGGCAGAGAAATGGACTAGACTGTTTGAAGCCGTCTGTTTTAGTACCTGCATCTCCAGTCTCTCTCTCTCTCTCTCTCTCTCTCTCTCTCTCTCTCCATTCATGTAAGCAAAGCTGTGTATGCACGTGAGTGCATGCATGTGCAGCGCAAGAAATAATAATATGTGATTTGAGTTGAGATGGGGTTTGGTTTTTCTGACGATTACTTTAGGGGGAATGTTGTGATTTTTTGAATTGTGATAGGGTGGTGATCTAGATGAGTAGGGTCTTCCTCCAGCTGGAGTGGACTGACAAAATGAGATAGGAAGATTCTTTGTGGCTATGTGTATTCCATGTATATATATGTCTTGAATAATTGAACCTTGCGAGAAGGGTTTTGTTTGATTACTCATAATCTATGTAGCCACTTGAAGAGAGAATCATTCTCTCTGCTACTGTCCAGACAGCTCTCTAGCTGGTTGTAAAGTAGTTAGCAACTGCAAAACTATAGTTATATTGTTCTTATTGTGCTGCAAAAATATAAGAACCCAAATGTGTCCCCTTGGTTGATCTATTCTCGATTTCGAATCTAAGTTTATGTTAAGATTATGGTGTAAGATTTTTCAGGAAATCGGTTGAAACTCAAATGATATCTCGTGTCATTCTTGTTTTCTCTATCTAATTTCTTGCCATTTATTTAATTTCCCCGGCAGAAGAGTCGTTAAAGATGTACACGACTCTTCTTTAACGACTCTTCTTAGTCTAAGTGTACTACTAGCAATTTGTTTTTGTAACTACATTTCTTATTGTATTATATCAACTCGTGTAAACTTTAAACACTGATATAACTATAGTTAAACCTGCTTATTACTGAATTTATTTCAAAAGAATGTTTTTATATTGTGTTGGGATTGCATGATGCATGTGGCATTATTGTTGGCTCTTTAGTAAATTGTGAGGTATTACCACTTTCTAGCATATAGACCTTCGGTATAACTTAATGTATGACGAACGAAGAATGCTTTTGTGGTTGTACGATCAAATAGAAAAATTTTGGCGCAAAAATAACCACTCTGTTACAAAAATTAATTTCTGACAAGAAATATATTTTTCTATTTCTATTCCCGGGACGAGTTTATGAGCAAAAATAGGTGTTTAAAAACCACATAAAATTTCTCCCTCCCAAGTGGCAGCGGGAGACGATTGCGGACAGCCAGCAGGTGACCAAAGCCTAGGGACCAACGTCTAGCTACCACCAGTGTTCGACGTCGGGTAATCGTCGTCCGGTGACCGATGGTGGGAGGTGGTTGTGGATGGACTGTGGGTGACCGACGTCAAGCAACTAGAGTCCAACATCCGGTGGCCTATGGAGGGCAACCATCGGTGGCGAGTAGGTGGTGGTAGGCAATGACGAGTGAGCAACCAGTTAGTAACGATAGCGAGTAATGAAAAGAGTTTTCATTTCTCACTTTTGTTCTAGAAATAAAAAAAGTAAAAAAATTTTACTTCTTACTTCTATTTCAAACGTATTTCTAGAGTAAAAATTTATTCCAAAAATAGAAAAATAGAATTGCGTTACTAATCGGATTTTAATTCCAAACATATTCTCAGGAATTGAAAGATAGAAAAATAAAATAGTTATCATGCGCACGTTAGAGACATCTAATTAGATATAAAAATTTTAAGGTCCACAGAATTTTCAATATTAATTGAATGATTAAGCTTTTGATTTGAATGCAACATATCATATGTTCAAGTGTTTAAATCACAGTGTTGCCATCTCAAAGTAGCAACGATTGTTGCAACTATCGTGTTACGAGTAAGAAAAGTAATCTACCTAGTGAAAGTGATAAATTCTCGTTAAGTAATCTACCTAGTGAAAGTGATAAATTCTCGTTAAGTACTTTAATATACATTTCTTTTTTTTTTTTGGTATGAAAAAGGGCTCAAGCCGAATAAAAAATTTTGATATTGTAAATCTATTATCCTTATTTGAAAAGAAACTAGAATTCAAGCGCTTATCGATTTCAAGTTTAGCCAAGTTTAGCCGGCCGATTAGTTGAGCGATTTCCCTCCCAAAAGTTATGTTGCATTTTAAACTCAAAGCGAGAGCACAACAGTCTTCTTCTGATTTCTTTAAACAAAGTAGGACCACTATTATCAATCAAGAATTTTGGACTAATTTGATTTGTGATGTTTTTAGAATCAATCTCAATGATGATCTTATGAAAATTAACTTGTTTTGTGAAGTTGAGTCCTAAACACAAAACCCAAAATTCTCGTGTCGACAAACATATTTCAACAAACGCAGCAAAATCACCAAGCGAGTCACTCCCTTCGTCTCTAAATAAACCCCTGCACCAGTAAGTCCTAGGTTGCCTTTTGGATTTAATCCATCCAGAAGGTAAAGGATCTCATTTGACCAAAATCGGAGAAGTGCACAAAGATGTTCCATTTTTAAGTACTCAGGTAGAATTTGATACTTTCGATTATGAATTATTTTGCAAATTTGTCCCTACCATTACTCTTGCATAAGAATGGCGGGTCACAAATTTGAGGCTTGGCAACAAGATCGACATTTAAATGCAATCCTCAAGTTCTTACCATTTTGTTCATGTAGTGCTGTAAATCTGTGTTCCAATGACTGCATTAGGCCAATTTTATACGTACACGACTAAGATCGAAGCGACAGAAGATAGATAAGAAAATACTCCATTTTTGACTGACCAAAGAGATTGAATTGAGAAAGAATCGAATTTAAGACCTTGCACTTATTTAAACAGAAAATCCCAATCACCTCACTAACAACACCATGATGTCGAGTTTACATATACCAACAGGAGTCCGCGACATAGGTGCTTTGCATGCATGGATGCATGAATCACTTGTCGAGACTAACACATGATCATTTGTCAAGAGATCCACACCAACTTGTCCAATCCACATTTTTACATAGGCCTCGTACATAACTTCGATGCAAAGCACAATGCTTCTCATTATGGGTGACTTGTGATTGAAACGTTCGACTAGAGAAATTGAAGAAATCTGATCCTGAGATCAACTGGTTGAAGATTTCCAAGCTGTCGATTGTGTCACCTTCAAGATCCTGCAAACACATATCAATACATATTGTAAAAATGCATGGTTTTCCTGTATTGTACGCGTGAACCTCACTGGTTGGATTAGTATAAACGTGCAGAAGTTTACATTATGGACACCACATTGCTACAAGGAAAATTGCACTGAACCAGACAAATTCATATTAAATGAACTCTGTATTGACACATAGTGATCCTAAGATTAGTCAACTGCCTTTTGGTAACCCTTTGTGTGGACCTGTTACTTGCACGATTTCCTTTTCCAGATGATAGACAGCTTATTCCAGTACATTATAGACCAGTAAATGCCCTCATTTAAAAGGGCAACCATAAGGCAGAGTGCACCAAAAGGGTCGTTTGTAAAACTCTGAAATAACGTTCATGCTAACCTAGTCAAAAGCAAGCAATCGAGAACCGTTTTTGCTCCAAAAAGAAAGATTACTACATGAACTGTAAATTTAGAGGTTAGAAAAGCTACTCTTACCTCAGGAGCAGAATTTGACAATCGAATGAGCAAACATCTACCAGTAACGCAACTGCTGTATGCAGTCAAGACAAGAACCGACATGAAACCAGCATCTAATTGGAACTTCCTATCACGCATACAGCAGCTATCCTTAACGATTCCCAGCTATGTTTGATGCAAGAGCTCAACAACTAGACCCAGACGTTTCTGTCCACTTACCAAAGTCGGCTACAGATTCCCCATCCTCACGCCAGTATCCCTGGTGTAAGGTGCAACAGCTTCATTCGCTTTGGAATAGTTAACATAATAAAGCTCGGAAACGATGCCCGTGAAGATGATAAATGCAGCCCCAGTCCCAAAGACTCCTTTCCGCAAGGTCTCGCATGATGGGGGGTTATTGGAAATTAGTGCAGTGTATTTGGTGTGGTAAGCATTTCTCACGGAACCAGCCAGCAAGCAAGCTTCAGCAATAGTAAAGAATACCCTACAAGATAAAATCCGAGAAAATAATCATGGGTCACCACTGAAGGTCTTGAGGGTTGACAAATATGACCAGAACAACATATTGGGGAGATGAGCATCATAGCATAGGGAATCAATGCTTTAGCAATAAAACCATCTCATGTCTCAAGATAAGCAAAACTGGCGTTCTGGATGAGCACATACCAGCTGGTAATGAAGAGTACTATAGCCCAAGTCCTAGAACCACTTGGCATCAGAGCTTTACCACAACATAAGCATCTGCTCACCGCCACTATCAGAAGCTGACTAGCCAAAAGGAACAATAGGGATCCCACACCTAACCCGGTCGCAATGTCTGAATCATAACGACAATAGTTGAACTTCTTTGAAACATCTTCCACAATCGTCGCCTGCAGAAATGACATTCCCAAGTGAGATCAACCAGAGTAAGCTGTCCACACTACTTATATTTGTCATAACTAGTATTTACACATTATATATGCCTTATACTGCATGTCTCCATATGAATTATAAGCCCAAGAGAAACTTCACAAGTATTGTCGGACTGATATGTGACAACTGTTAAGATCCTGGTGAACATGTTCCAGAGTCTTGGCGTGACTAGGTACTGACTGGAGCTGAATGTGCATATTGCACAAAGCGACAAGAGAACCATCACAAAATGGAAGTCATTGTTGTAAGACACTTAATAAAATTGGCGAGTTGTGTTTTTCTTGTTATACTAGGTATAGCTGAATGCCACTAATTCATAAAGAACAAGACAAGAACGAGAAAACAACAGGCGTCACATGAACAGGGCAGATCCTATGCAGCATAAGATGATGACTCCAGGATTCGCAAACCTGTCCAGGTTCAAACTCTTTATGAATCTATGATCTAGGCGGTGTGGTACCTCAAGAAGGTGAAGGCAAATGCTTAATTCAAGACACTTAAAGGTGCAAAAAGTGTCAAATGGGAAGGATCATAGAGCCATCTTAACTACATATATTGTGATAACAAGAAAAAGGATTAGCGAGAACAACCGTCTGTCATGGAGACTGCACACATGTATTTATACTATGTTCACACATGAAAGAATAGGAACCCAAGATTGCAGGATATTACACAATCAACATAAATTGACATACATATTGAATCTCCAACAACACAGTCAGTCCCAAAATTACCTATCCTTTTCCAAGATGGACAAAAGAAAGGAAAAGAAAAGCACTTCACTGTTTCTTTCAGGCCTTCACAATCAGGTCATGGAACTGGCAATCATTTGTATAATCATCAAAGATCTTATTACTGAATACACACCAGAACCCATTTTTTCCTGGTAGGTAAGCTAAGCTTCAACTCATTAAGAACATCTCGGGATGACTAGCCTCAATGCAAGCAAAACGAACCGATAAGAATACATTCACACCAACTATATGAGAACCATACAACAAAAGCTGCCAGTAGGCAGAACAGAGAGGAGGAAATGTAGAAAGGACAGTTAGTAAGGCCACTTAAGTAGTTAAGCATACGGTTACAGTCATTTTTGAACTACCACCACATGATCTAACATTATTTTCTAGCTGACAAAAACATGATTCAGAATTTAAAATTTAGTTTGCGAAGCCATTAGTCTAAAGCTACTACTTTCCCAAGTAATTCCTACAAATCTGTCCTTGCTTGATGGCAATCAAATATAAGCACAAGAACATCAAAGAGGGGATCCAGGAACCACCTGCACCGCTACTAACAGCAGAGAAACCAAACAGAGCACAAAGCACATAGTACAAATACTAACATAAAAAAGAGCAATTCAAGCTGACTATTACGGACTGGATCATGTCCATCAATAAGCTCACTATAACAAGAGCCAAGGCTTCAAGTTCATGCATCGGAGAACCAAATTCAGCGATACTTCCACAAAGTTCATAGCCGATCCAGAAGAGAACAGATAGCCAAAGGAAACAAAAGTCAAAAGCAGATTTGCATCCAAACAACAGAAAAAACCCATCAAATACTATAGCTCGTGGATGAATATAACCCCTATAATGGAGATTGAAAATCAGTATAAATTCTCAGCAAGGACATAAAGCTCAACCAACTACAACAAAAAATATATCCTTAAACTACTAAACATGTGTTCTAGCTAAAAACTGCCTGCAATTTCTCCCTGAAAACCCCGAGCCCGTCTCCTACAGAGGACACTCAAAAGTTTCAGGAGCAGGGCGAGTTCCAAACCGAGCAAAGCACTCGCACGGCGTCAACCTTTACAGAACGACACGTATCTGCCATATTTACAGGCAACAACTCGAGCTAGACAACTCATGGAAGATTTACCCCGGGAAGTTCTCAAGACCACCCCGGAGTCTCAGACCCAGAAGCTCAGAAAGCGTCAGCAGGACGCGAACGAGGACCCCACACGATGCAAAGGGAATGAAAAGAAGAAGAGATGCACAGAAACAGCAAAAGAAATCTTGATGCTGTAGCTGAGCACGCTGGACAGCGACCACTCACGGTGTTCCTCCGCTGCTCTGCAGCGACAGCGAGCGCAAAGGCTATCAAATCCAACACGAACACCACTGCCAGAACCAGCGAGGAAGCCATCTCTCTCCTCTTCTCTCTCCTCTCTCTCTCTCTCTCTCTCTCTGGCGTAAAGTACACACTTTTCACAGTTGCTTTCCTCAGTTAAAGAGACAGATACAGAGAGACACAGAGACAGAGACGATAAGCTTGCGTGAAAACTTCAAAGAAAGACCGACCATAAAATAAAATAAAAAGAAACTTCGAAGAAAGAACGGTCTTGATTAAATGCCTGTGATTACGCTAAGCATTTAATGAGCTGCAAAATTAATATTTCCAAATAATAAAAAAATATACAAAAAACTTAGTATCAAAGATAAATGACCATTGAACTTTAACTCAACTTGTGACCTTTTAATTTTTATTTAATTTAATTTGATCTTTGAAATTTATTTTAATGTACCGTGTGATCCCACAACTTATTCGTGAAATTTTAGTATAGGTTCAAATTAGTTAATGGATTGTATGAAAATATCTAATGTTATTTTTCTATTGATTTAAGTTTATAGATAATATTGAATATTTTTATATAGTCGAGAAATAAGTTTGAATAGTTCAAGGACGGCAATACACATTGAGCTAAAATTTAAAGACGGCATTAAATAAATTAAAAGTTTTTGTTCAAATATAAATTAAAAGTTGGAAAACTAAAGTTCATGCATCATTTATGTCATTATTTCTATATTTAATAAGTACTCCTTAAGTAAGATCTGGTGTAGGTTGACCCAAAACAATTAAGATTAAGTAATCACAAAAAATTATGAAAAAAAATTAATACAAGTTGGCATGATAATCTAAACCGACCATGTAAAAAATATATATTTTCGCACATCTCAATGACATCTGAGTCGAAGGCAATTTTGGGGTAAGGTCTACGACGAGGATTGCGCTTAGCTGTGGAGGATGAGTAGATCCATCTTTTAAAATTTTGATTATACTTGCTATTTTGATGTTACGTGCTCTTATAATTATATCAATGATCTAAGTTTGATATTTGCATCCACTTTTTCAGTGGATAAAAAGGGCTTTTAGAATCCAAACCAGTTCCCCTTAGTTTCTCTAAGATAAGAGCTTCATTGTCTTCGGCTTTGAAATGGCAGCTCCATCCAAATTATGGACCTCCCTCTTCGCTGGAGGCGCCAAGACCCTAATTTTCACTCATATCGCAACAACATCGTCGTTTTACATTTCAGCTACCACATAGATGGCTCGCTCGAGATGGGTATTTTTGCCCCCGGAGTAAAAGATGGCGTTTTTGACTCGGTCGAAAGTTTGGGAGTAATGAGCTCGCAACGTACGATGATGGGGCATAAGCAACGGGCAATGGCAGCGAGGTGCATCTGCGTGATATTGTTGCTCATGAAAAAGAGAGAGAGAGAGAATGTGAGGTTTTTTGGGGCTGTGTTAGTTTTAACAAAACACAAGTTTAAATTTGTCAATTTAGGCCTGACACGGCATAGGATCTCATTCAAAAAGAATGAATGAAGAGGTATCATGCTTTTTATTTCATTGAAATGAAAAACACACATGTACTTATCAATGGATGACAAGGAAAGTTCTTATACACTTTAGCTGGGTTCACTCATATGTGAAGGAAGTCCAATAAGTTGCAAGCTCAAAAAGAGCTTGAACCCATATAATAAGTTATATGGAGAAATAGGGTTTCTCACTATCTTTAGAGTGGTAGTCACAAAAAGAAATAGTAACAAGAGAAAAAGAGAAAGCAGAAAATCTGGGGGTTGAGGCAATATCTTATTTACATCAAGCTGGCATCGGAGGTCGATTCTTGGTCCGATTGAGCTGAAATTTTGTCAGCATGTTCGTGGCGCAATCTTCTCGAATCTGAACGGTTTGATTTTCGTTTGAAGCTGCCTCCATCAGGTTTTTTGTCAGATTTATCCTTGATCTCTTTTGAAATTCATGTGTATTGCCAAGAATTATGTTCTCGAGGTCTTTGCTGCTATGTACCTCTAGTATTTGCTAGAGAAGAACATTGTTCACCCAATTTTGTTGATAATGAAGATTTTCGAGTGGACTCCGGTCCCGTGGTTTTTGATCTCCTCACATCGAGGAGGTTTTCCACGTAAAAAAATCATCTTGTGTTCGCGTGCTTGGTATTTATTTTACTCTACTATATCGATTCCTATTAGGTTTACATAAGATGGGAGATTATTTTATTCCGCTGCGTTAATTCGATATTGTTCGAATTGTTACCGTTCTCCCATCAGAGTGATATCAGAGCATCTGGTTATTGCTTGATTTCTCTGCTTTGTGTTAAACAATGGAAACGAATACGAGTAGAATGGTTACACTGAATGGTTCGAATTATCATATTTGGAAAGGGAATATGGAAGACATTTTATATGTGAAAGATTTTTATTTGCCCGTATTTGCCGAGGAGAAACCGGAGAATAAAAGCGATGATGAATGGTTTATATTTCATCGTCAAGTGTGTGGTTATATCGTGCAATGGGTAGATGATAATGTTTTGAACCATATTATTGAGGAAACACATGCACGCGATTTATGGGATAAGCTCGAACAGTTATATGCTCGAAAGACTGGGAATAATAAGTTATTTTTTATAAAACAGATGATGGCTTTGAGATATCATGATGGTACTCATTTGACTAATCATTTAAATTTTTTTCAAGGAATTATAAATCAGTTGACTGCGATGGGAATCAAGTTTGATGATGAGATACAAGCACTATGGTTGCTTGGTACTTTGCCGGACTCATGGCAAACGTTCCGAACATCTTTGTCTAATTC
Organism: Eucalyptus curtisii; assembly: GCA_017140595.1. NCBI lineage: Eukaryota > Viridiplantae > Streptophyta > Magnoliopsida > Myrtales > Myrtaceae > Eucalyptus > Eucalyptus curtisii. Next base: position 9,495,958 of record CM029497.1, read on the forward strand.
TGCCCCGGATGGTACGATTACCATGGGTTTGGCCAAGAGTAGTATTTTGAATGAAGAGATGAGAAGGAAGACACAAGGATCGTCATCTTCACATTCTGATGCCTTGGTTGTTGAGAAAAGAGAAAGAAGTGAGTCTCGAGGTCCGAGAGATAGAGATAAAAATCGAGATAAAAGCAGAGGTAAGTAAAATTCGCTACTGTTGAGTGCCATTATTGTCATCAGAAGGGACATATTCAAAGGTTTTGTCGCCAGTTAAAAAGGGAGAAACAAAAAGAGAAAGGTAAGGAGAAGAAAAGTGATAATGACAGTGATGACAATCGTGTTGCTGTACTTAAAGAAGACTTTCTCATTATGTTTGATGGTGATGTGGTGAATTTTGTATCTCATGAGACCAGTTGGGTAATTGATAGTGGTGCATCTGTTCATGCTACATCTCATAGGGATTTCTTTACATCATACAGGTCAGGTGACTTCGGATCTGTGCAGATGGGAAACAACGGGCTAGCTCAAGCTGTAGGCATCGGTGATGTGTGCCTAGAAACCAGCAATGGCACAAGGTTAGTATTAAATAATGTTAAACATATACCTGATATCCGCTTGAATTTGATTTCTACAGGCAAGTTGGATGATGAGAGGTATTGCAGTACCTTCAGTAATGGTCAATGGAAGCTCACCAAAGGTTCTCTTGTTGTGGTTAGAGGTGAAAAATATTCTTCGTTGTACGTTATATGCAGCAAAGTTGTCCACGAGACAAAATTAATGCAATAGACAGCGAAGATGCAGCTGAGTTGTGGCATAAGAGGCTCAGTCACATCAGTGAGAATGGTTTGTCAATATTGGCCAAGAAGAAGCTCCTTTCAGGATTGAAAAGTTCGACGCTAAAGAAGTGTGCTCACTGTTTAGCGGGAAAACAGAACAAAGTTGCATTTAAAAGCTCCCATCCTTCAAGAAAGTCAGGTATACTGGATTTAGTGCATTCTGATATTTGTGGTCCTATGAAAACAAAATCACTTGGTGGCTCTCTTTAATTTGTTACCTTTATGGATGATTTTTCAAGGAAAATTTGGATTCATACCTTGAAAACTAAAGATCAAGTATTAGATGCTTTTAAGCAATTTCAGGCTTCAGTTGAGAGACAGACTGGAAAGAAATTAAAATGCATTAGAACTGATAATGGGGGAGAGTATATTGGACCTTTTGATGAATATTGCAGACAACAAGGTATTCGACATCAAAAGACACCTCCCAAGAAGCCTCAGTTAAATGGCTTAGCTGAGAGAATGAACAAAACACTTGTTGAAAGGGTAAGATGTTTACTTTCACAGTCAAAGTTACCTGGATCCTTTTGGGGTGAGGCTTTAAGTACAGTTGTGCATATATTGAATCTTACTCCATGCATTCCTTTAGAGTTTGATGTTCCTAATAGAGTTTGGACAGGCAAAGATGTTTCTTATGATTATTTGCGTGTCTTTGGGTGCAAAGCATTTGTGCATATTCCCAAAGATGAGAGGTCTAAACTTGATGTGAAAACACGACAGTGCATATTTATTGGTTATGGACAGGATATGCTTGGCTACAAATTTTATGATCCAGTTGAAAAGAAAATTGTAAGAAGCAGAGACGTGTTTATGGAAGATCAAACAATAGAGGATATTGAGAAAGCAGAGATGATTTCAGCACCATAGGTTAGTGATAATTTGGTTGATTTGGATCCAATTTCTCTTACAAATATTCCTACACAGGTTGATGAAGAGCAGCAGGAAGTCAATGTTCCAAATAACGCACATGTTCCTGAACATGTTGAAACAGATAATACTATTCTTGAATCAGAGGCTCAATTAGATGTTCCACTGGATGTTCCAATCCGGAGATCCGTCAAAGACCGACATCCTTCCACCAGTTATTCTGAAGATGAGTATGTATTATTGACTGATGCAGGTGAACCAGAGTGCTATGCAAAAGCAATAGAAGATGAGAACAAAAGCAATTGGTTTGATGCTATGCGAGATGAGATGCAGTCACTTTATGATAATCATACTTTTGAATTGGTGAAGTTATCTAAAGATAAAATAGCTTTGAAGAACAAGTGGGTATATAGATTGAAGCAAGATGAACATACTTCACAACCACGGTACAAAGCTAGATTGGTTGTTAAGGGGTTCGGTCAGAGAAAGGGTATTGATTTTGAAGATATATTTTCTTCGGTAGTGAAAATGTCTTCTATCCGTGTAAAACTAGGTGTGGCAGCTACCCTAGATTTGGAAATTGAGCAAATGGATGTTAAAACAGCCTACCTACATGGTGACTTGGAGGAAGAGATATACATGGAACAACCTGAGGGTTTTAAAGTGAAAGGGAAAGAGGATTATGTGTGCAAATTGAAGAAAAGTCTTTATGGCCTAAAACAAGCACCGAGGTAGTGGTATAAGAAATTTACGTCAGTTATGATAGAATTGGGCTATAAGAAGACTTCCTTGGATAACTGTGTGTTCGTCCAAAAATTTTCTGATGACGATTTTATTATTCTCTTGCTTTATGTTGATGATATGCTGATTGTTGGCAGGAATGTTTTAAGAATTGAGTTATTGAAAAAACACTTGAGCAAGTCTTTTGCCATGAAAGACTTGGGCTCGGCGAAGCAGATTCTTGGCATTAGAATTACCCGAGACAGAGATGCTAAGAAGTTGTTTTTGTCGTAAGAGAAATATATCGAGAAGATCCTTAAGAAATTTTACATGGACAAGGCTAAAGTGGTTAGTACTCCTCTTGCTGTCCACTTTAAGTTAAATATGAAGCAAAGTCCTACGACTGATAAAGAGAAGAAAGATATGGAAAGTGTTCCATATGCCTCAGCTATATGAAGCTTAATGTATGCGATGGTATGTACACGCCTAGACTTGGCGCACGCAGTTGGCGTTGTTAGTCGCTATTTGTCAAATCCAGGCAGAGAACACTGGAATGCAGTGAAGTGGATTATGAGGTATCTTCGGGGAACTTCAAATTTGAAACTCAGTTTCGGGACCAGGAAACTTGAGTTAGTTGGATACACAGATTCCGACTTGGCAGGAGATATTGATACTCGTAAATCTACTTCTGGTTATTTGATTTCCTTTGCGGGTGGCGTTGTGTCATGGAAATCAAGAATTCAGAAGTGTGTTGCACTTTCTACAACTGAAGCTAAATTTATTGCAGCGACTGAAGCTAGTGAAGAGATGCTATGGATGAAAAAGTTCTTAGAAGAACTTGGGTTCAAGCAAAAGAGGTATGTGCTATTTTGTGATAATCAAAGCGCAATTCATCTTGGTAAGAATTCATCTTTTGATTCTAGATCGAAACATATTGATGTTAGATATCATTGAATAAGGGATGTTCAAGATGAAAAGTTATTGGAACTTGAGAAAATTCATACGGATCATAATGGCTCTGATATGATGACGAAGACTCTACCAAGAGAAAAGCTTGAACATTGCCAATTGATAGCAGGAATGGTGAATCCCTCCACATTGTCGTGAGGGGAAGATTTGTTAGCTGGGTTCACTCCTATATGGAGGAAGCATAATGAGTTGCAAGCCCAAAAAGGGCTTGAACCCATATATAAGTTATATGGAGAAATAGGGTTTCTCACTATCTTTAGAGTGATAGCCGCAAAATGAAAAAGTAACAAGAGAAAAAGAGAAAGCAGAAAATGGGGGTTGAGGTAATATCTTATTTACATCAAGGTGGCATCGGAGGTCGATTCTTGGTCCGATTGAGCTAAAATTTTGTCAGCATGTTCGTGGCGCAATCTTCTCGAATCTGAACGGTTTGATTTTCGTTTGAAGCTGCCTCCATCAGATTTTTCGTGAATTGATCAAAACCTGCGTTTTTTTATTTATCCTTGATCTCTTGTGAAATTCATGTGTATTGCCAAGAATTATGTTCTTGAGGTCTTTCCTGCTATGTACCTCTAGTATTTGCTAGAGAAGAACATTGTTCACCCAATTTTATTGATAGTGAAGATTTTCGGGTGGGCTCCGGTCCCGTGATTTTTTATCTCCTCACATTGAGGAGGTTTTCCACTTAAAAAATCGTCTTGTGTTCGCGTGCTTGGTATTTATTTTACTCTACTATATCGATTCCTATTAGGTTTACACAAGAGGAGAGATTATTTTATTCCGCTGCGTTAATTCGATATTGTTCGAATTGTTACCGTTCTCCCATCATACACCTCACCAACCAACCAATTTTATGGATCATGTCTAGAAGACATGCATCACAAATCATGCCATTAACAATGCTCAGACACAGAACATCACAAGAAAGCAGTGTTGGCGATCACGTTGCTTGAGTGCTGTGATGCGAAACATAGAGCATTCATGCCTAATGGCGCACCGTAGACAGGCTAATTCATCAAAGACGAAAATGTCAGTGCGGTCTGACATAGTAGGCAAGATATATATATCTCGACTTAAAAAGTTCTCTGATCGGCGTACTCACTGTCACGACTCACTAAGAATCTGCAGAACGAGGGGGGAGAGTGTTGGGCTGCAGCCAGCTGAATCATCACCACTTCCCGTACTCGGCAGGAGGCGATCTGAGACTCTTTCTCGAAGCAGCCAGAGTCTATTTCATCACAAGAAACCGATAAGTTATTAGGAAAAGCTGTTTTGAGATTGAGATTACACCAAACGAGAATGTAGTGGTAAATTACCTCGAGATAAAGATTGATGTAGACAAAAATAATAGTCTGAGGGTCCGTGCCCCTGGGGATCCTCGAGAGGTGACCCTTGATCGCCGTACCCAGAAGCTTCACGAGTTCTTGGAGAAAGCTGAGGATCATTGGCAGCGGAGTATTGCCAATGGCAGCTCTTTCCAGAGTAGAATTGCATTGCCAAACAAAAGACATCAGTTCATGTGTACACCAGATGGGAGGTAAATGATCTAGAGTACGAGTCTCAAATTGTTAGAGAAAACCTTCGCCTGATTCTGTGCGTTCCCAGTTCTTGTAGATACTCATGGATGCTGAGAAGGACGCTGTCAAGATCAACAGAGTGTATAATACTCTTGATAACCTGTGTGGTCGAGGAAAGTTAGGACTTTATCATAACAAATTATTCGTCAAATTGTCATGAAAAATACTAATACGAGTGTATAAGAAATTTTTTAAGGATAAGTTAGATCACCGAAGTATATCTCATTAAGCATTGGATGACCAATTTATGGAATTTGTGGTTCCCAGCCAGTGAAGGCTGCTTTGATGGGCGTAAAAGGCTTATCAGGACAACAAATGATGAAGTCCGATCGACATTGTCCTGGATATATACGTATGCGACAATGAGTCAAAACCACTGGAAAAAGAAACTAGCAAAGTTAACATAGCTTCTCGAAATATACCGCCAAATTACCAGAATCTTAAGCAGCAAGACGTTCAGAGATCCCTGAGGCTGCATCCCGCCCCATGTGTGTGGGAGCCGTTCGTCCAAAATCCCAAGAAGAAGCTTGGTAATGAGAAGCTCGAAAGTGGCCTCCGTGACAGCACGCGAAAGCTGTTTGTTTTCAAATCGAAAGATCTGCAGCAACAGACATCATTGTCAGACTATATTGTTCTGAATAAATCAGGGTTACTCCATAAGACAGGTACGATTGGCGAGACAGAGGTAGCAATGAAGCATGCGCTTGAAACTTGAAGTGATGTTTAACCGACCTGCAGGAGGGCGCTCTCAACGTGCTCCTGCGATGCTTCTAAAGCTCCCATTGAGCCAAGCGAGGATGTCATCTTGGAAATCTGCTAGAGATCAGATAGACGTGATGCAAATGACGATGAAGAATAGTGGTAAAACCTAAACCTCAAGATCCTGTTTGGTAATAATCATGTTTTTTTTTTTCCTATCCTTTTGTTCTCCAAAACAGAAAAAAAAATTCATTTGGTAATATCAATTAATTTTTTTATTTTCTAAAATAGAATAGTGGTTAGGAAATACGTTTGGAAGAGAAGCAAAAAGTAAAAGAAAAATCTACCTTCTTAAGAACAAAAATGGACAAAAATTATTGTCAGAACAAAAAGTTTCCAAGAGAAAAAGGAACAAGCTTTGCATCACCACCTGATCTGCTAAAGACACGACAAGCCCATCTGCAGCCTTGGCGACATCGTTCATCACCTTGCCTTCCGGATCGCGCATGGCGTGCTCCACCACGTCGCGCACGAGCTTCGCAGGCTGTCGAAAAAGCACAGATGATCATGCCCCCCAGCTTCCTCCGTTTCTCGAGTAAGCAAAAACAAGAACTCGATCTACATCAATTCTAACGTCCGATGCTGGCGCGCATCATTCAAAACCAATCATCAACCCAACTCCTTCAAACACACACGCCCCCCACCCCACACCCCCCCCCCGGCGCGCTTGCTCGTCAAGCTCGTGATGAAAACGCCACGAGGACAAGCAAACCCAACTTCAATATAGAGGCAACGACTTCTGGGTATCACACGCATTCGAAAACCGACGAGGATCGACCGTTCGGATGACCAGAATCGGGAACGATATACGATCAGAGGGGCGCAAATGGCAACTCACCGGGTCGGACGACAATAGGAAGGCCACCATCCCAGAACCTCCGGGGACCCCTAAGACCTCCTCCACCTGGGTCCTCCAGGGCCGGCAAACTCCCGAGCAAGCCACCGTGCTCCTCCGCCGCCACGAGCCCTCCGACGCCACCACCCTCCGCATGATGGCTCGTACAAGGTCCTGGGGCAGCTCGGCCCAGCCGACCCTGCTCGAGCCGTCATTCTTGGCTGCCGAGGATGAGCCGTCCTGGACCGCCGGGCTCGAGCCACTGCTCGTGCGGGTGATTATGCTCGCCATTGGTATCTGGATCCTGGAAACTGAGAGACTGTGTAAAGTATGGAAATTTTGGAAAAGTCAAAAAACTTGAAGGGGAACTAGTGTGATCAGTCGAAACGATCTCACAAGGGACCCTTTTTATTATCCGATTGGCGATTACAAAAATAATAGAAAGTGCACGGTCACTCTGTGTGAAAGAGAAAGAAAACAAAAAAAGAGTTGGAGTGATCCGATCCGGTCAGATTCTACTTTGGAACTGGGAATCGGAATGGAAAGATCAGTTCCCAATTTTCTGAACCGGGAATCGGAACACCTTGTCCAGACTGAATCGATCTGTCCGATCCAGTTCCTAGGTAGTCTAACGAAACCGGTGGACGCTGATTTTGTCGGCAAAGTCGAGGGTCTAGCCAAGGAAGAAGTCGGAGAGGATGGCCACGGTAGGCTTGGAGTGGGAGGCAAACCACCACGCGAGGGGGAGCTGGAGACCACAGAGGACGGAGATGATGGGGACCAGTGCAAGGCTGCCTTGTCAGCGCAGCAGAGGATGCTCGCCTACACCGCTTCACACTCGTTGCATTGTTTCTTCATATCCACATGAGCATGCACGTACACATACACCCACGGCGCAGTCACTGGAAATCTCAAAGTCGATTTCACCACAGCCCAAGGCTTCTAAGAATTTTTCTAATGAGGAAGTGAAGAAATCTAAGGAATTTGCGCACAACTATTAGTTTCATAGACGAAAATGGTGAATGATTAGCCATGGCTTTCATTTTTCCCCTTCTTATTTCATTCTTTTTCTTTTTAGTTTTGGCATCTTCTTATTTCTTGGGACTGGCGTGGAGTCATTTATATCATTTTTGGCTACATGCCTACCACGTGTATGGTCTCAGAGACTTGTGGTTAGGAACTCACAAGAACCATTTCACACAATTTTGTCAAATATGTTGGGTTGTATAGGTCCCAGGTTAGATGTTTAGCCTTAATTATCACAACCACCCGCTAAACGAATTTAAAAGCAAAGGATTGACGGAAGTCGATGCATTACTTTCCCAAGAGCCTGACCAACAGAAAAAAGTTCCCTGCTCCTTATAAATAAATTGGTCCAATCCAGTCGGTCCGATTCTCATCACCACCCGTCATCCGTTCCAATTTTATGGAATCAGGAATCGGGAACCAGATTAGCATCCCTTGAAACTGCTCAAAACTGGTCAGTTCAGTTCAAAAGATTCCCCTTACACACCCCTATAGAGAAGGCCAAGTCACACATGAAAAAGAAAAGGAAAATAGAGGGGAGAAGTGCCAAAAAAGTCCTAAATCTTTTGGCTTTATGCCGATTTAGTCCTAAACCTTTTTTTAGTGCCGATTTAGTCCTAAACCTTTTTATGTTGTGCCAATTTAGTCCTTTCCGGCCAAAATTGGCGGATTTTGCTAATCTGGATACCGGCCGGATGGCTTGATGATGGGCGCGATATGATAGACAATTTTTATTAATATTTTAATACTTTTTAAATATTTTTATTTTTATTAATTTTTTTTCTTTTTCTTTTTATTTTTTTATTTTTTTTATTTTTTTCTTGCTGGAGGAAGAAGATGAGAAGAAAAAAAGAAAAAGAAAAAAGAAAAAATACATAAAATAAATAAATAAATAAGGAAAAAATTCAAAAACATTAAAATATTATTAAAAGTTGTCACGTCAGCACCGATCGGCCACGTAAGCCGGCCGACGTCCAGTTAGCAAAATCCGGCCAATTTTGGCCGAAAAGGACTAAATTGGCACAACATAAAAAGGTTTAGGACTAAATCGGCACAAAAAAAAAGGTTTAGGACTAAATTGGCACAAAGCCAAAAGGTTTAAGACTTTTTTGGCACTTCTCCCGAAAATAGAGAAAAGAAGAAGAAGAAGAATGGAAAGACAATTTTGAGCCACGGGGATCTCACCAAGCCAAGGAGTTGTCGGGCTATGCGTGTGTATATGTGTGTGTGTGTGTGTGTGTGTGTGTCTATATATATGTATGTATATTATATGCAGTATCATAATTTAAGGTGTTATAGAGTTGTAACATTTTATGGAATTCGATTTGAGTTTATGGTTTGTCTAAAAAAAAATTTCAAAGTTCCCTACAAATAATAAAAAGTGCATAGTCAGTAACTTTCAGGCTGTACTTCAATGATTTCCAACTTCATTTTGGGTAGGCCAAATTGTGGGTCTTTTTACGACCAAAAAAAAAAAAATTGTGGGTCTTCTAATGCTTTAAAAAATAGTCCTTATAACTGTAAGCTTGTTTGAAGTGGGGTTTGTTGGAGAAAGTTATGGCGCAATCAAACCTTCGTACTCAATCTCTAAATTGCAGATAATTTTGAATATTAATTTTGATTGAGTGTTTTGTTAGCACATAGGAGTCATTTTGTTAGCGTTTAAGATTAGTATAGTCGTTCTATAATTGTTGTAGTGTTTTACTTTATAATTTTTGTGGTGTTTTACTTAGTTTTAATGTCGATGCTTGTTTAATTTCTCATTTAATTGATAAAATTACAAGATTGTCGGCTCGTTTAGTTGCATGTTATTGGTTTTTTGGGTATTTCCAGATGAGCAATACTTCTCTTCTTTGGTTTTATAGACCACGACCTTGAAATGCTATAAGAATATATATTATGAGTTAAAGAAGCATGATGTCTTTGAAGAGGAAAAGTATATTTACAACATTATTGTTGCATAATTTCAAATCGAGCATTTCTACCCTTCTCATTATTTGAAATAGTTTAAGAATTGAGTTGCAAAAGGTATTCTATTGGACGAGTTGAGCTACGAAAGATTGTGTGATTTTTTTATTTTTATTTTTTGTAAATGGCTTTGTGATGTTGATTTTGGATTTGGCTTGGTGGATTGTGAAGAAAGTTGTTGTGAGTTGGCATTACCACTTAGTATCTATGTGAGTCCATTGGGGAGCTTATAAGTATGCATACTAATTTATGATATCTTTATGAGCCAGCCACCGACAATATAAGTGGAGACCTTGTTAGAAGGGAGATTGGTTGCCTTGTCAAAGAACGTCATGCATGATCATGGTTGATATCGGAACTCGAGATTAGTCATTGGGATAGATTATTGACATGTGTGTTGAGATTGATTAATCGACTGGATCATTGATATTTGTTTCGATATTATTGATTTAAATGACTATTTTTGCTATGAATATGTCATGTTGACTATATATATAAAACTCATTTTGATCTTGAAGTTTGTTATGCTCAAGTTATGTTTGTGTTTTAATTATATATAGTAGTTGCTTGATTTTTCCAAAATAGATACGCTACTCATTGAACTATAGTTACTCATTCCATTTATCTTTGGTGTTTTTCAAATTCCTCTTCTAGCAACCAATAATACAAGAGTGCTATCATAGGGACTTTTGAAAGTTGGATTTTGGGTATGGTTTAAAGGAGTTGTTGATAATTTGTTTGGTTTACATTTTTTTTTTTTTTTTTGTGGATCATATAAACTTAATATTGAAACCAACTTGATTTTTTGTCATGTGTGTGTGTGTCAAATAACATGTTATGGTTGTTGTTTGAGACTACCTTCTTCAAGTGGAAGGATGGCCATATCATTACGCCTATTTCTTATTGATTTTTGGGTGTGACAAATTGTATGATGATATCGTGCATGTGTCAATTTAAGAAGGATTGGTTCAATTGACGCATGACAGGGAATGTTGATCGAAACCATTTGATCTCACGAATCTCATAGTAAGTTATGTATATAATTATTTGTACATATTTTCTTGATCTACGATCCATAAGTATCATTTATATACTTTCTCTAGAGCAAAAGGACACTAACTGTTTTTTTCACTATTTTTTTTTTTTTTGGCGTTTGAATCACTTAAGAGAATGAGTTAACGAAAAATGATTTCCTAGTTAATAGAAAATAATTTCCTCCTTAAAATATCAAAAATAATTTTTTTTTAAAAGAGGGTTAATACTATAATAATTACCCAAATAGCTACACATGTGACAAATTTATCCTAAATTAATTTTTTTATCATAAAAAATCCCAAGGTGGTATAGTTGTAACCAATTTACCTCAAACTAATTTTTTGACCACCAAAAACTTAAAATCGGTACATTTGTGACAAATTTAATCCCATCGGTTAGTTTCCATTAAATTGGATTAATGCCACGAAAAGCCATAAACCAGTACACTTATGATAAATAGAGGGTAAAACCCTAAATTGGTACACGCATCAACTGCCACTTATCATCAAACTCAGCAATTTGATATAAAAATTTAATGGAAACTAATATAAGGTAAATTTATCACGGATGTACTAGTTTGGGATTTTTTCTGGTGTTAACCCTTCAAAATATAGCTAGATATCAGTGTTTAGACTAGGAACTCTAGGTTTGGATAGCAAAACCCTTACACTTGTTCCCGGCCCTTTGATCACCTAGGTCCATTAAGGCCAAGCTTGGAAAAGTCCAAAAAGGCCAAGCATGGGTCCATAGAGGTTGGGCCCAGCCATGAGTGGCTCGGCCTAGGACTTCGGTACAGTTGCCCAACTCTACAACACCCTAGCCTGGATCCATAAAGGGCAAGCTCGAGACCCCAATGCTCGCGCCCGAATCTCTAACACCCGAGCTCGAGTCTATTGAGGCTTAGCTCAGGTCCACAGCACTCGGGCTTGAGATCCCACACCTAAGACAGTGATCCTGGTGCTAATGCCCAAGTCCTGGCCCATGTCCATCAAGGTCGCGCCCCGAGACCTCAACGTCTACACCTAGGTCTATCAAGGTCAAGCCCGAATCCCTAACGCCCTTTCTAAGGATCTTTGCGCCGATACTTAAGACCTTGGCACTTAGGCCCGGGATCTCCATGCCCTTGCTAAGGTCCTTAACGCTTGAGCCTTGAGTCCTAGGTCCATCAAGGATGGGTCCGAGATGTTGGTGCTTGCCTATGTCAATCAAAGCCAAGCTCGAGACCTCGGCGTCCATGCCTAGTTCCATCAAGGTTGGCGTCACGACCTAAATTTCCATAAAATTTGAACCTCGAATGAATATATAAATTAATTTCACTTCAATTTTTTAATAAATAACTAATTTATTATTAATTGGACAAGTAATTCAACCGTAGCTAATATACAACAAAACCTTTTGTACATAAACCTATCTCCACTTTTGCTGCGCACTCTAATCCGATCCTTACTATTGATCTTCGAAAGCATTAACCTAATGCTCATGAACTTCTAACCCGAAAAATCTATAAAATATACTAGGGTGAGCCTAAGTTCAATAAATGAACTCTCTAGGTCTAAGATAGGAGATCAGCTTACCACTCAACATATTATCAACAAACAACATGAGTTCAAGCTATATAAAATATCTATTTATGATAAATGTATAAGCAAATGCTCTATCTTTACTCTCATGATATGCTAGTAAAAACCATTAACAACATTGCAGGTTCATTTATTCAAAAATAAGCATATGACATATTATTTCATGATGCACCAGCATCAGCTTGTAGCCCACTATTATACACAAGAATATACATAGGCAACGTCATACTTATCATAAAGTTCACAAACATACGCATACCATACTTGTCATTGGCCAAAACCATGTCGATTGACTAATGAGGCATCATCACCACCAACTCATAAGGGACAAAATCATACATATTACGGGTGTCCTCTGCATCAGCGAAGATAGATACATCATTGTATATCTGCATAATGATGGTCATTTCTTAACACCATACCATGACTATAAGAGTCATGTCATATCATTGATATACGAGCTATGTCATAATAGGATTTCATACAATCTCAATCTTGTAAAGAACTGTCTTGTACGATAGAACATCTAGTTAACTCTAGAGTCTCATCCACATACTCATATAAGGGAATTCACTTTGTAGCAAATAAGTCATGGCAAAGGTCTTAATCATGTGGCATCATTCACATATATTTCATAACAACATAACAATTGACATGTACCTCTAAATAATTTGCCATTTCTCATGCAATTAATGATAGACAATTAATTACGTGCACTTTTCAACACATATAACCTCATTCTTTCCATGCCATGTCATCATCATTTAATCGTAAACAATAGATAGGCAATCCATAACTTAGGAATGGGCACTCATAAATCGACCACGTGAATATTGACAACTCAAAGAATCGACCACGTGAGTAACAATAACTCAAAGAATCAATCACATAATTAATCGGCAATACTTAGCTAACTTTGGTAACTTATTCGAATTACAAGAATATAATTATCAACTCCAATTTCAACACTTTCATATTTTCATTTAATCAAGTAATATTAATTAAATTAAACACCAAGACCACTTATTTGTCATCCAAAATATACTTAGTATTTTATTTACACTTGGACATACCATATATTTACAAAATTACCAAAACATCATACTTCCAAATTAATTACACAATATCTCCCAAAATAACTTAACCACCTATCAGGTTCCTCATGCTATGAACAGCCCCCAGAACTTTAATTTTTTGCACATTTGTCCCTCAACTTGGTGAAATTACAAATTTGTCCCTAAAGCTTTTAAACTCTTTTTTTTTATTTGGTTCCATGTCCCTTAATTAATATTACCTAATAGCTCACTAATTAACGTTTAGACCCACAAAATAACCCAATTAATAGCACCTTCTCACTTTTATAAATTTCCAAATTTCTCCTAACCTTGTCAAAATTTATCAAAAATACCTCTTTTTATGCCTAGTTTTATCATTTTCTAATTATTTCCCTTCTAAGGTGCAACAAAACCATTTGGGTATTCTTTCAAACACTTTCTAGGCATATATTAAAGATTTCAATATAGGCAAGAAATCACATGACTCTACTTGCCAATCTTGGAATCTACTTGTACTCAAGATTTAAATTTAAATTAAATTAAAAAATATCAACCAACCAATCAAGAATACTAATTAGTGTGAAGAACGTGAATATATGAAGATAAAAATAGAGAAGAAAAACAAGCGAGAATTTTTACGTGAAAAACTCTTTCCAAAATTAGGAAGAGAAAAACCATAGTATTGTATTAGGCAATTTCTCCATTATCAGTATCAGTGTTACAAACTTTAGGGTTACTAGCTTCAACATTACAACTATAAAAAATATTGTCTCGTTATATAGCAGGAGTCTAAAACAAACATAATTATGATGGAAATTATATGTATGTCATTAGCAATAGTAAAAATCCTATTATTTGCTTTAATATGACAGGATGGGCGACCTATTGGGAAGTGCTTACCCATAACAAACTATTTCTATGCTTGAACATTATTTTTTTTTTATCATACTCCATAACTCCATCAATCTCCCATTTGAAGGTTGATCTTCAAAAAACAACAATAATCTTTCATAGTCTTCATCTTCGTAACCCAAATTGTTCTAGTGCGGCGGCCCTTCTCATCACTTACCATGGAGGTCAACTAAGACAATGCACAACTTTAGTTTCTCAATGGTGACAACCTTTATTAACATATTTACTAGATTTTCTACACCATGAATCTTCGTCAACGACAATGTCCCATTATCAATCAACTGAAGAATTTGATGATATTTTAACTCAATGTATTTTGTTCTTGACTTAAATATTGCATTCTTTACCAGACAAATAGCATTCTCGCCGTCACTGAAAAGAATACCATTATCTTGCTCCTTACCTTATCTCCTTATACCATTATCTTGCTCCTTACCTTATCTCCTTCACGAAACTTTTCAACCAAATCATCTCCTTACCAACTTTAAATATTACAGCATACTCTGTCTTAGTGGTTGAGAAAGATATATACTTCTAAAGTTTGGACATCCCACTGATTGTAGTGCCATGTAAGGTGAAAATATAACCCGAGGTACTCTTCCCATTATCCAAGGCACCTCCAAGATCTGTATTAACAAAGCATTGTAAAGTTACGTCATTTTTCATAAAACATAATAACATACTTAAATGACGTAACTTTACAACTCCTATTGTGTGAGCTATGTCTGGTCAGGTACACATCATAACGTATATTAAATTGCCAACAGCCGATGCATAAGGCACCTTACCCATATTCTCACTTTTCATCTATCTTTAGTTATTTCTTCTTTAAGAGCTTGAAGTGATTTCCTAAAGGATACTTCTGAGCTTTGTATTCCAAACTCCAAATCTATCCAGCACATTTTCAATGTACATTTCTTAAGATGGCTTTAGAATTCCTTTGGACTTATCCCGCATGATCCTCATCCCAAGAATCTAATTCGTTGCACCCAAGCCCTTCATCTCAAACTCTCTTGATAATTGCTACTTTAGTATGTTAATCTCCCTCGTGCTAAATTCTGCAATGAGTTTATCATCTACATACAACAGCAAAATGATATAATAGTCATCAAATTTCTTGAGATAACAATGTTGACACCTAAATTTTGGCAACCCGTTTAGTCATTTATCGCATTAAAAATTATGAGGTAATTTTATCCTTGAAAAAAATATTAATTGCATAGCATATAGATTTATGTGCATTTATTTTTAATTTGTATTTTTTGCATTTATTTATCGGACCGGTGACCAATGGGTTCAAATTAGTGGTTCTGAACCTTAACTTTGTAGGCCGGACTAAGCCCACGAAGCAAGCAAATTGGCCCAAGTCCTGTTTTTTTTAATGATCGAAAATTATCTCGTAAAAAATAGAAATTTGAAAATTTTCTGAGATATAATGGAATTTTTTTTTATAGGGCAGGTATGACAAAAAATATTTGCGATTTATCTTTACAAGATTTGGGACTAGAGAAAAATTCTATCATAATCTTGAATCCTTAAAATTGGTGAATAAGTATGGTAGACGTTGATTCGAAGAAGAAATTAAAAAAAAAAAAAACTAATTCGTTTCCCTATAAAAGGCGTACGCGTGTGAAAAGAGGGTGGGGTTTTTTTTTGTTTTCTCTTGAGTCGAAGAAAAATTAACACAAAAAGAGAGAGAAAGGTTCTTCCGTCGTTTTTTTCCTTGGTTCCTTTAAAGAAGAAAAACAAAAGAAAAGGGAAAAGCGGAAGCGGCAGAGGTGAGGGACGTTTGCGTTCATCGTCTCCCTCACGCTTGCTGCTCACTTCGCCCTCCTCCGCCGGCTCCGCTTCCGCTCCCCCCGCGACGACCGACTCCGCACGCCTCGCCCCCGGCGACCCCGGCTTTTCTCGTTCGCTGCTCACGGCCCCCGACGACGGCAGGTCCTGATCTGAACGTCGGTTCCCTGCTGCCCGAGCCTTCCGCCCAGACGCTGCAGTGCTCCACCAGCCATCGTTGCGCCGACCTTCGAGCAGTACCGGAGCTCCGCCTCACCGCGCGACCACCGCCGTCCACTGCACCCACGTAGCTGCTCCTGTTCCAGCCCCTGACACTGCAGCAACCCGCGAGCTTCCCCTGCTTCGCCTCCACCCTCCGATCGATCGCGCCTCCGCTTCACCTGGGACCTGCAGCTCGACCCATTCGTCTCACCTCAGCCAGAGCCAGACCCAAGCCGGATTGTAGCCCTTCGCCCGAGCACTGACGCTTGAGTCGCTCCTGCTCTGCTCCGTCTAGCCATACCAGCGTCACCCAACTCTGCCGGCCCGCGACCCGCTTCTGCTCCGCTTGCAACCTCTTGGTCCGAGCCGCTGCTTCGCCTACTACCTGAGCGACTCCCCTACAGCTACTGCAGCGATACCGGGCTCCCCTGTTTCGCTAGATTTATTTTATCTTATTTTAGTTGTTGATATTTTGTCTCTTTGTTTGAAATATTTCTCGATGCATGGTTGAAATTCCCGATGTACCGCTTCGATTCGCAACTGCATACAAATTTTTATTTCTTCTATAAGGCTTTAGATGAAATAATCAATCACGTAAGAGTAAAATTGATATCTTGATCTTTAAGACTTAAGATCAATTTATTGATTTTATTAGCGAAATAATCAATTTTGAATTTCAATTCGAATGATGGATAACATTTTTTATGACCATGATGATTTGGTGTTTATCTTTTAATTGTTCTATTTATCTCATAAATACAAAAAATTGCATTTGCATTTCATGTAGATTAGAATTGATTGCATAATAGGTTATTTATTTTTTTTAAATGCATGTTTAGAAGGTATTTAGAATAGATAACGTTTCATTTTAGTTTTCATATTAGTTAGATTTTTATTTTTAGTGATTTTAATTACGAATTTTCATAAAAGAAATACAAAAAAAATCATGCGCATGTCATGTAGGATTAGATGAAATGCCCGTCATCAAGTGATTGTTGCTAGGTTCATTTAGTTAAATATTGCTCGTCATTAGAATCATGTCATGTAGGATTAGATTCATGAAATGCCCATCATCGAGTGATTATTGCTAGGTTCATTTAGTTAAATATTGCTCGTCATTAGAATTATGTCATTTGATTAATTTAGATTGCCTATTTAATTGTTGTATTTCTTTAATTTCGAATTTCATGGAAAATACAAAAAAAAATTATTTAGAATAAATCAATTTCATGCTTCAGAATAGACTACATGCTTATCTATGTCATATCGTTTATGTTAAATTAAAAGCATTGCATTGCATAAAGCATAATTCTCATTAAATGAGTGAAAAAAAAAATGTAATTGCGTGTTAATTAGAAATCATATCTAGAACCGTTGATGTGAATTTTGATCTAACAACACAGATGCTTTCGTTGCTATGAGGTAAGTCCTGCATTTTATTATTATTATTTGCTTTTTTTAGTGTTAAATTGGTGGTTTGCGCACCCGCATGATCACCTCACATGTTAGGGAAGCAAATTAAAATCAATTCAAGCTGCCTGCAAAAAAAAAATTAAAATAAAAGAGAAAGGTACCAAAAGGGCGTTAAAAAATCTAACATAACCAAGTTCCCGAACTCACAATCTCTGGTTCATAGGAGTATAGTAAATCTCCCATTACTTTACTTGGGTTTCTAATCGACCCACCGAAAATATATTAGTGGCGACTCTTAATTGAAGATCATTTGCATGTTAAGAACTTGAACCTAAGTCACGAACTAATATGGGCTTGGGAGAGCTCGAGCTAAATTTAGGCTTGGTAATCCATTAGCCAAACTTTAGGTGGTTCACCCGAAAATTTGGTCGCGACAAAGAATAGTGATCCATTTCACTTCTAATGAACCTGTTACCACATCCATTTCACTATCTAGGGGCATGTTTCAAGTCATATAAACTTTTTCTTTTTCCCAATTTGTAGACATAATTTTCTTTTCCATGAACTTAAAAATCTTCTGGTTGTATCATGTAGATATCCTCCTCCATGTTACAATAGAGGAATGCAGTCTTAACATCTAATTGCTCTAAATGTAAATTCTTAGCAGCGACGATACTCAATACTAACCTATTAATAGTTACTTTCACAACTAGAGAAAAAATCTATGTGTAGTCAATTATTTTCTTTTGGTGAAACCCTTTTGCTACTAACATTGCTTTTATATCTCGTAATGCCATCATGTTCTTCTTTGACCCGATGCACTCACTTGTTCCGCAATGCCTTCTTCCCATTTGGTAACTGAGTTAACACCCAAGTTTTGTTCTTCTTAAATGAGTCCATAGTCCAACTCATCCTGCATTACTAACTCCCACTTAACATAATCTTTAACTTGCACTACTTCCAAAAAATTTACCAGTTCACTGGCGTTAGTCAAAGCCAAATAATGCAATGACGAACAATATCCCTATACAAATTTAAATATTCTAATAGATCTTTTTAAGGTGGGTTCAGGTGCATGTGATTCTTGTTCTAGTTTTTTTATCAGAGTCTACAGCAACAATTTCAGGATTTGTAACTAGAGCACTCTTAGAAACCTCCTCCATTTCAATCTCTCTATTTTCTATTGTTTGTTTCTTCACACTAGATTTTATCGTGGATTTGTCCTTGTACAACATGTTTTCATTAAATGTAACATCAGTAGTTCTTATTATTTTTCTATTTTGTTCATCCCAGATAACCAAAATAATCAGAACCATTTTTAATGAAAAACATTTTTTAGCTTTCACATCAAGCTTATCTCTATTCTTAGAAGCTATGTGGACATACGAAACACAACCAAAAACTTTTAAATGCAAGAGATTTACCTTTTTTCCACTCCATTCTTCTTCCAGTAACCTAAAATCAAGTGGAACTGAAAATCCTCTATTAATCAGATACGCTACTGTATTAATTGCATCCACCCAAAACATATTGGGTAATCCTATGTGCATCCTTGTACTTTTGGCATGCTCATTCAAAGGTCTATTCGTCTACTCAGCAATTCCATTTTGTTGCAATATGTTGGGAACCATTATTGTCATTCTAATTCTGTTTTCTGCACAAAATTGCTTGAACTCCTTGCTATCATACTCACCAACATTATCGGACCTTAGACATTTAATTCTCAAGTCAGTCTCATTCTCCACTTTATCTTTCCATCTCTTAAAAAAAGCAAACACGTCAAATTCATTTTTTCATAAAATAAACACATACCTTTCTTGTGGAGTTTTTAATAAATGTGACATAACAACGCAACCCTCAAAGGGAATGCACAGGAGCTGGTCTCCACACATCTATATACACCAACTCTAGTTTTCCTTTGTTTAGTTTTCTCCAATCTTCGAAAAACTGACACGTTTTTGTTTTCCCTGAACACAATCTTATCTATAAACTTCAAATCAGGGGGTTCAAATTAGCGGGTTTTACCTTAGATGCTAACAACTTCATCCCATTTCCACTTATGTGTGCAAGCTCGTGGTACCATAATTTGGAATCAGCTTTTAGCTTAGCAACTACTATAATTTCTCTACTGCTTTCAATCATGCAGAGCATTCCTGACTTTGTTCCCCATGTTACAACTAAAGCAACTTTAACTATTTTCTAAGAATTGTCCCCCAAAATAGTTTTGTATCATGTGCTATCTAATTGACTTATAAAGATCAATTTTTTCTTAAGTCCTAGAATGTATCTGACATCATGCAACTTCCATTGATATCCGTTAGTGGCTTTTATGTAAACATCTCCCTTTCCCATAATATCCAAAAGTTCATCATTAGCAAGATAAACCTTTCCAAATTTTCTAGCAATAAAATTGTGTGTTAATTCTTTGCATGAAATAGAGTGAAAAGACA
The DNA here is from genome assembly GCA_017140595.1 of Eucalyptus curtisii. NCBI lineage: Eukaryota > Viridiplantae > Streptophyta > Magnoliopsida > Myrtales > Myrtaceae > Eucalyptus > Eucalyptus curtisii. The sequence goes on from CM029497.1 coordinate 9,515,940, forward strand.
CACCTAAATCAAGAATCCAAGACTTAATTGGACTACCAATGCTTAAAATTAAGGCATCACTATTTGCGTTTCTTTAAAAGTTGTGTTCGCGGATTTCTCTTCCTCTTGGTTTAAATCTAGATACTGAAATTTCTTCTTTGGGGCTCTACAATCTCATTTCAAATGGTCCTTTTTTTTTACAATTCTAGCAAATTATTTCATCACGTGGTCTCAATTTGCTTCTCCCTCTGGACTTTGATCTACCATGATACTGGTTTCATCCTCGTTAACTGCTTCTCCTTTAGCTTGTAGTATTTAAGGCAGCACTTAAAAATTCACTCGATTCTCTTATGCGGATATCCTTGCTAAGAATCAAATATCGGATTGCTTAAAGCTTCAACTTTTTGGTACCAGACGAACTACTCACTGTAGTCACAGTTGCACTCCAACTTCCAGGTAGAGAAGATATTAAGATTAAAGCTCTTACCTCATCATCAAATTTGATATCCATCAAAGTCAACTAAGTCATGATCATGTTGAATTTGTTGTTGTGATTTTTTATAGAAGCATCCTCCTCCCTCTTCATATTGAAAAGATGACGTGTCAAAAATAAACTTTCTTTGATGCAGAAGGCTTCTCGTACATGTTGGACAACGCCACCATCAAATCCACCATTGTCGTCTCATCGGTAATGTTGAAAGCAACATACTTTGCCAATGTGAGATGAATCAAACTTAAAGCTTGCTGATCTAACAATTTTTACTCTTCTTGCTTCATAGAAACTAGTTTCTCTTCTAATAGAGGCTAATGCAAGTTTTTATGATACTGCATATCTTCAATCTACATATTCTAAAAACCAAAGCCCTTGCCATTGAACCAATCGATCTTCACCTTCCCTTCATCCATATTCACACCCATTATTTCGCCAAAACCAAGTCGAATACCAATTGTTGTTAGGAACACAAATATATGAAGAGGAAAATAGAGAAGAAAAACAAGCGAGAATTCTTACATGGAAAACCCCTCCTGAAATTTGGAAGGGAAAAAACATGGTGCCACACTATGCAATTTCTCCACCATCAATGTCAATGTTACAGGCTCTAGGGTTACAAGCTTCAATATTACAACTATAAATAGTAGGAGTCTAACGCAAACATAATTATGATGGAAATTACATGTATGCCATTAGCAGTAATAAAAGCTTTATTATTTGCTTTAACATGATAAGATGAATGACCTACAAGGTAATATGTTCATGAAATTCTAAATGCGGTAAACGTATCAAACAAGTAATATAATGATGAGAAAAGATATCGTCCTATAGAGATTGATGATTAAACAATTAAAATATTAAAAATATACTAATTCTAAATTTATCTAACAAATCAAAATTGAATTGAGAATAAATTAAAATTGACAAATGTAGAAAGAAAATATCAAAATTCAATGCAGTAAATCAATCAAATGAATATATTTGAGCATACGATTTCACCATAACCACAAAATATAAATTTTAGCTTATTACACATACAAAAACAATATCAAACATATGATAACAAAATTTCTTAATCTATTTATTATCCTATCTTTAGGCATAGTAAACCTACTTATTTTATTAATCCACCATATCTCTATGTGAATTTAAATAGGCATAAGTGCATTAAAATTTGTTAACATTCCTGATTTACAATGAATCTTTTGGCCCACATTACCACCGAAAGCTACACAAATAACACGGTATATCTCTATCCACATTTAATTCATGGTTATATATATAAGAAGCAATTGCTTATCATTACTTCTCAGTCTCAAATATGCACATTGGATCATTCAAATGGTGACCGATCATTTAAAAGCATTAAGCGCGATGTTATATATAACTCACATGAATGAAATCACTTGCAAAACATAAAATTCATAAAATTCATATCATCATAATCAAGTTACATTGTAGCCCTAATAAAAGAAAATGAGAACATAATAGAAGAGGAAAAGAAAATATAAATTGAACCTAGCATCCTAAAACAAAGAACAAGAATTTTGTTACCACATTTGTCTTCTCTTCAAAATACGTGAAAAACTCTCAAACAATGAAAAACAATCTTAAAAAAAAACTAACTGCCTCCCCAAGATAATTGCTTATTTTTCATATAAAATCAAGGAATAAATCAAAGAATCCCTAATTTGATATCCACCTTCAAATTCTTTTTGATAAAATTAGGGAATAAATCACAAATCTCTAATTTGATATCCATCTTCCAACTCTTTCTAATTTGAATTCCTGAATCATAAAATCTTCATTTCCTTCTTTTTGTCATTCTTTTCCTTATTTTGTCAATATCTCATTATGTTGCATAATCAAGGAAAATTTTAATAAATAGAAAGAAATCCAAATATTTTCTCATAGATATTGCATTATTTATTACCTAAAATAGATAAAAATAACTCCATTTTTATCGAGTTATCAAAATACTTGCCCATAACAAACTACTTCTGTGCTTGAAAATTATTTTCCTCTATCAAAAACCACCACTCTATCAAGTAAATCAATCTAACTTAGCCCTTAGAGTTTTCACTTACCTTGAAAATGATTTGAGCAAATCAAAGCTTATACACCTTGTGATCATTTGAAAAGATGAAACTAGAAGCTTCAACAACACAAAAGCGGGGTCTTTGCTTTTACTCAGGGGAATTGGAAATGAAAGATCGAAGAAGAAAGTCAATAGCTCGAAGTTAATGGAGTGGATATTCTCACTTTGAAGCTTGAAGACCCACACATTCGGCCAAGATAAAGCTCAAGAGTTGTTAAGGAAAAGAGATAAATATCACTGTTTTAAAATCATGAGACCTGCAAGTCGGAGGGTTTGTGTGTTCCATTACAAATGCTTCGAGTGGCCCTCCATAATTAGTTAGGGTGCAAATGGTCATAGGATTGGCTACAAGAAGATATCTTGGGAGAGCTCCTTCTTGGCCAAGTAAAACGATAAGTCATGAGGGCATTAAATGACTGAAAATAAAATTGGTGATGGAAGATATGACCTCAATGCTAAACGAGGCTCGATATCATAAGGAGAATGTGGTTAAAGATGACCGGTGGAAAAATGAAGAGAGAGAGAGAGCTATTTCTTGACCAAGTAAAAATGAATTGATAAGAAGCTTATCAAGAGCATTAATTTATTAAGGTTTAAATAGGCGAAGTAATGCATGCCATCAAGGCTAAACTAGATTCAATGTACGAGCATGTGATTTAAAATAATTGGTTAAGCATAAAGAAATGTGGCACAAGTTAAACAATAACAAATGGTTCATCTATGTGGTTTCCAAAGTAAATACTTTGTTATGTTACCAAAATATTAAGTGAATCAGTACGTAAAAAAGAAAGTTGGTGTTCGTTTCGAGCATTGATAAATTAGAAAACTATTTCAAACTCACTAAAAATATTGGTGAAAAATAACATATGTTAGAAAAATCTCATTGAATATTCAATTTGAAGACTAGAACTAATATGGCTGTAAATTAATGACCATCACTCAACACCACCGTTGTACATGTCAATATCCATCATTAAGCTTAACACATCAAATTTCAACGATTATGAAAAATCATCCTTCGCATTTTCCGCACCTCACAAAATTAATAACTTTCATAGCTCCAAACTAAATAACATTTATCTTTATGTCTGAAATATTATTACTGAACATGAAAAATTCCAAATGTCACAGTTGGGCCCGCATCCATAGAGGTCGGGATTGTGAACATAGAGCCCTAGCCTCAGTCTCCAGCACTCAGGTCCATTGATGCAAGACCCAGGTCTCCAACACCCAAGTCGGGGTCCATCAAGGCCAAACTCGAGACTTTGGTGTTGTGCCAAGACCTTGATGCTTTCCAAATATGTCTATTTGGAAAAATCAAATCAGATTGTACTCAACGATAGAAAATATTTTTCAATTTATTTTCAAGTCTCAACCACTTTTCTGGAAAATAACTTCTTGAAAAAACATTTTCCAGAAATGCCACACTTTTAGTGAAACAAATAGAGCCTGGAAAATATCATTTTTTGAGAGAGAGCATACTCCATGTGTGAGGAGGTGGAGGACTGACGTGAGGAGTTAGGAAGAGAACAATGAATAAAACTAAGGATTAATACCCTAAAAAATCATAAATTGATACACATGTAACAAATTTACCTCAAACTATTTTTCTGACCACCAAAAACCCCAAACTTGTACACTTTTGACAAATTTACCCCAAACTGGTACATTTGTGATAAATTTACTCTCTGTTAGTTTTCTAAATTTTATTGTCAAATTATTAAGTTAGATGACACGTGACGGTTGATTTGGTATACCAATTTTCGTTTGTCACAGTTTACAATTTTTGTGATTTTTTTGTGGTATTAATTTAATTTAGTGAAGTGTATATTTGTCACAAATTTATCAGTTTTGAGTTTTTTACGGTCGAATAAATTAGTTTATGGTAAATTTGTCATAAATATACTAGTTTAGGGTTTTTTATGATCAGTCAGGATAAATTTAATTATAGGTGTATCAGTTTGAGATTTTTTGGGATATTAACTCTAAAATTAAAATGTAGAGTTTCTTTCTTTTACTAAAAGCAGCACTGAAATATTATATGTATATATATACACATCGGTTCAATTCGAGTGGCCTGGAGCATCGCATGGATCAGCTCCTCCTCCCCAAAAGTCTCATGATCCACGTTCTTAATCCTAGCGCCGTGCGATTTGACTAATATTAAAGCAACAGGAGTTGATGGTTGGAATGTACGACGGAGGTAGGAGCCCACTTCGGTTCGCTTTCGTGATCGAGGCATGTTCCCCGCTTGCAGAGCGTCGGGTTCCGGGTATCGTCTATTCTGAGCTCTCTTAGTTTAATGCTCCGTACCCTTGCATAGAGTAAACATACGTACATGATTCTCAAAAGAAAAAAAAAAATTGTTTCTTCTCTTTTCTTCAATTAACAAGTGATGTAGCATTTCAAGCATCGTTTACATGTCCAAAACATGAATGTAATTTCTCATATAATTGGTAATGACATTTGCCATTAGATATGACCTATCTTATTAAAAGTATATGTAAGCACTTACTATATTATCATACAATAGATGTGAAATCATGATGACATCATCTTATAATTCTTGGAAAAGTTATTCAAAGAATCATAAAGGCAGTCCATTCAATTTTAAATCTTTTAATTATTTAAATTTAGTTATAAACATTTTAATAATTTGTCAATTTATTCATTTCGGCCAAATTAGTCCTAAAGCTTTTAGCAGTCTAGTCAACCTAGGCTATCCTACGTAGTACAGTGATGGCTAACACTAACGTAGACATTTTAAAAAAAATATATAATTGTTTTAATTTTCTTAATTTTTTATGATTTTTCTTTACTTTTCTTTATTGTTTTCTTTTTTCCCACTTTGGGCAATTGAAATCACCGGTCAACCTTGCCTAAGCCTAGGGAGGGCTCAATTGCCTCACTTGTAGCCGGCGAGGCCCGGCCAACCTTGCCTAAGCCTAGGGAGGGCTCAATGCCCTCACTTGTAGCCGGCGAGGCCTGTGACACCCTCCCCCAGAGCAAGTGAGGGCCATCAGCCCTCTCACCTATGGCCAATGAGAGTCGTCTAGCGACCTTGCTTGCCCAAAATTGAAAGAAAAAAAAAAAGAGGAAAATCTAGAAAAAAATTGTCTATGTCAGCACTAGTTGACCTATATGCTTATGCCACGTAAGACAATCGGCATTCACACCGGCAATTTTCGACCAAAATTGATCATCATGACTAATTTGCAAATCACCAAAAGATTTAGGACTAAATTGGTAAATCATCAAAATGTCTAAAACTCAATTGATATAAGATCGTTACTGAACTAGCCACCGTATAAGATGTTTAGGACTTTTTGGATGATTATCCTTATAATAAATCTGAAATTCTTTCACATACTTTTAAAGAAAATGACACATACCCATTTGTGTCCTGAACCATATAATTTTCATCGTGTATATTTCTAACAGGAGCACCAAAATAACCTTCTTATAGCCCCATTTTCGATTTTTAGAGTGCATTCTTTTCAGAAAAATGAATGATTTTATTTTTATCCTTTAAAAAGTTTCATTCATTTATTTTTATAAATGATATAAACGATTATTTTAGGAAAAATATTTTCCAATTTACTTATTTTTCGCAAAAAGAATGCACCGTTAGATTATCTTCTCTTTATTTTTCTTTTCCCCTTCGGCTTTCCTACAGTTAAGCTAGATAAGTTCCGTTCGAGGAGAGAGAGTCGGCAGAGATGTCAGATCCCCGCACTGGCATCTAAAGGAGGTTGTAGACTTGTAGTTCATGGTTACTATGGCCGAGCTAGTGATCCTGAACGGGTTGCGTACTTCATCGACAATGCTGTCGCGCTTGAGAAATTACTGGTGAATCCTTGCAACGAGACAATACTCAGGGAGGACGAGGAAGAGGCAAAGAAAGCGAAAGGGCAGGGCCGAGCTACAGCTCGTGGGGGTGATACCTTCAAGAGCGCACCCGACGATCCTTCAGCGGAGCTGGCGTCCATGGCTCAGCCGTCTCCCTAAAGGTCCAAGTTTTCTCGATTCCAAGCGGGATGGTTTGTTCTTCCAAGCAGAGACTAGGCACGTCTTATTTTGATGATATACCGACCAGCAAACATGTCAAGCAGACAAATAAGACTACAGTGGCGCAGGGATTTTCGCAAATACATCTGAAGCAAACTTTCTTTCTAAGCATATATTTCCCATTTGTGTTAACAGAATGGAATACAGGAAGCTTAGCTTGGGCAACCATAAAACCTCAGTATATACATAGATTAAATTAGGGAAAGACAAAGGTGCATGGGTGTCGGAAAAATTACTAAGCATATACAAAGAACCTGTCAGACTGCGAAACACAGCAAGGATGCTCGAAGTGCTATTGCAAAATTTCGGCATAAATGGGGAGCACAAAATGCCTGAAGTAGGCTCCGAGCCGAATTCACTTGAAAAACTCGATTCTGCCATATCTCAGTAGGCAGTTAAATTGGAATAAATTGCAGGCCTTGTGACGGTATTGCAAACATCTGCAATCTCGCCTAACAAGGTGGAGATATCGATTTACAGCTCACAACTACCCTATAGCGGCTCAAGAGTCCCACTTTTGAGTCTTTCCATTCGGGCTTGAAGGCCAGACAGGGCCTTCTCGTCCATCGGACGAACTCCAGCCTGTCCAGCATCATCCATGCTCAAGTTATCTGTTGTGTTTGGGTTATGTCCGTATGGTACATTGCCATTTGTGTAGAACGGTGGCTTATTTCCAGAGTCGAGGTTACCAGAAGCTGCTGCTAATTGGATGCTCCTCATTCTCTCTCTAATTGCATCCAATGTACCACCGCTCACTGCAGTTACCAGTTTGGCACACAGCAGTAAAAGTGTTAAGAGACAAAAAAAAACATGAACAAGAAAAAGAGACGACGACTCTAACTAGCACAATTTACCTCCAGTGAGCAATCTTTCATTTCTTTGTTCTGCAAACAGGGCATCGGTATGAGGGCCTCTTGAACTCATGGCAGAGATAACCCTGTCATCCTCACTATATGATGGCGGTAAACTAAAACTTGTGGGTTCAGGTTTCGCATTAATAGTTTTTACATCGGCTGTGGAATTTGTTTGAACAGGAGACAATGGTGCCAATTTAGGGGAAGAAAGATTTAGGACAGCTGGGGGTGGGGTAGCCATTAGCAAAGTCGAAGGGGTCCTCCCAGCAGCGGCACTCTTCTCCATCTGAGCAATGGGAACCAATGTCAAAAACAGGTAGAAATTATAATCCAGGGAGTATGGCTAACAGAACCACGAACCTGTGCGAGACCATCTCGAATATAAGTTCGAAAGGCTTCACTAGCATTTTGAAGTTGAGCGAATATATCGACCTGGATTAAATATGAGTAATACTATCAGAAGAGCGAAATGAAATTAAAAACAAACCAGCCTAGTATATGCAAACTTTCATGAGCAGTCTATAATGTCGCATATTTACCTGAGGATAAAGTTGAGTGATGCGATACAATTCATACAAGCCAATGGTGCATGTTTGCTTGTCACCAATTTTCTTAAATATGGCAGCAAGTTCTTGCTGCAAATGCACAATATTATTGGAAGTAAGGAGAAGTCACAAAAGAGGAGGAGAAGCAATGTGAAAAACCCAGAAAAAAATAAAGAAAAAACATGCCGTGGCATCAGTGAGAACAAACCACAAAATTTGACAACAAACCCATCTGCTAACTAACCTTCAATTGGGCGTCTGCAGAATGCGTAGCAGGAGTTGGATTGTTGGCAGTGGAATCACCCCAATGTGTTTGGCCAACTGGGCCAGATGGGGTTAGCATTCTAGCGGCAGCCAAAGTCTATTTCACACAAAACAGAATAATTAAAAAAAGCTGTTTCAACTTGACCAAAATGTGCGCTTGATTCATTAAGTAATACCTGAAGATTAAGATCAATATAGGCAAGAATGATTGGCTGGGGCTCCATATCTATAGGAACCATGGAAAGGTGACCCTTGATTGCAGTACCACGAAGCTTTACAAGTTCATGTAGGACAGTTTTAACCATACGCAATGGTTTATCGTCAGCCCCAGCTCTTTCCCGAGCAAAGCACATTACCGAGAGGGGAGAAAATGTCAGTTCATGCAGACTGAAGGTATCTTATAGTAATAAATCATTAAAAAATAATCACATGATTTGTCTAAATAAAGTTGGTAAAAACCTTCGCCTGATTTCTTCCATTCCCAGTTCTTGTAAATAGACATGTATACTCTGAAGGATGCGGTCAAGATCAACATCATATATAGTACTCTGAAGGACCTGTGGAAGCAAAAAGTCTTGAGTTTTCAAGCACTCAGTAGCCAAGTGGATTGCTAAACTATTGATACAATAAACCATGCCTTCATCTATCAATTTAAGTTTTTAAAACATTCAGCACTAATCCCACAGAAACTCGCATGGATAAAGCTTTCAGTTGAAATAACATTCGCCAAAAATACCCTAGTTCTACCTTCAAAGATTCAAAGGACAAAAAAATGCAACAATTAATATATTTAGGCGCCTTAAATGTCATAGATAGACAGAATTAGCTTTTGAGGAATACTACAGATCACCTTCGTAAGTTTAATTAAGCATTTGACAACCAACTCGGAGAATTTCTGGTTCCTGGTAGCAACTGTCTCATTAACAGCTGGGGCAGGCCATCTTGAAGGATCCAATGGACGTAAGAGGTTAATAAGGACAACAAACGACGAAGTTCGATCTGCATTATCCTGGATATGCAAGGACAAGTCAAACCACTGAACAAGACACCACCAAGTAAAATATGAATTTGAATATTGTAAAAATTACCAGAATTTTAAGCATCAAGACATTCAGAGCTTTCAAAAGTTGGCTTCCATCATCCATACGTGGCACTCTTTCATCCAAAAGTCTAAGTAGAAGCTCAGTAATAAGGCGGTCAAGAGTACCCTCCTTGACAGCATGCGCAAGTTGTCTGTTTTGAAATGTCTGCAGCAAGGAAATTTGTCAGACAATTCTGCAATAAGCTCTTCCACATACACATAAGATGTAAATGACTGTAGAAGGAACAAGGTTGTATTTAAGCTAAATGACACTGAAGCTGCTAAAAGTTAACTCACCTGCATGAGGGTATTCAAAACATACTTGCATGACCTTGACGATGCTCCCGTTGAGCTGAAGTCAAATGTCTTGGCAACCTAATAACAAGCAAAGAAATCAAGAAATATTTTGAGCCCGAAAAGACAAAAAAATGTCAAGCAAGTTCCAATAACTACAGCTAGGAACAGAGAAGAACAATCAAAGACCTTAACAAGAACAAAAATAAAGCAGAGCACGAAAGTGTACACCCACAAATTGACATGGACAAGGATGGAGATGGACAAAGGGTGGGGTTGTTAAGCCCCTTAATTCACTGTCGCTTTTACCTTATCTGCCAAGGATAAAACAAGTCTATCCGAGACCTTCACAAGATCCTCCATACCACTGCCATCTGGATCATTAGTGGCTTGCTCCAGTTTGTGGCACACAACTTTCATCCCCTCAATAGACTGTTAAATATAATAAAGCACAAATAGGAAACTCTATTTCAGTAAAAGTAAGGCAATAATGTGCTCCCTAAAGCAATACAAAAGTGAGCAGGTACAAGATAGTACAGGTTGGGTATGGACAGAATTTAAATTTGTGCTTGCACAACTTAAATATGGATTGCTATGCACAAGGGTGAGCAAGAACTTTAAGAAATATGAAGAACTCATTCTTGTTTGTGAAGATAATCCAATACATAGTAATAAAATGTCAAACATAACCTGTTCAGGAGAACCAAATGAAATTATATTCAGTGCTTCGTTCCAGTCTGTGGAGCTACTAGTATGTGACATCAAGTGCCTATCCACATTAACCTCAGAATGACCATAATTCTCCCTGAAATAAAATTAACCCAGCATATTGATGGAGAGTGAAGAAGAAAATTACAGATCAAAGTCAAAACATGAGCAGAATTGAAGGAAAGCCACCATACCTTGCAAATATAGGACCAGAAATAGACCGTGACACTTCTCCACTTTGCTCTGCCATATCAGACCTGAAATTAAGAGATTAAAGAGGACTGATGATTCAATTGGTAGAAGCAGGCATCATACTTTAAAGCTGAAAATCATTTCAATGACATCAACTGTTTTGTTTTGACACAGCATCTAAAGGTTAAAACTCTCGCAAACCATCAAACCTACCCTCATTCCTCTTATCTTTCCAAAAAGTTGAGTACAGCTAGTTAAAGCACAGCTACTTCAACTTTTCTTAAAATGAAAGTAAAACTCAAATAAATAAATAAATTAGAAATTCAAAACAGAAAGGTTATTCAGAGTATGAAAAGCTAAGGCATGGGTAACGAAATCAGAAACACATATAACACGTCTAAATTGTGGCATCATAGGAATAGGTGTCTTAGATGATAAGAAAACATCAATAATTCCATAAGTGCTGTATAGACAGCTTACATAGTGCATGGATAGCTTCACTACAGGGAATAAAACTGAGAATTGGGGGGTTGTCCAAAATGTGGCATGGAATGGGTAGGCTTCATTAGATAATACAATTGAGATGAGGCATGAACATTTGATTGTACTTAGAACGTTGACTATTAAGCTTTATGCATTGCCAAAAGACTCCATCACATGAAATTTAAGGGTTTATTCTAAAGCCTATGCCTGGAAGAACCAGCATTTTTTATATGCTAATAGTCGAGAGAAAGTAAAATTATTACTCCCAGTGTGAAACATTGATTTTGATTTTTAATTTGCTAGGGTACCATTAAATGGGAAGAGTGTTCCAAATTATCGCTTGAGAAGTAGAGTAAAATCTCAAAGGTGGCATAGTTTACTTTTATACTTTCTTCAGTACTGTTCTTTAAGTGCTTTATTATCGTGATGCTGCTTGTTTTCCCTATGGCCTATAATAAATTGATTTCACGAATAATATGTCCAGAACAACCTAAAAATTCGAAACTCTCTTCTTGCTTCTATTTTATTCAATTCAAAAGTAAGAATTTTCCAGTATTTTTGTCGTGCTCGCTTCTTCTCAAGCACATAAAACCATAAAAGTGAATATTATAATCTATCAGCTATCCCCAGTTAAAATTGAAGTAGAAAACAATCACGCATTAACATTTACTATTTTCAACCATTTTAGACAACAGGATATGCCTGTGCAGAAAACAAATAAAACTATGAGCTCTCTCTTTAATTTGTGCATAAGCATCCATTTCCATCTATTGTATGTGTATGGAAATGAGTAATATGGGTGTACACTAGCATGTGCTTTTTGGAGTATGCAGGATGCAGAGCCAATTTTTTCCTTTAATGTGAAGTTTACCAAGGTAAGAACTTATTAGCCTACATAACCAGTCTAATCACAAAAAGAAGTTGAGCAAGAAGAGACTGATGATAAGCCGACAAAAGATTAATCTCCAATATATGGAGAGAAGAGATTTCAAGCAGCAAAACAAGGCAAATGCTATAGTGCCATAAAGAGCAAGAACATCAGAAACACACCCATTTTCCCTGACCGATCGCCTAGATGCTGCTCTAGCTTCACCAGGCCTACCCTCCTTCCTTTGGGCCATTTCTCGGGCCTAGTATTTTGAACAAGTATTAGTTTATGAAATGTAAAGTAAAGAAGGTAGAATTACATGTGTGAAATAGAGACAACCTTCCACTTAAATCTGTCATCTAACATGCTTTTCTGAGCATCAGTTAGCTTCCCAACAAATCTCCAAATGTCCTCACCTGAAAAAGTGCATGAACAAAATTACAGATCCATATATAAACAATCAACCATCAAGTTCAACCAGTTAAGGTGCGTGTGCACAAGAGACAGCATAAAAGTCGGTCACATGTAGCTACAGCTATGTCATTGCATACCAAGAATCTTATAACCCGTAGCAAGAGTATTCAGGGCAGCTTTCCTAATTTCACCATCACGTTCTGCCGTTAAGCTTGCAACAATCTGAAGGGACTTTAGCTGTCCAGTAATCTGTTGAAAAGGAAATGTTAGACTACAAAGTTATAAAAGAAAGACAATGACATTTAAGAATATACCTCGGCTGCATGATGGTCCATCAAAAATCCCACAAGGTCGGCACATTCTATCCGAGTTCGATTGTTTTTTGAACGTAACCCCTCCAGAATGTAAGGAAATGATTTTGTTGCAGAGTATATATGAACAATTTGCTTTGTAAGTTCCCGCATTTTTTCTCGCACTTGAGCAATATTATGTCCAGACTGCAGCAAAAAAGAGGCATAGATTATGAGTCTTACAACAGTAGTTGCATTTGCATCCAAAATTGAAAATGCCAAGGCTTGTTTTAAAAACCTTCTCTATCAAGCATGGAAGAAATATTGCTGCTTCTGATTCAGTCAACAAGTAATCTTCATCCCTTAATCTGTTGAAAAGCTCAGGGAGAAATTCCAGCACCTACTCATCATGTTAAAATGTTAAGAGATAGAACGATGCTGCAAAATCACCAATTCTATGAACAAACCACATAAATCCATTTCACCAAGAAAGTTACCTTCAACAAGCACGTCGTATTTGACTCACAGAACCGTAGCACAGACCACTTCAGCAGTATATCTAAAACTTCAATTATTTCCTTAATAACAGATGGGAGAGCCTGAAGGGAAAGCAAACATTATCATAACGCAATGTCAAGATGCTCGCACTTATTGCAACAAGAATACCCATTTAAATACCTTCTGCAGCATCTCAAGCCCATCCACTTGCTTTCTGAAATCAGAGCTTAAAAGTCGCCGGTGCAAATCCTCTCTAAAATATTTCATCATATCATTCTGCAATAAAGGTGTAGATCCCAAAGAAAAATTACAAAGAGAAGGACGGTGCCTCCAAATGTCCAGCCAACACCCAACAACAGTTACCTCAAGATCTTGAATCTGCTCTATCCTCAGCTCTTCAAACTTGAACCTCCGAACAACCATCCTCTCTCGGTCCTCCTATAGGACAGTCAGTTTTTGAAATGCGGATAAGAGTGACTCAGCTAAAGTTGTCTTTTTCATACAACCTATTGTAGAAGCATTAGTTCATACCTTAATTGAGTCCTTGACATTTATCAAAGCCTGTGACTGCAAAGCAATGTCTTGCACAGAAATCATCGAGTCTCCTCTTGAGCCCTTTGACACGGCAATCCTCTTTGCAAATGGGAAAATAAGAATCAAAATCCCCATCATTCCCCATACAATTTTATCCTTCCAATGTAAATTAGAAAGAACCAACACAGCCTTCATGTAATAAACAAAAGGATCTCACTCCATCTCTAACCTTATTCTTTAGTCATTAATGAGAGCTTAACATACCGAAGATGCAGTCCGACTTCCAGGCTTTGATGCACCATGAGAAGTAGCTCTTCCAACTTTAGAGCCACTTTTGGAAGGTAACCCTACCGGTATGGCTCTGGTTGATTCAAATGATTCTGCCAGCAATATTTCAGGTTCAAAACAGAACGTGTGCGTGCGTGCGTGCGTGCGTGCGTGTGTGTGTGTGTGAGAGAGAGAGAGAGAGAGAGAGAGAGCACCTTGGAATGTTCCATGAGGCTTCAATCGTTCAAGTGCAACAGCCAAAGCTGGGCCTTGAATGTCTTTCAAATGTTTCATAACCTGAACACAACAGTCGCCATGATCACCACATACTAAAGAAGCCACACTTTTGCAATTTATTGCACATATACGTACCAATTCATGTCCACTGACTCTCAAAATTTCACCGAAGAATCCCTCTGCAGCTTTACGAACATCTGCCGACTTATCCTGAGAAGTTACAGCAGCAGTCCTTATCAATCTGAAGAAAAGGTTTGGGTCCAAAGAAGAGATAATATCGAAGCAGGTTATTTTGACATTACAGTCATAGCAGTAGCAGCTGGTTTCAGCAGATGCACAGCATCAGGGAAATCGCTTAAGCGAGAAACTTGCTTTCCCAACCAATCAAAAAGATCCTTGCGCCCTTCAGCCCCAAGCTTAGAATCCATTAGAGCAGCTGCAATGTACGGAACCTGTAGCAGAGGCTCATCATGGTTCAGTGGAGCCATAGATAAAGCATAACCATATCCTACAGATACACACACAAGCATGAACACACGTCTCAGAGAGAGAGAGAGAGACCATCTTATCAAGATTAACAGCTGCAAGCCATGATTCCATTGCAGCCAAAGTACATTCCCTCATATGCTTTTTATTGTCACCCAGGCATTTCAAAACATCAGAAAGAATACCCTGCAAATAGAGAAAAGAACACTTCTGAGTATAATCAGCTTTCAACAGCACAGAGAAAAGTACATAATGCCAACAGGAAGATAAGAACCTTGCTTGACTTCTCAACCGCTGGACCCATTGCAGATGCGACACCACCAATGGTTGTCAAAGTTGCCATGACTAAATTCTTATTGCTGTCATACAGGCGTCCTTTGAGGGCACCAAGCAACTCAACTGCATGTCAAAGCAATTGTTAAGAATGAGATCATCTTGATACGCAAAAAAATATGAAAATCAACTTTTATCAAAATTGTCAAAACAAGAGTTGGAATCAGTGTTATTTAGAATCAACCATCTCATACCAGTTCCATTTGGTTGAATGCGCTTGTTGGCCTCCTCCAACATTTTGTTGACAGCTTCAATGGATTCAAGACGAACCTGGAGATCGAAAGTTGTATGCATTGGTATGATCATTATTTTGCTTATTGCTGATTATCATGAAGAATATTCAAAAACCGGAAGTTAGAGATAGGATGAACAGCTTCATCACTCAGATGCCATACCTTCCAATCTGAACTTTCCAAATTCTTTAGCAAGGAAGGGGTGATCTTCCCACTTATGTCTTCACGTGGCAGGCCATCTACCCCACCCGAAGACACAGTCGACATGGAGTCAGAGGCCTTAACAGTTTTTCTCGGAACAGCGGCACTACCCTGCAGGATTTTCACATGTAGATACTTCCAGCAAGCACTCAAAAAGCAATATAAAATAGTCTTAAACATCAGTATAATATACCTCAAATGGATTCTTCTCAAACTCTGCGTCAAGTGCACTGAGCAGGGCCGGTTTGACATCCGCAACAAAGGCTTTAATATCTAGAGAGTAATAAAGACCACATCCATGTAATTCACAAAGTGGAGCTATGCAAACAATTTAAGACGATAGTCTTTTGAGAAAGAAATTACCTGGACCAACAAATCTATGTAAAACGCCTATAAGCTTGATAGTAGCATTTCTAGTTGCTGCAGCACTAGATTGCAGTCCAGTATCTTTACAGAAGTCAATCATATCCTGTATCCGTTGATATTTCCCAGATGTCATAAGTTTCATTATAACAATGAAGATAATATATATTAAAAAAAAAAAAAAAAAAAAACCTATAACTGCAAAACATATGTTAAAAAACAGTTAGAAATAACCTTCAGTTTCAAATGTGACACGCCAAAGTCTTCAACCGCACTGAACATCCACGAAATTCCTTCACTGAGGACCTTAGGATTTTTGTGCTCTTTCATAATTTTGTACATCTACAAGAACAAAGTACATATCTTCAGTCAACACAAGACACGTAATCGACTGGGAAAAAAAATACATCGTTGTGTCTTTTTAGGTTTGAGTTATGCCAAATATTCCTCTTAAAAGAAAGAACTCACTCTCTCAAAAACAAATCCAGGGCCAGCAGCTTCAGCAAAAGTAGTTAGGCACTTCATGGCATGAGCACGGGTTTTGATATCTGCTACACGTTCACTTGTACCTGATATTTAATTAAGTCAAAACAAGTCCACATATCAGGGGAATAGAAGTAAGTACCTCAAATTGGATACTCACCAAGGAGGCAAAGGACAACACACTTTTTGGGAAATTTAGCAGAAGTGGAAGCAATATATGTAATGACATCGAGAACCTGTTGCTGGACCTGCAATACTCACAATGAAACCCATATTAACAAAGTCAATCAATTCTGACAAGTAAACAAGTAGAAGAGAACTTCCAAAACCTGAACATTTTTCTCATTCCATCCAGGCACAGCACAGAGCAATCGAACCAAAATTTCTACTGACTGGTCCAAATCCTGTATTTGCTCCACCTGTTGTTTGAATAAGCCAATTGCTGCAAGGATATCCAGAGCTAAACATTAAACAAGGGCAAACTTTTTTAGAAAAGAGTTAAAAGCTGCATGTTGGGAATTGATTCTATTTGAACAATGGGATCTGCCATTCTTCTACTTCCCAAAGAAACGTGAAAAATGCATGTATATGTTTAACCAATAGTAAACATTAATGCAAAAAAATAAAGTAAAACGCTTTCAAAGTAGAATGGAATGAACATTTGAACCATCATCCACTTTGAAGATGCACTATCTAATTCTTTCCACCAAAACAGGCATTTGTTAAGAAATCATAAACGAAAAGGTAACGTAAAAATCAGACCCGCTCCAACATCCCATTTACCAGCTACAGATGCATCACAGGATGTTGACTTCCAACTAGAATATCTTGCCAGAGTCCTATAAATCTCAGTATATCTAAGACACTTCAAAATCAAACAAAGGAAAACTGAATTTGCTTCTGAATCTGTCTTTCAACAGATCAAGGTGTACAAATTTTTAACTGGTTCAACTAACTACTGCTTGGTAAAGAAAGAAAGAAAGACAAATTTAGGGCCTGTTTGGTATGAGAAAACTGGTCCAGTTCTCTGTTTTCATTTTCCGAAAAAAGAAAAAGGTACCAAAACGCCTTTGTTCATCAACTAAAAACTGTTTCTGAATGAAAATAAGGACAACTGTTTTCATTCTTTCACTACAAACCTAGAACATAATAAAAGAAGATTAGTTTTCAAATTTTTCATCACCAAGGAAAAAGCAATTTCATTATAAAATGAAAACACACTTCCCAGCATTAGTTATGTTAAATAACTTCTGTTCATGTTGAAAATTACATTTTCATGAATCAAACACTGTTTCAAGAAAACAGAATACTGAATACAACCAAATGGACCCTCAGCGAAACACAGAAAGTTACTGTTTGAAAAATATAGTTCCAATAGACAAAAAAGTTAAAACGATAATGTGACACAGACACCAACAGCAGGAAGGAGTTCAGTGAAAGCTTAGTTGACCTATTGCTCATTTGACAAATTGTTGTTAAGGGAAAATAAATTCCAAACCTTCAAGGCGTTCCTTCCACACAGCACTCTTCAATTGGGAAATAGTATCTGCTTGTATAACAGATCCTATTCGGCTTTCAATCTCTTCAAGACTCATCTCCGCAGGCTGTTGATTAACACAAACTTGTTCAATAATTCAAGACAAAGAAGCAATAAATTTTCAAAGGAGAGTCTTATCACCTCCACATCTTCAGGTACAACAGCTTTCAAAGGTTTAGCCTGTGCAGTTCCCTCTCCCTTCTTTCCGCCACCAGATTTGACAGTGCCTCCCTTTTTGCCCGGATTCTGACAACCAGAATATCATTTAGATGAAAATTATAAGGGGCAAAGCAGCCAAATTTAATAAAAACCAAATGGTCATGCTAACCGCAGCAGGAAGTGGCCTCTTTCCACTAAGCATGCTAGCAGCTGACCTTCTAACAAATGAACTGTCTGCAACCTGTGTAGATAATTATTAATCCCAGCATAAGCAAAACTACGAAAAAAAAAGCCCTTTTTACATGACAAGAAAAATTAAATAACTCCCAAATCACATGGAATGTAACAAGACAAGCATGACTGAGATGGTAAAGAGAACATAACATGTTTCACAATGAAGCATAACCACTTCACCAAGTATTACCATAATCACTCCCACCAATTGAAAACAATTTAATAATGGCATAAGTAAAAGTGATTGAAATACACCACCCGTTGTCTATTGCCAATTGAAAGTATCCAGCTTACTTTTTCAGAGATTAACAGTGAAGTAGTTCATGATCCGGTCAGGTTTGAACTACGAAAGCTTTGGTCGACAAAAAACCATAAGAGATGACATTTTGGCTATGCTAATTTATGGTACTTTTGCTTTTAACAGGCCACCCCTCCCCCCTTCCCCCGGCTGCCCCGGAGGGCCCCACCCTTTCTTTTCCCTTCCCCTGTGGAGCCCCCAGAGGCCAAAAATGGAATACATAGGTCAGTCCTCAGAAATACAACAAAACAACAGGTGTCAAGGGCACTCCACAGGCAAGGTCAAAAGCCTTAGGAGTTGGTAAAAACAGTTCAGCTATGGCTGCTGTTCAAATCTACCAGTAACCCATTTGCTGACAATCTTTCCGAGTGCCAAAGCTTCGGTATACTGACTGCATATCCAGTGGCAGACAAACAGCACCAAGGAAGTCCAAAATTGAAAATGGAAGCACATCTAAAGCATTCAAATGGACTTCTGAACTAAAATGGCAGGAACTGAGCTAACCTCCACTGAGGAAGAGATCCCACCAGAAGCTTGGACAGCAGCTGAGACAAGATTAAAATTTTAGAATATACTCACTTGAAAGGTTTATTTTTAATAATCTGCAGAACAAAGAATATTTCACATACCTGCCCCAGCACCAGTTGGAACAGCGCCTCCAGAACTCCCAATCATTTCAGAGAGTTTCTTTTTTCTCACATCATCAAGTTTTTCAAGCGACCTCTCCAAAGGCCTCATGCCAACCGACTGGAAAGGAAAGGAAATGTATCACCACCAGATGTGAACAATCAAAAGTTTAGAGCCCTTTTTATTTATTACTTACTTGGCTTAATCAGAGTATTTGATTCTATAACTTGAGAGCATCATATAGACCTACTCCTACTTCACATAATCAGATACATACGAACTGTGAAGAGGAAAAGTTTCACTACTGAATTACATGTTTAAACATTTTTGCTATGCAGGATCATTTAAAAGCACCAGATGATAATTCAAACTAGTCATATTTACTAGTCACTACATTTTGAAACTAAAAGACCATCCAGAAGCCACAATGAATGTGGACCTAAGACTACATGGACAACGTAGATTACCTTAGCTATGGCTGCCAAAGCTGAAAAGGCGGCATCTCTGACCTCTGGCGTCCCATCATTGAGGCACTAAAAGATAACAAGTAACTTTAAATTTCGGACAATTGCACACCAAATCCAGACAAGAGCAAAACATTTGATAAACTACATTAAGCAGAAAGGCAGCCATGACCATGATGTTCAAAGTAGTGAACTATCTCTCCATTGGGCCATATTTTGACAAAGATAACATTTTCTAAGAAAAGAACATTGTCTGAAGACTTTTCTAATCTTCTGATGAGATAAACCGAGCTTGAGTAGTAAATCAGGGAAACACAAACTCCCTGAAGGACTGAAGTAAATTTAAACAAGTATTTTAAGATTGTCATACTACAATATTTGAATGTCTTGAACTAACAAGCCATGCTTCCAACTCGAATTCACTGACCTCCATACAAATCGGCACGTAATCCTTGTGCAACTTGAGAATAACTGCCTTGCTACTTGTTTCGATACAATATGTCACCCAGCTCAAAGTTAATGATCGCACAAGAGGAACTTTATTTTTAACCGCAGCTTTAACATCTGCAAAGGAACAATATGTCACAAACCCAGCAGCTACCAAGACGCCACATCTTAAGAGCATTACCCATCAGTAATATTATATTTTATTTACACTAAAGGGGTTATTGCACTTCACACCTACATAAAACCTTGATATCCCCAACTTTCACTAAGAGACATAAATGGAGCTTATGTTGGATGTAAAGTGCAATAATACAACACATGCTTATTTGTCTGCCACAGATGATCAAGTACAAGTCTCTGATTTGAGAGGAAAAAAATGACTGATGTGAGCAAACTACTACGCTGATTGCATTAAACGGAAGGGGAGAACACAATCCAGCACTTAGGTGTCCTCACTGATCCAGAATTTATGATAAATAATCAAATTTGAACCTGCCTTCAACAACATCCACCAGATTTAAGCACCCAGCCTTATGCATTGCCTGAAGAGTTTGAGTAAGTGCCTCAGTCATGGTCGGTTTTTTCTCCTTGAGTTTTTCCTGTTCAACAGGCAAATTTGTACCAAGCAATAAAAATGGTCTAAGTATCACTTTTACAGGACAAAGAACCAAAACCAAAAACTTTTTTGATAGATGAAGATAAACCTAGACACTTTTCTTGTTCTTATATAAAGAAAATGCCCTTAAAAAAAGGCTGTAGTTGTTACCAGTAAAACCGGAAGTAAGGAGCGGGAACTTCCTGAAAAATGGGATCTCAGTCCCCTAGCCAAGTTTCCGATAGCTTGGATGGCTTCTACTGCGACGGCTATGTTCACATCCGTAATCAGCTGAAAATTACAGATAGCAAAAGAGTTTTAACAGTTTCACACAACTAAAGAAAATATGAAGATCAAAAACGATGAGTATAGATATTGAGTCAACCACATCTGGTTTTTGATCTTACAATGCAATTTAATTCCAGGACCAAACAATATGAATACGCTGATTCAGGCAGGGCATGCTATGTTCCATTTTTCAGCAATGGGAATGATCCCAAATAAATTATTGACCAGAGGAGCTCCCAGATATATATCACAAGCCAATGGATCAATTCACTATTAAATCTATCAACTTGATACCACTCACCCATTCTACCAACATAGAATTCATTATTTTTGCCCAACAGAGGATGCAGTTTGCATCATTCATTGTTCAATATAATATTTTAACCGCTCAATAAGTGTAAGCGACTTTCATAATCTACTATTGATTAAACCATTCTCCTAGGTGAATCAATAATTTTTTCGTTTTCCATGGTGGAACATCCGGTAAAGCTTCATACTTTCCACTCTAAAAGGTTGGGTGCAAATTCTTTTTGGTGGTGAAACAGCTTTGCCTTTTTCCTCATTAATTCTTCCAATTCCGCATTCAGCTTAGTATAACCATTGATACAATTGACATAATATCATGAAGTCGATGACTTTCTTTGATGACGTGTTTTTATCTGAGATCATGAAGCCAGAAGTCAAGAGACGGAAGACCCATTGAACTCATTCTTTTCCCTTGTTCACCAGCACATGAAAGATCAAACGATTGGGACGATTGACAATTATGTGTTTACTCTTTGCGAATGAAAGTTGCTATAAGACCTAGAATTCAAAAATGAATAACAGTTCATTGAGACTTATTAAAAGGACCAGATGCCTGGAGCCTTCAATGACAAAGAAGCTTGTGGAATCAATGTCTTAGAATCTTGATTTCAAAATCCTTAATCCTATTGTAGATTACTTCCCTCCAAGGCACGACCATATTACTTCTTGTTACCCAAAATCATATCACTTGAAAGAGCTAAATCTTCCACAAAGCCAAACCAAACTCTGCATCATTGCAGGTACTATCATTCTTTGCAAAGCTCAAATCATGACGAATATTGATCTACCATTATTATTATTGACTTGCAATAGATTAATTAGAGAGAGGAGGGCTGCTTAAAACAGAAAATATTCCCATTCGTTCATGCAAAAAGATGTGCACCCATCCTTTTCGGCCATGGGAATAAGGCCTGCTATGTTAAATAACAAGTCAAATGGTTAAGCACAATTTTCACCAAAAGGATACTCATGCATTCGCAGCTTTGTTAGCTACTTTCAGTCTCTCTAAATCCTGTATGTCAGAGCTCTTGTAACCATCAAAATTGATTTCACATATCCATGATTTCTAAATTAAGCTCCAAAATGACATGTCAGAGCTTTGAAGTGTTAAAAGGGTTTTTTCTTTTCTTTTTATGCTAAATGAGTAGACATGAGTTGTAAGAACAAAGAAGAAATGAAGATAACCATGGTCTCTGTAGGTTGTTCAAGGAAAGGACTACCATCATTAGGAACAATTCTCAGTGATAAAAATATCTGGGTTTTGCTCTCATTATTACATAAGAAATGCAAGCAGAGCATGGCTGAACTGCTATTTATATGAACGAGTGCAGAAAATGATAATTCCTTTCATTCCCAAAGATTATCAAACAAGGCCTGCATCAACTTACAGAATTCTGACACGGTGTTTGGCTCGCGGATTAGACTAAAGCAGAAATAGAAGAGCTATCCAATGGGGTGTAGAATAAAGTGAAAATTGTAACAGAGTAGGTATTCCATAGTTTGGTCCACAAAACGAAATAGCTATTTGGGAAAAATGGCTTGTTTGGTTCATTAGAAAAACTGAAGATATTCCTAGTCCCATGAAACTTGTGGGGGCCCCAGGAACCAGACAATGGAATAGTTGTTCTATCAAAAATAGACAGGGAATAGATATCTATTCCAAACCAAATGAGCATAGGCTGGAAATAGAGTATCGATTCCGGTGAACATATGAAGTGCAAGTATGATGGCATTTTGACACCCAATGATAGGAAGAGAAGTCTCATCAAACTCTGTCGATTGGAACACTAGTACCAGATCCTTTCAGGATAAGAGTTACAAAATTCCAAATAAACTCTCATGCTAATAATTGGATGGCATGTTCAACAGGCTGAAACATTTCAGCAGGTCCAAGGGTAGAAAGTAAAATGCCCCTTTAACAAAGCTCAGTTCACAATATTTCTTGCAAAAGAAGCAAAATATTCCATCTTTTCTAATCAAGTACTTCATATGTCCCAAATTCAGATATCTAACCGTGTGATTGATAAAGTTTCAATTAACTCCTTGCAAATTCAATGTCAGATAATTGCAGTGAAGCAAAAAATAATTGCATACCTTCTTCAGTGTACGGCTTATCTCTGTGAAGTCACCAGTAGCAATTTTTTTGGTTGAAGCCAGCTTGGTTAGCTCTGCGACTGCCTCTTTCCTCTCTGACCATTTGGTAGCTTTCTGAGGCGTCAATAGAAAAACTTATGTAACAAACAAATATCTGACATTATGCAGCAAGCATACACGTGATGACAAAGAAAGCTAAGGGATTTCCCTGAAAAATGCATTCTAGAGGACTACTAACCACTCCCTCCCAGAAACCTGACTTCTCCAAAGGAGTCAGAATGTCAACTGGATCAACAAGCTCGTATTCATCTATTTCCTGAGGGGCTGATCCAATAATACCAGAAAAAAGTAGTAAGTAAAACTTCATAGCATCAATAGTCCATCCTCTACTGCAACTTAAGCAATTCTTTCATACGAGAAAAATAAGAAAATGGCACCCAAAAAAAAAAAAAAAAAACACCCTAATCACCAAAAGATTCAAGTGTGAGGTGGCAAGACACATACCATCAGCCACAGCTTCTTCAGAAGGACCGGGACCCACAACATCAGATGCAATTTCCTGTTCTGGCTCTTTGTCTTGTTCAGATCTGACAAGGCAAGGCAAAGGCCGAAAGATTTTATTGTCGCTATAGCTACACTACATTTAAGTGAGCAGATTAAGCTACCCTAGCAGAGACAGGCATCGGATCTTAATTGCCAGAAAGCAAATCAAGCAAAAACAAGGCAACATACCTGACTATGCAGCATTGTCAATCAAGATAAACAAGAAACAAAAGTTAGTCTGCTCTCTCTTAATCAAGATGTAACATTGTCAGCTCTAACTTAATTTATGTAACATTCGTACAGAAAGAACATGCATGTACCTCATTATCCCCAGATACACATCTAATGTAATAAACTTTCAGCCATCAAAAGCTTACGTTCATCATCTTGTCAGTTGTATTTTTTGATAGGGTAAATCATACATCAACTGTGCTAATTACAATGAGACAGAGTCTTATCAAGAAAAAACGATGCTGAGCAAATATTCATAAAGAAACAACTTTGAAAGGAAAAAATGCTGAGCAAACATGATTACCTAATTTTTCGTGTTGGTTTTGCTGTCCCCGAAACATTTACCAGCTCAGCCTCCAATTCTTTTTTCTACAGTTAATCAGAGAAAAAGTTAACCTTGTTTGCAAGAATGGAAAGGAATTTGATAAAAGGTATAACATAGAGCTACTTTACCATTGTATCTCGCATTTTCTCAAATAATATGGATTTAACAGGGTCTTTCCCAATCCAACGACAAAGCTCAAGGGTCAGTCCTTTGGATGATGCCCGAACATTCTGATCTTGGTGGTCAAACAGTTCGGGAAGCATCTTTAATATCCTTTTCGGCGGTACAATTTTTGCCCCAAATTCACTGATCAAAATATCATGTCTGATAAGGAAAAAAGGGCAAAGGAAAATCACATGAATGCCTTCACCAAAGCAATTCATCACAATACCTTAATGCCTGAAACATAACATCAATTGCAGGGACAACAGCCTTAGCAACTTTGTTCTTGATTGCTTTCTCCATAGTATCCTGTCATTAGACGACCTTGTAAATGTCTGAGGACTGGCTAAAAAAGCAATGGGATGATGATCTCATCTGGGAGCACCAAACAAATAAATTGGTGACAGCCATAAATAGTGTACTAATAACACAATTGACATTGACAACCTATACTGAAAAAATTTTATGTGACCAAAGAGAGAAGATTTAAAGATTTAAATGCAACTAACAATACAAGCTCTCGCATTTACCGGACAATCCAAAGCCTGATGAGGGACAGCCAGTGTAGAATTGAACCTAGCTTAAACCATTCCCAACAAAATAACTTCACGCATGGATCATTCTAAAAATGACATTTTACACTAAGAAACCTGGTATCAGCTAGAGCCTAACAGAATTTCAAAATAAATTTCAAGGAGACATAATTACCATGTACTTAAACTCACATGCTCGTAATTAATAAAAAAGTAAGGGAAATGGCTCATTCCCTTCACACGATCAGCTAAAAAATAGAAGAAAAGGTCATATGGCCCTCTTCAGCTACAAATCATCGAAGTGACTGATGCCATTAGCACACTGATTATTCTCGTACAATACTTAGTAAAACCACAATCATTAAAAAGCATAAAAAGTTATTAAAGGATGCACCACATGCGTATATATCTCAAGTAGAAAGTACCAGAAAAACTTCCACTGCCTCCAATTCCACCCATAGCATAAATGCTGCCTGAGCCTTTTCCACTGTCTTCGGTCTTCCAGTCAAGCATTTTGCAACAATTGCATCACATACTTCCTTCGCATACCTAAAGGCATGGGTCAAATAATCAGAATCAACAAACAAGAGAAAAATAACGAATCCATAAAATTTAGTTAAACCTAAAAGTTGCACAATAACATACCTTCCAGCATCAGCATCTGCAGCTCGCAAAAATGCAAGTAAAGCATCTAGCGCTTTCTCTTGGACAGGTGCATTAGAATCTGCAACAGTTTTCCTGAAAAGTGGCCCTAAAACAAAAGGAAAGATAAAGAGTAAACATTTGCATACCACAAATTCTACACAAATCAGCTTTAATTGAATTACTCTATAACACTTCCGCCTATTAAGCTCTAGGAGTCTGTTTCTCATCTATCTACTCGGCAGTTGTTTTGAATGCCTTACAAGGACACTATCAGATACATTCATATAAAGTAGGGTTTAAGGCAACAAGCTGCAAAACTAGTATAAGAGCTAATGAGCTGTACACACACACACAAGCACGCAATCCAATGAATTCCTTCCACTTTCCCACACTCAGCATTCATTAATTCACCAAAATCTCTAGCCAATGTGTATCCTGTTAACTCAAGCACGATGAACCGATGCACAAGTATACCTCTTTCATTTGGTTTGAGGGTATCGTGTCAACCATATAGTAGGAGACCCTAGTTTTCTTGCATCAATTAACGAGTTCTAAATTCAAATTTTTTATACTTGATAATAACATAGTCATATTCATTATTGATTAGTTGACCACAGTACTTATTGCTCAGACTTGATATCAAATATCAGAGATGTTGGTGCTTCTATGCAATTTTTGGTTCTCTTAATAGGACCTCTAGATTGCATAGAGAAATACCAAAATGCTCCCATTCAATAGTCTCATAGTTATGAATTGTGAATTTTTCCCTTTGGGTTGAAACCAATTGGAATAAATTGGGCTTATATATGCATGTTCAGCAATAGGTACGAATTTGCTGTTCTTTAGACAGCCTCTCTGGAAAATCAGGGTTAATGCTACATAACTCCTCCCCCAGACCCTCGCAGTGTGGGAAGCTTTGTGCACCCAACGCCCTTTAGGTATAAAACATGTTCATTGTTATTGGTCAATAGAGAGCTTTCCCAAGTATATTGGAGAAATGCTAGTGATTTGGCCCAAGGACCTATTCTGTTTACAAACCGATCTCAATTTAACTGCCTTAGACATTTGAACTTGAGACTATTGAGCCATCTTTTAAGAGTTCAAGAAATGCAATTCTACCGAGCTCAATTGGAGCTTCACCTCCAAGTTATCGAATCAAGTAATGTTTAGTTCAAGTGGTTGACTAATGATGATCCGTTATCCATCACGTAAATCAGCCTTCTCCATATTCATCTGAGCATTTCAACACCTTGATCCCTATTTCATGGATAGAATCTTAGCAAACACAAGAATTGACCCCGCCCTGGTCCCTATTGAATTTGCTTGCAAGTGCCACCATATACTACACTCCTGCCCATGCTGCTTTTAAGGAAGCATTTTGTTCAACTTCAGTCCTGTCCTACTTTAAAATACAAGGTAGAGAAACTGCAAATGCAATTTAAAGCAAGACGACACATACTGATTCATAGGAAGCTCACTTTCACTATAGCATCACCAAAAAATATTGAATTTAATCGGTAACCTAAAGTTAGCCCTACTGCAAAACCTACATTCCAACATAATGGAATTATGAAAAGCCAAAGAAAGTTGATTAAATTGCAATCCTCTAAAGCATAACACGTCTCCATAGAGCATCGACGCCACAGAATATAACAGAGATTCTCAAATGAAGAAAAGATTCTGCTGGAAAACAGATACATAAAGGTCTGCATTGCGTTCCCCAGCAGAACACCTCCACTTCCAACACTCGACTTTACTACTAGTTTTTGGAATTGGTAGGCAACAATTGTAGTCGGCACAGGCAATACCATCACCGAATTTCAAAGGGTCAGATAAACCATCAGGCAGGTCAATTTCCGGAAGCATCGCCTAAACAACAACGAGGCTCTCTAGGCGCCCGCGATTCGTAAGCATTCAAACTTCCACAAATCCAATTAATTACGCCACGAGAGGACAATGCTCGAGCAATTCCTCGAGGCGAGAGCAGCATTGCCAATCAGCCGCATGCATTCACAACCAACACGCGAACAAACCGCCAACGAGCACCCCCACACACCCCCCCACGCGCGAATTCAAACCAAAAAAAAAACCGAACCCCAAAAATCGAGCATCCCGCATCGCTCAGCTCATCCGCCACACGAAACCGCCACATTTCACCCGCGCGAGCCCCCGCGGGACCAGACGGAACCACGACCGACGGCCGGATCACCGCCCGCGAGGCCAGATCTAACGGCCCGAGGGACGACCTGCACGCGCCGACGAAGGGAGGGAGCGAGGGAGGGAGGGGGCGAACACCAACGGACTCACCGAATTCGCGGAGGCGGGGGTCCTTGGGATCGGCGATGGAGTCGCAGAGGGCGGCGAGGTCGAGGTTGGCCTCGTTCCGGACCTTCCAGTTCTTGTGGAGCAGCCGATCTTCCCACGGCAGCTTCTTCGCCTCCTTCAGCAGCTTCTCCTCCTCCGACATTGCCGCCTCCTCCGAACGGCCGCGATTCGCAGCCCTAGCCGATCGGCCGCTCCCTCCGCCGGAGCTCGAAGAATCGGTCGATTCGAAGAGATAGAGAGAGAGAGAGAGAGAGAGAGGGAGGTAGAGAGAGAGAGAGGGAGGATCTCTCAGTGAATTTTTCACTGGTTGTCACGACGGAGAGCCGGCGATGGAGAGAGAGAGAGAGAGAGAGAGAGAGATGACAAAGCGATGGTTTATCTTTCAAAAAATGGGGGAGGGAGAGAGGGAGAAAGGAGGGCTGGTTTTTTTGGGGGGGGGGTGTTGTGTATTTTTTGAGTTGTACGTTTTCAATTTCAATCGAGTGCGGCTGTTTTTCGCCCATCCGACGTGCGCTCGTCTCACGCGCTGCACCGGGCCGGTGGTTCGTTCACTCGCCCCGCAGGGGTAGGGGTGGAGGAAAAGACCGCGTCGCCCCCCCAGCCCCCACCCTAGCCCTTTCGAATTCCTGAGCGTGTTCGCCTTCCTCACTCGAGGCGAGGGGTGAGCCGAAGGTATTAAATCGGCAACCGGCTGACATCGTGAGAATAGACCTTATATGTTTCTATGCGTGTCGATATGAAGTCTCATTGGAAGCTTGATTGTAAGATTGTCGATCGAAACAAAGAGCGAGACCGGGCTTGTGAGTAGCAGCACCTCGCAAAGGTAACTTTCGATGCTTCGATTTTGGTATTGTGTTGTGTTGTGATGTGAAGCACCTTGGTTGCTTTGATTGTGTCGCATGCGGTGTTAATATGTCTATCTTTAGGTTTAATGGGAAATTACATTGCAACTCCTACTACACCTTATGAATCAAGTACCATCAAGCCATAAACGTCTCGATTGGTTCAATTACATTCTAAATATCTTGATTGAAAAATACAATCGAGTCGTAAATCTTGTAATTGGTTCAATTGAGCTTTAAATTTTTTACTAAAAAAAATGCAATTGAATTATAAGTTCTAATGAAAGGGCAATTTAAGGATGTAATGTAGGGACTTTTGAATGCTATATGAGCTACATTTAAGTACCATTCACCAAAAGAGAATTGATTGTGGTTTTTGAAAAAAGTTGACAATTTAATTGAATCAATTGAAAAGTTTAAGACTCGATTGCATTCTCTACACAAAGATTAAGAATTCTCGGTGCACTTTACCCTAACTTTTAATAATTCAATTTGATATTTTACCATGCGATAATGGAAATATGGCTCGCGTATGTTCATGTTTCCATCTGTTAATACAGCATTCAATGAAGCAAGTAAATTAATTTTTTCCTTTAAATGGAAACGAAAATTAAGCTTTTCTTTTCATCTTGGAATTTGAATTAAATAAAAACTATCAAAATCAAAATTAATCAATCAACATAGCTTCCCCCTATCTCTACTTCTATGAACCCGACACCATTGGAGCTTCTAAGACCTTCTCAAGAGCAAAAGTAGTTTATTTCAACATCAACGAATGAAACATACATTGAATGCAATGAAATTCACAGTGCATTTCATTTTCAAGACTCCAACAACCTAGTAGGACAATGCAAGCTCTAAAAATATATATATATATATATATTAAATTTAACCCAAACGACATGACAAATCCCACGACATGTCTACAGTTACCTCAATCATCAAACAGTAGAAGACAGTACAACACTAAGGACAACATCTTTACCTCTTCACCAAAACAAAGCTGCTCAAAGAACATCCAGCTTCCATTCTAGATGGCCTCTCACCATCAAAAGGTAGGTTGATTACCCCAAAAAAAAAAAAAAAAAAAAAAAAAGGCTACTTATGCTTCCCGTTTCGAACATATCCTAAATGAGTTGCCTTTGTTAGCTAGAAATCTTAGAACGGTGCAATAACTCCTATCTTCGTATTATGCTTTACACTTACCTCCATGAGGCTCTTAGGCATAAAGAATCCGAGACCAGTGGGCCTAATGTCCTGAGGATTAAAGTTGGATGCTAAAAGTCCGTCCTAGTTAGGTGGGGCTAAGGCACTGTTTGGTAACCATCCAAACAGTGCCTGATTTTGATTTTTTGTTCCTGAGAATCGTTTGGGAATAGAATCGCATTTGGTAAAATTTTTGTTTAAAACAGTTTTAGACAAGAATTGAGAATAAAAATTAAAAAAATGTGATTCTCGGTCTGAGAATCAAAAAAAGAATCAAAACAGTGAAAGTCTTCTTCTTTCCTTCTGCCATCCCGCGACCACCGTCCACCCATCGCCGCCGTCCACCGCCACCCCATCGTTGCCGCCGTCGGTTGCCGTCCGCCAAGCGAGCTCGCCGGAGGCTCGCGGAGCCGGGCGAGGTCCGGCAAGCTCGCCGGTGGCCGTGCAAGTCTCGTCGGGGCCGGGCGGGCCCGCCCTAGCCCCGTCGGTGGCTCGCCCTAGCCCCGTCGGTGGCTAGGCGAGGCCTCGCCCGGCCCGGCGAGGCTAGGGTGGCCACCGATGAGGCTCAGCCAACAAGGGCCGACGATGCTCTAGTGAGGTCGCCGGCCCTCGACCGGCGACCGGCCACAAGAAGAAGAAGTAGAATAGGAGAAAAAAGAAAAAAAGAAAAGAAAAAAGGAAAAAGGAAAAGGAAAAAAGTAAAAAGTTTATTTAAAAATTAAAAGAAATTGATTTGGAACAAAATTAATGAACTCGGTACCAAACGCAATTCTATTCCGAGAATCGAAATTTTGGACAGTTATCAAACGTATTCTTTTACTCAAAATCAGTTCGAGAACATAATAAAAAATAATCATTTATTGTCAGAATCTGTTCCCGGGAACAGAATCGTTACCAAACGCGTCCTAAGAGGCACTGTTAGGGGAGTAAATACTTACAGTAGCTTTGGTTTTGTTCCAGGCATAACCCCTCTATCAACAATAAGTCTGAATCGACACTTTGAGTATGTTTGTTTAGTTGAAAAATAATTTCTAAAAAATAATCACTTATATTGCGTATAAAAATAAATGAGTAAAAAATATTTCCATTGCGCAAAAGTGTGTAGGCTTAAGTTGTTGTCAATAATGAAAATATTTTTAATTGATTAATTATTTCAAACAATGCAAAAGGTTATTTTTAGGAAAAATTTTCTAGCATCCTTTTTCTGGCGAAACAAATGAAAACTTACTTTGCCAAGCCTAAGCAACCGGTCAATCTCCAATTGCCTGCCACCCACGTTTCTCATCCCCAAGCAAAGATGCGAAACTTCTTGCCAAACTTGAGGAGGAAATCGGGATTCGAAACTTTGAGATGTCTCCTCTCCGCCCCCACCTTGTGCTTTAAGGCACATATTTTGATGACCACAAAACCACTCTTGCACTTGATGATGTTCATTAAGTGTTTCGACTTCAAGATGCAGCATCAACATGCCTATATGTTAGCATCGTGAATCTGGATCCGATAATTTGAGACATAGGAAAAAAAAATACCCAATCGAGTTATAAGCTTATTGTACAGATATCAATTCAGTCATAAATTTACCAATTTTGTCAATTCGGTTCTAAATAATTGTGTGAAATTCTAATGTAGTCTTTCTGGACAATTATCGCTAGAAATCATTGACGCAACAGTCTAGTCATCCCCGATCATCCTAAGTCACATACCGTCACGTCAACAATTCCCGTCGAATATTAGGTTAAAGGATTACATTGAAATTTCTCGCAAAAATTTAAGACTAAATTGGTAAAATTTGAAGATTTATGATTGAATTAGCATTTATATAATAAATTTTGGACCGATTGAATTATTCCACTCGTGAAAATCAAATTGAAAAAGTTTGTGTCGTTGACTTTGATCGACGAATTCGAAGACCCAGCAATAGGGAGCTCTTTAACCGAGTGGTAAAAGGTTTCTTGCAGCCGTTTAAGAAAGAATGCCGTTGATTAGGAAGATGACCGTTTGGTGATGGAAGTACTCCCGGAAAGAATCGTGCAGCAGTTCTATGGGGATTTGGGAATCCTACGAAGACCGTGCACATCGGTCCCAGTCGATTCTAGAGTTGGAAATAATGAAAGCAACTTGCTACAAGGTCATTTCCTAAACAACTTTCGAATGAGCAATCTATATAACATCGATCATTCGTCGATTGCATAGCACTATGGTTTCTTATTTTCGTTTTAGATTCACATGCTATATAAGCATGGATAATTTTAAATCCTCTAATTGCGTTTTTAACTCATTCTCTAATTGGCAAAAATTTTATGCATGATTTATAGGAATTCTTTTGATTATAGTTACACCAACGAGTTCAAATCACATCGATTGTAATTTGTGTGGTGAGGAGGTTGAAAATGAAACCATTGATTGTCAATCTTAGATGTTGAATATTGAGTGACTTCAAAGAAAAGTTACTTTAGTTATCACTAATAAAGCCACCGATATTAATTGTAATGACTTGTACACATCTATATTCATATAAAAAAATAGCCAAATTTAAGTCTTATATGGAATGGAAATGCGATTTTTTTTAAATTTAAAATCTCAGATATTTATGACGTGATGATTAATATTGCTGTAAAAATAAATTACAAGGACTAAATTTGAATATTCCAAACAACAAAGAAACTAAAAATGTAACTGTTATTTAGAGGGTTGTACATGTAGGAACCATGAGTCAGTGGCCAATATTAACTCAGTAATTTCCTGAAAATGTTAAGTGGAAATTTGTTTGAGGGCCTAAATTGTGGCGGAAGAATAGTACAAGAACCAAAATCATAGCCATACAAAGTATAAGGAACACAATTAAATTCCCCTAGAACTATATCTATCAAAAGTGCAATCCCCCCTAAATCTAATATATTGTATCATATTGAAAGTGACTTTTGAACAATAAGTGCATTTAATTTTAATAAAGGAAGTTTTTTTTTTCTTTTGCTAATAAACTTTTAAGAATATTCTCCATAAAAATTGAAATTTTAACGGACTCTTGAACGATTTGTAGTAAAAATGACCGATGAGAATCAGAAGATATCTTTAGAAAAATTAGGAGAAAAAAGTTTAAAATCTTAACATAGTATCAAATATTACATCTATTTAATATTATCTTCAGTCATAAGTCATCAAATCAATTATACTAGAATGAGAAAGTATATATATCTATAATTCATGTAATTTGACTCAATTATGTGATTACCAAAAAAAAAAAATCTACTCACGTATTTATAGAATAATGGAGAAAAAAGGTTGATTTTGTTACATGCAATATAATACACCATATAGAGTAAAATTATTTTGATGTTGTTTCGTAGATGCAATAAAATAAATTCTAGAGCGGATGTTAATAGAATTAGTTCACGAAAATTCAACTTTTGTAAAATATGATGTATGAAATGTTTGGTTTGAGTATAGTGAATTTGTATATAAAGCAAATGATCCCATTAAATTATCTTACAAAGGAATTTTTAAGTTATTTTTTTTCCTTTTTACAATTTTATGATTATTGTCATTGCTTATATAAATTGGGTGAGCAAGAGTTGACGAGCAGTTTTAATAAACATAAATTCTCTAAAAAAATATACTAGTACAACAATAAAGGTCTAGTGGCAGTACACGTGACCCGATATATTTCTGTTTAAATAGGGCTAGTTAGGTAGATAAAGACATAAGTTTGTGGATGGGAATTGATAGATTGAGTGCGACAAAGAATTCACCGAGGGCATTAATGAGATTGGCAAAATCTACAATAATGCTCACTATTCTTGGCTTGGTGAGAAACTAACAATATCGATTATTTAATTTTTAATTATTATTAAACAACTTTTTATTCTCTTCTTCAACATTTTAAGAATTCGGCACATAATCTTTAGGACTCATTTTTCAGTTTTATCAAACGAAACCTTAGTAAAAGAAAATAGTTTTGAAGATTTAAGGGAAAATTAAAAAAAAAAAAGGACCCGAAGTGCCATCTTTTTCTCAAATAATGACCTGAAATTGACATTGTTCCAAATAAGGACTCGAAGTGCCATTATTTTATCAAATAAGGGCAAGAAGTGGATGTTGTTTCAAATGAGGACCTGAAGTAATTATGTATGTTTCAATTAAGGGCCTGGAGTGGCTATGTCCGTTGCAAATAATGGCTTAACTTTATGATGGTCAAGGGCATTTTTGTTATTTGTCATTTTTTCCTTTTTTTTTTCTTCTTCCTCTTCGCTGATGGTCGACCGGCCACTAGCAATGCCCACAGAGGGCTGGGCGAGGGACAGCCTTGCCTGGGTGAGGCGACCTTCGCCCAGGGGCCATTCGCGAGGTCGGACAACGCCGATGAGGGCCGTGCGACCTCGCCCCTCGCCGGCAGTTGGTAAGGGCCGACCAGCCACGGGCGAGGCCTAGGTGAGGCCGACCCTTGCCAAATCTGGCGAGGGTGGCCTCGTAGATCCTTACCAGGGGCTGGTGAGGGTCAATCTCGCGGATGGCCCCTGAGTGAGGGTCGCCATGCCTAGGCGAGGCCATCCCTCGCCTGTGGTCGGCGTGGGTGGCCCTCGCTGACGAGGGCAACCTTCGCCCTGTCCTCTGTGGGCATCGTCGGTGGCTGGCCGGCCACCAGTGAAGAGAAAGAAGAAGAACGAGGAAAAAAAAAAGGTAATAAAAGAAGGAAGAAAAAAGGGAAGAAAGTGTCAAATGACGAAAATACCCTTAATCGTTTGGAAATTTAGCTTGCTGGCGACTAGCAAGGTCGAGTCCTTATTTGAAACAACCAAAACCACTTCAAGCCCTTATTTGAAATAACTTAAGTTACTTCGGGCCCTTATTTGAAACAAAATTCACTTCAAGTTCTTATTTGAGAAAAAGATGGCACTTCGGGTCCATTTTTGGAATTTTCCCAAGATTTAAGCTAAGTTGAGTCCGAACGTGAAGACTAGGCTTAATTACTTGACAGCAAAGACCAGACAATCTGTCCATCAGAAGGTTTTACTAATCGTCAAACTTTTTCATTGAGGTTAATAGGGTTGGATGTTAAAGTCAAGTCTAAACTTTTGTCCAAACCCGTGCCATCATGAAATTTCTATACACAAGCTAAGTCAGGCTTTCTCATTAAATGCTATCGTCTAAACCCATCAAAAAAGTCTTTCAGCCTTTCTCTCTCTCGAGCTAGACTTGGCCTCGTTGGTAGCCTGCCGACCCATGATTAAGTATACTCTCTCATGGCATATTAAGAAGAAAAACATTCCACACATAGGTTACATGATAAATTATATCGTTCTTAAGGAGAATTATAAAAAAATCTTAAATATATTATATGGATATTAACTTAATAATAAAATTTTCAACTTAATCAATTTAGTCTTAAATATTTTAACGATTTTCCTTTTGGCCATTTTGATTAGAAATTACTGACGTGGACGCTAATTGTCTTGTATAGCACAAGTAATTGATGGTGACTTGGACAAAAAATGAAAAATTATACTTTTTAAAAAATTGAAAAAATAGTCAACATTAATGTACGACAGTATCATATAAGATAACAAACATTCACGTCAGCGATTTCCGATTAAAATTGACTGAAAAGAGTATATTAGCAAAGTATTGAAAGATTTAGTATTAAATTGATCAAAATTGAAAATTTTAAAACTAAATTGACATAGTCATTATTCTTATGACATGCATCTCAAATAGATTCTGCATAAGCTTCGCTCATTCGGGCCAGTGTCACGCAATGCATCCGATGCTCGAAACTCCTTTTTCCATGTCGTGCTTTCAGGGCAGCTTGAATGTAAGCGCGTGGAAACCAAACAAGGGGAAGAGGCGCGTGGGTGGGCCCGGCCTTGGTGGGAATTATAGTTGAGCAGTGTGAGTTTCGTGGTGGGGCCCAGGAACGAGAGCGTAGGAGGAGCGGAAGCGAGAGACTCGATACTTGTAAAATAGAATAAAATGGGAAACGATCCCCTGCTCCCACGCCTAGGGAAGACCTCCTTCCGAAGCTTCGAATCCAGCCGTCGGATCGGTAGAATCGACGGCCGAGATCTCGGGTGGGGGACCCGGGCTCCTTCGTTAACCTTGCTTTGCCGGCAGGCTTTCGTTTTCTTCATTTTTTTCCTTTTTTTCTTTTTCATTTTTTTTTTTGGTGAAGAGCGGCGTTACTTTTTTTTTTTCTTTTTTCTGGTATTAAAAAAATCAACGGACGTCACGCTTAACCGAGGAGTCTCCGACCATCGTACTGAGTCCAAAGACGCTCGTCGCATCGGGCAGCGAGCGCCACGTGTGATTTTGATCGGGCTGTGTCTTATGATAGTTTGTTACGCCATCATAACTGTTGCATTGTGTCTAAGAACACAAGCATGGATTACTTTACATGTCTCTATTTTATGAAAATTGAAGATACGTATTTGCATTCTTAAATTGAACAATACTATCCATCTATTTACAATGTTGCCGTAATACTTCTTAGACATAGGATTGCTTTTCTCACACCCATTATCACCCATTATCACACATGTTTTTCTCGATCTCGATCTGAACTTCGCTGTCTTGAGCTTTGGGCTTGGAGCGGCTCAAGCTCCAAACTTGAGCCTTGGAAACGTCCATAAACTTTCTCCAATGACCAAATCAAAAGTCGACTAGAGACTCGCATGAGTGAAGGTAAGGAAAATTTGCAAGAGCTAAGGCATTAATTTGATTTTTTCACTTTAGGGGCCAATTATTAAAATTTCAACCTTAACATCCCTTAGTCATAACCTCACCTGCTCCTTTCAATCTTTGAGCTTCGACTTTGTTTGAGCTCAAAATTCTTTGACCATGGCTTCTTCTTCCTCCTCTTTTCGCCATGACAACTCCGTTTACCTGCAATTTGTCACGAAACGACAAAATTCGTCCTTTCATGAGATATAGCCTGTCTCCCTCTTGTCCTTGAAGTTGCTATATATGAGCTTGTAGCATAGTCCGGAAGATGTTGGAGGGCAGTTCATTTTCTCTATTTATTTGTGCAAACGTCAATTTGAGCTTGAAATTGACCATGGCTTATTTTTCTTCCTCCTTTCACCCCGACAATATCATCTAACCATCATGCAATTTCTCACAAAACAACAAAATTTGTCCTTCCATGAGATACAACCCATCTTCCTTTTGTCCTCGAAGGAACGTTAAATCCAAGCTCGCAGCATCGTCCGCATCGATATCAGAGGACAATCGATTTTATTTTTCTCTATTTCTTTATGCAAACATCGATTATATATATCACTCACTACCATTTAGAAAAAGGCATTACACATTACGTCTTATACATCATTGACTTTGAAAACGTACGTAATTCTAATCCTCAAATTAATTATGGATAAGATTACATGTCGAAATTTTCCTCTACGGTGTATTATTATATATTCATACATGTATGTTGGGTAGAATAAGTTTTGTGTTTTGATAAGTGATGATCCCACAAAGCCAAAAGGCAATTAATTTGCTGGAAACCAAATGATGGAAGACAAAACGTGGGCTTAACCCGGATCCATAGAACTTGGATGGGTCAGGCTTGAATAACCCAACCATAAATTCTCACAGCCTATATGCTTCACGAGACACCCGCGGACAAAGTGCCATTGCTCCAAGCGATGCCAAGGTGTTCCAACAACATGGTCACCACCGCCGGCGCAGTATCCGATTGCGTCGATCACTTGGCGGTTCACTGGGCTCATGGAGGCAGTTCAGTTATAGCTGATTTCGAGAATTATGTCAAATTCTAAGCATAGTCCGAATACAAGACAAGAAAGCCATGTGAAATGTAAGTTATGAAGGGTCAAATCGAATGAAGTCTAATTTTTTGTGAGTTCGAAGGTTAAAAGGAAAAGAGAGAGTAAAAACACGTACTTAAATTTGATAGGAGAAAAACACAACAGCTAAAGAAAAAGAAGTCTTGCCCCAACTAAGAACACAGTGCACCGTCGTCGACCGTCAAGATGGTTGGCCGAACTGGGTAAGCCTTATGCTTATGTGGTTTGGAGCCTCTTTGGTTATGAGTTCAAACCTCTCTATTGCTACTCTATTTATGAAAGGAAAATCCCAATTTGGCTATGAAAGAAGAAGAGGATCTCGAGCCGTCAAATGAGATGCTTGGACCGAACATTTGGACCATAATGCAAAATTTATGTGATGACGTCCATAGGTGATTATTAACGATAGTCGCTCGTTCTGGTCCGTTCCACATATATCTATATATATAAACACTTGTCCATTGTCCGCCTTAGTTGAAGCATTCCAATCTCTCTAGGACTTTGGCAGAATAAAATGCCATTTTCTATTCAATTAATATTTAGAATTTGAATATTTTTTTCATACTAACGACCTCATTGAATATTAATGATTTGATGTTGCTGACGTATTGTTTTGTTGACCACTCCTGCTTATTTCTTTAGTCATATGACTGCACTAATGCCATGAGAAATATAATTTATAAGATTTTATGTTGAACTACTAAAATTAATTTGTAATCTTGACTTAAGATGGTATTTGACTATAGTTTAAGAAGTGCTAAATTTTGAGGGGAAGACATTGCTAAAATTACAAATCTCAAAATCATCCTCACCTATTTTTGCTTTGTTATACTTATCAGTTTTGTTGTGAAAAGTAAGTGATCAAACAATAGAATAGACAAAATAAGGAAATAGATCGTATACTAGATTTACATGGTTCGGTCGTAGTGTGGAGAGAGCAACAATGAATTTCACTATAGATTATTTAATACAATAGAGATTATTGCCTTCTTGTTTTAGTTCAGGAAATGTCAAACTAACTAAGTTGGATTTCATTCCATTTTATCTTGTTCCAGAAAGAAACTTAATGAGATGTACAAATTGCACAAATATTTATGTATAAAGGTTTAACATTAGCTTTTATTTATATAGAAGAAGTAAAGTGTTTCTACAATCTTCTGGAGTTAAAAGATTTTAAATACCTTTTTTTCGTTGGACTTAGTACTTACAGCTATTATTTAATATGAGGAACGACGATAGAATAGAAAACTTTGATAGACAATCGATTTCCTGAAATTGGACAAGAAAGCCAACTTTTCGTTGAATGTCATCTGGAAGATAACTTAGATGAAAGCGAAGGCATTTCTTAATTTTGGGCTTGGGCCGCTCTTAATGGGCTTGACCCAACCCCAACCCATTTCCATTTCAAAGTTTCAAGATCTTGATCCAGTGACTGCTATTTTAACATGTTTCTTCCGGTTAAGAATGATTGTGGCCTTCGGAACATGCTAGGAAAGCACCTAGGTTGAAATGTTGAGATTCGAATAATGAAAGGAAGGCCAATATGTATTGACATTGGTACATTTATTCATTGGCAGATAAGTCATGTCTATTTAAATGATTATGATCCGATTGTGAATATCCCAAAGAATCAAGCGTGCTTTTTACATAATCAAAGGTGCTTGGACTGGTGTAATAAATTGAGTCAATTTACAGTGACTCCGACGTGACCTTAACTAGTGCATGGTAAGCTTAATGCAAGTGTACTCACGAGTTGTGTGATCAACATGCTCGTTTAAATTGATCCTTTAAGAAATTGGTTGCATATGATAAATATTATATTTATGTGGGATCCACAAGTATGGAGTGTTGCGACTTCGTCTAAAAGTGCACGACTTAGGGTTAGCTAATGGATTATTAAGCCTAAACTTAACTCGGGCTCTCCTAAGTTCATAAAAATTCGAAATTTCGATTTAAGTTCTTAACATGAAAATGAATTTTATCAAAGAGTTATCACTAATCAATTTTTGGTGAGTCGATTAGATATTCAAGTAAAGTGTTTTTGACCCTATAATATTGGCTACCATATTTAATCATTTATTGCATAAGAAAATTAGAGGTTGATCCGACCCCCCAAACAAAAAATACCATTAGCATAATTCATATCTGCATCACACATGAATCACATGGCATGAGCATGGTGTTATCACGGACCTCAATATGTGTTATCGGAGGTACTTCTTAAAGATGTGATCAGTCATGAATTTAAACTCTGCACTCAATTCCTCGTTGATAAATTTGATCTCCGGTGGTCATTCGGTTAAATGGTTAATTCGTAACAAATAATTCTATTTGCCTTTGGGTCTTTTGCGGCCGTGCTCTACATTGTCATCGTGTCAAGCGGGTCGTACCGTGCAGCAAACTTCCAGTAGAGTCGACGGTTTTCCCAACGAAACCAGCGATCTTGGTGGCCCTTTCAGCGGCCACGACCCCCACACCCAGCGTTCACGATCGTTGCCTGTCGTCTCCCGTTTGGCGACGAACCTAGCAGCTTCTGCGGGCCTCTGCAGTGCCTTGTTCGCGTGCGACCTGCAGAAAAAGAGTGAGAGGACAGCAGCAACAGGAGAGCAGGGGATCGCGAGGGGCAGGCGGGCGGCGTGATCCGCGGGTCGGGAGCAGTCCGGCCGGCAAGCTGGCAGCGGCAGAGGCCATGCGCGCCTGCCGGTTGCCCTTAAAAGTGAGCGACTCGCTCATTTGCGTGGGGGGCTTGGGGAGAGAAACGGAGACAGGGGAGAGAGTCAGAGAACGCGAGTGAGAGTTTGCGTGAGGGAAGAGAGTTGGAGGAAGAGACCGCCGGCCACCTGACGACCGACAACCCACCGCTCCGAAACTCCGGTAAGTCTCGACCCCCTTTTTGCCTTTTCTTGAGCATGCCGGGCCGGAGCTCGCGGCCGTCCGGCTGAGGCGACCTCCGGCCCCGTCCGTCCCTCGTTTTGCTGCTGCTGCGCGTGCTGTCGTCGTCGCGGGTTCTGGTCTTCGGTC
The DNA here is from genome assembly GCA_017140595.1 of Eucalyptus curtisii. NCBI lineage: Eukaryota > Viridiplantae > Streptophyta > Magnoliopsida > Myrtales > Myrtaceae > Eucalyptus > Eucalyptus curtisii. The sequence continues at coordinate 9,556,887 of CM029497.1, forward strand.
GAGTCAAAGATCTCTCGTTTCCGTAGCATATACTACCCATTCGACAAAATGTCCGAACGAGACCCATAGTTTTTTTCTCCGGGCATGGTCTGTTTCGGAACGATGGTGACCCTCCGGTCGGTGACTGCATCGGGTTGGCTCGGAAGTGGTCGGTCCTCGGTGGCCGTCGTGGCGGTCCTCGGAGGCCGCGGGCTTCACTGTTTTGAGCGTTCGGCGACGGGGAGGTCGGTCAACGTGTGGTAGCCAGAGTGAATGCCCGATGGAGGGTGGAAACCCGCGGCGGCTTGAACTTTGCCCGAGGTTTGTCCAAAAAAAAAAAAAAACAAAGAAAGAAGAACGTAGGAGCTTCGGGTGAAGGACGTCGCTCGATAAGGGGACGTCGTGGAGAAGAAGAAGACCAGAGGAGGGGAAGAAGAAAATAAAAGGAAAAGAAAAGAAATAAAAATAAAAAAGAAATAAAAAAGAACAAAAGGGGGAAGACGTTCCGTGAAGAAGGGGTGAAGGAAGAAGAGAGTGCAGCAGAAAAGACAAAATAGGGAAAAGACCCAAAAAAATAAATTAAAAAATAATATTAATATATAAAAAAAGAAAACAGAAAAGGCTTTTTTTAAAAAAAGAAGGTTTTATACTTTTTAGGATGAGTTCGGGTCGTCGGATCGGCGGGCCGGATTGGGTTTACCTGGTCTGAACCCGTTTTTCTGAATATAATAATATATATTAAAAGTATATTAAAAATTCATTTTTTTTTAAAAATAAAAATTTCGAAAAATAATAAAAATTCAAAAAATTTTCCGAAAATTCAAAAATCAGAAAAATTAAAAAATTCGACTTTTTTTATAAAATTAATTAAAAAAATTTACAAATTTTAAAAAATAAAAAATAAATAAAAAATTGCAAAAGTCCTTTTTTTTTTTTTTTTTTTGGGAAAGCGAATTCTTAAAAAAAAAAAAAAAGAAGAGAAATCCAAATTTTTTTTTTTTGAATTTCCTCGAAAAGGTTAAAATTAATCTTTGGAGTAATTTTCTCCTAAAAATAAGAAGCCTTTCAATTTGGAATTATGCCCAAGTTTGACTAGGCCTTTAGGGTTTTACCTTAGGGTTTCAATTGTCCTTAGGGACAAATGCCCTTAATTGTGCACTATTGGTATATTGATTTTGGCTTCCCTTTAGTTTAGTTAAGATTAATATTTACCTTTTCTTTAGTGTTAAATTTTTGCTATCCCATGATGTGCATTTTATGCTTTCTTTGATTGTCGATTATTATGTTGATGACTGTGCATCTGCATGATCACCTCACGTGTTAGCGGATATGCCTAAAATCAATCTAGACTGCCTAGCAAGAAAAATATATATTTTTTAAATAAGATTAGGTACCGAAAGGGCACTAATTGGTTAATTGGTGTAATTAAGTCCAAAATCCTAGATTCTCTGGTTGCATAGGAAGCGAGGCATAGGCCCGATCTTTAGGCAATACCCCTAAACCTATTCCCTCCCCTCGAGGGTAGGTCGCGACAATCGCCGCCCACATGATGCAATGACCAGCCATTTGTGAGCCGCTCTTTTGCAATCCAAGCTGATTCTGATTGGATTACGCGTTCAAATTAGGTATCAATCCTCATCCACTTCAATTTGAATATTTTATTGCTTAATTTGGATCGATTGTTATCTAATTCGATTTTGCTAAGATTTTAGGCATATCCAATTAGAGCTTATTGTCAAAAGTCAATTAAACTACTAATTTGATCCATAAAGAGTTTGGATCATTTTTTTAATTATTCAACTTAACATTGGATCATTTTTGCGCTTAAAGATTGTGATAATATTTACTTTAGTCTGTGAGATGATGAATTATTTTTTAGATTATCTCAATCTTTTATTTAAAATCTTTAGGGATTGCACGTGTAGATTAGGTAAGATTTTATTTTTAATTTAGATAATTGCCATGCTTTGAAAAATCACAAAAAGATTGCATTGCATATCATATATATTAGAATTGATTTTCTAGATAGGATTACATAACGAGATTAGATAGATATTTTCTTATTAAATTGAATGCATGTTTAGGTTATATCTAGGTTAGATAATGTGTTTGAATTTACGATAAGTATTAAGGTTAAGATGGGATTTAGGTTAGTCAACTTTCTAACTTAAATTTGATAATATCTCGCTTTAGGTAGATTTTTATTTTTATTAACTTTCCATTACGAAATTTAATAACAAATTTAAAAAATGTCATGTGCATATTATATATATTAATTGCATCACATCCATGTCATATACAATGTCATCTAATTTAGGTCACGTCGTTAATGTATGTAGTCATTTAGTGAATACATGTTTAGGCCCATTTAATTAAAGTTGTATGTCATATTAGAATTAGATCATATAAAAATAGTTCATTCCCATGTCATGCATTGCATATAATTTAATCTTTCATAAATGGAAAAACCCTAAAAAATCATGCTAGGCTAGATATTATGTGCATGTTTTTAATAAATAATTTGCAGAATTAGAAAATAGGTTAATATGCTTGGTGCACTGAGGTATATAATCCTTTCTTTTTCTACGCAATTTTTTTTAAAATTTTTTTATTGAGTGTAACGTTTGCATATCCTCATGACCATCTTACATGTTAGTGGATAAGTTAAAATTAGTTCAAGCTGCATGTCAAATATTTTTTGAAGAAATAGTACCGACACGATATTGGAGAAATCTTAGTGTAATCAAGTTTTTAAATCCACAATCTTTGATTCTTAGAAGTAAAGCCCACACTTCGACTGACCAAAAAACTAATTAGTGGTGATTCCTAGTTAAAAATCATTTGTATTGTAAACACTTGAACTCAAGTTGCAAATTAATATGGGTTTGAGAGGGCCCAAACTGAATTGGGCTTAGTAATCTATTAGCCATTCCATATGTGGTGCACTACTTTGGGGAGGTCGCGACAAGCGTTGGAGAATCGTTTTACTTCTATGAATTAGTAATTATGAATTTGGAGACTTAATTATGGTAGATTAATCTAACACATTTTCGATACCTTTTTTTTATTATTTAAAAAAAGGTTTTGCAGACGGCTTGAATTGATTTTAAGTTATCCTTTAAGATAGTGTTCATGAGGGTGCACAAACATTAAAGTAACACTCAATATAAAAGTAATACATAAATTGCTAGGAAAAAATGTTTTAATAATCCGGTGAACCGAGTATATTAATATGTTTTCCAATTTGGCAAATAATTTATTAAAACATGCATGGGATGACAAATCTAACATGATATTTAAAGGGTTTCTCTACTTATGAAAGATTAAACCATTTGCAATGCATGGCATGTCCTAGCTTATATTTACACGATCTAATTCTAGTATGACATGCAACTTTAATTTAATGGCCCTAAACAAGTAATCATCAAATGATGTGTATATCTGATGTGCAATAATGATATGAGCTAAACTATATGACATGGCATTGATGCAATTAGCCTACATGACATGCGCCTGATATTTTTTGGATATTAACATTTGTAATTGAAAATTAATAAAAATAAAAATCTATCTAAAAGTGAGATATTATCTAACTTAAGTTAGGAAATAGACTAGTGTAAATCATATCTTATCTTAGAGACCTATCTTAGCATGCAATTCAATCTAGAAAAATTATCCAGCCTAGATATTATCTAAATATGCAATTTGAATTCAACTAGGAAAATATCTAAATCTAATCCTATCATGCGATGCTATATTGAAAATCAATCTTAATCTACATTATATGCAACCTTTTTGTGATTTTTTTTCAAAGCATGGAAATGATCTGAATTAAAGATAGGACCAATCTACATTATATGCAACCTTTTTGTGATTTTTTTTTCAAAGCATGGAAATGATCTGAATTAAAGATAGGACCTTACCTAATTCGCATAGGCAATCCACAAAAATTTTAAATAAAAGATTGAGATAATCTAAAAGTTACCTATCGTCTTATGAGTTAAATTAAAGATCATCATATTCTTTAGGCATAACAATTATCCAATATTTAGTCAAAGTAACTAAAAAAATGATGCAAAATCTTTACGGATCAAATTAGTAATTAAATTGACAATTTTCAATAAACCCTAATTGGATAATGCCTAAAATCTTAAATATCATAATTTGATAATGAAATCAATCAGTAAATATTGATTAAAATATTCCAATCAAATCGGATTAGATTGTTACCTAATTTTAATGCATAATCTAAATCGGAATCAAACTTGGATTGCAAATGAGGCTCGCGGTTGGCCGTAGTATGGTGGTTCACGGGGAAGTTCACGACGGTGCTGGGATGGATGTCCATGGCTGGAAACGATGATGGCGCGTGGTCAAAGGGGGCTTGGTAGACTCGCAATTCGGTAGGGAGGTCGCGGCGTCTTGGATTGAGGGTCCTCCACGGCACGGCAAGATCATCGCTGGTGTGGAGCAAGCCTCGTGGCGTCTCAACCAAAGGAAGCGGCAAGCGTTACTAGTCGTGGTTGAGGCGTAATAGTAGGGTGGCCAGAGTAAGGGACGAATGGCAGAGCAGGATGGTCGGTGGGGTTGGTACAGCGCTAGTAGGGCTTCAACCATGAGGATGTCTCAGCTGAAGCTCTCTCTCTCTCTCTCTCTCTCTCTCTCTCTCTCTCTCTCTCTCTCTCAATGGGCTGAATTAAGCTTAAATTAGGCCAATTAAGGCCTTCCACTTGATGAATTTCTGCCACCATGTTCCATACGGGTTGGCCAAATTTCCCCCCGTCCTCGCGGTGAAATATATTTCAAATGTCTATAAGTTATTAGATTATATTATTTTTGTTTAGGGGCCAAGATCAATTTCTAATTTTTCATGCAATAAATGCCTAAATGGGATCGTCGAAATTTAGATATCAACATAGAGATGCACGAGAGGGAAAAAAGAACAGTGATCTCCAATCACGTTTTATGTGGATCAAGGGCATATTTGATTGTGGACATATGAGTGCTAGTCCAAATGTGTGATTATACTACCTACCGAAGCTACTATATAAATATTATATGGAGCAATCTTGCTTCTTGAGACTTGAGGTATGATTACGATTACGCTAAATCCATCAAGTTTCACATCCATATCTTTGGCTCTTGGAATGCGATAGTCAACAGCACAATGGGGTTCCTACAATACATAGAGAAATCCATTGAAAGCTGATAATCTCTCGGATAAAAATAAAAAGGCCTAGGTCATTCACACTAATTTGAAGTGATTATATACTTTCAAGTGGTTTATATATTATTGATCCTTCACATGGAAAGTACGGCAAAAAAGGTGACCCAGCGAGAATCATTCCTCGAGAGACCCATAAAACGCTTCGGGAGATCCGTCAGTGAAATCTCTCACGTGTCGGCTTCCTCCTATAACGCAGTTCGACCATTCTATTCGTAATCCTCCCTAAAGCGATGGACTTCGATTAAATCAATAAAAAATCTCTGATCAAATTAAAAAACGGGTTAAGCCAAGATTAATAACTATCTCATCCTTGCATGTCCTAGGTACTTGTTCCTCAAGATAATCTTGGATCTGCACTGATTAATAGGCACGTTGAATGGGTAAAACATGTGCAGCACTCCACTGGTCAAAAGTCCTAAACCGGACTAGACAATTGCTGATCGTGGTTTGCTTGTCAAGCTTTTCGTGTTATTTTCTTCATTTGCTTGGGCAAATCTCCTTCCCTATAGAGTCGTTAGGTATCGAAAGACTTCTTGGTCAAATGAGATTGCTTCATCGCTAACCCCTCGAAGAACCCAAACATTGATTTCATATGCTAACAAGGGTATCCATTCCCACCACTAGTATTATCTTAACAGGTCGATATGGGCGGTGATGGGATCGAAAATTAGGTTAAAAATCAACTTGGGGAAGAATATATCGTATGGGGTATCCAACATTATCCCGGAATTGAAGTGATATAAGGGAAGAAGTCAACGTGAATTTCTAGATAGGAGAGAGAGAGAGATGGTTGGTGAACGTGCGCAACATGGATTATTTTGCAGGGATCACAGCTGCGACTATTCGCAGGGTTCCATACACCATATGGAGGTGACATTATTCAAGTGATTGCTTCAATTCAAACTTTGAGATCAAGAGACGTTACGAATCGAATTCATCTCCATCCCGCGTCCGCTCCTCACGCTCGAGGCAGATTGAGTTGGATTGCCATCCTGGGTATCTTTAGATTGATAGAATGTCGACACTGATGACAAGGAAATGATAGATCATGCATTAGGTTTTCCAGATCATCTTGGCTACGTAACATACAAGTAAATGATGATTTTTTTTTTTGGACTGAAATGGCCTTGTTTTGTTTGTGCATGAAGCGAAAGCACGAGGCAAGATCGATGCAGAGGATGATTTGATTTTGAGGTCGATTTTCGAGATGGACTTCTTGGCGGTCGTCACATGCAAAGGGTTTGCTTAGATCCGTGCAAGCGTGGGAGTTCCGATGAGATTCGAGCTGCCTTTGCAAATGGAGATCGAGCCTCGAATCCGGGTTGCGAACTCCCTCTATTCGTCGCCAACACATATTCATCTTTGTACATGCATTATATGTCCTTATCTTATTGATCTAACGAGAATATGGGCGTGCTTTTGTCAGGTGCGAATTTAGGGTTTTAGGACTGAGCAGAAGCGGAAGACATAGTCGAAATATGTTTTTGCTATCATCAACAATAAAGAGAACGAGGAATCAAATGCATCAGTTCTTATCATCCCCCTTATTAAATTGGAAAAATAACTCAAGTGGTCTATGGACATCGGCCAAATGTGTAATGTGGTTTCTAAATTTTTAATTTATTCAATATAATCTTTAAATTTTAGCCTAATGTTATATTTGGACTTTTGAATCGTTCAATATAGTCCATGGATTTTTTTAATACATTTCAATTTAGTCCTTGGATTATATGAAAATGTTCAATGTTGTCTTTAAATTTGAATAAATGGAATGATAATATTGAATATTTTCATATAATTTAGAAGCAAAATTGAACAAGTATTAAAAGTTCAGAGACTATATTGAACAAATTAAAAATTCAGGGGACTATATTACACATTAAGTTAAATTTTAAGAATTATATTGAACAAATTATAAGTTCACGGACAGTATTATATATCAGACCAAAGTTTAGGAAATATTTGTGTCATTGTCTCTAAATTAGTCAAAATGCTTTAAAAATGCCTTCGAAATGAAATGAATACGAACGGGGCAGTGTGAAAATAAAGAGAAGTGACGGAGCAACATCGTCTTTTCTCCATTTAGCTGATGACTACCTATAATTTGTCGTTTTTCGAGTTTGGAGTAAATAAGGGATTAGTTGGCACTTTGACAGTGCTATAATCATATTCAAAATGATAACAGTACGAATGCCGGCTTCCCCACATTAATTGATTATTGTTGATCAGGGTCTATGCAGGTTGTTATTTATGTGGAAATGATCTATATTTCCTGTTACTTCTTATAATCTATATGTGGACAAACCTGATTATCTAAAAATTCATGAAATCTCCGATAAGTTTTACAGATTAACTTAGTCTAGATCTTAATAGATGTAAGCGTTCATGATCGAAAACATTTGAGATTCAAATACGTAACTTCTGCTTGCTATTTGTTATTTTGTGGCGTTCTTGTATGGAAATGATAGACTTAATTAGCTAACCATAATTAGTGACCTATTCTTTTGCTGTTCTTTTTCCCAATTGAATTTCTGCATTCTTAGCACAAGATCCACGTTCTAAACTAGTAGCATTATAACTAATCCTCCAATATGTAAAGGATGCCGTTTCAATTTCCATAGTGTTGCTTTATTGAGGTTTCGATACTTAAGAGCCCAATGCAACCTTTTGATTGGGGGAAAAAATCAACAGTAAAACAGATAAAAAGTATATCAGAGTGCACGTTAAAAGGACAAATTATTATAATGATACATTTTTTCATCATAATTAAAAGTAGTACCGATAATCTGACTATCCTTTTCAGTATAATTAGTTCGACCTGATTACATAGACTTTTTTGGATAAACCCAGAAATCAAGGACTTTCAAACAAGGGTTTTCCATCACGCAATTGGAGGAAGCTGTGCCTAGAGGTTCCTTCAATTTCCCACGTGGAGTCGGTCATTTCTTAATATTATCCGTCAACTTTAGAATACGTGGTAACATGAACGAGAAAAAGTCTAACCACTTTGCGTTGACAACTCTATATAATAGCGTCATTCATCTTTAGCTTAAGCACCCCAACGAACTTTGGCCAATGGCTTCTCTTCCTTCACCGGCTGCTGCCGCCGCCACCGGCACCGGCACCTCCTCCTTCTCTTCCTCTGCTGCCATCTCCACATCCGCTCCGTTCTTACACAAACGTGCCCTGGTCTCCCTTTACTCGAAGCCTAGGAAACCCTCCGCACGGCGATCAACCATTTCATGCAAGGCCCCGAGCAACGACGACTCTGAACAAAATCCTATGTCGGCGAAGCTCGACAGGAGGAATGTCCTCATTGGCCTTGGTGGCTTCTACGGGGCGGTCGGGCTCAGATCCGACCCATTTGCGCTTGCGGACCCGATATCTGCCCCGGACCTTACCAAGTGTGGCAAGGCCGACTTGCCAGCCGGCGTGAAGGCCACCAATTGTTGCCCACCGCCCACCACCAAGATCCTAGACTTCAAGCTCCCACCCTCAAACTCGCCCCCGCGCGTGAGGCCGGCTGCTCACTTGGCCGATAAGGACTACATAGCCAAATACGCCAAGGCCATCGAGCTCATGAAGGCCTTACCGGCCGACGACCCGCGTAGCTTCATGCAACAAGCCAATGTGCATTGCGCTTATTGCGACGGGGCCTATCACCAAGTCGGGTTTCCGAACATGGAACTCCAGGTCCACAACTCTTGGCTATTCTTCCCATTCCACCGTTACTATCTCTACTTTTATGAGAAGATCTTGGGGAGCTTGATCGGAGACCCGACCTTCGCATTGCCCTATTGGAACTGGGATGCGCCCGACGGCATGAAGATGCCCGCCATGTTCGCTGACCCACAATCACCGCTCTATGATGCCAACCGAAACCCGAAGCATGCACCACCTATGCTCGTGGATCTCGACTACAACGGCGAGGACCCGACCACATCGAATCAGGACCAGTTGTCCAGCAACCTAACCATCATGTACAGGTAATAAGGTTTGACAAGAAAGACAAACTTTAGGTTTGGTGAACATAGGTGTAGATCTAAATTGATTCCATTTAATTGGCAACACATAGTCAAAAGGCAATGCTTCGGTTTGCGATGGTAGATTCTCTTTTTGTCACCTTTGATTCTTTCTTTATTTTAGTATAAACTCTCCCATCAGTTTTCTACGTGAGCACTGATAATAGATGAATCCTATATATTTCAGACTATGAAGATGCTATTCAGGACTTTATTATAAGCATTGTAAAAAGAGTCAAACTAATACATCGCAAAAATTGGGTTATAAAAGAATCTACAAAAAGAAAAAAGTTTGATGCATTGAGATGGTAACTGCTTAATTCAAATGCCTTAGTTTGAAAAATTAACCAACTATTAAAATTAATGATGATGACTGTGGATTATGTGTGAAAAACTACACAGACTTAATATTAACTCAGAAGACATTCTTTTTTTCTTATTTTATGATATGATGAATTCGGTCTAAACAGGCAAATGGTGTCAAACGGGAAGTCGGCAAAACTCTTCCTCGGCAGTGCCTACCGGGCAGGCGATGATGCGGATCCGGGGGCCGGGTCGCTCGAGAACATCCCGCACGGACCAGTCCACGTTTGGTGCGGTGACAACAGGCAGCCCAACCTGGAGGACATGGGTAATTTCTACTCCGCTGCCCGAGACCCGATCTTCTTTTCCCACCACTCCAATGTCGACCGCATGTGGACCGTGTGGAAAACCCTAGGAGGCTCGAAGAGGACTGACTTCACGGACCCGGACTGGCGCAATGCCGCCTTCCTGTTCTACGACGAGAACGCGCAGGCTGTGCGGGTGAAGGTTAAAGATTGCCTAGAAACCACTAATTTAGGTTATGTGTACCAAGATGTTGACATTCCATGGGTAAAATCTAAGCCAACCCCACGCAAAATAGCCACAAAGGTGGCCAAGGCCTTTGGGAAAGTTGCTCATGCCGCGGAGATACCGCGGCCTATCGTCCAGTTCCCTGTTAAACTAGACAAAGTTGTGAGGACTCTGGTGAAGAGGCCGAAGCAAAAGAGGAGCAAGAAAGAGAAGGAGGAGGAAGAGGAGGTGTTGGTGATCGAAGGGATCGAGTTCGAGAGGGACGCATTCGTGAAGTTCGACGTCTACATCAACGACGAGCACGACTCCCTCAGCAGCCCCGACAAGACTGAGTTTGCGGGCAGCTTCGTGAACGTGCCGCACAAGCACAAGCACCACAAGAAGATGAAGACCAGGCTGAGGCTGGCGATTACGGACTTGTTAGAGGACCTGGTGTGCGAGGACGACGATGAGATCTTGGTGACTTTGGCCCCGAGGTATGGCGGCGACCAGGTCACCGTCGGCAACATTAAGATTGAATTCATCGACTGAAGTCGACGGCGGCGGCGTTCTTTTGTCATGTTTCTCCTTTTTCGAGTCTGATGATTACTGGTCAAATCTTTCTGGTTAACTTACGTGTAATCTTTTCGTTTTCTTTCCTCACGACTTTTCTCGCCTCTCTTACTTTCTGCATCATGCGTGTTTGAATAAAATGCTCGCTGCGTTGCATGTGGTAGGCTCTTGTAAACCCTAAATGGCTTCGATTAATTTAATTTAAAGGTATAGTTGTTGTTTTATTTAATCCGTAGAGATCTGTGTGCTTATTCTAATCCGGGGTGCTATTAAATGAAAAGGCATATTCCCTTTTGAAACCAATCGTGTCTGCGCATCTCATTGTCAAATAAATTTACCTAATCACCACCCATCTCATAAAAAAAACTCAAGAATCTCGCCATCTCCACTATTTTTAGGGAGAATGGGGAGAGATCGAGATCCAACGTGAACTATTGCTTGTCCATTAGTATCCACAACTGGGATTATTCTAGAAAGCTTGAATGATGAGAGCTAAACAATCATACAACGTGCAAATTCAACGCGCACGGTGTGATGCCGGATCCACAGACCAATAAATCAACAGAGAAATAGAGACTGAAACAAAAGAACAGTCAGGAATTCAAGAGTACCATAGCCATTGTCCGATAAAATTAAGATTAGCAGCTTGACCAACAAATCACGCATACAAACATACGTTACATAAGTACGTATACGTGTATACACATTCTTATATGTATGTGCACGCATGTATGGTAGTTGACTTATTTGAGATGCCTGGCAATCGAGGGTCATGCACAACTCATAGCCACCGAAGAACACATCTGGGTGCGCGTGCATGTGAAGGAAAAGCCTGGAGCAATGCTAACAAGCTAGCACAATCAATTACCTGTAGTGTATCTCTGCGTCTTCCGTCGTGTATATCGCTTGTTCCGTTGCAGCTCTCATGAGTTGGGAAATTCAAGAGAAAAGAACGAATGGTTCACCGGTCATCTCTCTCTCTCTCTCTCTGGTGTCTAGAACTCTGCATACTGAAGGGCTGATGGAAAATTCTTAAATACTAACAGTTCTCTCAAGATGATGAAGTACAAAAGAAACTCCATACCCTTAGTGTAGTACAAACATTCTCTTGCAGTACAAAGCTGCTTGAGGATGCATGATTTCTTAAATTAATAATAATGACCATGGTTCTAGTCATCATCTGGAGATAACCTCGAATACGATTGGATTATACTAGATGAATAATAATGACTATGTAAATCTCTGGTATCCATATCTTCATCAATGATTTCTCCGCCAATTTACTCTTCTCGCATTAAATTTGACTTCCAAGATACATCAATTTTCGTGTTATATCCCACATATGTCCATATTTTCATATCATATCGTTTGTTCTGAATTGTTCCAGACACGAGAGTTCTGGATAGAGAAATGAATAACTCCCCTATGAATTATCTAGCATACCTACTATATGGTTAAATAGAAATTGAAAATTAATAGAATAAATTAATATTAAAAGCTTACTTCCGCGTGGGAGAAAGCTTTTGCTCTTTAAGATCACCTTCAACTGTTAACTTAATTAATTTGAATTAACTTACATTATTAATTCCGAGATATATAGCTATAAATAAAAAAAATATAACTGCAAATATCTTCTTAAATCCCATCTAGATTTATTACTTAATTACTAGGCTTGTAAAACAATTCTCAAGGCCATTGACAACGCCGGTCAACGATTTGTTAAGAAATGACAAGGCCTCGTGGGTAGGTCTCTATTGCAAAACTAAAAGTCCGCCGAAGTGCATCGTTCTCATGCTACCATTCTACGCTGATAGTTAGATGGAGAAAATTTTGGATTAATCAGTTAATTAAGGTTAAATGTAAACGAAAGCAGATAAGCGCTTAGCTCATAAAATAACAACCCCATTATGTACTAGTTTCTTCTAATCTTAATATCTTAATACACATATGTACCAAATTCTGTCTTTATCCACCCCAACATATTCGTAAAATTCCAGAGATGTAGAACATATATTATTAAAAATATTTCTCGAGTTTGACCTCATAAAGCAAACCTAACCAAAATACATTTATTAGTTTTAGTAGGTTTCGTAATTTTGAGTGGTTTTGTAGTTTGAATAGGTTTTTTCCTAGTCTGGAACAAAATATTATATATACAAGAGGTGAATGTCAATTTTTGCCTATTAGTGGTGATCAAAAGAGCTTTTGGTCATAGCAATTGATTGTGCAGTATGCTTGTGAATTACATCATGAAGGAATTGCAAGTGCTTCAAGTTAATGAATTTTGTGGTAAGATTTGTGAATTCCTTTGTGAGATTGTCTTACGGAAAATTGTGAGGTTTGAGCACTGTGTGGGTTACTTGGTGTCATTGGGGATTGAGAAATAATAAGTGTTTAAATTACTTGAGTGTGATTGTAATCTTGCTGTATCGATTGATTTATAATGGAAACACATATTGCTTCTCATGGAGTAGGTCAAATCAACCGAATCATGTAAATTTGGTATTCGATTTATTTCCTCGTTACGTTTACTATCGTGCTCAATTGCTTGTTTTTCGTAGCAATTGATACCAAAGCTGAACTCAATTGACTTGAGGTAAATCGATGATGATAGAAGAAGGAAAAACGAAATCAACAGGTTTGATGGGAAATATTTTGATTTCTAAAATATGCAAATTGAGAATTCCTTGTACTCGATGAACCTACACTTATCTTGTGGAGGGAGAAGCCAAGTTGATGAAGCAAGCTAATTGTGATTGCTAGATGGACAGGCATCGGGTGTTTAGCTAATATTAGATGGTAATGTCATTTTTACCAAATTGTTGTGGATAATATGCATTGCGGAAGGCCGAATATCAAAAAACAATATAAGAATGTGAGGACAAAAAGGGACCGATGCAATATCATATTATCAGACAAATTTATTCATGATTTGATTATGAGGACATCAACAAGGGTTTGTTTCCACACATTGAGTAATTAGGGATTTGAAGCTAATTGGGGTTCAACATCAACATTAGAAGAACCGGTTACTTTGCTATCAATGCATGAGCATTGGTGAGTCCTGAGATCGCAAAATGCCCACCTGGCCCTCGGACATTGCGAGGCGCAATCAGCATCTCGTTGACATGATGCGTTGACTCTTATCACCATCCATGGCTCACCTGAAAAAGGGAAAAAAGGTATTTGTTTTATGGTTACTATCTTTTGGTAGATATTTATTTTGAAATAGCATGTGTCATGCACACGAAGGAAACAATTAAAAAAAATTAGGCAAACGATTGTATTCCTTGCATTTCTTTAGCCTTGCTTTAGATTGGGAAAGAAAAATGTTAATTTTGCTTTTACTAATTAACAAGATGAGATCAATCGCATAAATACATAAAAAAAATAGATTAGGATTTTTTTTTTTTTTGGGGGGGGGGTGGAGAGAGAGAGAGAAGAGTTATTACAAGTTAAGAATCACCAAGAGGAAGACCAACATCTTTGAAGGCATGCTTCATGATTCCTTTGGGTTTAGGTTTTGATAGAGTGATGAATGATTGATGGTTTGGTTATGCTAAATAGAGATTGGTTTGGTGGAAAACTCTATCTGCACTAGTCCATATTTATAGGCTTGACATATTTTTGTGCTGTTAAATGCATTTGATTAATAATGGTACGCCTAGATTTCTTTCTTATAACTTTGGTAAGTTTATCACTGGGATACTTTCATGAGATACTTCTATTATATTTGGCAGATTCTAGCAATTAATTTTCTTAACTTCTGTTCTTACTTGAAGATATATGCATGACCTATTTCTCTCTTACACATAAAGAATCACATCTGCATGTCATCCGCAACAATATGGTATGACAATGACTTAGAATTTTCATTATGAGCCATCGATCCATTATGCAAATGATAACATGTTCTTTCATTTAACATTTATATGTCGGCTATGTTATGAATGCGCTTTGTTGATAAGGAAAATACTTGTTTAGCTTAAATAATAAAAATTAACCTAGTGCCTATCTTCCTAGAGAAATAACACAATTGTGCCAAAAAAATGTGCAAATAAGTTGGACTCTACTATAACAGGTATCGATCTGTAACAAGCCAGCAAACCTAAGACAGTTCACAACCCATTCGGTTCAATGTTGCTTCCCTCGAAACAAACTGATGGCCTAGACATCACCGTTCGGCTTCCCAAGAGTGTCGTCCCTCGCGACGTCCTTAAGCACTCAGCTCATTGAAACGTCTGATTTTTCTCTGGCAATTATTTTACCATGTTCCTGATATGTGATTGATTGATCTTGCATTCAATACATCACCAGATGCTGCATTTGACTTCTGTTGTAATTGCAGATATAGACCCTTCTGATTCAAGTTGCAAATGCTGTCTAGTCCTAGTTACTCGAAGAGCAGAGTGATTTTGCTTCTCGGTGTCCTGAGCTTTCATGCGTAGGGTTTGCAATTTTTTTATTCAGATCAAGTTGGTCCATCTTTTTCTCCTCAGGATGCCTGTTTGAAGACATGATCGCAAATTTGCAGAGGAACTGCCACACTGAAAGATGCATTTTGACTGTTCTACTATTAGAATACCCGGAGAACAGCTCTGTGAAATGGTGAAATTTCTTTTGAGGTTTTGTTGATTAGGTTTTAACTTAGTCCCTGCCTCATTCAAAGGTGATCCACAAAATGAACGGTATATAAGACAGATAGTCGATCCAAAAGTAGACCTGTCATTCGTAGTTCGCGTGTTGTCCTTACGTGCCCACTCTTTTCTTTCACAGGCGTGTTCGCATTACATTTCCAAGTTCTTAATCTTAACGTAGATGAGGCTTTTTTTTTTGTCTCTGTTCCTACCTTTAAATGCCTAAACGTGACATACCCCAATTTGGGTTGTATCTACCACAACAAATCACCAGACAGCAATTCTATTTCATAATTAAGAACAAACTTGAGTGGGAAAGCAACTAGTTACTAAATGCCGCATCAAACACTCGAATATAATAATACTTGTTTATATATTCTATCCAACATGGAGCAAACCTTAAGTTTAGCTTGTATCTCTGCCAGAGAGTCTTGGAATGGCATATTTTAAACTGGTGTCCTCAAGAAATCTAGTAAGAGATTACTGGAATTTCTCAAAAGAGGGATTATATATAAGCCACAAAAAAAGGACTCTCCAATAAGATACACTGAATAGCCTCAAACTTGTCGTTTAATTGGCTAAATATAGATTGACAGGTTCACTGGTGTTGCGGATCAGACTCGATCTCATGAGCCAGCTCTCTAGTGAGCTTGTCGGCACGGTCGTCATGGCCACCAGCAAATGTGTACACCCGGAACGCGAACTGAAAAGCCCTCCAGAGCATTTTTGTGCATGCCTGTCCTCGTTTGTTCGCTTCTGTTCCAGCATTTAAATCCTCATTCGCCTTGGCGTCCCTCTTCTCCTGCATCAAGAGAAAGGGTGAGCTAAAGAAACACCAGACTATGTTAAAGGTTAAAAAAAAAAAAACACCAGACTTCATAAGATGAAACTCAAGATCTGGATTGTCCATTTGCATTTATAGTCTGATGAACTAATAGAACTCGCGCTTCAATAATTCTTTTTATGTGATACCTTAAGTGCCAGTTCCATGCAGCTTGAAGATACATCCACCATTGCTTCCTTGATCCTTACGAGTATATCGAAGTCGAATTGGATGTCACAGGCTGAGAATTTCTTGGCCTCTTCATCTTTTGTGCGCTCGAGTTTGTCAAGTTTTTCTTTGATCTATTTGCAGTTCAATTTGGCAAAAACCGTGAGCAATGAAGTTCAAGCAAAGATTCATGGCAAAGCCTCTTGATATCTTGAGGGCAAACAATAGATATTCAGTTTACCTTGTTGAAGTAGCACTCAACCTTGTCGAGGAGCTTCCCTAAGGGAGGCACGATTTTATAGTTGTGCAACTCGACGATAATAGAGTTTAACTTCGAGTACAGTGCTGCGGCTGTTCGTAATGATTCCAACTTCTTTGTGGGGAATCCTTCGAACCTCGCCAAGACCTGCGATTTCAAGAGTCGAGCGTTAGGATCATGAGCTGATGGTGATGCTTAGATCGACTGTCAGAAAATAACATGAAATAATCTATTAATTGTAGACCTGTGTTTCATCAGTCAACTTTTCGAGGTGAGACTCTACATGATTGTGGAACTTGAGCAGCTCAGCCATGTCCTTGGTTTTGAAAGAAATGATGGTACCCTTCAACTCTTTTATAATTGTTGCATAGTTTTGGACGTCTTCCTCGATTTGTTGGAAGTATGCCGATCTGAGATATAGAATTTTGGCAAATTACATAAAAGATAAGGTTAGTTTTTCTAACATAATCTTTTCTTGTAAATACCGTTAGGATTTTTGGTACGTTCAAGAGTTACCTCTTTGTCATTTCTGCTAGCGCATCGGCCATTCCTTGTTTTCCACCACACGAGGCGCCGACCTTGCTTTTCTTCCCATTGGCACATCTACCATTTAGGCTCGACCCTTCAACCTTTCCCTTGAGCAGACGATATAAATTGCCGATTTGGGTTGATCTTTTCAGCTTTGTGGTCGATTTCTTGGGCCGCAAGGATTTGGTCGCACTGAGTGGAGGAGGGGGTGGTGGAGCAGCTCCTCCTTTTCCAAATGGTGGGGGAGGTAATGGTGGAGGTGTGGATCCTTTTGAAGGTGTCTGAAGCGGAGGTGGCGGTGGAGGAGGCACCGTGACGTTCCCTTGCATCTTTGGTGCTGGTGGTGGTGGCGGCGGGGGAGGTGGTGTGTACTGAACTGTAACATTTGGTGAATTGACTGATGAAGAAGGTAGAGGCGGTGGAGGCGGTGGGGGTGCTTGTGCTACAATGTTTGGCTGGACTTCTACAGGTGAGATCCTGCAAGGCAGTGGCGGTGGCGGTGGTGGAGGTGGCAACGTAGGTGGTGGCAATCCACTGGTCAATACCTTAAGTGGCTGTACTGTTCCTTGCGAACCCTCCTCTATTGGTGAGATCCTGCAAGGCACTGGCGGTGGCGGCGGCGGCGGTGGCAACATAGGCAATGGCGATGCACTGGACAACACCTGAGGTGGCTGCACTGTTTCTTGCAAAGCCTCCTCTTTTGCAAGTTCTTGTTTCACATCGTCAGTGTTGCTAGCTTCCTCTTTTTTCTCACAAGTTGCATTTGCAGTACTGCCGGTTTGTGCTGTAACATTAGGAAACATGTACAGTGAAAGGCGCTTCACGTCGATCGGGTTCAATTTCCCCACAGCCCTAACACGGAGAGGAAACAGCAGTGGTGGCGTGTAGGTGACCTCTGCGAATTTCGTGGCCTTGAGCTGTTCTGGAAGGACCGAATTCGGACTAACAGGCGAGCCACAGGGGCTTTGGATGTCGAGACATCCTGTGAAGTTCTTCTCGAACTGGCGCTGATCTTCGTCCTCATTTTCTACATCCATCAGGTCGAATTTCTCTCTAACTAGTTTTATCAGGCCTTCGAGTATTGCCAATACTATTCCCACTGCGTTGGCAGAATAAGATCACTGGGTTTTGAATTTCAGGAGAAACTCAACTTTTACTTTACTTTAAGCGAACTATATTTCAAGCATACCAATTTTCTCCAAATTGTTGCGCTCCATATTAGCAATCTCGTTGACGGTGGTGTTATCAATCCACGCATTGTTCATCTTCCACGAATCTCCGATAGATATTAAGGCAGTGCAAAAGTAACTCAAACCCTGCTTCTAATATGTTTGGTTAATTCAGCAGAGAGCCTTTTTAAAGTTTCAAATCTGCATTCACCTAACCATATTTGGCTCCGCAAATCGAAATAGCGTACCTGATTTATTGCTGATGTCTTCATTTCTACGACTTGCATCTTTGATATGATTTCAGGGTAAAGCTTTTGGAGATCTCTCATTGTCTCTATTACCAGCTGCGAGAGAAGAGAATTCAAGGTATTTGAATTTGTAATTATATTGATATCAGAAAGGTCTATTCACGTAGGATTTTAGAGGGATGAGCAACATTCTGTTTAATCACCTTGTCAACCGACATAGAACCACGGCAAGGTGGTAAGTCAATGAGATCGCGAAAGATGGAAATCTTTCTCTGCAGCTCCATTGCCAGAAGGTTGTCTCCGGATCCATGTAAGCTAGCGATTTTCGAGCCTTCGACGCCCTTTTGATGCTTTGACATCTTGGATTCTTTCCTTACCTGCAGCAGCAGATTCCCAAATCGTCAAGATCGTCACATCGTCAATTAACTTTTGGGACGTATTTTCTAAGAGCTAATCGGGATAGATACTTGTATGCTTCGGCCATATTTATGAATAACACGACTATTGATTTCACGTTATGGCGAATTGATGACAGTAAATGATGTTATCCTACAAAAATGAGGACAAGATTAAAGATCACAGATGAATATAGAAATCACGAAGAAATATTCGACAAAAGATGAACCACGAATTACCAGGCACATTTTTCCAAGAAAAATGTAAAGGACTCGGAAGATGAAATGTTTTACAAAATTTCGGTGGGCATGATGCCGATAAAAAAGTGAATTCATCGCGATATATCAGAATTGCTCATGGTATATAAGACATATAAACAGTGTGGTATTCTCATTCCTAAACCATGGAAATCAAGCAAATGGAAGGTAGCTGTGCCAAACGTAAGTCTCAGGCATCATGGATGTGTCTAACCTCATTAAACTGCATGTCAAAAATGAAACAGCAGAACAAGAACATATATGATTCTAACATCATGTTCTACGATACCTCGTAACCACAGGACTTGCATGAGCCGCAATCCCCCAAGAACGGCGAAGTACCACAGCAGCTTTGGGTCGCCATGGTGGTCGTCGACGTGTGTGCCGGTCCAGATCACGGTCGATCAACGCAAAGAAGCGCTCTTCAGACGAAGAAACATTCGAGATCTGAAAGCGCCCGTCACGGAATAAAATACAGAGAAAAGAAAAGAAAAGAAAAGAAAGACCGTCGCTGTCGTTGCGATCCCTACGTGCAGAGCATTTCCGGACGGCTTAGGACAGGCTTTCCTGATGCGCGCACACACCGCGATCTGCCCCTCTCTCGTCTGGAACTTTCTCGTGGAGAAAGTCAAGGTCGCGAAAGGTGGCGAAATGGCTTTGTTTTTAAGGACGGACGGACAGCGGAGGCGTCGTCGTTAGACGTTCGTTACGGAAGGTTTGCTTTGCCCCGGTCGTTTATGCGGTTCTGGCGCTGGTTTTGCGAGGGGATTTTTCCCTTGGAGGCATTTTCTCTCTCGAACGGCTAACTAATCCACCCCATAATTCAAGGGAACTGTTGTTGTTATCGTATAGACCTTTTGGCGACAGCGAAGACAGAAAGAAAAACAATTAGCCTCAGTCCATATATGTATGATCATTGCCCCATGATTCAAGGGACTAAGCTCTAATAATTATTGCATAAATTATCATTGCCCCTTGTCACTAATATACGTCCTTTTTCAGCATAAATTCTTGGGTTGATATCACGAAATTCTCAAATTGATGCTCACAAATTTATTTCAAACTAATTTTTTGACTACTGAAAATTTGAAACCGGTACACTTATGATAAATGTACTCTGTTATTTTTCATCAAATTTTATTATTAAATTGTTGAGTTGGATGACACATGGTAATTTATAAGGTTTATAGAGATATTTCACGAATTCGAGATTTATTTACTTAAACTATTCATCCTCGTTATAGCAAAAACCAAAAAAAAAGAAAAAAAAAAGAAAAAAGAAAAAAGATTCGTGATCAGTGGATGCATTTATTTTTATTTTCAAATGTTAGAAATAAATAATTCTTGACAAGAGAAAAGTGAGCAATGCCAAAGGCAAAATGGACAAAACATCCCTCGTTCCCTAGTGCCTCCCCACCATCACCTTTTGAGTGTAGTGATGGCCAACATTTTCCGGAGTCAAAGGCCTATTCTCCACGGTCTTCAGGTCATCTTCTACCTTCCTTCCAGATTCCAGGGGCTGCCTTTTGTATTTCAAAATTGATTCTTTGAAAGGGGTTGTTTGCCGCGTCTTTGAAAAGACAAGAGAGGTTGATTAATTGTTTATGTTGCGCTCAAAGTGCGAGGATTGAGACGATAGTCTCATAACTAATAATGTATGTTGCATTAACAATCTAGAAAGCCAGGAAAAGTCGAGTTAGCTAATTTGAATATGGCATCGCTTGCACTTGGCGACATGATGAGTTAATTATGCCCTCATATTTGACCTAAAATGACCCGAATGTTAATGGATTGAAGAGACACGATTAACTAACGAGTTGATGAGTGGACACACAATTACATGATCTGCCATTGCACTAATTAAACTGTCAACCCAAAATCACTCTACCGACACAAACTTGACAGGAAAATATTCGTAATTTTTTATAGAATATATTTACAATTTATAATATCCATGAACAAATTATTGTGAAATCAAATAAAATCATGTTCATTATTAATGGAATTTGCTAATCGTGGCTAAAAAGGTTATGTGCAGATTGTATCAAATACCGATATGCTAATTTCAACGAGTTATACCGGTAAATTTTGTGTCTAGCAGGTTCGACATAAACCCTACATAATTATTAAAGCTGTCGCAATCTTGTTTTATGGGCGCCCTTACGCATGAGCGCGTGCGAAGGCTAATGGCTCGCTAAGTTTATTAGGTTTAGTGCGGGCTCTCCCGAGCTCACCAACTCACGACTTATTGTTGGAAATTTTAGTTTGCAAGTCAGTTTTAAATAGGAGTCGTCACTAATCAATTGGGTAGGTTGATAAGAGAAATACTTTACTCTTACACAATCAAAGAAATTAGGATCGGAGCTAAGGCTTTTCATATTTTCAAGGATTTTTCATGCATTTATAGAGAATAAAAAACTATGTTTTAGGCTCTCTTTTTTTTTTTCATTTCTTGGAAAATATAAAATACTTTTGGATTTTTCTGATTTTTGGAAAATATATTTTTTTGGTTTTTCTATTTTTCATAAAATAAAAATACAATATTATATATTAAAAAGGGGACCCGGGTCAGGTCTTCACATCCGACCCAAGTCCAAGCCACCCGGGCCCGCCGGCCCGGATAGCAAGACCCCAGCCGGACCGGGCCTGATTTGCGGGCCCAGTTCGGCTGGGAAAATGGGTTCATCCCTTCAAATAAACGGCCCAAGACCCCCATTTGCTCAGGCCCAAAAATTGAACCCTAGTTAGCCCGCCCCGGTGCCACAACTGACCCGACCCGGATCAGCAAGAACCCTGCTCGACTAAGACTCACGCCGACCTGGTTCACAAGCTCCCTTACTCACTGTACTCCCATGACACCGGTGGAGCAAATGATACTAATATCGAGGTGACGCGAAAAATATTTTTGTTAATGCCAAATTGATCCTTAATTTTCTATGCAATTTATCCAAAATGTTTAACAAAAAATTTAGATGTCAATAGTAGTGTCTCGTTGGTTGGCATGAAATTGACTCAGACACAATTAGCTTCAACTCAAATCTAGTAAAGGATTGCATGCAAGTTATGTTATGGTGTCATGTAAGAATAGGCCACCCTGTATTCATGGGTTTTGTAGTGAGCCTGATTTTAGTAATATTTCAGCGACTAACGTTGAGGCCTTTTCACAGTGGGCTTTAACTGGCCCGTTGTGCAAAAAAGTCCCAAATATCGAAGGGACGATGAACAAGATGATATTGGGATAGATTTTGCAGGAAAGAGGCAAAAAGACATCTTAGAAGGACAAGAATGATGCTTGAGACATCAAGACTCATAATGAATAGATTTAAATGATGTGCTAGATTATGCTTAAATGGACTCACTTGACTTATAACCAGATACGGTCCGTTGGATCTTTCAACTTATCCATTTAATATATGAGTTTTACTCTCTCTCTTCCTCAAACGATGCCATTTACAAACTCACTTTTCTTGTCATTTAATTGGTAGCTTTTTAAAAAATTGAAGACCCTAAGTGTCCACTTCTGAAAATTGGCATTGAAACGATTATTCGTGAAGTTATTGAAACTTCTGTTTTCCTTCAATCAAACACTCAAGCGACGTTGTTGGCTTTCTCAAGTGCTAACTTAAGCTCTCCGAGATGCCATGTTGGATGATGTATTATAAATTAATGCCATATTATTTTTTCTGGTGAAGAATTCGCCAATGGCACTTAAGTGATAGATTTTTTAAATTTGTGACACTCAAGTGCATGAAAAAAAAGTTATGACATTCATAGTGTACCTATCCTATTTTTTTTTTTTTGCTTTATATAATTTTTGTAGTTCATGAATTTTGACTTTTTTTTTTTTGCATAAATTCAAATGTTGTTACATAAAGTCACATAATTTCTTTTGAATTTTTTTTTTGAAAATTCTAATAATATGTTAAATTTTGGTGGGAAAGTATTGTATAACGTCATCCACAAACTTCAGCTCAATGTACAAATGTTGTCCCTGAACTTTTTGATTTGTTCAATAAAATCATTGAATTTTTTGTACATGTTCAATTTAGTCCTTGGACTATATGAAAATATTCAAAGTTGTCATTCTAATAATTCAAGTAAAAGGAATTTACCGATTTGGCTTCCAATCCACTATGTTTGAATGGTGGACAAAATGATAATGTTACATAGATTATCTACGTAAGATATTCAGCTCAAATTATCATATAATAATTCTCTTAGTTTTTTAAAATTAGTTTAGTTAAAAAATGATTATCCATGTAATTTGATGGTGTGGATATCATATTTTGATTTGAGTCAAATATTTTATGTGGATAATCCACACATAAGGTTATTTTTTTGCCTACCGTTCAAACTTACTTGATTAGAATTCAAATTAGCTAATTTTGTTAACTTGAATTAATTGAAGAATAACATCGAGCATATTATGGACTAAATTAAACATGTAGAAAAAAAATTCAAGGATCATATTGAAGAAACCTAGAAGTTAAGTTTAGGGATTGCATTGAAAAAATTAAAAATTTAAAGACAATATTACATATTAATTCAAAGTTCAGAGACCATTTATACAATTTTCCTAAAGTAGAGACCATTTATACAATTTTCCTAAAGCAAAACAATAGCTTTTTAGTGTTTGTTTGATGTAAACAAATATGCTCTTAAAACTTTCTTATTTTTGAGTAAAAATATGTTAATACTTAAGCTTTCTTTTAGCAATCTCCCTCTCAATGAAATTACGAGTTCCCTCTTGGGATCTCTTCTAGTGGAATGTTAGTCTAGAAGCATTGATTGTGTTACCTGTACTAAATGAATCCGAGTTTGTCGAATTTGGCGAGACTTATCATAGAACCCATCAATCCTAAAGTTAAGGTTTATTTGGGTACACGTTACCAACGAGACGAAGTCTCGGTTGTAACTTGCGAAGCTCTATATCCAGAATCAAAATCAAATGTCACTCCTATACCATTCAATTCTTTCGGATTTAAAGCGTTGGACACCGTGGGAACGGCGGACTAGAAATCGTTGATTTTCTTTCGTTTCTTCTGCGTCGGAGAGATAAGAAATTGTTGGGAAAGAATACTACTCAAGGAAGTGAAGAATTGATCAACAAGGACGGTCCCGTCAAAGCTTATTAAAATGATTATCTGATCTTTAATCAAGAAATATGCACTCTTCCATCACCTAATATTTCTAGAAAGCGGCAGACTATAGTTACCTTTTCATTTAAAGTTCAACTTTGGATTGCTATCCAATCCAACCACGTCTTCTTACTCTTGGGATATTCATCATGAATATCTAATAATGAATCGTTCAAACCACTCGAACATTTTTTATTTTTTTTCAGATAACGACACAATCTCTGAACTATGGCTAAATGTGCAATTTTGTCCTTAAACTTTTAATTTGTTCTAAGTGGTCCCTGAACTTTAGCTCAATGTGTAATGTGATCTTTGAACTTTTAATTTATTTAATGTAGTCATGAATTTTTTGTACATATTATATACAACCCTTAAGCTATATGAAAATGTTCAATCTAGTCCTTGGTCTTGAATAATTATGGAATGACTATATTAAACATTTTCATATAGTTCAAGAACTGTATTGAACATGTATCAAATATTCAGGGACTACATTGAACAAATTAAAAATTCATGGATCACATTAAATATTGGGCTAAAGTTCATGGACTACATTGAACAAATTAAAAGTTGAGAAACTAAATTGCACGTTGGGTCAAAGTTCATGGACTATTTGTGTCAATTTCCCTTTTTTTTTGTCATGCTTTTTCTGGAAATCTAAATAAACTACAATCTGGTCAAATGATATGAATATAATTAATTTACTGTTTATATTTAAAATGAAACAACACATATATTTAAAATGAACCAACACACTAATTCATTTATTGATATTGAATATTAAGTAGTTCGATCCTACTAATTGAGTCATTAAAGATGATTAAAAACCATACTAATTTATATTTAAATGCAATTTCGGCTTCCTATTAGTTCATCCATGGATGGACGAGTGTGTTTAGTTTAGCTTTGGAAATGAGCTTTGGAGAAATGGGGTTTGATGAAATGCAATTGCGTTTGGTAAATTGCAACTTAAAAGTCCTTGGTAAAGCAACTTTTGGCTAAATAATATTTGGATAAACTTTTCTTCCAAAGGACTTGGCTGCAATTATTTAGTCATTAGAAAAAAAGAAAAAAACTCACTCTTTGTTGGCTCTAGCGAAGGGCTTAGGCTGCCATTCACCACCGTCTGAGGTTGCATGACCCTAAGGCTGCGTTTGGGAACCACTTTGCCAAGGATCTTTGAGCCCCTAAAGATCTTTGGGCTAATGTAGGGGTGTTTGGCAAAAAATTTTCAACCTTCATTTAGAGAATGCCAACCTTGTGAAGGCGGAAAGCCCAAGGCAGGTGAGGACTTGCCTTGGGCTTTCCGCTTTCTCGGCATGCCCACGTGGGTATTGTGCATTCTTTTTTTTTTTTTTTTTTTTTTCCTGAAATTGTCCTTACGAACTTTTTGTTTTTCCGTTTTTTTCCCCTTGCTATGAGATACCTGTTCATATTCTCCGTTGAGGGTGGCCGGTTTGGTTCTTCCTGACTGTGAGGGGCCGGCGACGGCTAGAGGGATGCCGGCATGGTCGCGACAACCTAGGCGATCGTCGTCGGAGAGTCAGGCGACCTCCACTAGTTGTGGCGTTGTGTGACCTTTCGTGAGTCGCGGCG
This sequence comes from Eucalyptus curtisii, assembly GCA_017140595.1. NCBI lineage: Eukaryota > Viridiplantae > Streptophyta > Magnoliopsida > Myrtales > Myrtaceae > Eucalyptus > Eucalyptus curtisii. Next base: position 9,582,720 of record CM029497.1, read on the forward strand.
ACTCAACGACCATGGCAAGGGGCCGCCCTGGCAAGTTGCGGCGGCCCAGATCTGGGTCCTCATGGCTCAAATCTGAGTTGCCACGACCTCGGGCGAGGGTTGCGTGGCCCCGCGCGATACCGCAGGGTCGCGTGACCACCAGCGAAGTTGTGCAACCCAGGTGCGGCCCTTGTCGAGGTCGCGCGACCTCAGGCGAGGGTTGCGTAGCCTCAGCGACGGCCGATCGAGGTCATGCGACTGTCGGTGAGGTCGCACTACCCAGGCGCGACCCTCGCCGAGGTCATGCGACCCAAGCGCGGCCCTCGCTGAGGTCCCCCGACCTCAGGCGAGGGTTGCGTAGCCTCGGCGACGGCCGATCGAGGTCGCGCGACCTAGGCGCGGCCCTTGCTGAGGTCCCCCGACCTCAGGCGAGGTCTCACTGGGGGTCGCGTGACCCCCGCCGGCAGTCACCCAACCTCGGGCGGCCCTCGCCGGTGGTTTCCAGGGGCCGCCTGACGGCCGCTGTCGGCGATATGGGATCGCCGGCAGCCGCTGCCCTTACCGATCAAATATATATTTTTTCTTTTTTTATTAATAAAGGTGCTTTGTAAATATAAGTCTTCCAAACACCATTTTGTCCAAAAATACTTCGAAATGGACTTTCATATTATAATTTTCCAAACGCCATTTGCATTTTGAAAAACCCATTTCACTTAAAATCCTTTGCATTTTCCTAAAGACTTTCCCCAAAAGTCTAACTGAACGCACCCTTAGTAGCCCTCATCAAGGTCCCATGACCCTCGCGGAGGTCATGTGACCTCAAGCAACCTTCGTTGGCCCTTCGCAGTCTGATTTAGCCTTGCTAGCCACCCTCATGCAAAGAAGATGAACAGTAACAATGGGGGCAAAACCAAAGAAATGAAAAAATTGGTGAGAATAGTTTTTGAAGAAAAAAATGTACTCAACCTCACAAATAGCCTTTTGCAAATGCTGAAAGTAGCTTTGCCAAAGTTAACATTTGGCCAAAGAGGTCACAAAAGAGTTTGCCAAACACATCTTATTTTCCCCAAGGCTCAAAATCTCTTAGAAAAGCTGAGCTAAACACCCCAAAATTTGGTTAAAGCTATTTCAAGAATGTAATATTGGTCTGAGGCAGTTTGGTGTGACTTGCTGTCGTAGGAAAATATCTCTCAAACCTTGTTTCCTTTTCTCTTTCTCATCCCACATTATTTGAGAAGCCCTCTGTTTTTTGTTTTCTTTATGAGTTTTGTGATCTTGTGTATGAATTTGGGACGAACCAAGTGTAAAGTTGGATTGTGCCCTCCCCATGCTCGAAATATATGCGAAGCCCGGAACTTTTCCTTCTATTGAATTTGTAATTTTCACATGATATTTCTAAGTTTCGCTTAACCTATTTTCTCTCTTCCTTTCACGAACTTCACATATCTATTGTACCTGCTATACCTAAATAAACCGGGTCGTCCATTGAATCATGGAGATAATCACATTCTAACTTCTACGCTCTCTGAGAGGCAGAAATTATCCTCGAAAATAATACTTTACAAGCTATCGTAAATGCAAAGGAAGGAATTTACAATTGTTCAAGCTGTTGAACTTCAATTTAAGCTCTAGAAAATATTCATGTATGAGCTTATAGTAGCGAAGGAACAGGAACAACACCGACCACCAAAACTCTGACGTAGTCCAAGTTCCACCCGACTGAGAGAATTCTTTGAAGCTGTGCAGCGTCAAGGAAGGTACTGCAGGTTTCCTAGCAAAAGACGGAGAAATTGAGAATCTGGAAATTGGAAGAAAGTTATGGTAGCTATATGACGTCTCGGGTGACGAAATTGATACAACGATAAACCAGAATTTTCCTGTCCATGGATCTACTTAGAAACTACAATGTGGAATGTAAGGCGCGGTTAACGGACTGCATCCTACGTATTAACGACTACTTGACTCCTCAAGGTTGTTATAATTGGATGGAGCATTGGGAGATTTCTAGCTCAAAAACAAGTAGACGTTTTTTGTTCGAATTCCTACTAATTGTCTGCAAACCGCTCTGAGTTGGGACTACTGTATAGACTAAAAGTCCTGATTCAACAGGTTCATGGAGTTTGACCGCTTGAGCAGTGTTCGTCAGGTCTTCGTGCTCTTGCCCTTGATTACAAGAAAAAAAAAAAGTCAGCAATCATATTTTGACTTAAGAAATTCTGTCATGATCTATGTAATTTACTAAACTAATATAATTTAATGACCTGACGTGTGCATCTCTTTATTAGATTAAGTTAACTTTAATGATGATTTGAAAGGCATCCATCAATATGCATAAATTGGTTGATTCAATAAATTCTCACATCAGGTATGAGAGCAGTTGTTCAAACTTCAAAGCACAACGAATGTTCCTCCAGTTATATTTATGCCAAATCAAAGAGGATGTTAGAGCGGTTTCTTCTTCATTTTGATGGTTAGGTGATATTCAGGTTAGCCTTCAATGCCTAGTTTGGTCTAACTGCTTGGGCCATCATGTGCAATTTCCCATGAGACAATGGCCCCAAGAAATCACAAGAAATTGACGTTTGATCGAGCCTGCCAAATAATAGTACAAATTCAAATGACCATGCAGAGAATATTAGCCAAGACGACAACGTATTTGAAACTGAAAACCATGATAGCGATGGGAGTCGTCGTAACACAATTTTATGGGCCAAGATCCGACCGTGTTTGAAGGTCCAGACAACACTTCCTAATTAAATACGTGTCCATCGATCAATCTATCTCTCACTCTCTTTTCCCTGCCTTTTCTGAACAAATGCTATGTTGCTTCCCTACGTGATACGGTCGGTCAGAGTCGGTCCGACGACTTTTGAAAAGTTCCTCCTTTGAATATCAAACCATTCTCTGTCTAATAAAAAATTCATAAAATTTCTCCCCCCCTCCAACTCTCTTCATATAAAAATGAACACACCCTGTGTCTTGAACATCGCATCCTTTTAGCAGAATAAAATCGTATTTTACTTAAAAATACCTTTCGTTACTTTAGCTTCTTGGAAAAAAAGAAGAAGTGATGCAGATATTATCAACGGCCATAGCCAAGAACGTAATTCATCACGGCCGCGTTCTTGGACGCAACAGCCAAATAATCAAAACCCTAAGGCCGCCATGCGAGGTGTTCATAAACCACCGTGGCGCCGAGACCAAGCGGAGCATCGCTGGCTTGCTGCACAACTTCCTGAGCTTGCTCGATATTCACCCTTTCCTGGACAACAGGAGCATGAAGCCCGGAGATAAGCTGTTCGATGAGATCGACGCGGCCATTTATGGCTGCAAAGTCGGGGTTGTGGTGTTCTCGCCGCTTTACTGCGAGTCGCGGTTCTGTCTCCATGAGCTGGCTTTGCTGATGGAGACGAAGAAGAGGGTGGTACCCATTTTTTGCGATGTGAAGCCGTCTCAACTTCATGTGCGGGACAACCTGAAGCATTCGGCCAATAATGTGCAAAGATATAGGCATGCTGTCGAGGAAGCCAAGAACACCGTTGGTCTCACTTTCTATTCATCAAAAGGGTATGCTTAAATCCCTTTTGCTCTAATTTTCCTCCACGGACTATAGCACGACCTGTTACGAATGACCACAAGAAATCATATTATCATGAAAAATAGTGGATGTATGCGAAATAAGAAAAAAGAAGAAGAAGAGAATATTCGAGGCCTAAATTTCAATCTAAAAGATTAAGCTATCGAGTAGCAGATTAATGAAAGGTCCACCAAAGCATCATTACTAAAAATCACGAAATATTCTTAACACAATATAATGCCTCATATAATGTTTCTACATGTTGGAACAGGGACTGGTCGAAGCTGGTAAGAGACGCATCCGACGCAGTGATACGCAACTTGCTGGAGGCCGAAGAAGAGAAGCCCTAATTAGAGCCAAAATGTGCACAAAGCACTGAATAAAATGCATTTAATGGTCTGTACCTGGGGGAGATCCAAAAAGAGATTGGAGATCCCCCCATCAATCTCCACGCTTTAATTTGCTTTGTTTCATTAAATCAAATTTATTGATTTTTTTGATTCTTTGTAACAAATAATATTAGTGGTTTAATATTCTAATTACATTGTATAAGGGACCTTCGGCATTGTAATTAGTATCGGCTTAAGTTTAGTATAATTTTCTTAATCTCTGATGATATTAAAATTGTACCATCTTTAGTCTAAAGAATAGACCTCTTTTTTAGTGCACTATTCAAATTATTATTTCCTTCATTTTTCTCCGACCAGTATGCAAAATCAATAAAATGGAGAATGCAAAATCAATAAAATGAAGATCATTCGAAACTTTCTTGTATCTCTTCCTTAGAACGTTATATCCAGGATTTTTGCTTATTATCTCCTCTTGTGAAGAGGGTTATATCACACGTGCAAACGGCTGCGCACGTGCATGAATTTTATCCTCATAATCTATTGTTCATAGAGCATGAACAAGATGCTTTCTTATTAAACCTAAACCGCTTGTATTCTGTGTTAGTAGATTTATGAAAGAGTTGGAAAATATTAGTAAAAAAAATAAAATTACCATGTGTTGGTATCAATTAACAATGCAAAGAAATAGATAAACAACATGAACTCCACGATCTCCAAACATGCACTCAAGCGATCCGAGCTCGGGTTCTGGAAGAAGGAGAAGAAGGAACCGAGAAGAAGGTATCAGCAACAATGGATTTTATTGCGGGACAGCTCATGATGTTCATATCGATCTATTATGCACCTCTGCATCTAGCATATGATTCTACAAGATCTAGTTTCGTTCAAGTAACGGATTCTAGCCAATTGAAAGGATCTTCTGATCAATCCAGAGATCATTTCGATTCCATTGGTAATGAGGATTCGGAATATCACACATTGATCAATCAAAGAGAGATTCAACAAAAAGAGAAATCTCTTTGTTCTGTAAAATATATTGGAAGCTGCATGATTCATCGAAAAGATCAAATAAGTACAGTGCTAATCATGACATCGAAAAACCTCAAAATAACCTCGTTTTTTTGGTCAGTAACCTGAAAATAACCTTAAGCAGTAAACAATATGAGAAAATAAACAATAAACCAAGATAACAGAGAAAAATGATAAAAAAAATAGAAACAATACTCTGTGACACGCCTAAACAATGATTTTCAAGAAACTGCTCGAGTTTTAGCCAAAGCTGCTAATATGCGAAAGGCTACAGGGAAACCCATTTGATCAAAGTAAAGCGCTCGGAACGAGCTTTCTGGATTGGTATTATGGTTCTCGTAGCTCTGTTTGGATCAAAAGTTGTAGCTGTTTTCCTGCACACTATGCAGACTGGTGCTCGGGCTCACCTGCTGGATCCACGTTTGTTGAACTCTCTGGAAAGTCATCAGCAATCACTTGTGCATCGTCTCTCCAGTTGAAATCATCCATAAAAAAATTATCGGTCAGGTATTCTAGCAGTCTTCCTTTACTTCTTACCAGAAAATCTCCACGCAGCCTGTTCATTAAGTTTATAAGATACATTTAGCTCAAGGATAATCAGCAAGATTACTTTGTTTAATTTTTCAGGTCCATGTATCCTTGTAAGCTGAATACATTATAAACTCTCTTTGGCTCTTGTAAAGGAAAAGAAAAGAAAAAAAGAAAAAAAAGAACAGACAAACATAGTCCGTAGTGTAAGCATTGTCAAGAATAGTATCAAAGCAACTAACTTCTGATGAAACCTTCAAATTTCCCCTTGTTTTCTTTGGAAATGCAAACTCCTTTCAATGACATCTCCATCCTTGTAAAGTTCCCACTGCGTACTTCTGTGGTAATTTGCTGCAAGAGTGGGGCATCTAGAAGCTAGCAACAAAGCCAAAGGCCACTTTTTTGTCTCACTACTATTCTTGTCACTATGTGTTCTTAGTTGCGCTCCAGTCCCATCATGCTTGATTTCTCACAAGTTTGACCTTGTGAATTTTAATGGAAGTGGAGAAGATTCGAACCATTTCAATCAAACTGGACGGAGCAAACCATAGTCATTAATTCCATCTGATATGAAAAGACAAAAGAAAAAGGCAAAATGAAAGAGAAAGAAGAAAGAAAGAAAGAATTTTGTACAAATTTCCAAGTGGTAGCATAGATGGTCTGTCTTTGATCGGATCAAACATATGATCCTAGTCTGGTACTTGAAAGATCCATGAGATCACATTATTGCAACTTCCAGTTAATACAATTGTATTTAATAATTAAAAACCGGCTTTCTGATGGTAGTCCCGCTGCGGCACGAAGCATGGAATATATGCTTTTTGTGAGTCACATGGTCATATATTTTCTACTTAGATGCATGAACAATTCTTGATAGAGCCATTGTTTGATAATGGATCTGGGCCAGCTATACCGCACTGTTTCCATCTAAATGATTAGGCCTTGTGAATGAAAGCCTAGTTTGATCAAGTCCATGTTCCCGTAGAAGTTTCACAAATAAAAGGGTTTGGATGGGATTGAAAGCTACCCCATCCACTATTGAAATTTCGATTACAGTGCCAAAGAAACACCATCTGTTCATTGAATGAGCTTGTTATCATAACCTCATTAGTTGTGAGTGGGGAAGACTAGGACCGCTAATACGTATAAAACCAAGCCTGTTAATTGCAGACTAACCAAATTTCTCGAGATTGCCGACGGATTAGAATTGATCATGTGACATTTTGCATGCAAATCATATTTCGGACCACTTAGCCAACCACTAACTTGGTATGTGCTAGCATACGGTTGTATGTAGCCGAACCTGCTACTTTTGAGTTTTGAGATAGAACTATATTATATGAATGACAAAAAAAACAGGGGACATTAACAAGTTACCAAATATAATATTTCAAATATGTGCTCAAAAGAAAGAAAGGGATGTCGAATGTCAGTGTTTATTATATGGCGTTGTTTGGTTTGGTGGCCATGTGGCATTTTTGATTAAAGTGACAAGGTATGCTAAAGCTTGGACTTTCTTAAAGATAAAGACCAGTGTCATCTGTTGGGTCATTATATCATATATTATCGAAAAACTTGGGAGATTGTGTACTTTACAGCTAAGCTATAGAGCCCCTCTCTTTTACCCTCAATTGCTTTGAAAATAAATAAAAAGAGAAGTAGCCTTTGACTAATGATCTTTTAAAGCTAGTGTTGTATGAGAAAATATTGGTTGAGTTTAAACTCTATGTAGCTAAAATCCCTAATTTTCTTATCTTGCCCTGTCTTCTACCATGGCGATGCATACCCATCCTTCGCTGGCTTGGATGTTCTGCTTCGTCTTGCTACTTTCTTCGCAGCAATTATCGAGCAATTCTGGCGTCGCCTTTCCCTTCTAATTCCTCTCTCCCGTTACCCTGTTTCATCGTCACTTACCTTGGGCTTTGCATCGCTTCGCATATCACCTTCACTTTCCGTATGTGGATATCTGCATGTCTTCTTTTATCCCTGTTTCAGCATCTACAAGCTCAATTGCTCCTCAATTTCGCTACTCAAACCCTCTTTATGTCATTCCTTACATAGCTTTCCACCTTGCCTGGCTTCGCTCGACTTACTGGTTCAATGGCACAGGAAGATGAGGAAAGTACCTCTAGCCTTGCTGCTTTATGTCAACGCCTGGGCAATCTGTGCTCGCCTCCGGATATTGAGGTTTGCAACGATGTGCCTCCCCCTGCAAAACTGGAGGAATGTAGGTTAACTCTTGTAGGTAGAGTGTTTTCAGATTCTACTATTAATTTTCAGGCTTTCCAAAGCACTTTAAAAAGGGTATGGAAAACAGAGCAGGTAGATTTATCACAGCGTGAAGATGGTGTCTATGCAGCTAAATTTAAATTAGAGACTGACAAGCAAAGGTTTCTCGATAGTGGACCTTGGTTATTTTCTGTAAATCTGGTAGTATTCAAAGCTTGGATCCCTAACACCCCGCTGCATTGCTATGATTTCTCCACATGCGCTTTTTGGGTCCAAGTGTTTGGTCTACCCCTAGAATGGTGCACTGATCCGATTATTCTAGAGCAGTTAGGCATGTTGGAACAGTGTTGGAAGTAAGGGCAGATACAAGAGATAATTTTACCATGCGGTCTGGTCGTGTAAGAATTGAAATTCCACTTAAGGAACCCCTGCAGATAGGTAGACTGATTAAGCTGAATAATAGGTCCTTCTAGTTGGATTTTAGATATGAGCGACTGTCACATTTTTGTTATTCATGTGGGAGATTGGGGCACTATGTTACCTCTTGCAAAGATAACCCTTGTGAGGAAGAAAGCCTAGGTGGACAGAAGCAATTACCTTATGGACAGTGGCTTCGAGCCGAAGTGCGAGAGCATAGCCCCTACTGGAAAGTGTTTTATGACCCGACGGACAAGGCTGCCGCATTGGAAGAAACTATCCCTGAAACACCACCAGCAACAGCTCACCCTTTTCCTTTATTGCCGTCAATAGCTCACTCGGCAAAGACTCCCCTACTGCACTCTTTGCCAGCAGCCGCTCTTGTCTCCTTAGATTAGCCAAGTTCTCAAGGACAGGAGGGCTTTTTGCCAAGTAGTACTGTGCATACCGCAATGATACCTGCAGCAGCAAAGATGAAAGGTGTTCAGGAGCAGACCAGTAGTGTAAAAATGGGGAAAAAGATCCAGCACTCTTGTCATACATCGAAAATTGGTCCCACCAAGAAACTCAAGCGTTATAACCCTTATGACAATTGTCTTTTGGCCTGAGAGGAACTGGATGAATCATTACTTCTGGACACTCCAATTCTGGTGGCACCTGAAGATGGAAGTTGGGCAAAGGTGGCTGGCCCTCAACAGCCACCCTGTCACAAATGAAAATACTCAGTTGGAACTGTCAGGGTTTGAGCAGTCCCCTGATAGTTCGTGCACTCACAGCCCTTGTGGCTAAGGAAAAGCCCGATCTCCTATTTCTGATGGAAACAAAAAACAAGGAAGAAGTACTCCGGCATATACAAAGACGTTTACACTTTTTGCATCTTAATACCTTTAATCCGGTGGGATTAGCAGGCGGCCTAGCACTGCTATGGAATGACACTATCTCTTTAACATCTATCAACTCCTACCCGGACTATTTTGATATGCTATGTAAGGATGATGTGGATGGAAATACCTGGTGTCTGACTTGCCTGCATGCTCCTGCTGTTTCTCATTTACGTCATCAGGTATGGCAGGACATTATTCGTATTAGTCTTGCTAATGTGTTTCCATGGGTTTGCATAGGCGACTTTAATGAGATTCTGCACAGTTGGGAAAAACAAGGGGAAGGCCAGCAAATTTTCAGCATCTGGCTTCTTTTCAAACCTTTGTGAATGACTGTGCTTTAATGCATATTGAAGCCAAAGGGTGTGCCTTCACTTGGATAAATAATCGCCAAGGGGAAGCCTTTATAAAGGAATGTCTAGACCGCGTCCTTTGCTCTATAGAATGGCGCTTACTCTTTCCTGGAGCAGAAGTTCAAGCTCTCCCTGCTGTTGGGTCCGACTACAGCCCCCTTATATTAAACACTACACCATCGAGTGGGACAAAGCAGCGTCATTTTATGTATGAAGCTTATTGGGATCAAGATGAGGGCTGTAGAGAAGTTGCCGCTACTACATGGAATTCTGATCGGTTGAAGGGTGCAGCTCTACCAAAAAAGATTCAAGTAGTGTGGGGGTGCTCTCTCTACGTGGAGTCGTACCAGATTCTCACACAATCGACTTAAGGCGAATGAATTGCAACATCATTTGCAGCAGCTAACAAACAAACAGCATACTCTTTCTGACAATGTGGAAGTAGCAAATTTGAAAGAGGAGTTACACCGGGTGTGGCGTTGTGAAGAACAGTACTGGGCTTTGCGATCCAGGCTCAATTGGCTGAAATGGGGTGATAAGAATACAAATTTTTTTCACGCCACTACTATTCAACAAAGACAACAGAATCGCATTACAATGTTACAGGATAATAACCATGTTTGGGTAAGGGATCCTTCTAGGTTAAAGGTTATGGTGACAGATTTCTTTTCACATTTTTTGTCCACTGTTGGCCGTCGTAGTTATGTACCTATCCTTGATCAGTGTACTTCCATGGTTACTCAAGAGATGAATGAAGGTTTAATTGCTATGGTGACTCTTGAAGAAGTACAGCGGGCTACATTTCAGTTAGGAGCCACTAAAGCTCCTGGTCCCGATGGCCTCAATGGTTTATTTTATCACTCACATTGGGACACCTTTAAGACTGACTTGTTCACAGCGGTACAAACTTTCTTTACATCTGGTATTATGCCTTTATCTCTAAATAGGACCCTTATCTCATTAATCCCAAAGATTCCTCATCCTGAAAGTTTAGATCAGTATCGTCCTATTAGCCTCTGCAATTTTGCTTATAAAATTATTTCCAAAGTCTTAGCCAATAGATTGAAACCTCTTCTACCAGACCTAATTTCAGAAGAACAGTCCGCCTTTGTTGGAGGCCGGTAGATTCAGGATAATATTTTACTAGTTCAGGAAGTTCTACACCAGCTCCGGATAAGAAAGGGGAGGCGATCTTTTCATGCTGTTCTTAAAATAGATATGAAAAAGGCATATGATCGGGTGGAATGGAATTTTTTACAGGATTATCTCCTCAAATTAGGATTCCACCACAGGTGGGTCCAATGGGCCATGCAATGTATCACAACCCAGTCCTCCTGCGTCAAATTTAATGGAGAACATCTCACGTACTTTCACCCCACCCGAGGTCTCCGCCAGGGTGACCCTTTATCTCCATATCTCTTTATTCTGATGGCTAATCTTTTATCCACTCTTATTAAGAATGCTGTCAGCATGCACAACCTTAAAGGCATCAAACTCAATAGGTGATGTCCTTCTTTATCCCACTTGTTTTTCGCTGACGATGCCATTTTCTTTCTTGATGGAACGGTCCGTGAATGTCAGAATTTATCAAACATTATAAATCAGTACTGTGTAGCTACAGGGCAAGAACTTAATCGCAATAAATCAGGTATCTTTTTTGGGAAAGCTTGCCCTGTTAGTCTACAGCAGAATATGGCTAATGAGCTTCGAGTCCCTACTTTGAATAAGTCTGGGAAATATTTGGAGATACCTCCTGGGGACAATAAAAAAGAGATATGTTTTCATGGATTTTGGGCAGGGTTCACTCTAAACTGGAAGGGTGGAAGTAAAATCTAATCTCAAAAGGTGGAAGGAGATTCTCCTTAAAACTGTTGTGCAGGCTATTCCTCAGTATGCCATGTCTATTTTTAAGTTACCTATCTTTATTTGCAAATCTATTGAGAAAAGAATAGCGAGGTTTTGGTGGCAGAATGACAGAACTAAAGCTGGAATCCATTGGCGGAGCTGGGATGTCTTGAAGAGAAGTAAAGAAGAGGGCGGTTTGGGTTTTCGAGATCTCATTAACTTTAATAAAGCCATGCTAGGAAAGCAGGCTTGGCGCCTATTTACTCAACCGCTATCCTTGTGGAGTAAATTTTTTCAAGGTCTGTATTTTCATTCTACAACCTTTGGTAGAGCCGATAGAGGATCTCGCCCTTCTTGGGGCTGGTAGAGTCTGCTTATAGGACGAGACGCCATTCTACCCAACATTCGTTGGTCTGTAGGTGATGGGAAATCCATAAGGATTAGAGGTGATAGGTGGCTTCCTATGGGCATGTTAGGCGGATCTACTGTCCACGAGGAACCTCCACTAGTTGCCGATCTTATAGATCAAACAACTAGTACCTGGAATGTCCCTTTGCTCCATCGCTTCTTTGACACTCAAATAATCGACCAGATCACCTCTATACAGCTGCTAACCCATGTTGTTCAGGACCGGCTTATGTGGACTGCCACAAATGATGGCTCCTTTCATGTTAAAAGTGCTTACCATACATTGACAACTTCAGCAATACATCAGACAGCTAATGCTACTTCCTCACCCCCCCCCCCCCCCCCCCCCCAAAAGGTTCGTATCTTCCTATGGTCGCTATGTCAGAACGCCTTAGCAACAATAGCTAACCTCTACCAGAGACACATCATTGCTGATCCGTGTTGTTCTCTCTGCAATCAGACTGAGCCAGAAACTATCGAACATTTATTTCTACTTTGTCCGTGGACTAAACGAGTGTGGTCTCGATTTCACCTCTCCACATAAACATAATTGATGCTTGGATCATTCAACAAGTTCAGAGACCGAACTCAGTACCTGGATTAGAGCCCCTTGCTTCTGTGTTTTGGCAGATCTGGTGAGCTCGGAATGGCTTCATATTCCGACATGAACGACTTCACCCTTCTCGAGTGGCGGAGACAGCACTTGCCGGAACACATGTGGCTCGGCACATCGAAACTGCTCTGACGAGTAAAGGTATTTCGCTTCAGAACAGGGGAGGTCTTTGGCAGCCGTCCGAACGGGGTACCTTGAAGGTGAATATAGATGGATCATATATCTTAGGTTCAACGGAAGCAACAATGGCATGTGTTTGCAGGGATTACCGCGGACGGCTTACCGATGGATTCTCAAACCATTTTCCTGCGAGATCAGCTCTACAGGCGGAGATCCAGGCCTTGACGCTGACTCTTCAGCATCTGCAATGACAGGATCTTCATCACGCATCGATTTTGCTTGAATCGGATAGCTGGCTTCTGGTGGAGACTCTAAACAAGAGACGAGCGTCGCCATGGGAGGATCGAGCTTTGTTCCTCGACGCTGCCTTTTGGCTTTCCAACTTCCCTAAACTTACCCTCGTTCACTGCAGACGTGAGACAAATGTGGCTGCCGACTGGGCTGCCAAGGCCCACGATCGCTCTTCCTCTAATCCGAATTGGGCTGTCTTTCCCCCTTTCTACCTGCAGGACATCATTTGTGTGGAGGCACTAGCTGCCGGTTGTAATGGTTTTCCATCTTAATATATATTCTTCTTCATGACCAAAAAAAAAAAAAAAAAAAAAAAAAAAAAAAAAACTCTATGTAGCACATATAAAAAACAACTTAGTAATCGACATGTGTCGATCCGAGCCCACACCGAAGACTATTCAGAATATACTACAGCTGCAAACCCTCTCTCTCTCCTCTCTCCTCTCTCTCTCCTCTCTCTCTTTCTCGACCTGGGCTCACATATAAAATTTATTACATCTCTCCTCTCTCTCCCTATTGAAATCACTCGGCAGCATTGTGGTTCACGGACAAAGAACTCTGCTTCGCGGAGGGGGAGGGGGGGGGGGAGAGAGGAGAGGAGGTCGCGAAGAGTGAGGGAAGAACATGATGGCGGGGCTCGGGGAGGCGATGGTAGAGCCGTCGGCGTCGTCATTCACAAGCAGAGAGGCACATCGCGAAGGAGAGAGAGAGAATGTAGAGCGAAGATCGCGAAGAGTGAGTAAAAACGCGAGCGCGAAAGGAGCAATCTTTTTTTCCTCCATAATGGAATAGAGCGATTTTGACGAGGAGAGAGAGAGATGAGAAAAAGGGTCTGTAATAATTTTTGAATGTGGGCCCGGATGGACAAAGAGAGAGAGAGAGAGGGCGTGGTCTGTAGCTGTAGTAAATTTTGAATAGCCCTCGATGTGGGTGGATCGCTGAGTGGTTTTCTGTATGTCCTACGTGGAGTATTAAACTCAGCCAATGTTTTCTCAATGTTGTATGGTGTCTTAGGCGGTCCTTGGGTTCAATAAAAAATAATCTTTTGATGACAAAAAAAAAAGTCCACCTTAGAAAGTCATTTGATTTAAGGCAATTAAACATAGAATACTTTATACAAAGGTAAAAGCCACAAAAAATCATAAATTATGCTTACTATGATACATTTTCCCTAAACTTCCTTTTTATATGGCACTAAAAATCCAAAACTTATACTTGTATGATACATTTACCCTCAGTTAAAGTTTTGCCAATAAGATCATTAAAACATAGATGCTAAAAAGTAAACAATATTGATATGACACTCATTGTGATTGAAAAATGATCAAATGGAACCTTGATGAAGAGTAATTGTGTCATATGAGTATTTAATTTAAGGGATTTTATGTCACAAGAAAATGTTTAAGATAAATATGTAGCAATTGACAAAGTAAGATTTAGGGTAAATATATCACAATGGGTATAATTTGAAATTTTTGTGACCTTTTCCCTTTATACAAAAATCCCACGAACTTTAGGGATAGTACCCCTTAAATACTAATAAAGGAAATAAATGTAATATATTTTAATTGGTAATACCCCTTAAAATTTTATCGTACTATAGTTGTCACTGTTAGCATGTGCATTACATGTGACTTTTTTTTTTTTTTGGGGCAAATGTATACTTTTCATCTTTTTTTTTTTGAAAGAAATTTCTCTTTTACCCTCCATTGCTGTGAAAATGGAAAAGATAGAAAATGAGAGAATAAATAAATAAATTAAAATACTAATAATAAAGGAAATAAATGTAAATATAATATTAAACAATAAAAAATTGTTAAAATTTGATAAATATAATCACTTTAATAGAACTAAATAAGATATTTTAAGAAAATAAATAAAAAATAAACAAAAGGGAAAACGCCTCAGTAATATAAAGGTCAAATTAAAAATATTGGTCAATCCATTATGTATATTAAAAGGGCACATTGATATCTAAGTGATTGATTAAAAATGTTTAAAAAAATTATAAAAGAAAATAATACTATTAAATCATAAAAGGAAATGATTAATTGGAAGCTAGGGTATTTTTTTAAATACTTTTTTTATTGATCAATCATATTTTTGCATTAATTAATCATTTAAGAGTACCTAATGAGTATCCAATTTTTGTAATTTAATCTTTTGTTGTTGAGGCTTTTCTCCTTTTTACTTAACTGTGTTTCTTTTGTAAAGACATCTTAATTATTTATATGTTAGCTAGTTTATTATTCTCCATTTTCTTAATTTTTTTAGTTTTTATAGAAATCAAGTGTAAAAGAGAAATGTCTATGAAAAAAAAATAAAAAATGCATACTTACCCATTAAAATTCACGTGCTCGCACAAATTAATGCAAAATATAACAAAGGGGTAACGACTGTAATAAAATGACTGTTTAGGTTTAACGTGCAAATAGTTGAAAGTTTAGGCGTAGACATGTAATACCCCCAAAGTTTTGGGAGAAGTTTGTGTAATTTCTCCTTTTTGTGGTTGAAGTGTATTCTCCCTCTAATATATACGTAAAGTGTGAACTCTTTCAGAATTTAATTAGTTTGGATTTGCTAGTTTTAAATTTAGTTTCGATTGGACTTTCTACATTATGAATTGTCACCCGGGGTCGCCGAAGGTCGCCGGAGGTCACCGGCGGCCGCTGCCCTTGCTGGTCATTTTTTTTTAATTTTTCTTTTGATAATTTTTTTTTACCACAAAGATCCTTTGTAAATGTAATTCCCCAAACGTCATTTTGCTCAAAGTACTTCTCAAAGGGCTTTCAAAGTACAATTTACTAAACACAGTTGCATTTTGGAAAACACCTTTAACTCAAAGGTATTTGCATTTTCCTAAAGACTTTCCCCAAAAGTAGTTCCCAAACCCACCCTTAGATCTCTCCCCCTTGTCCCTAGTTGCTTTCCCTTTTATTTTTATTTCCACTAATCTAATTTTAGATTTGAGAGTTTTGCTCTCTCAATCATAGATATATGAGCTTTTTCCTCCTATCTAATTGTAAATTTAGGAGTTTAAATAAATAAGTACTCCACCTCTAGTTTCAATGGTATTCGTAACAATTTCGATGTTAAATTTGTTTATTCAATGTATTTTTGTTAAAAGCTTTAAATATATTTATGAGATTAAACTTGAGTTCTTTCTCACTAATCTCCCTCCCATTAAAGGTATCGAGTTTCCTCATGGGAATTCTTCGAGACAAAATTTGTATTTAACGGCTTTTGAGATTGGGGCTCAATTCCAAATGGTTGGCTTCTAAGGAAGATTAGTCAAGAAAGTGCTGATTGTGACATATACTAAATGAATCTGAATCGTCAAATCTTACCAGACATGTTATGGAATCGGTTTATTTTAATGGTTTAGATTGATTTTAGTAAATATAACCGAGGGAGGACTCCTTGGTCGTAACATGTCAGGCCTACCATTCAATTCTTTCTGTTTTAAAGCCTCGGACACAGTGGGTACAGAGGACTTGAATTCAATTATTTGTACTTGAATTCATTGATTTTCTTTTGTTTCTTCTGCTTCGGACAGATAGGAAATTGCGGCGAAAGGATACCACTCGCAACATGAGGTATCACAGAACTTGCCTAAACTTTAAACTGATAGTATCACAAAAATTTGGAAAAAATTAACCAAAAAAAAATCCTAATTTTATTATATAGATGTCAAGTTAGTTTTAAATCTTTAATAATTTGCCAATGTAGTCATTCCAGCTAATTTTGACTAGAAATTATTGATATGGACGCCAATCATCTTACATGACATAACTATTGCTAATATGAACAAATTTTTTTTATTGCAAATTTTATAATTTTTCCAATTTTTTATTTTTTATTTATTTTTCCTTTTTCCTCCACTGGTGCCGGGCCTCGACCATAGCCAACAACTGGCCATAGTCAACGATTTAATAAAATAAAGAAAAATTAAGAAATAAAATAATTGTCCACATTAGTGTCGACCGTATTTATGTTAACAATTTTTGGTTAAAATTAGCCGAAATGACTAAATTGGTAAATCATCAAAAGATTTTGGATCAAATTGAAAGGTTTAAGATTAAACTGAAATCCATACATAAGGTTTAAGACTTTTTTGGTAATTTTTCTCAAAAATTTTCATGAGAATATGAAGAATCAATCAACGAGGACGGCTCAGTAAAAAGCTTATTGAAATGATTATTTGATTTCTAAGCAAGAAATATCGACTTTCTATAGCCATATATGTCTAATATCACCAGAAAGTGTAGGCTACAGCTACATTTTCAGTGTTTGAACTCCCAATATCTATTAGTAAAAAGATATTTAGGCTTTATTTGCCTTTTCATTCATAGTTTAACCTTGGATTGCTTTCCAATCCTGCCATGTCTACTTTTTCTTTGGATATTTTTCTTATTTTTACATTTAATGCTTTTAATTGAGTCATAAAAGACAATCAAAACCGTACTAATTTCTATTTAAATGTCGTTTCAGCTATCTTTTAGTTATTTAAGTTAGGTTAAAGCAATTCCAAAAGTGGAATTTTTGTTGTCCTAAGCTGTTTGGTGTGATTTCCAGCTGTACAAAAATATTACAGAAAGCTTGTTTCCTTATTTTTACTTATCTCCCGAAAATTGAGAAGCTCTCGCATTTTTACTATATCAATGGTTTCACTTTATTAGTTTGATAACAATAAGTAAAAGTGTCGGTTTCACACATATGAACTAGATGTGAGTGGTTTCAGGTTCCGTATAGGTTTCATCTAAAACCTAGAACCTATTCTTTGGAATGGATCTTTTATTTTTTGAAATATGAAACCTACCTTAGATACCCTAGAACTTGGAACTTATCTTGTCACAGGTTTTAGGGTCGGTTTTATGATCTATTTAGGTTTTACCTATATTATTGATTCCATGATCTATTTAGGTTTCACCTATATTATTGATTGAACGATTATAGTAAATTAAAACCTTTGCTACAATTCACTAACTTTTATCTTCTATCATGACATAAGTAAGTAAGCAGTTCTTATTGTATTGGCTCAAAACCTCACTAATTGATCTTAGAAACGTATGGAAAATATGAACATTAATAATAAAAAAAAAGTCTTACTCATAAAATGGAGGCTTGGATTAATATTTCCAGATTATATATACATCATCGAATGTCATGGAATATCATAAGATCACGCGAAGACATAAACAAAGAAAAACATAAAAACTTATTCTAGGTTATAGGTTACAAGATTACAGGCCACAGGTTTGAGATTCCTCCAACTAAGAACCTAGGAACCTACCCCTAAAAATATGTTCCTTATTTTTTGGAACCCGGAACTTACCTAGCATAACTTGAAACTTGAAACCTATAAGTTCCAATCGGTCTAGTTCTCAGATTCTATATTCTACTCTGAAACTATGCTCACTCCTAATATCAACCTCAGTTGAACCAAGTGTAAGTTGTGTATTGCACCCCTTGTGTACCAAATAGGTACGAGCCTTAGTCCAAGGTTTCCTTTTACCAAATTTTTATTTTTGCCTGATATTTCTAGCTTTCGGTCAGTCTATTCTCTCTCTTTCTCTCAGGGGTCTCATTGATACTTTTGCCTAATATTTCTTGCTATTCACGAATAATTTATAAGGTCCATTGAATCCTAGAGGATATCCACGTCTACCTTCTGTGCTCTTTGAAGGGTGTAAGAGTTTTCCTAATGTGGACTAAATTAATTGATATTGTAATTTACTGTTTTTACGGTTACCGTAAAACAGGATTGATCTAAGGTGAGACAGAAGGTTTTTTAATTAGTCTAATATGGAAATTTGGTTAGTGTGGGCCGAGTTTGAGCGGCCCGTAATGAGGGGGCCTTTTGGAAACTCTATAAATAGTGCTCAAGTCTCTCCTCTAACCCTAATTCTCACATGTATCCTTACCTAAGGAGCGTTTACCTAACGCTAAACGTGAGGGGGCCGCCTCATTGAGCCAATGATACGGAGGGCAATAGAGGAGAAGGACTTGATGCGTGGATCCCCTTGATATGTGGAAAATCCCTTTTCTGCTTCCGCTTTATGTTCGATGGATCCCAAAACAGGTGCGTTAATCTTTCTACTCAATTATACATGTTCTTGTTCTGGTTATGGAGATCTTGAGGTTGCGCAATTTGCATCCAACATGTGGTATCAGAGCAACCATAACCCTAGAACTTGAACGCATAAAGTTTTCGCCCTAATTTGTGATTTTCGAGATTTTTTGTTTAATAAAAATAAAATTAAATCACAAATTCGGACTGGGCTCGACGAGACAAGCAAGACGGTCGGCGGCGCGTCGTCGGGGGAGGCATCACGCGCCCCCACGCGCGGCCACGCGCCGCCAGGGCGTCGGAGACGCGCCCCACGCGCGGTCACGCGCCCTCACGCGCTCCCACGCGCGGGGCGCGGCTCGCGCGTGTGCTCCACGCGCCGCGCACTCAGGCGGCGCGTGCGGCCGCGTGGAGCGTCGAATCGGCGCGTGGCGGGCGGCGTTGGATCCGTATGGCCGTCCTCTACGTTGTGGTGTATTTATTTTACATGTTTAATGATTTTATGGATGTGAAAATATATACAGAACCCTAAATACGTGTATTTTTAGTATATTTTTGCGTATTTGTCTTGTATTTCTTTTTATGTGATTTTGGAAATACAAGTGTTGGGTTACTGGTATGTTATCACATAAATATTATAAAAGTGTGATTCATTAATAAAAAAAAATTATTGTGAACTAAAGTTGGCTTAATGAGATACGATCATTAAGGGATAGTATTTGAACTATGTATTGAGATGATGAGAAATAGTAAAAGGTTATGAAACTTTTGTTGCTCATGCATACTCCTTTACATGCTGGTAACTTTTGAATGATGGACGTCTTAAGAACTTGTGACCAAATTGATTATATTAATTAACACATCTGCTGAATGTGGGTAATGCATGTCGCTTAAGTCATTGCATATTGTACCTAAACTCATCTCGGTCATTTGGTTAATGTCCATTAAGTTGAATATTTTTTATGGTTAAGGAGTATGACAATATTTACGCAGAGCAATAGTATCTATTGTTAAAGTTTAGATATTTGGTTCTCTGGTTTGACTCAATTAATAGGCCATTGGTTGATTACAATGATAATTTGTTACTTAAAATCAACTATTAGCCTTGGAGTCATGTTTTGCCTTATGAAACTCATGAGTGATAATGGATAAGCTATCAGGCTTGTCGATTTAGTGTACCCTGTATTACTATTGATGTTAATTTGTGAGAGATCTTCTAGATCAGCATTCTTTTTATGTTGTTCTGGTAATATGTAATCGGGGTGCATAAGAGATGATTTCTTCTCCGTTATGTGAAGTTTCTTGCGTTACTGTGATCGGTGATCTTATTGGAATCTGTCTTTCAGGTTCACTATATATATATTAAAATATATGTATGATTAAAGATTTTATTAATGAATAAAACAATATAATTAGCATGATATGTGATTTTGGTGATATGCTGCCCCTATCACTAAAGTTAAAATCGCATGTATATGGTGTACGTGAGAAATAAGGTTTATATCCTGATATGAGAGAGTTTCAATGATTCAATTGAGTAGTGACCGCCAAAGTGGTACGCTTGATTAGATTTGAGAAATTTCGGTCTCATTTATTGATTGGGGATGTCTCCTGGTCATACTCCCAAAGGAGGTGATTGTGTATTAGTTCATGGAGGGATACATGATGGTGTTGTGGAGGAGTGACTGATTCTAGTGGTTCATATCTTTGAAAGGTGATGAATTCACGAAAGTTAGTATATATTCTCATAACCGCTGTCATGTGGGGAGTGTATAACCGCATGTCATGTATTTCGCCCAAAGGTGATTATATGATTTTGCATGTAACTCTCTGGATGTGTACTTGTACATCAAGTTACACAATTCTCACATGATGCTAATTACACACATTACTTGTTATGTGAGCAATAAGGTTTATATCCCTGATATGAGAGAGTTTCAATGATTCAATTGAGTAGTGACCGCCAAAGTGGCACGCTTGATTGGATTTGAGAAATTTCGGTCTCGTATATTGATTAGGATGTCTCCTGGTCTAATGCATAGTCATACTCCCAAAGGAGGTGATTGTGTATTAGTTCATGGAGGGATACATGATGGTGTAGTGGAGGAGTGACTGATCCTAGTGGTTCATATGCTCAAAGGTGATGAATTCACGAAGATTGGAATATATTCTCATCACCGCTATCATGTGGGGAGTGTACAATTGCATGTCATGTATTCTGCCCAAAGGTGATTATATGATTATGCGTGTAACTCTCTGGATGTGTACTTGTATGTCAAGTTACACAGTGCTCACATGATACGAATTATATACATTACTTGTTTTTCGGTCACCTTTCTATAATTAATAACTCAACTATTATTGAGGTTTTTACTGCTACAAATTTTAAATTGTGGACATATGATTTGTTACTTGAGAAAAGATCAATATAATTTGCTTACTGTCCATGAAGTGTTCCATTATGGAACACTTGAAAAGTGGTTTGTCTGCAGACTGCACTACTATAAAATGATGGAAGCCATAGTGGCTTGTAATTATGTCTTGTTTAATATCAAATTTAGGACACATCTTCAAGATTGTGTTTGAGTCCTAATGGCATATACATCTCGTATATGGTTGAAGAGGTTGTTTCCAAAAATTTTATGTTTAAGGAATAATCTCACACATGTCTAAAGGAAGAGTAGAAAAATTGACATTGTTGATATTCTGTCTACTCTTAACGGTTATTTAAAGACTTCTATTGATTATTGTGGAAGTAAAATGACCGAGGTAAAGAATAAATTGGTTAGAATTAGTCTTGAAGGTTGTTAGGCTTAATAGTGGCCGTGAGTATTTTGGCAAGTATGACAATACTGAATTGCTTAAAGGGTCATTTGTCAAATATTTAGTAAATTCTGGGGTGGTAATTTAATTACTATGACTGAAAATCCTGACAATAAGGTTTGACCAAAAGGCATAATTGCACCATAATGAACATGGTGATGAGTATGATGAGTAAGACTAATTTATCTTGTCTTCTGTGGATTGATATTGTGAAAGCAACTCTTTTCACATACAAAAGATGTTTTCTTACCAAAGTTATTTCATAAACTTCTTTTGAGTTATAGACTGGACATAAATTACTTGAATCATATTAAATTTAGATGTGTCATGTAGAAGTGAGATTATCTAATCCAATTTCAAGTGCGTTGCAATTCAGATCTAATCGGAATTATTTTGTATCTTACTCAGATTGTTCAAATGAGTATTGATTATGACACTAATAAAGGTACAAGAATTATGGAATCACATACAGTAAAGTTTCTAGAGATTGACGTTATTGTAGAGGATAGCTGCTCTAAGACTATTAAGGATAATAGTGCGATGGAATATCACCGTGTCTTTGTCTTTACCTATATAGACAATTGTGCTACAGACAATTGTGGAATCTCCTATATCATAGACTAAACTTGTTGAGGTTCAATGTACTATTCTTGATATAGTTTATGATGAAATTTCTCAAACCTCTCAAGTGTAAAATGAAGTGATTATATTAGGAGATTTGTTAGGGAAAGACGATCAGTTATACCATCAGACTATATAGTCTATTTGTGAGAGCATGAATACAATATCCACTACATGGTTGATTCAGCGACATATATATAAATGTCGTTTCTTGTTCTCAATCAAGTATGTGATTATATGCCATAAAAGATTATAAAGTTTTCACTTTGAAAGAGGGGTGGATAGTTTATTGTGAAGAAATAATTATTTCTTTATAATATCTTTTAAAGATTCTTTCAGAGTGAACGTGGCATTAATAGTTTATTTCGATAAAAACTTACGCCAAATAGATACAAAATCTATATAGTGCAATTGGAAGATTTTGCAGCACATGTTTTAAGTAAACTCGTGTGTAGACTGAAAAGTCTTATTCATGCTCTTAAGCAAGTTTCCAGACAATATTATTAAAGTTTCATAGTATTGTCTTTTTGTTTAGTTGGAAACAAAGTAATTTAATATACTGCAAGGTCAGTGGGAGGAAATTTATTTTTCTCATACTTTATGAATATGTTATTTCGTTTACAAGTAATGACCTTGAGGCATCTCTTGTTCTTTCCACTAACATCCGTAAGGATTGTTCTTGCCATAGTATATTAGATTTTCTCGGAGGACATTTGTTGATTGTATATTAGAAATATTCAATATACATCATTACAAGCCAGGAATTGCTCCTGTTGTTAAGCGTGATGGACTGAATCTATCACATTGTCCTTATTTAAATATTGAGAAAATCTAGTTAAAGGGTGTACCTTGTGTCGGTGCACTTAAAAGTATAATGTATGCTTGAATTTGCACTAGACTAAATATCGTCTTTGTGACGGGACTTCTAGGCAGATATCAGTTATATTCAAGACGCGATCACTGCGTTGCTGCCAAGAAGGTTTTAAGGTACTTAAAGATGACAAGAGATTATATGCTAACTTATAGACATGTTCAATTCTTGCAGCTAGTAGGGTATTTAGATGTAAACTTTGCTGGCTGTTATGATGACATGAGATTAATAATATAATACATATTTATGTTAGTAGGAAGTGCAGTAAATAAAGCTCTATGTCTACTATGTAAGTAGAGTTAGTAACATTTTTTTAGGTTGTTACTTGGGCTATTAGACTCCGGAACCTCATTAAGGAGTTGACCGTTTTTAATTTTATGGATTGACTCATACAGTTGTATTGAGACAATAAATTTGTAGTATTTTTATTAACTACAGAGGTCTCAAGGGGTCTATATATATGACAGTTAAATTTTTTGAACATAAAGAAACGGTATAGAAATGTGACGTTATAATATAATATATTTCCACAGATGATATGGTTGCAGATCCACTAACTAAAGGCCTACGCCCATGTATATTTGAGCGACATGTCATTCGCATGGGCTTAGGAGCATCATGAGATGCTGTTGTTTAGTGGGAGCTATTTTGGCTTTACTCTGATAAAGTTTACATCGTGTTCGTTACATTTAGTAACGGTTTGATATGTATCAACTTTTGCATTCAATAAAATATTTTTGAATGTGTTGTTATTATGTTGAATACATATTGATAAAGTCTCAAGGTATTGTATAAACCTTGAGTGAAGACTAGGGGCATTCGGTTATTAGTCTTGTGCATATGCCTTGTTATACATAAAGAAATGTTAATCGTAAGGACAAGGCATATGTGGGTTCGTTGGAATCATAAAGACATTCTCTAGTGGCACAAGTTTTTTCTGACGCTTAAGGTAAGAGAATGGGCATTCTCTTGTAGCACAAATTTTTGTGACACTTAAAGTAAGAGAATGGTGATTGACAAATGGGATCTCTCTATGAGAGATGTTATCCATTTGACACACTACCATATTGAATTCATATCAATAAAGTTGAAAGCACTCGTGACCATGGAAGGCTCTGTGTGTATACATGCAGTTACCGCCATGATTCGGTGTTTAAGACTTTATGGGATAGGATTGACTATTAAGAATTATCTCTGGACCAAATGTGCGCATATACAGTACGATTTCAATTAATATAGTCCAAGTGGGAGAATGTAAGAGTTTTCCTAATGTGGACTAAATTAATTGATATTGTAATTTACTGTTTTTACGGTTACCGTAAAACATGGTTGGTCTAAGGTGAGACAGAAGGTTTCTTAATTAGTCTAATATGGGGCTGGCTAGTGTGGGCCGAGTTGAACCTGGCCCGTAATGAGGGGGCCTTGCTGGAAACTCTATAAATAGTGCTCAAGTCTCTCCTCTAACCCTAATTCTCACATGTATCCTCACCTAAGGAGCGTTTACCTAACGCTAAACGTGAGGGGGCCGCCTCATTGAGCTAGTGATATGGAGGGCAATAGAGGAGAAGGACTTGATGCGTGGATCCCCTTGATATGTGGGAAATCCCTTTTCTGCTTCCGCTTTATGTTCGATGGATCCCAAAACAGGTGCGTTAATCTTTCTACTCAATTATGCATGTTCTTGTTCTGGTTATGGAGATCTTGAGGTTGCGCAATTTGCATCCAACAGAGGACAGTCTCTGAAGAGGAAATTTTTTTGAATTGTCCAAGCTCTTGAGCTTTAATTTCAGCCTAAGAAGAAAATTCATGTTTGAACTTGAAGTAGCGAATTGGAACAAAACCAACCTCCAAAACCCTAACCTAGTCCTAGTTTCATACGAAGTAGAGGTTCTCGAAGCTGTGCAGCTTCAAGGAAAGTATTGCAGGTCCCTACCATAAGACCGAGAGATTGAGAAACTCGCAATTGGAAGAGAGGAAAGTGTTGGGAGGTGTATGATGGCCTGGGTGACGAAATTTGATAAAATGACAACGAGAACTTTCCTGTCCGTGGATCTACTTAGAAGCCATAATCTGCATATATATCGTTTTATTTTTCTCACACCATTTGAGGTATTTGAGGCACGCTAAATGGACCGTGCCTCATATGCTGGCAAACTATTTGATCCTTTGGAGTTGGCATAGTTGGTTGGGATGTTGGGCCTTTCCAACTTAGAAACTGGACGTTATTTGTTTGAATGTTTACTATTTATCTTCAAACTGCTCTGGATTAGGATCGCTGGTATAAATCAAAGATCTGGCCTTAATCAGCTCATGAGGTTTTCTAGGTATTCTGTAGCTCGATTAATAGCCGGGTTTCCACATTCACGCCCCTGGATTATAACCGAAATGTTAACGACTATTCTTCAATTTGAGAAAATTAAGTCGACGGTCCTTATTTTTACAAATGACAAATGGATTTGAAACACTGCAGTGACATTCACTCATAATTTATTTAATTTACCAAACTTATCCAACTTGATGTTGCTGTGCATAGCACAAGTAAACTGAAATGTTGATTTGAAAGACATCCATCAATATGCATGAATTAGTTGATCCAATAAATTGTCACCTCAAGTGGGAGAGTAGTTGTTCAAAACGCCCGGAGCATTCCTTTTGATTATATATAGTAAGACATAATTAAATGTTGGGAACATGTATTGGCACCAAAATGTTTTTGGTTATTTGTTTGTAAAACAAACAAAATAGTGCTTTTTCCTTGTCTAATATAGAAAAGTTAGAAGTACATGGGGCATGGCATTATATAAGTGTGGATGTCTCCTAACTTGTTCAAATGAAGAAATGGGTTATGGCTGGATCCCATAATACTCGCATGTAGGTGCGCGAATAAATTCGTTATTATTATTATTATTATTATTTTATTTTTTTCGTGCGGTTATTTTTGCTAATTTTTAGGCATGTCGCAATCTTTGAAAAGTTGTATTTGTCCAATTGGTATTTTTCAGAAATTGTGAAATTCAGATTAAAAAATAAAATAAAATAATTATTTTATTATTTTTATTCCGAATTTCCAATATGTCTTTTCAACATATCTTTTGAGAATGTATCTATTCACTTTGCAACATTTTTCGAAAGATTGCTGTCGCGACCTATTTTTCGGGTGCACCACCTAAAACTAGGTTAATGGACTACTAAGTTTTTAAGCTTAGCTCGGGCTCTCCCAAGCCCATACCAAATCGCGACTTAAAGTTTTAACATGCAAAAGATTAATATTTAGGAGTCGCCACTAATCAGTTTTTGGTAGGTCGATTAGACACCTAAGTAAAATAGTGGGAGAATTATTTTACTCCTACGAACTAGAGACTAAGGGTACGGGGACTTGGTTACACTAGATTTCTCTAATGCCCTTTCGGTACCATTCTTTTATTTTCAAAAATGTTTTTGCAGGTAGCTTTGATTGATTTTAAATCTATTTCCCTAACATGTGAGGTAATCATGCGAGTGCACGAACCATCAATTTAACACCCAAGCAAGCGAATAAAATAATGCAGGAGTTACCTCAAAACAACAAAAGCATCTGCAATGTTAAATCAGAATTCACATCAACAATCCTAGATATGATTCCTAATTAACAAGCAATCAATTTTTTGTTTTCACTTTATTTAATGAAAGTCATGTGATGCATGTTTCTAATCTAATATGAAATAATATGACATGGCAAAATGTGATATCTTAATGAACAGGCAATAATTAAATATGCAATCTATATTAATTAAAATGACCAAGTTCTAATGACGTGCAATGCAATGCAATGACGTACAAAATTATCTCAATTAAAATGACATGCAACATGTAATTTAATATGTGGGCTATATGTCACGCGACATTTATTAAATGACTTAGCCTAATGACAAGGAAGTTCTAATTAAATAAACCTAATAAAAACTAAATGACGTGCATTTCTATTTTTTACAAATGCAATCTATCTTAAAAATTGAAACTAACTTATGCAAAGACAAATTTTGTATTTTTTATGAGATTCGAAATTTAAGAAAAATGCAAAAATGATCTAGCTAGATTAAAATTCTATCTAATTTAAATTAAGGATTAAGTCATATTAAATCCTAATTTAAACTAAGACATTATCTTAATCTAACATACAATCTATCTAATATGCAATAACGTGCGGAGCATGCCCTAATTCTACATGACATATGCATGATATTTTTTATTTTATTTTTTTTATAAAATTCGAAATTTAAAATTGCCACGTAATTAAACATGCAACTTAAATTAAAAAAAAAAAAACTAAAATCCTAAATGAATGCATTTTTTGTTTTATATTTTTTTTAACTTTGAAATAAAATCTATATTCTAGATATGCAAAATGACAAGAAATATTCTAAAACAAACTGAATCCTAATTCAAATATTTTTTTATTTTTCTTAATGATTTTCTAAAACAAGCAATTATCAACTAAATCTTAAATTTAAACAAACAAGATATTCAACAGAATAAAGATTAAAATAAACGAAAAAATAACATGTTATCTCACAGTCAAATTAACGATTACTTTTAACCCCGAACATCACGACAAGAATTCAAAATAATTAAAAATCTAATCCGAAGTCTTACGGATCAAATTAATAATTATACTGATTCAACAATTAAAATACTATCAATAAACCCCAAAAATTAATATAATTAAAAAAATGACCCGACATCTTACGGGTCAAATTAATAATTACAATAATTTTAGAGAAAACTCCCTATGGATAATTCCTACACGATTCATGAGTATTGACATCCAATATTCCAATTTAAATAACTAAACTTAAAAATATAGACAAAATAAAGAAAAATAAATAAAAAATAAAAGCTACCTAATTGGTTTTGCCCCTTTTTTCTTTTCCCTTTTTCTTTTTTTTCTTTCACACTCGGCACGTGCACAGCCAAGGGTAGCTGTGATGGGTCACCGGGGGTTTGGGTCGCTGGCGCTCGGGCTCCGGCGCAGCACTCCGGCGAGGGGCGATCTGCGGGGAGACGGTGGGCGGCGAGGTGCGGCGTCGGGCCGATAGGTGCGTCGTCGGGGCGACGCAGCGGAGCAACCGGCGTCGACACCGGATCGGGCGGAGGATCGGCGTTGGGCGTGGGTGGAGCGGCTCGACTCGGCTCGGGCAGAGGGAAGACAGCAGCAAGGTCGCCGGGCGAAGGGAACAGCCGACGCGGTGGCGTCGGGTCGACGTGGATCGGCACAGCGGCGGCTTCGACGGGTTGCTGGTGCTAGCAGAGGTGGGTCACGACGGCGACGCAGCAGAGGCTGGGCGAGGGGGCTCGCGGGCTTCTGGACGGAGACCAGCGGGGCGGAGCTTGGGACGACTGGCGGAACGGCGGCGGTGGCGGAGACGCGACGGCGAGGCAGACGGGGAGCGGAGGTGCCGATGTGACGGCCGGCGTGGGGTTCAACGGCTCGAGCAGCAGGGGGGCGACGCGGGTTGCTGCAGCGTCAGGAACTGGAGGCACGCGGTGCGGAGCAGAACAAAGCGGCTCGTCGGTGATGGCGCGGTGGAGACCGGCGGTGCAAGGTCTCGGGCAGCAAAGGAAACCCCCCTGAAGAAGAAGCACAGTAGCTTTTCTTTCGTTTTTCCTTTTTCCCGTTTCTTCCCTGTCTTCTCACCACCCTTTCTCTCCTATCTCTTTCTCTCTGCCGCTGTCAGCAGAAAGGACAAGTCTTCTGCCCACTTTTCCTTCCCCCAAAGAACCGAACCCCTTCTATTCTTATTTCCTCTTGACCTCGAAAAAAAGCAAACTCTAAGGAAAGCTTTCCTTCTTTTTGGTGTTAAAATTTTTTTTTTACCTAAACCTCGAGAAAAAGCCCCCCCTTTTGTGAACTCATACGCACTTTTTTATAGCAAAACAAAATGTGATTTTAATAATATATTTTGAAAATTGCCTATAACCTCCGAATCACAAAAATCCTTATCTCATGAATATTTCCCCCGATTTCATCATCTATTGATAAAGATAAGATTACAATGCGATTTCCCTAATTTCCAAAAGTCATCGTAATATCGCATCAAATCTGAATTTTTCAACAGATAATTAATTACAAATAACGACGGGCTTGGGTTAATTTGCTCCTTTCGTGGGCCTAGCTCGGCTTGCCAAGCTAAAACTTAGAACCATTAATTTGGACCCATCCACCACCGGTCCAATAACAAATAAATGCGCTTAAATCTATATGCTATGCAATATATATTTTTTTCAGGGATAAAATTACCCCTAATTTTCTATGCAATAAATAAATAAACTAAATCGCCAAAATTTAGGTGTTAACAATTGCTTCTATTAAAAAAGACTGAGATAAGTATGTCGCTTTTTGGTATCAATGTTCATCAAGTCTTGTCGAATTTACTTTCCGAAAACATAGCCTTCTTTCCAATTATTTCTTTTTGAGAGTTTTTGGAGATATACTAAAATTGTTAACTAGTATTCTTATTCGAGACTTTCTCGTATCACGGAGGGTTATTGCCAGTAACCATTAACAACATTGTGGAGTAAATAATTCTTTAAAAAGAGTGTTATCATGTCTCAAAGTTTAATCCTATTTTTTCAATTCCCGACTATAAATTCCCAACAAATTTGGCACGACTGGCATGAGAAAGACGTTTGGCATTTAGCAAATGGAAATTGAGAGATTGGTAATGAGCAATGCCAGACTCTAATGAAGGGGATTCGAAAATAGGAGGAAGCTGTGAAAATCCTTAAAATCTCAAAGGAGGTTGGCTAATGCCAGATCACGGTAATAATAGCCTCAGCGAATTGGATATGAGTAGACAACTTTTCGAAAAAAAGAAAATAGAGTTAGTTGCAGAGTAACCTTAAATTATTGGGCACCACAAAATGGACATGTAAAAACCTCCAAGAAACCGATTCGATAGCCGCGGAAACATGCCGTCGCCAATTCTGAAGATCAAGGAGCAAAATGACCAAACTAGTTCTACAACCAATGAGAAATTTGGAAACCACCTGTGCTGTGGTGGGCAAAAATTCAAAAGAAGTACGGAAGCAAGCTTAGGACTAACGCACGTTCACACTAAACAAATCACAATATTTTACTTTATTTATTTTTCTTTTCATGTTTTTGTTCAGTTTGCTTTATTTTGCCAAACTCTTGCTCTTGCAAGTGTGTTTTGAGCTTTTGCCGTCGACTTTTATCTCTAAGTCATCCTCTCTAAACTGTAAAAATTATTTGATCGATAGCACAAGAACTATTTGATTTTCGCATTTGTCTATATCTCGAGTTTGGTCTTCTTTGGGGAGCCTTCTTTGAGGGCTGGCATCTATTCAACGAACTTCAAGGGAAACAAAATAACAACGGAATAATAGATAGAGCAACGCTAATCAATTTATTCATGTAATATCCCTTCAAAATCTGCTATTTTCTACGAGACAAGGGCCCCGAGAGATTGCAAGAAATCGACGTTTGATCAGGCATCGTGAATGAAAGTACAAATTGAAAGACCATGAAGTTCATCAGTCAAGACAACAGCGTGTTTGAAAACCATGAGAGCGATAGGTGTAGCAGCAACATACGGATCTATTCGATTTCTTAATGGCCAAGATGTGGGCGTGTTTGAAGGTTAAGACAAAACTTCCTCATCAAATTGCTAAGTAATTTCTCTTCGGGGAAATGGTCGTTCGGTCCGACGAAAATCTGTTGAATAATTCTCCTCTTTTGAATATCAAACCATTTTCTGCCTAATTATCTCTCCAACTCTTTTTCTCTCTATCTCTCTCTATATATGAACACACCCTATGCGTGTATATTGCGCCCTATAGCAGAATAAGATCGTATATTACTTTAAAAAATACCTTTTGTTACTGACTTTAGCTTCTTGAAAAAGCCATGCAGCGATTGTCAGCAGCCGTAGCGAAAAGCGTAATTCGTCACGGCCACATTCTTGGACACAACAGCCAAATTATTGAAACCCCTAGACCGCCATGCAACGTGTTCATAAACCACCGTGGTGCCGAGACTAAACGGAACATTGCCGGCTTGTTGTACGATTTCCTGACTTTGCTCGACCTTCGTCCTTTCTTGGATAGCAAGAGCATGAAGCCTGGAGATAAGCTGTTTGATGAGATCAATGCGGCCATAGATGGTTGCAAAGTTGGGGTGGCGGTGTTCTCGCCTTGTTACTGCGATTCGCGGTTCTGTCTCCACGAGCTCGCTTTGTTGATGGAGACGAAGAAGAAGGTGATACCCATTTTTTGCGATGTGAAACCATCTCAGCTTCACGTCGTGGACGATGTCAAGCATTCGGCC
Source organism: Eucalyptus curtisii (assembly GCA_017140595.1). NCBI lineage: Eukaryota > Viridiplantae > Streptophyta > Magnoliopsida > Myrtales > Myrtaceae > Eucalyptus > Eucalyptus curtisii. Next base: position 9,614,051 of record CM029497.1, read on the forward strand.
AGGGATTTGCAAAGATACAGGCATGCCCTTGAGGAAGCCAAGAACACTGTCGGTCTCAGTTTCTGGTCATCAAAAGGGTATGCTTTAACTCTCCTTTGTTCTAATCTTCTACTACAGATTGTAGCATAACTTGTTGCGAATGATGACGATAAGTCATATTATCATGAAAAGCAGTGGATATACTCAGAATAAGAAAAGAAAAGAGGGTATTCATAGTCTAAAAAATAGACCGGAAAGATTAAACTAGAGAGTAGAAGACAAAATAGCTGTGTATTGAAGCACCATTACTAAAAAAGTACGAATTGCTTAAAACACAGTAAAATGCCTCATATATTTTCTTAGTCAGTGCAAGTGCAAATTAGTATTTATAGCTTAAGTATTATATTCCATGGGTCCTGATATTGTTTCTACATGGTGGAGCAGGGACTGGTCTAAGCTAGTGAGAGATGCATCGGTTGCAGTGGTACAAAACTTGCCGGAGGCAGAAGAAGAGAAGCCCTAATTAGAGCCAAACACAAAATTGTGCCCATATCACTAGCTCAAAAAGGCATATGATGGTTAGCGCATTGTCCATTATAAATATTGCGGGTAGAACCAAATGGAGGGGTTTAAAGAGGTACATTGGAGAGACCCATCTCTCTCCATGCCTTGATTTATTTTATTTCCTGAATCAAATTTATTGATTTAGTTGATTCTTTGTAAATAAGATAATATATAGTGGTTTGATAGTTTGACCACATAGTTTTTAGGGGACCGAGGCAGTACAACTAGTATCAGCTAAAGTTTCGTTTAGTTCTGTTTATGTCTGATGATAATAATAACATTGTAAAAGAATAATCTCTTATTTAGTACACTATTCCTATGATTATTGCTAGTATAGTACGTTGGTATCACTTTCTTCGGACGTTTTAGGGTTACTTCACACATGTACATGGGTGTGTAGTTGCAGGAATTTTATCCTAATAATCTCTCGTTTATATAGCATGAACTCGATGTTTTCTTGTCAAGCATAAACTGCTTGTTACCCAGAATTTGGTGATTCTACTGTTCCGTTAAGAAAAGTGATCATTTCTTTTTGGTGATGATAAAATTCTAAAAAAGTTAGCAGATATCGATAGCAAAGATATAGATGAACATGAATTTGACAATGCACAAACACACATTCAGACAAATGAGCCCACAAGCGCAACCAAAAGAATTCTCTTTTCATGTATATTGTAAAGTATTACGAAAGTTGTATGATACATTGAAATTATGAAATAAATACATTGCTAACCCTAGGCAGCATAGAATTCCAAAAAATAACCTTAAGTAGTAAATAATCTGGAAAAATAAACAAAAAAATAACACGGAAAAATGACAAGAAATAGAAAAGCGTCCTAACACATGCCTAAACAATGGATTTTGATGTCCAAAGCGACTACAAACGAGAACTCCGTTTGGTCAAAGCGTTGTGCTCGGAACAAGCTTGTTGAATTGGTATTATGGGACTCATAAGTCATAACTACTCCTGGGTCCATTGTTATGGCCATCTTCTCGGGCACCGCATGGATTAATGTCTTGGGCCCACCTGTTGGATGTATATTCGTTCTAACTCTCCAGAAAATCATAAGCAATCGGTCTGTCTCATCTCCCCACTTGAATTTATCCGTAAAAAAATCACTGGGCAAATCATCTTGCATTTTTCTTTTACTTTTTGCCAAAAAGTCTCCATGCAGTGATAAATAACCTTGTTAATTAGATGTGTAAGTTAGTGTAATTAGCTTGATGAGATTCAGCAAGATTATTTTGTATACCTTTTTTCATCAATTGTCTCATTAGAAAATTACCCAATTCAATTTTGACAATTTAATCTTAAATTTATGCGTGGAATTTCAATATAGTCTTTTCAGTCAATTTTGCTAGAAATCACTGATGTGGCATGTGGCCGATGATAAATAGATCGCCATATGTTAGCCATTTCTGACAAAAATTGATTGGAGGTACTAATTGAAATTTCACACATGTTTAGGATTAAATTAATAATTAAAAAAAATTATAATTGAATTGACTACTGTACAATAAGTTTAGGATTGATTGAACAGTTTTTCCATTGTATCCTTCTAAGCTATATATAGTATAAACTCACTCTTGTAAACAAAATAAGAATCGAAATAACATATTCCTAAATGTAAGCATTGTTATGTATAATATCAGAGCGACTAAGTTCTAATGAAATTTCCCCCCTGTATTCTTTTGACATGCAAACTCCTTATGAGGGGAAAATTATCCAAAAAGTTTTAAATCTATTATATTTTTGCCAATTTAGTTATAAATATTTTAATTTTGCTAATTAAATCCTAAATTTTTTCACTTCTTGCCAGTTGAGTCCATCCGACCAATTTTGGTCAGAAATCGCTAACATTGAAGTCGATGGTGTCAAGTAGGACTGCCAAGCTGTGATGTGGATAAATTTTAATCATTTTTTAATATTTTTTGAATTTTTTTCCTTTTTTTTTTCTTCCTTTTTCGATTGGCTAGCTACCAGCCATGTTGGGTTGACTAGCCTTGCTTGCCATAGGCGATGCACAGCTGGGCGAGACCTAGTGAAGGTTAGCCTCGGCCAAGCTAGATCTCACGAGATTGGCCCTCACCCAAGCTAGGGTGGCCTCGCTCGATTTGGCCTGGGCGAGGCCAAGCCTTGTTAGGCCTCGCCTAGGTGGGCGAGTCTCGGCCAGGCCGGCCCTCGCCTAGGCCAAGGTGGCCTCGCTGGGTGTTGCTTGCACCCAAGTGCACCTCGGTGAGGTCGCCTTAGCCTGGGCGAGGGCCGTCCTTACTTAGCCTAAGCAAGATTGGCCTTGCTAGGCCTCGCCTGGGCGAGGGCTCCCCTCGTTGGGGCTTGCCCGACCATGACTTGCTTGTGGCGGGCGAGGCTAGTCAGCCTGGCATGGTTGGTGGCTGACCTTCAATAGCCAGCCATCGACAAAAGGAAGAAGAAGAAGCAAAAAAGAAAAAAGAAAAAAAAACATAAAAATATTTAAAAAATATTAAAAAAATATTAAATTTTGTTCATGTCAGCGCCGGTAGTCCTACATGGCGATTCAATTGGCAAAAGTGTAATAGATTTAAGATTTTTGGACAATGTTAGCCCTTTCAATGACATCTCTGTCCATCTATAATTTCTAGTATGTACTTCTGCGGCAATGATTTCTTTGACATTAGAGTGGCATCTAGAAGAATAGAAGCTAGCAACAAAGCCTAAGGGCACTTTTTTGGTTTCAATGCTACTTCATCACTATGTGTTTTCAATTAAGAATGATAACACAAATAATTCATAAACTTTGACTTAATGAGTAAAGTTGTCCCTAAAATTTTACTTTATTCAATGTTGTCTTGCAATTTGGCGTAATGTGCAACATTATCTATGAACTTTTAATTTATTCAATGAGATCATCAATTATTGGTAAATATCCTATGTAGTCTTTCCGTTTGTGTCATTAAATATTTAGTTTAGAAACCATATTGAACAAATTAAAATTTTTGGGACAAGATTACATATTGAGCCAAAGTTCAAAGACCATTTATGCCATTTTCCTTTATTATTACAATTCAATCCCTTTGTGCTTAATTTCTCACGATTTTTACGCTGAATTATAATGGAAGTGGTAGATGATTTGAACCATTGGAATCAAACTAGATGGAGGAAACCATAGTACTTAATTTTATGTATGTAAAAAGCCAAAAAGAAAGCAAAAACAAGAAGAATTCCTTGTGAATTTCCTGGATTAAGCATGGATGGTTTTGATCTGATAAAGGACACGGTATTAGTCTGATGCGCGAATGACCCATGATTGCATCACCCAACCAATATGATTGTCTTAGAAATCCACGCGAAGCATGGAATATGTGCTTTTGTGGATCACGTGATGATATCTTTTCTACGTAGAATTAGATGCACGAACAATTCTTGATGAAGCCATTGTTAATAATGGATTTGGGCCAGCTATATAACGCTGTTTCCATCATGGATAGTGGAATTGGGCCAGCTACGTAACACCGTTCCCATCATGGATAGGGGAATTGGGCCTCGTAAATGAGAGTCTAGTGTTCAAGCCCATCTTCCTATAGAGGGTTCACAAGTGAAAGGGCTTGAATGGGGTTGGAATATATCTTAGTAGCTACTCGAATGTTAGGTTTAAGGTGCTAACAATGCACCAACTGCCCATTGGATGAGCTGGTCACCATTGTCTCGATAGGGATGAGAGGAGAAGCTCAAGACCAATGATATTGATGAACCTAGGTTCGTCGTTCGTAGACTAAACAAGGTTTCCTGAGACCAAGGATAGATTAGGGAATTGAACACGTGATCTTTAGCTTGCAAATCAAGTCTTGGGCCGCTCGACCAACTTGTATTCTAACTTTCCTTCATATAACATCAAATTGAACCGCCATTTTTCCATGGAACTTTCTTGCTCCTATTTACATGAAAATACAATAAATGAATAATCATTTTGGTGAAAAATCATTTAAATATTTCATTTTCTATTGGTATAAGCATAGAGATCTAATCACTAGATCATTAGCTAATAAAATAAGGAATGAGTGTTGAAAAAAATGATATTCTTTTGTTTTGTGAGAATCTGGAGTATTACTTCACTATAACTATATATACAATTATATATATAATGAAACTATTTTTTATTATACCACCTACTTGAAAATTTTTTCAAGTTCTATGCTACTGAACCAATTAAAAAAAATCCAGATACTTATAGGTTTTGAAGGAGAGCCATATTATATGGTTGACCTTAGCAAAAACAAAAGGGAATCAACAAGTTGCCAGAAGAAGCAATTGGATATTCCAATATGCGGCCAAGAAAGAACTTTCTGCAGAGAAGAAATAAACAGAGAAGATGGGACGATGATACCTCGAATTTCTATGTTTAATGTTCAGGTATGCTCGGTTTGGTAGCCATGTGTCGTGTCTGATGAAATGGACGAGGGGTGGTTCCGCTTTGGACTTTCTAAAAGTCAGACCAATGTCAACTGCTGAGTCGTTATATAATACGCTATCAAGAAACTTCTGATGTTTTGCAGCAAAAGCTATGGAGTCACTCGCACCGAATTTTACGGAATAAGAATGGAATTTGACCGTTGATGTTCCAAACTGGTCAAGATCACAGGGCTTCTACCCCAAAGATGGAAACATTTCGCCAAATGATATGGAAAAGAGCAGTGGGTTAATTGCATAATTATTATATTGATAGCTAGTGATGTTTGGTGATTGCTTTTACTGGTAAGGTGCCTTCTTTGACGCACCAAAGATCTTTTGTTGAATATTCGTAGCAATAAAAGGCATGCTGCTGCATTGAATATTAGATCAAACAAGGGCTTCAAGAGAAGACAACTCATCGATTTAATCAACGTAATTCCCCGTTCGATTTTGAGAATATGCTCCTATCGATCATTCGTCTTCATTTTCCCCGTAAAACCACGGTCAAAGTTTGAAGGGATAGACCGGGCTGGTGATTCCGGCATTCATATTAGTCAGAGAGACTTCGAACCATTTTTTAAGGGATTGCTGGAGGAGATCATCTGAGGAGTAAGCATGGGCATAGGTTCAACGAAACCAGGGTTTTTCAAGTATCATAATGTTTCTTTGACTCCCCCCAAAAAGCCAAGGCAGAGAAGAAATAGCCCATGTTGATCGCGAAAGGGCAAGGTGGAACTGAATTTTTCCTTCAATTAGCTGAAGACACTAGTTTACTCGAAACCCACCATGATCTCGACGCAAAACAATCTTTAATTATCAACCTTAAGGCGACCCTGCTTTGATTCGCTTGTGTGCATGGCGTGTATCGTAGTCTAGACCAAAATAGAACTGACCAAAGGAGAGAATCTTCTTAGTCTTTTTTCGCTGAACGTGACTTGACCATTTCTTGGTCTTAAAAGTGTGTTGAGAACTTGAGATCGTGAAATCCTGAATGTGGTTTTGGCTTTGACCTGACCTTGATTCAGCTCTCCCCAACTTTCAAGGCTTCCGCCCAGAGCGGGGAAAATGACTCGTGGTACTGTCTGTCGATTTTGACGTGACGAAAACCGTTAGGTAAGGGGAAAAATCTTTCCGATTCGCCTCTTAACGTGATGACTAGGGTTCGGCTGGTGGTGACGACCTAACCCCACCTCCACGGACCATGGTTCGGCCGTTCATGGATCGGGTACGATGGTCGGAGACTGAAATGTTGCTGTTGACGGCCCCGAATTTGACTGTGGCGGACGCGGGTCGATCGCCAATGATGGCCAAAGTATATTGTGTGGTAACTAATTTGATGATGCGGGTCATGGAGATAGAAGCAAACTCTCTCTTTTAAATTTCTAAGTGTAAATCGTTTTCTGATTTTCCAGTGTGAATACTTATCATCAATTCAGAAAATTGTTGGCTAATGAAGTTCAACAGTACCGAAGAAGTGGAGTAAATGGTTTCGCACAACCATCTTTTCCCGATGCAAATGATACCGTAATTTTTAAGACGTCCCGTGATATAATTATGAAGTATTAATAGATGCTCGTGTAAGGATGTTATGGGCGAAATCCCACGTCTGAAAATTAGGACGATACGAAACAACTAATATTCTAGCTAGATCATAATGGACCGAACTTAAACCCAAGACTCCCACTCTGAGGACTTAACTCTGAGGACTTAACTCTTCAAAGAGACGCGTGGAGCTTCAAGCACCATCATTTTCCCTTTCAAGCAAAACTATTTTTCTTTTAACGACCGGATGAATAAATTAGGTAATTGTGAGGTATGGCCCAGACGATCCAGAAAAAAGAAGAAGAAGAGGCAATTGCTATTAGTAAAACAATATTTTAAGGTAGATCTGATTGTGTCTAGTTGTCGGTACACACATCGGCTCCTGTCTTTTCCTAGAACTGAGGAACGACAAGAAGTAGTGAACCAACCCATGTTCAAAATTTCCATTATTATGCGGCTCATGACTGAGAAAAGCTCTTGCCATTTCGGGTAACAACATTCGGCGCCGTGTATAGATTAAACCAAATTGCTGAAGTTAATTAAATTTCCATGCAACTCAGGGATATTCCGAGGTTGGTGCGTGCTTTGAAGCCGATTCGGAAAGTCAAAAGGATGGGCTGTTCTTTTGAGTCCGAATTTCACACGACGTATCGTCTGAGGAAGGACGCCGAAGAGGGGGCGATGTTGATGAAGGGGTTAGGCAGTGACCCTGCAATTTCCAAGTAAATCTGCTATGCATTTGAGTTGTTGAACGTTTTCATGCGAAAGAAATAGCAAAAAAATAAACATTGACTTAGCATGTGAAAATCCGAGTTTGTACGCTCTAACCGTTTGGGAAGTCGCGAAATTAACCGAGCGTTCAGCAACCATCTATAGTTTCATTTTCAATAGGGATGACAATGAGGAGAGACAGAGCATGCCGAGGATCGGCGGTGAATAGGATGGTTTCTCCTCCGAAAAGAAGTTAACACGTGTGTAGTGTATGGTATTAACAAGACGTGATTACCGTCGAAATTAGGCTCCATGAAATTCAGCTCTTGAGCAAAGTTTAGTAAATTCTAACGAAACATAAGGAGGCATTGCCAACGAGAAAACAACACGACAACATCAAACCGAGGTCAACGAACGTGAATCCAAGAACATCAAATCCTTAAAACTCCGCGATTGGGTGTTTCGCAACAACAAATGAAGACACGCCGCAAAGAAATCACATGAAATTGACCTATAACCAAAGTACAAATTCTATTCAAATGACCACCTCCTTCTCATCATGTCTCCCAAAGTTGCAAAGAACGTGTTTGAAGGTTTTGGGCAGTCGTGAAGACATTAGAAAATTTCAAGCTGCGCTCTTTTCTCTGCTTTTTCAAAACAAGTACCAAGTACTTTCGCTTGGCGGTCTATGTCGGCACGACCAAAAGCCCCCGCAATCTCTCTCGCTATATATATATATATATGTTCAAGACGAAGCGTAAGTTTCACCCTACAACATACCTTCAAGAAAAAAAAGAAGTCTACACCCTTTGATCCGCTCTGGCTAACGCAATGCAACGTCCGGTGGCTACGGCCAAGAGCTTGATTCACCACCGGGGCCGCAACCTCCGGCAAAAGATCCAAGTCCTGAGGCCGCCATGTGATGTGTTCATAAACCACCGCGGGATTGACACGAAACGGAACGTGTCGGGCTTGTTGTTCCACTACTTCAGCGTGCTCAACCTCCGCCCCTTCTTGGACAGCAAGAACATGAGGCCCGGGGACTCATTGTACCAGAAGATCAACGAGGCGATATGTGGGTGCAAGGTCGGGGTGGCCGTCTTCTCTCCCAATTACTGTGAGTCGCCGTATTGCCTCCACGAGCTTGCCGTGTTGATGGAGAACAAGAAGAGGGTGATTCCCATCTTCTGTGATGTGAAGCCATCTCAGCTTCAAGTCATGGACGATGGGGACTGTTCCGACATGGACTTGCGGAGATTCAGGGACGCCCTTGAAGAAGCTAGGGACACAGTCGGACTCACTTTCGACACATCGACAGGGTATGCTCAATTCTACATCCTTATGTTTTTTAACCAAATGCTTGTTACCTAATTTTAGGTCCATTTTCTTCTTGCGCTCGTAGTAGTTGAAGGAAAGCATACATCGACAATTGATTACTACACCATTAGCTACACATGCATGCAGATTGATACTTCTCATTTTTTTCTTGGTCTGGATGTTATTATGATTCATTACAGAAAACTGATGGTGTTTTCTTTTTGCATTTTGAAATATAGGGATTGGTCAAAGCTCTTGAAAGATGCTACGGACGCAGTGGTGAGAAATGTGCTCGAAGTAGACGAAGAAGGCGCAAGCAAGAACCCTTCATACGTTGCACGGAAATACCTGAACTTTTCTTCTCTTTCCTGAATGATGGAGAGAAAAAAAGAAAATTGGGTCAAGAACATGAAAATCGCTCTTGGTTCCCAGTGCGGGGGTCTGCAACGAGTGCGCGTCATCCTCGTGCTTTAATCGATTGCTTACTTTATTGATTTGTTAATTTAATTTGTAAATAACTTTGTAAAAAAAAGGACAAAGGACAGACCTAGAAGAAAGTGCAGTCTGACAGCGCAAGAAAACAGCACTATCTTTCAACTTTAAAGTTTCTTGTTTTTTTCCTCTCTCCTGTAATTGATAACATATAGGGTTTCCACATGGACATGCGGATTAGAGCTGTCGATCTTTTTGTGTTATATGCAATAGTTCATACCTCATATGTATACTCTCTTAGAAAGATAAAATGAATTATTTATTAGAGTTGTTGGTCTTTTTGTCTGTACTTTTGCTGGACAATCTGATCATTCTCTATTATTAATTCCGTTTCTTTATCTCTTAGCTTAATCGGGAAATTTATTAACTGTTAAGAGCACATGCTCCACGAGAGGAACAGGTAAATCTTTACTAAATTTAGCTATGAGCATCTAAACATCATACATAGATAGACAACATAACACTGGTCTGATTATTGGACTTGTGGATCGAACGGCCACTTTTCTTTGTTTGTAGCTTGACTTGGATTCAAGTCTTACCGGCTCAAGAAATGTTTTGATGTACCGGGTGCATATCTCTGCATATCATATTTGAATGGCACGTGCCTTAAAACCAATTGTAACATCATTTATGTTACTTTTAATTTCGAATTTTTGTCAATAAGGGAAGCGTTGTTAAATGTGCTGAGTATATTCCTAATTCACATGCATTCAAGAAAATTACACATGATCATCTGCTTCATTTCATTAACGAGAAATTCCCATATTATTGCTTCCATTAATATGTGCGGAAACTTCCCTAACAACTCACAATCACTTCTTAAAAGGCGGATTACCAGACATGAAGTTTCTCACAGTTGCACTTGGCATCACTATGAACGATTGCTCACCAGGGATTTCAGTTCATGCCCATCGAAGACAATGCTACCGACCCAAAAACTTTCGTGAATAGAATGTCGCGACTTGGGGAAAATCAATGGAAAATGCAGAGAGATCATCAGCACGCATCTTCCAAGATGAAATTGGAATTTGAAAGGAACTTTCTGTTTGACCGGAGGAAAATATGTAACTCGGTTCGGGTGTTCTGAATCACGGAGAAAGGTCTATTGTACTATATAATAAATTTTGACAACATAATATCGGTACAAGGTTGGTCAAAGTGGCAGAAAATTTAGAACTGATATCGTAAACTGCGAGACATTTTCGTTGTTATTTGCAGAGGGAGGGAGCTTCGGTGTAGCTTCGACGTCCATTTTCTGACCATCGATGTTTACCAAAAAAGGAGCAACAAGTTTTATTATTATAAGTCCCCATCAATCTAATGTCGGATCTAAACATTCATGGAAGAAGCTATGCGGTTGGGGAATGATATAGCCATTGAATTGCCATCTCGGTTTTTGTTTTATAGATAAATAACGAATTCATTTGCGCATAGAATGGTAGGTGGTCCAATCTTACAAGAAGCCCTACCAAAGAAAATTATTAAAAAAGTCTTAAACCTATTATACTTTTACTAATTCGGTTTTAATCCATTTTATTTTTGTCAATTGAATCCTAAACTTTTCACATTTTGTTAATTAAGTCCATTCTTTTATTGAAAATCGCTAAGATGGATATTAACCTTCCTATATGACATAATCGATGCTAACATAAATAATTTTTAATAATATTTTTATATTTTTTTCCATTTATTTATTTATTTTTCTTTTTCATTTTTCATTTTTCTTGGCAAGGGCATTCATCACTAAGATCTAGGTGAGGTTCGCGACCCCCAGCTTTTGGTCGACAAACACAATCGCCAGCCATAGGCGAGGCCATTGGGCTTGGCGAGGTTGTCAGCTCTCGCTTTGCCCAAGGCAAGTGAGGGCATTGACTAGGGACGAGTATGGTCTAGGTTAGGCTAGTCTAGTGCCTAACTTACGGACTGATCTGCATAGTATTGATCCTCAATTTTTGGGATCTAGAACCTATCCTATTGAGCCTGGGACTAATGACTAGACCAACCCTATGGGTTCGGTCTGATTCTAGGGTCAACCCGGAACCAATCAATTATTTTTTTGTTTTATTTTTTATATTCTTTAAAAGGACAAACATACTATTTCAAATTACATATACATCAATAATGAGACATTATTCAACCAAATTATGAACACCAATGTGTATCAAACAAAAATATAAGATAATGTCACAATAGAAATTTATACTTGTTAAAAGTAACAAATCGTAAAAACGAGCATGTGAGACAAGGAAATAGAGTTGAGTCAACAGAGGTGAGTGAAGCTGAGTTGAGTGAAGAGGGTTTTTTTAATTTTTTTATTTATTTTTGGTCGAATGAGGATTGGGCTTTTTTTTTTTTTTTTTTTACATATTAAATTACACGATAAATTGAACTACAAAGAGAATGGAGGAGGAGGCACTAGAATTTAGAGTAGACAAAAATATATAATATAATATATTAAATATATAGTATAATATAGACACACACACACACACACACACACACACACACACACACACATAATATTAAGTATAAAGTTAGTCCGGGTTGGACCAACTCTAAATTCTCACGACCGAGGACTAACTCGTATAGTGCAGAGTCTAGGGTCTCACCACTAAGAACTGACCTAGTCCCCTTGGGAACCAGACTAAGATCGATCGAGTTGGGCCGGTTCAGGGTTGACTTTAGACCGATACCCCTAGCATCAATGCCCCTCACTTGTGGCTGGTGAGGGCAGCGATGCCTTCTAACTCTCGCTAGCCGGTGGGTAAGAAAAAACAGAGAATAAGAAAAAGGAAACGGAAGAAGAAAAGAAAAAAAATAAATATAAATTTGCAAACATACTAAAATATTATAATCCACATCAGAGTCGGTCATGCCACGTAGGACTGTCAGTGTCCACGTTAGCAATTTCTATTCAAAATTGTACGAATTAACCTAATTGATAAAACTTGAAAAAGTTTAGGACTCAAATGACAAAATTAAAAGATTTCTAATTGAATAGGCAAAAGTGCAATGAGTTTATAATTCTTTGAATAATTTTTCCACGGTAAACTATATAGATACAAAAGCATTTAAAACTATCGCACGACAAACGTTGTGCCTCCATTAGTTTTCCAACTTTTCAAATGAATAAGAGCTTATATGATGACTTGTATTGATAGAAAGTCATTTATAATTTACATTTCTTACAATAGAGTACAAAAGTCTTTTGCCAAGTGTTAGAATATCTAATATAAGAACATAGGTTATAAGTGGAGGGAATATATATATAAAGAGTAAATGAACTCCATAGACAAGTTATATGGGACACTTTAACGCTCCCTCTTTATGTGTAAGTTGAATTAGGAACGACATGTGGGTTTTGATGAAGGGGCAAGCGTGCAAACGAAATACTGAGGCTGAACTTGGCTCTAGTACATTGTTAGAATATCCAGTCTAAAAGCTTAAGTCATAATTGATGGGATATTACATGTATATAGATGGAGTTAACCCGTGACCTCTGCCACACACCGATGCTGCTAGACCCCCTTGTGCTTATTGTTGGCCAGTCGCAATTGCTCAGTCTCAATCCTTCCTTCAATCTCACTTCCCCTCACCAGCCTACTCATTGTAGGTTGGGTTAGAGCTCATGACATCATATTCATATTAGAAGTGCATGGCAAAAGCCAATATATTCACTTGGGGAGATTATTAAGAGAGAGCCCAAGTTCGAGCTTATTAATATATCTAGTTGGGTTTACTATTATTCAAAAGTTTAAATCAATGAATTATAAGTCAGTTAAGATATATTAAATATTTTACACCACACTAATTCTCTAATGTGGGACTTTGTTATAATACAATTCATACGTGCATCTCTACAATCTCCATCTCATGAGTGAAGTTAGCGTTTGTCTTCTCCCCTTTAATTCAAGTATCCTCCAATGCCTACTTTCAACCCTGGCCATTTTGTCCCGACCGAGTTATGAAGGTTGCCATTGGAATATGTCGCTGCACCACAATGCCCACTGCCTTCACTTTATGTCTCTTCGGCCATGAAAGTTGCTTGAAAATTACGTTGATCACCAAATTTATTTCTTTGGATATTCACTAAACAATACGTATTTGAAGTGGAGTCACTAATCAACCATTGACTCTGATATCATTAATTGAGAGTACATAGCAAAAACTAGATACCTTTACTCGAGAAGATTACCAAGAGGGAGAGTTCAAGTTCAAGCTTATCAATATATGAAGCCAAACTTATCTACACTAAAAAATTTAAACTAATAAATTACGAGCGAACTATTCCACATTGCATCAATTCTTTAATGTGAGACTTTTTTATAGCACAACTTACACGTGCATTTTAACAATCCAGTATCATTGAGCCGGGACTCACCCAAGGTTGAGCGTCGACACCCTTGATGATTGAGATTGCGACCATTGATCCCTCTCCCTATAAAAGTTGGTTTCAACAGAAACATAGTGATGATTGTCATACGGTATGAAACAAATCATACACAACTCTCATTTTTCTACGGAAACCCTAATTGCAATGAATCATTACAACATTCCAAGTATAATGGAGAAGCCATTTCCAAGTATAATGGAGAGACCATGGCACCGACTACTTGAAACCCAAAATTGAAAAATACGTGCAGCATTAATTACTTTGATGAGGTCACAAACACTTTCCCCTTTCAAAATAAAACGCGTAACTTTAAGGGATAATCATTACTTTCTTCATGGGCGTTGATATTGCGATGGCTTTTCAATCTCATGATGATCTTCCGAAATGATGTCGCTGCAACCGGACCAATGGTTGCGTTGGAGTGGCTACGAGACGAGGGAGGATGGTGAATTCCATCATAATTAACAAACCCCAAATAAAGAAAACTCAGACATGGTCTGTGGAGTGGAGAGCCCTGAACTTGACATATCACTTAATAAAGAAAAACCAGACATGGTCTGTGGAGTGGAGAGCACTAAAATTGACGGTTCCAAATTATGCACACATTGACCTGGTGCTCCAAATTATAATGCGCGAGGAAAACCGTCCCCGAACCACTTTCCAAGTCTATCTCATCACTAGCTAACCACATGACGTACATATCCTGTTTATTTCAGGTAATCCCATGACGGAGATCTCATGTGGTGTGGAGCACTAAAATTTAATATGCCTAAAATTTGTCAATTTAAGTATTTTTAGTAATGCTGGATACATAGACATGTTGACTGGCTTAAATATGTACACCTCTCCTTGTGATCTCCCTAGAATTGAGGTATGGGGCTTGAATTGCACGTCCTAGAAGTGATTTCGGAGCGAATGGTAGTATTAAAACTAATGATTGATCGGTGAATTCCTAATATGGATCGGTATCAAGGAAGAAATCTAGTGATTAACGGGCCCGAGTGAAGATTCCCATCATCGTTGGTTTGATAGGATAAGAGACCAAGGATATGTTAGAGTTAAGGATTACCCCATTAAGGGGGAGCATGCTTAACATTAGAGGCCTTCAAACGTGAAGGGAGATTGTGAAAGTGAACATATGAGCAATTTTAGAGAAGTGTGATATCACTGTCATCAACTATTAAAAATGTTTAAATTGTTATATAAAGATATGATTTAATATTCAAACAATCCAAGACTCCCTCTTACACGTGAGCTGGACATTGGCCTAAGATTGAAGCATGGAAGTATATGATAGGCGAAGAAAAAAGACACTTGGAAAGATTTAACTTGAGATTTACCACTTTGCACTATATAAATTATAGTGAGACCATTGCTAGCTATTCTAAAAACTTAAATCGTTAATTAAATATGTAGAATAGTTATTTCTAATTAATGTTGAATCAAACAAAGAGAATGACTATTTCATTAGCAATATTGGAAAACATATATATTTATTGTTGTGTGCTTTACTCAAATATCACGTAAAATTTAGTAGGACCACTGTAAATTATTTGAAAAGCTTAAACAATCATATGAAAAACACATGTATTAGCTATTCTTTGACCCCTCAAGGAATAGCTATTCCTAATTAATTTTTGAACCGAACAAAGAAATGACCATTTCATCAGGAACACATAGGAAATAGAACCATTTATGTGCATACTTTGATACCGCGTAAAAAGTAAGACTAATGTAAACCGTTCTCAAATTTAAGTCTTTAATTGGGGGCGTGGAATGGAATGGCTACGAGGAATAGCAATAATTAATTAACGAAGGAATGATTGTGCGAATCCAAGAGTCCTTTTAGGACAATCAAGCCTTTTGGGACAATCAAGCAACATGGCTAGTGGCTACGGAGTCCCGATATAATGGGGTTGGCTTTTCTTCTCGCGTAAAAGGGGTCAACAATCAATTATTTCGTAGCACTAAAACTTTAGTTGTTTATTCATATGTAGATTGTTGGTTGTTGAGAATAAATATAAGAATAGACATATGTGACCCTAAAGTACATCACTTTTGCTGGTGAATCATGTGGTTGATGACTTGAAAAAGGGTTTGTTTATTTAGAAGTGGACATGGCAACTCGGACTTCTTTGCACTCATATGAAGTGGAAAATTTTCACAGAGAGAGAATGACTATTGATTGTCGTCAGCGAGAAAGTCTTCATCGTGTCAATTATAACACGTAATCAACTCAAATAATCTCAATTCAAGCATAAATTCAGACATTTCAAACAAGGACGTTTGATTATTTTGTGACGCAATGTCAAATTATTGGATTGAAGTATTAGTTTTCACCATGTGAGACGCTTGAAATTGAAGCAAGAGAGCGTGATTCAGAAAAGATGATACAGAAGGGACAAAGTCGAACCATAGACATTGTTCCTTTCTGCAGAAAGAGAGAGCTGTCCAGTTATCCTTTTCCACTATGTAAAGTAACTAATGCGGGTTGAGTACTTCCAATCTTGACTTCTGGACAGACTTTCCTAGGTGCTCCTTAATCATTCAACCGACCACATTAATTAATATTTCACAGCGACTATAATGACCGTACCACACTAATTGAGTTGTCTTCTTGACATTGTGAATCTAGAAATTTCATCTTTCGGTTCAGCAGTTTTGACTAGTAACTAATGATTTAAATGGGTTTAGATATGTATTCTGAATTCATCACAATAGATTATGTGGGTTCCATTTGAAAGAAGTTATATTACATCAAACCACCTGACTTTCTTTATCGCATAACATTTTTTGCACGAGTCCAACAAGACTATATCAAGTTATGTTTTTATTTATTTATATAATTTGAATTAGTTTGAAGTAGACTTTTCAATGACTCTCATTTCGTCCTAATCTAATCAAAATGCTTGATGGCTAGTTTTAATCATTTCTTGGTTTCGTCAATATGTTATATGTCATGTTAAACTTCAAAAAGATTTTACCCAAATTTTTTAAGTTGTGCCTTTGTCTTCGCATGTGCCTGAGACAGAACACTATAGACATGTAAGGCATCCTTATTTTTAATATAAAGGGAGAAGTGTACTAGAAGTCTTTAAATTTGTCATGAAGGTGCAATGGAATCCTAAAATTTTCAAAAAGTATAATTAAGTCCTAAAACTTATCGTGAAAGTGTAATCAAGTCCTAAAACATTCAAAAAGTACAATCAAGTCATAAAACTTATCATGAAAATGCAATTGAATCCTAAAAATTTTAACTTTTTTTTTTCAATCAAAGGACTTGATTTGACCAATTTGACAAATTTTAGGATTTAATTGCACTTTTTAAAAGTTCTAGGACTTTATTACACTTTTATAACAAGTTTTAGGACTTAAGTGCATTTTTTGATAGTTTTATAACTAAATTGAATTTTCATGACAAGTTTTAGGACTTCCAATACACTTATCCCTAATATAAAACTATACATGACAACCAACAAAAGAACTAGATTGGATAAATGAGGAAGAATATCTGCTATCTTCCACTCTAGGCCCATTTGCTATCCTGTTTTGTAGACCAGATAATAAAATGAGAACATTGATCTTAGTATGCACCCACACATGAACACCATGCCAAATCCAACTCTCTCTCTCTCTCTCTGTGCAAATCTTATTAGATGTGATCAGCACTATAATTAGATGGACATATGTTGCAACTATTTAGGATATACTGAATAAGACTAGAGCTCGGAACAACAAACTTCATTGATTCGATTGAGGGAAGGGAAGTAAGTTTATACAAGGTTTCAATTGAAGAAAACGCTCCAATTTTCCCTTCACTCGAATCCACATCTTTAAACACATTACAATCACAAATGGTTCAAAACGATTCCTTAAAAAAGAACTCCTATTGAGCCCCTAATGGGCTAGGATATGAATATGGGCTGTAGCCACTATTTCTCCTATGCTTTTACCTTGGCCATTTCATACGGACCCGGCCCAATTGAATTTGCAGCAGAAGGCATAAGCCCATAAAATTCTTTTTTCAGTTATCCCCACATCAATCGATCATAGAACTGAAAAGTCCCTCCCCCCCAACAAAAAAAAGTAAAAACTCTCACATGAATTACTTACCTGAATACGGACCACCACGACTTTTTTTTTTTTTTTTTTGTAACGTAGGGAACCCTGTAAGCCGACAGTCGACGAGCAAACCCTGGGGGAGTGACTGCAGGACCCACCACCACAGTACTCCAAATAAGAATCCCTAACGACGCCTCTGGGATTCGAACTTCTTTCCTTCGTGAGGGGGAGAGAGCCCGAGCCATCTGCGCCGCTGAGGGCGGTGGTCGGACCATTGCGATTTTGATCATGGAAAAATGAGTAAAGCGAATCATATTTGCAAGGGGACATCATGAGTATATAGTTGGTCATTTGACTCGTCTCATTAACACAATGTAATCCTTCGAATTTATTTACTTGCCATTGACCCTCGGATTTGTAGAAGTGGTCAAATTAAATACTCCCAATGCAAGTTACAACAAATTTACCTCCGTGCCATGATATAGAGTTGGTCATTTGGCTTACGTAGCTCCTACATAATTTTTTAAGTCCATGTTAAAAATTCATCGGCAGCGACCGGCTCATCATTTTTTAATCTTCAAATTTAAGATGAATTGAATAATTATGTTTCAAATAGAATCCTGGACTTGTTGCTTGTTGTCATGAAAAAATAAAAGAGTTAATTATACAAATGGTTCATGGACTTTAATCTAATGTATAATGTCGCTCATGAGCTTTTAATTTATTTAATATGGTCCATGAACATTAACTCAATGAGCTATGCCGTTCCTGAATTTTTAATTTGTTAATGTGATCCATGAATTTTTTGTAAATGTTCAATCTATGAAAGAACAATATTACACATAATTTAATGACTAAATTGAATATATACAAAAAATTCATGAATCACATTGAATAAAATAAAAGTTCTAAGGACGATATTGAATGATATTGAATATTGGGTGAGGTTCAAACACTATTTATGTCATTTTTTCAACATAAAAAAAAAAAAAAAAAAAGTGGATAAAGTTAAGGAAGATGAGATCTCGAGTGTCCCACAGTATCTTTCTCACTACCAAGTGAACCAACTCGCATTAAAAACTTTCTGTCCTACTGCTTCCTCACCGACATCCAATCTCACATGATCGCAAATGCTCTTTTATATCAACTATACCAGTCACCGCTCTGTGTCTTCAATTGGAATTTCGCGTCATCGAAGGTTACGGGATGATGACGGGAATCGGAAATGGGCTTCTCGTTCTGTTTCTGTGCATTGTCAAAACAGCTTGTGCTCTGAACGCGAGCCACCGTCGCGGCCACGAAGATTATGTGCAGTTCCTTCTTGCCAGTGGAGTTGCTCGAACTCCTCCAATGGGGTGACTCAGTTTTGACTTTACCCTTCACACTTCTTTAGCTCTGCAGCTTGTTCTGTTGTGGATTTATCATGTCCCTTCCGCTGTTTCTTTCTTTTGCTTTTGTTGTAGGTGGAACAGTTGGAATCATTTTCAATGCGGTATTGATGAATGGACTGTGAAGAGCACTGGTGATGTTTTGTCTTCTTTACTCACTATTTCTTGTTCATAATCATGGCAAAGATGTGTGTTGTGGACTTCTGTGAATTTCCCTGGTCTATTTCCCAGTAGCTTCATAGATGTGTGTTGTGGACTTCTTTGTTCTGCTTCCGTCTTGTTTCTACGTCTTTCCTCTTAGTTAGCTCTTGCGTATCGTTTTCTCGGATTTTTGGGACGGCTGAGTGAAAACAACTAAAGACATCAACTTTGAAAGTGTCTTAAGCACTGAAGTTAGAAGACAGTTTGTCCCGCCAAAATAGAAGTGGAAAGTTTTCTGGAAAGCATTCCCAAAAGGGCCATTGCTATTATTGCATATAGAGCATTTATAACCTGTAATACTAATGAATTATTGGGACGAGAAGTTGACATTTGAGAGCTCTGAGTAGCTCTAACAGATGAGTTGGCATTTATCACTTGATTTAAAGAAGTTTGTGGCTCATTCAATCCATGAAATGGATTTTCCAGCTTATATTAATGATTTACATTCCGTTCCTTCTATAGCTGATGCACTTGTCTCCACCGGTTTGGCTGCACTTGGATACAAGTATGTAAACATTGGTAAGTGTCATTAAATCTCAGTCCTCAATTCCTTAATAATGTCTTTGTATATTCTGCTGCTGAAGTTGTTAGGAAGGTACTTTTGCCGCCACTGCCCAGAAATATTGTAGTCAGTGACCATGAACTTTTGTTTCTTTTCTTCTACACTTTCAATTTCACTTTTTTCATCAGGAAGAGTAAACATGATTACTTACAGAGACAAATTTGCAAATCGCCACCAAATTAATGCTATAGCAATGTCTGCTTTATGACTGCTATTTTACCAAAAGCCTCACCAAAAAAGGTTAGCAAAATGCAGATGACTGTTGGGCTGAAAGAAACAGAGATCAGATGGGCAATTTGAGGGGAAAGTCTTCGACTTTCCCTTCTGGAATCAAGGCCCTGGCGAATTATGTGCACGCAAAGGGGTTAAAACTTGGAATATACTCAGATGCCGGGCAAGTCTATCCATTTTTTCAGGTTTTCGGTGACGCATGTTATTTTGGTTTGCTCATAGCAGTGATCTTCTTTGGATTTTGTTTTCTTTTTCATGTTGACAGGTATAGTACTTGCAGCAAGACAATGCCCGGGTCTCTTGGGCATGAAGATCAGGACGCAAGAACTTTTGCTGCTTGGGTTCGTGTCCTTGATTTAATTGATTTTGGGGAGAGACTAAGTGATACGAAATGATATGATGTAGGGGTGTTTGGCTGTAGGGAGTGGACTATTTGAAGTATGACAATTGCTACCATGATGGATCCATGCCTCAGCAAAGGTCTAAATCTGATCATATAATTAGGCATCTGGACTAGCTAAACAACCTGTTTTGATCTTATGTTTCATTTGACAGGTTCTTGAGAATGAGCTATGCGTTGCAGAGAGCCAAACGACCAATACTTTATTCTATCTGTGAATGGTATTCTGTGTTTGATACTGGATGTGATAATCTCAAGTATTTGGAATGAATGTTTTGAAGCATCTTCACTAAATCTCACTACACCATGAGTGGATACTATCGCGTATCAATATGGCTTTAGTATCTTCTGAACTATGTTACAGGGGAGAGGAGAATCCAGCAAAATGGGCTGGTCAGCTTGGCAATTCTTGGCGAACGACGGGGGATATTAAAGACAGATGGGATAGGTTGCATATTTTGCATCTCTTCGAACATTAACAGATCATTCATAGAAGGCTTTTGAGTTTAAAACCGCATGTAATATAGCCTCACTTGTGCCCTCATGCATTGTCATTCAGTGTCACCTCCATTGCGGATATCAACAACATATGGGGAAGATTTGCCGGACCGGGCAGATGGAATGGTAACTGACAAATATTTTTACTCGATTTGCTTCTGCTGTTTTCTGATTGATGAGGAGTCATGAAACTCCGGTGCCTGCAGAGCTTTCAAATTTACTAGCAATCGTCAAATTGTCTTTGGTCTGTGGTCATCTCGAAACATTAACATGCAGCGCAAACTTGTAGATCCCGACATGCTGGAGGTGGGCAATGGGGGGATGACTCTAGAGGAATACCGATCCCATTTTAGCATCTGGGCTGTCATGAAAGTGCGCCTTCTGCTCCACGGCTACCTAATCTTTCACCTACAAAGATTTTGGATGATGCCTGAATTTCATTCTCCTCACAGGCTCCTTTGCTAATTGGATGCGATATCCGGTCCGCAAGCAGAGAAACTCTAGCGATACTCAGGAACAAGGAGGTAATTGATGTGAACCAGGACCCTTTGGGAGTTCAAGCCAGAAAGCTTCGATCAAAGGCTGGGCTAGAAGTAAGTTCATCCATAGTTAAAAACCACAAAGAACTAATTATCCAAGTCACGGCCAGCAATTGTCTAACTGAAGTTTCAAGTTGTTTAATATGAGTAAATCAAATGGTCGTCGTCTTTCAAAATCCAGAAAATGGCTATTGTGACTTGATGTTTTCTAAGCATTAGAGTTTCTGATGACATGGTAAACCTTGGCGGCACGATCTTCTCTTTCTGCTGTCATCTGGATCATGAAGGTCTGGGCCGGACCGTTGTCAAGAAGAAGAGTGGTGATAGTGTTGTGGAACAGAAGCGGTGTCAGGGCCCCTATAACGGTTGGATGGAGGGAAATCGGGCTCTCCCCGTCGCAAGCGGTCATCGTCAGAGATGTCTGGAAGGTAATCCAATGGATTCTCTTCGACTAAACTTTCCTGATCTCTAGTTTGTACTGATCATCTGTCAAATTCAATGCATATTCTGAGACTATCTTTTATGGCAGCATTCATTTGTCTCAAAGAGCTTGAGGTTCCATTTGACTGCACTTGTTGCTCCTCATGCTTGCAAGATGTATGTGTTCACGCCCGTTTAATGCGAGGCGCATTTGGTGAAAGGACGTAATGCATCAACTCAAAGTGAATGAGTGTAAATCTGTGATAAATTGTGCGGTTAATGGAAGGCAGATTAATTTTCTTTTTGTCCTTTCTCTTTTTGGTTTAGGTAGCCACTTTGTTTTTATGTCAGAGTGGTTTCATGACGATTTAGCTATTGCTTTTGATATGAATCCTCTTATTGTTGCGAATAGAAATCGGAAGGATCTAAAATGACTTATCTAAACTTTTGAGATTGCCACGTATTCTGATATGGAGAGTCAGTACATGAACCCACTAAAGTGGACACGCTATATTTATCTTTCTTAGCAATTCTTTAAAGTGAACAACTCTTATGTGAATTTATTTATTTGGGTGACTTAGACCATTTGTTTTTTCCTAAATAAGTGATCTGAAGGTCATATAACATTTTGTCATTAGAAGCAAGGGAGAAACATGCAGTTTAATACTTCTCATTCGTTAAATATTTAGGGATAAGTAAATCAAAAATCCTAAAATTTATTGTAAAAATACCACCGAGTCCTAAAACTTTCAAATGATACAATCAAATTCTAAAACTTGTCACATGATGCAATGAAGTCCTTCTGTTAACTTCATCTCTTTAGATTAAATGAAAAAAGATAATGTAGTATTTTTAAAATTATTTTCTTGAAACACATGGCGCCGCCAAACATAAGAAAAATACATTAAAGTTTGAGAAGAAAATAGAAAAAAGGACTAAGAAAAAGAAAAACTAAAAAAAATATAAAAAAAATATAAAAACTAAAAATCTAAAGCCACCACCCTCGACCATCCTTCCACCAATACTTTTGCAATGGTGCCACCATTCGTGGAGTGGCACGGTAACCCCTCAATTGACTCATTGAGATATTATTTTCTTTGACTCATCTCATATTAAACCTTACGGTTTCATTCTTTGGCACATAGGTGGACATCTTTCCAAGAGGCCATCCATCTTGAGAGTGCTCCCACCTATGCATACTTAATTTTGGAGTTTCAAGTCTAAGTATTGCCATCACGTCAAAAGACACTTTCATGAATTAATTTTAGTTTTCACACGTGCGCGCGAACATATCCTATAATCGCTTTTTTTTTTTTTTTTTATCCCGTTTAGTTTACAATTTGGTTTATTCCTTTCCTTTACCATTCTAGAAGCTTGATAGGTTCGAGTCCTTTGACCTCGACTTCCACTCCCTACTCTCATCAGACCAAATCGTTACAGCCATGAAGTTGGACAATGATGGTAGTGGACGGATTTGAGTGATGATGGTTCTCTCTTCGAAAAAATAAAAAATCACATCAAAATTCTCCATTATTTGAATTGGACTAAATTAATAGAAGCAATCGGTTGCATCAATATAGTAAGTTGTAGGATTGAATTGCACTATTTTAAAATTTTAAAATTTGATTGCACTTTCATAATAAATTTTAAAATTTCTGATGCATCCTCAATTTCAATTTCTGGCTTAGAACCTTCTTGAGCAAATTTACTGAAGGGCACAAGATGGAAATGAATAAATAAGTAGGCCCATCTGTGGTCCAACATTCATCCACGATGTCTGTCCCTTTCTTAGCATTTCCTACCTTATCTTGGGGAAGCTATCAAATTCTCAATATTTTGAAACTCAAAAGTTAAGAAGGCCAATTTTTTATGTGGTTATGATCATACTTGTGGACTTCAAATCTATCTTAACTAACACACACCAATACAATAATTCCGTGAGCAATGGGGGAAGTAATGCATGTGAATGAGCAAAATTGTGCACCTAATGTTCTCTCAAATCATATTACGAAACCTAACACTTTGTTCTAGTGCCATGTTGATAAAGATGCTTTGTTCTCCTGTTAGGTTTCTAACAACATGCATCACAACCTCGGTTGTTCTTACCTTGTAATTTGTACCATAAGATTCTGGTTATTGGCATGGGAAGATATTGCTCGAACTTTTGGTGCAAAACGCGACGAGGCATACCGAGTAATTACCAGAGCATTGATTCATACCCACAAGAGAAGCATGGAAAGCAAATACATTCATCCTGATGGGAGAACAGTAACAATTCGAACAATATCGAATTAATGCAGCGGAATAAAATAATCTCCCATCTTGTGTAAATCTAATAGGAATCGATATAGTAGAGTAAAATAAATACCAAGCACGCGAACACAAGACGTTTTTTTTACGTGGAAAACCTCCTCGATGTGAGGAGATAAAAACCACGGGACTGGAGCCCACCCAAAAATCTTCACTATCAACAAAATTGGGTGAACAATATTCTTCTCTAGCAAATACTAGCGGTACATAGCATCAAAGACCTTAAGAACATAATCCTTGGCAATACACATGAATTTCACAAGAGATCAATGATAAATTTGACAAAAAACGCAGGTTTTGATTAATTCACGAAAAAACCTGATGGAGGCAGTTTCAAATGAAAATCAAACCATTCAGATTCGAGAAGATTGCGCTACAAACATGCTGACAAAATTTCAACTCAATCGGACCATGAATCAACCTTCGATGCCAGCTTGATGTAAATCAGATATTGTTTCAACCCCCAGATTTTTTGCTTTCTCTTTTTCTCTTGTTACTATTTCCTTTTGCGGCTACCACTCTAAATATAGTGAGAAACTATATTTCTCCATATAACTTATTATATGGGCTCAAGCCCTTTTTAGGCTTGCAACTCATTGAGTTTCATCCACATAGGAGTGAACTCATCTAACAGTACGGTGTCTTAAAAATTAGGCTTTTAATGAGGGTATTGTGAGATTGTTAGTGTGATGAATGTGTTTGTCTTCTTCGTGCAGCAAGACATGTGTTCTAATCTCTAGATTGGTATGAACTCACGCTCCACTAATATTTGGTGTGCGTGAAATAAAAAGCCTGGACCTAAACAAGTATTTAAAAAATTTCATCTCCGTTCTTGTCTGGATTTTGAGATCACCGGGATATAAAATAACAATAGAGTATTCCCTCTCCTTAGGGAAGATAGAGATAGAGGGAGAATTAAGGGTATGAAACTTGCGGGCACCAATATATTAAAATAAAGAGCACATTTATGGAGCCCATCATCACTGCAAGCAAACAGGGCAGGCCTTGGAGACCGTCGTAGGAGTGCAAACACCCTTTTATGGTGAGGAAACCAACACCAAGGATCCAAATAAAGCCGGCCACACCCAATAAAGAATTGAGTAGGCAGAGTCTCGTACATGCCATTGTCGAGACAAATATATGTCTATGCTAGCCTCGCTAGTGCTTATCTTCTCTCATAATGTGTAATTGTAAAGCAGAAACAAGGAGATAAGATGGACCACATGCTGAGCATTAGATACGGCTGATTTGAGATTACAGCTCATTGATGAGTGACAAGTTGGCAACATCATGCCCAACAATGTATAAAAAAAGAAGCATATCTTGTGGCTTTGCCTAATGCAGACAGTATGATCTCCAAGCGGAAGCAATACGTACGAAAGTACCAAACAATAAGATCTGAAATTTGGCACTTTCTCACCTCATATCGACCCTTTCCTTCGAGAATGTTGACATCAACGAACGAAGGTGAGGGTCCATACGAGAGGGAAATTTGCCTGACGTTGCATATCATTAGGTTTGGCTGCTTTAAAATCTACATAAACTTGGTATTTATGAATTAGGCCAATAAAATAAATTAAAATAAAAAGCTGGGTATCCGTTAGTTTGAATATAAATAAATCATGTCAAAGAGTTAAACGTTACATACATTACAAATTTCAAATTCTGTAATTTGTTGGGCAAGAGTTATCTATTATTTATGAATAACTTACACATTCTACATTCAAATTCTGTAATTTGTTGGCAAAGAGTTATCTATTATTTATGAATAACTTACACATTTTACATGCCTACCAATTTAACTTAGATATCCATAAGTTAAATGATTTGAAAGTCAAACTTGTATGGAAAATTCATAGATCTTTCTTAACCTGATTTCCTTGGCCTTTGCAAGCCCATCAAAGATACCTAACAAGAGTCTCGGACTAACTGCGAAGTCCTACTTCCACTACCACTTGCAAGATTGAACAGTTCATATGCAGCTATCATTCGGCCAAAGTTGTCTGTTTGTAGACATATGATAAAATTGGAATGATACAAAGAAGATTAGCATAGTAAGCATGCGTGCGAAAATTAAGGGTTTAACAATTACCTCATAGCTGTAGTGCCTCCGCACTCAGAACTCTCAAAAGTCTTCAATGTCTTCAAAGTTCATCAAAATTTCAAGAAGATCCAACCTTGACAAAATAATTACCATCTCTTTTATTTGTGTGTGTATTTTTTATGATAGAAACTGTAACTGAAAGCTACTTGACCGTAAAGAGAACGGGAATGAACAAATAATATTGTCACCCGGATTTTAGAATAACTTATTTATGGTGTGATTCAATGAAAGAGTTTCATACACTTTAATTTTGATAATGACTCTAGCCATAAATAATTATTTTTTAGAAGCTCTTCAATGCTTTGTTTCGCTTAACTGAAAAATAATATTAATAACAAATGATATGTCATCAAATCCGACGAGGAAGACTATATATTCGTTTCGACCAAAAAAAAAAAAGACTATATATTCGTAAATTGATCTATCGATTACTACCTATATGCATACTAAAAAAAAGATGGGTAGAATAGGCTTTAATCGTTGGCTCACGTGTCAACATCCAGTGCGTTTCCATCTTGTATTTGAGCTGCATGATCATTGACAGATGTAAAGAGCTATAAATGTTTACTTAACTATTATAACATTATATTTGATCAAATGAAGCACAATGACAAATAAATCTGGAATAGTTAATGATTTAACATGCTGACTTTATGAAATTTTATAAGACCATTACTAATTGTTCTAAAAGATTAAGTTTTTAGGTGAATGTGTAATTTATTATTTAGATATTTTAACATTTCCCCTCACGTGTGGGCAAGACTTTGGCCTTTGTGGAAATATGCAAATAGGGAGGCAAATTGGGGTTTGGAAAAATTATAATTTAGAATCTCTTACTCGATAACATGTTAATGTTTAGAGTCAAAAAGGAAATAATGATGAAGTACTTATGGTGGCTCAACCCAATTAGAGTTGTATGATATGTATTTATAAGAATGACTAATCAAAGAAAGAGTACAAAAATAGAAACATAATTATAGAAATAACAAAAAAAAAAAATATAAATCACATATTAATAGATTTTAAAGCTTATTTATCCTTAATAATTAATTACGTGATAACCGACTGAAAATTATAAAAAGAAATGGACGAACTAAAATCTTGAAACATTTACTCCAATTTTGAACATATCTGCCGTCCTTGAGAAAGTAATTACGAAAAATGTATTTTATATGCCTAACTGGCATGTAAAATATTCGAAGATATTAAAAGAATCATTACGTAGAATATTCCACTGTTTGATTGATCATCAAGCTCTCGTTTGTACAGATCTCGTAAAGTATAATGCATTTAAAAATTCACGCAAGTTGTTCGAAAAAAGATTATAACATCCAACTAAACCATATTAAATTAAATCTTCAAACTTGCTTTCGACCGATTCTTTCTGGATGGCGATTCGAATTCGCAATGAGCAGTTGATTGGATATGTTTAACTGTAATTTGTATCAGACAAACACCACGATGAGATAATCATCGCCAACGGCCCGACGCTGTAGACCGAGAACCGAGTAAAAAAGCAAGAAGATCCGATCGCGCAGTGCTGAAGCAGTCGACTTTGACTTTGACTTTGACTTCGACTTCTCGTTTTGACGGCCTGATGCTTCTTGGATTCGATCTCAGGCAAACGGGTTCGCATCAGAATTAACACGCACGCCGAGGTAATTAATTAGATGAACTCCTCTTGCCTTTCTTCCCCCTTTTGAAGACGTTGGAAATCTTTCTCAAGAAGCGAAATTTGAACATGTTCCTTTGCTATTTTGATTTTCATAAGCCTTACGAAATCAAATTCTCTCGAGACTTCTGAGTGGTTAAGTGAGTTCTTTTAGATTAACGGGATTCGCGTTGTGTCTCTGTAAAATTTTGCTTTTTGTATGTGCACACAATCTCCTCTTATCTATCAGCTCAAGATTTGTGATCAAAGTTTTCAACATTTTGTTGGAGTTAGATTTTGCCTCGGTTTATGGGGTTTATACGCTTTTTTATATACACACATGTGTGCTTCCTTCCGTCGCGTATTAGCTTAAGTTTTGGAGTGGATATTCAAAGTTCATGAATTACTCTAGTAATTTAGAGTAACGTTGAGGGTCACGCATCTCATTTTACAGTCTATTTACTTCTCCTTTCTTTTGTTTTCTTTCTCTTTCCTTATTCTGATTTCCCTTTTTTTTTTTTTCTAGTTTTCGTGGAAGTAATCACAAATGAGAAGCAACGAAATCGGTGCAAAAAATTCCTAGGGTTTAGTTGCGATGCAATGCAAGATTTACGGGTGTAGTCAACCAATGAAATTGAATGATAGTGAATCCATTATTCACTCAAATAAAAACAAAGCCTGCATTCCGACCATTAATTTTTTATTAAAAACTAGTCGATGAAGTTGGTAAATTCTTCTTTGGCATGCTTGGTTCATTGGTGAATTTAGAAAGGAAGCAACTTGGTCAATAATACATGTCTGAAATTACTAAACTAAGCCTGTATTACTTATTCAAAATTTTCACTATAGCTAAAAATTTGCCGCAAAAATTGTGGTTTTCCCCACTAATTATACATCATAACACTTATGTTATCTTCCTTTCATGTACGATAAAGGTTTAGTGTTGTGTTTGAAGATCCGGGTAATTTTAATTTAAAAAAGAAAAGTCAAATCACCATTGATGTGTCATTGTACGTCCAATTGAAATTGGAATTATCTGTTACAAAGGCTTGTCAACACATCTTATGGTTTGATAATATTAGAGACACCTTCGCGCTTAGTGTCTCGAATTTCCTTACTATGCTCTGTTTTCTGGTGGCATCGCATGTCAATTCATGTCGAACATTAGTCTTTCGTTCATGTTCAATGATTCCTAGAGTCAAAGCTACTTGAGACCTTCTCTAATCCCAAAAGTCTTCCGATTCTTTTTTTTTTTTTTTTTTTTTTTTTGAGTTTTCTATATTTTATCTTTATGTGGCTGTGAGATGGTGGCCATTACATAAGAAAGGCATGACAGCAAAAGGCGTACAGGCAGTTCAAAACCTCCGACCCCCCCACAAAACCTGTGCTTCCTCCATTTTGGTCCCATATGCCTCCCCTGTGGTCCCCAATCTCTCCAGCCTCGCCACGTGTCGGCGAGCTACCGGCTTGGGAGTTACACGTGTTGCGTTGCCATCGGTCCAATGTGGTATTTTGATCAGTACCTAGGCGGCTAATTCCTTTGTCACAACTCATAAAACATACTATCTCCACTGCTCATCTCTCTCTTTCCTTTCAGTTGATCTCCTCTCTTCCAAAATCATATGTCAATAGTTCATCACAAACTTTCTCCAATTTCTTCCTATTCTTGTGCACTGTGGTTTACATCTATTTGAAGTGGAAGACTTTCTAACCCGGATTTACAAAGAAAGCATCATCTGTTCAATCTTCGATGGCGAGCACGGATTCACCAACGAGTTCACAAAATCTGCACTTGCTGCCCGGCTTCCGGTTCCACCCCACAGATGAGGAATTAGTGGTTCAATACCTTGGAAAGAAGGTTGCCTTGGAGCCGCTTCCAGTTTCGATCATCGCTGAGATCGATCTTTACAAGTTCGACCCGTGGGAGCTGCCAAGTAATTTGTTACCAGTACATGCTCGGTTCGTCTTTATATTCTTCTAAATCTTTGCACTGAATCTTCCTTTAAATTCCGAACTTTCAGGCAAGGCCATATTTGGGGAGCATGAGTGGTACTTCTTCAGCCCTAGGGATCGGAAATATCCGAATGGAGCACGGCCAAATCGAGCTGCGACATCTGGGTATTGGAAAGCCACCGGTACTGATAAGCCTATTTTTGCTTCGACTGGCAAATGCAAGGTCGGCGTTAAGAAGGCGCTCGTTTTCTATCGCGGGAAGCCTCCGAAAGGGACTAAGACCGACTGGATCATGCATGAATACCGTTTCACGGATGGCAATTCAGCTCCGAAGCCTCCTAAGGCGGATTCGGCAAGCAAAAAGGGCTCTTTACGCGTAAGGAAATTTGGTATATCTTTTCTTGGTAGCTTCGGATGTCCTTATATAGTAGTATTGATAAAGTTGGGTGTGAATTTGCTTGTTTTGTGCATTAGCTTGATGACTGGGTACTATGCCGGATTTACAAGAAAAGCAGTCCGGTCCGACTGGTTGAGCCCAGGAACGAGAACTTTGTTCCGCTGAACATGAATCCACCGGCATCAAAGGGCGTGAACTACAGCTCCATGTTACCTGGGAATAACGATGAGGCCTTCTTCGAGGGAATGTTGCCGGAAACCAACCACAGCACTTCAATTTCTCCTCAGTTTCCTTTCTCAACCGTGAAACCAGACGTCTCAATCAGCCACTCAACCCTGGCCACCAGCGATGAATCACGACGCGGATGCCCTGCACCAGTGCAGTACTGGAGCGAGGATGGATCGGGGATCTCGGGTAAGCGATACGAGGGCGGCCATCATGATCAAAATGGCAGCGGCAATGGCATGGATGACCGCAACTCTTTCGTCTCTTTGCTCCATCAGATCCCACAAAACAGTGAGCCTTTCCATCCGCACATGTTCCTCGCGAACCCAATCGGGGATGGTGACTTCCAGCGGCAGTTCCAACCGCCCGGCATGAACTGGCCGGACTCGTAGTCATTAGTCAAGAAGCAATGGAAATAATACTCAAGGCCAAAAAGCCACAAAGGGTGGAATCAGATGCTCTGATTTCCATTTTTTCTCGTTATCTTTCTTTGTTTCGGATTTTAAACTTCTGTTATCTTAGGATCAAGATGGACTTTCATGTTAATTGTAGATTATATAGCTCTATAGTTGATAGGTAGTATTACATGCAGGTACTTGAATAATGTACATTTTCAGAAGATCAAAAGAAGGAAAAAGACATAGGCATAAGTAGGGGTGTGCAATCGGACTGGGTATACCCAGTTCCTGGACCGGCCCACCTGGAAAACAGGGTCGGGAACAGGTTCCGAGTGATTACCCACCCGGAAACCGATTCCTGGCCAGGTTTTGGAACTGGTTCCCGGACCGGTTTTGTAAGTAGAAATCCAAAACCCTTTTTTGTTTTTTCTCTTGATTTCTATTTTACTCGATGTTTTTTCTCTTGACTCTCTCAAACATGCACGGCACTCCTCCTTTGGCATTCCTCTTCCTCACTTGCTTCCCTCCCTCACCGGCTCCCTCTTGCACTGTCTGATGGACGGATGGTGTTCGTCGCCGCCAATTTCTTGTGTATCACATGGATTGGCTCGCCTAATTTCTCTTTTGTAGGAGGAGTTATGCTTGCATAAATGAGTAACTTCATGTAGTAGTTGTGGGAATAAAACTAATATTAGATCCATATTTGTTGCTAATTCTTTGCCTTTTGGTTTTATTTATTATAATTAGCCCTATGGATCCTTAATTTTTCGTTTAGTCAAAAAGTTCATGTATTAATTTATTACCAGTGCTTAATGTTTCAATATAAATTATAAGGAGTACGTTATTTTCTTGCTTATCAATATAAAATTTGAAGTTGTATAGGATATTGGGAGATTGCAAAACAGGTTCCAATGGAAACAGGGTTGACCTTGGAACCGAATCGGAAAAACATGGTGGGTCGCGTATAGGGTCCAATACAAACAGAGTCGGGTATATGGTCCAGAAAAGAGGAACCGGTTATAACAGGGTCGGGTGCAGGGTCGAGGTCTAGACCCTACCCACCCTGGACCCGATCACCCCTAGGCATAAGTGCTTTCAACGAAGGACAAATGAGAAGCGAGGAAAATTCGTTAGTTTTTTTCGTTCGCCTTCATAAATTATGCCATTTACATAGATGATTTATTTTCTTTTTTCTTAAATACGTATCATACCGTTTATAGATATATATTATATGAACTTTATATGTTTAGCCAAACTAGGAAAAAGTCTGTGACAACCACGAGCATATCAGCAAAAGCTTACAATTTTATGCATATGAAAAAGATAAAGAAATGCTTATTTGCTTTAAAGGCAAGGCAAGAGAAGAAAGATTTTATAAAATATTTATCATACCATTTATAGATATATATCATATGAACTTTTTGTGTTTAGCCAAACCAGAAAAAAATAAATAAATTATGTGACACCCACGAGCATATGCCTCAAAAGCTGAAATACGATTTTTATGCATGTGAAAGAGGATAAAATAAATAAAAATAAACTTATGTACTAATTAAATGGCAAGGCAAGACGCGAAAAGATTTTAAATTTTAATTATGCGAAAGCTTTGTACATTACTAAAGAAGATACGAGAGAATTGGATTGGTGGGTAAATTTATTACAATGACGTCCTTACTATCCCAGCTCAGATTCCAGTATGGACCATCAAGGGTGATCTTTAGAATCATTTAGTTCCCCTAAGGTCAATGGTGGACTACATCATCACATGCCACGTGTCGCCGTGACATCGAGCAAGAAGGTGCACTAACCCTAATTGCCTTTTGATCTTGATTGGGTTGCATTCGTAGCGTGTCCGATATTGATTGATCCTAATGCTTCCGCATCATTTTGGTTGCGAGATATTCCTAGAAACACACCGAATGGAAAAGTTAGCTAGTCCATTCTAAACATATAGTAGAGTTACTAATTAAGTTCTAAAATTTTCAATTTTATTAATTTAATTTTAAATTTTTATGCAAAATTCTACTAAACTGCACTGCTAGTGATTTCTATTAAAAATTGATTAAAATGACTATATTAATATTTAACGAAAAGTTTTAGGATTGAAATAACAAAATTAAAAAATTTATGATTGAATTGACTTTCGTGTAATAGTTTTAGAGTGCTTAGATAATTTTCCCAAGTAAACCTATTATATGAGCATCCCTGAAGAAATTATTCATTCATTGTTGCAATTTTTGTATTTCTCTCCCTTTATTCTCTAAAAAATGCGCATTAGGATGGACAAATTCACTAAAACATTTTAGAAGAAATGGCAGACAATAAATCCTAAAATTTCTTAAGATGCCTTGAACCAAAAATGAAGAAGGGTTCTAGGGTGTAAAAGGTGGAAGCTAGTTTTTCTGAATTTTAATTTGAATATAGTCAAGTGACCAAATGAATTTTTCTCTTATAATCATCCTAAATCGGTCTAATGTAATGAGATGATCTTGCCGCATTTCAAAATGATGTTGTCCTTTTGACATTCAAAAACAAATACCACTTTAAATTTAGTCCTAGAAAATTGTATTTATGGTATTTAATGGGAAAATACCAAATGTTTTTTGTGTTCTATTGACCTCTTACTCCTTTGTGCTCATCAAAACACGAACGTTTATATGCACTTTTTCTCATATTGTCAATTAATCGAGTTCGTACATGGAGATGACAAAAGAGAAAAAAGGCGAGAAGCCTCGTTTGCTGTCCGGGAAGTCGGCTCTCCTGCCAAGCATCTTATCTAAATAGAGCACATTGAGATTGTTTCGGCTCTCCAATCACTTTCCCTTTCGGAAAACAAGAACGAGCATGAGGTCCAGCTCACGTTCTGGTGGTGCAACGTTAGCTCGAGGTCCAGCTCACGTTCACCTGTCATTCTCTGGCCTGTTGTGGGACGGAGATGTTCCTCATGGGAAGCATCTTCCTTGATAAACCATGTTCAATGCTTTACCGAAGAAATACGTGTCGACATATGTAGATTTATATATGTATAAAGACCCTTTTGTCTCTTCTTTTGTTGTTTCCAGAACTACACTTTATATATTTATTAGGAAAAGTTAAAAAGTTAGGGATCCCGATATGTTATTGTCTGTGGTTTTCATCCGCTGCTCACTCTGTCCAATTATGAAATAATTGCATATCTAAAGCAGTTCTCAAAAGCTTAGCTTAAGGGCAAAGGCCTATATTTTCGTCCAACAGATTTTTCGATTGGTGGATTACAATCATGGATATAATTTATATTGTTATCTGATTACTTTTGCATGGAGGCGTTGGGTGCGGTAACCCTGCACTGTCCCACGATCGATGTATAACAAGTCCATCTTATATCTCAGCCTGACAATGACACAACTACCCTCTCCTTCTCCTTTGTTTGTCCACATCGCTCTTCCGCCACCTCCAACGATACCAGGGGTAGCCACCGCACGAGGACCATCGCCACCACAAACGACCGTGTTGCATTCGCCCTTGGCCATAGTTGTGACCTCCACTTTTGCTACGCCTAGCCATCGATCTCACCACAACACCTCTAATCTTGGATGACACCTATGCCGCTGGTTTCCACTCGTGTGGCCGTGAATCGTGCTCGCCTTCTCGAGCTCAAGCTTGGCCAGTGTTCTCGAGCCTCATATCTCAGATTCAAGTTCAAGCATGCCCTTGATTCAAGGTCTAGGGCTCAGGTTTAGTGTTGCCAAGCATGAAATCCAAGACGTGCGCTTGAATTGAGCCTCAATCTCGGCTAGGGCTCGTCATGGCCACACCTCCTTCCCCCTCGACGGTGAGGTCGGAGGGGCTGGCTTGTAGCTAAGGTGAATGCTGACCGGGAAAGTAGAGGGCTTGAAAGATTTGATCAGAAAAAGTTTATCACTTAAGAAGGCTTGCCAATTTGGCTAAAATGTATTTTACTATCGAGTGTGGTCTATATGCTAGATTAAATTCAGATAATTTGAGATGATGGGTCTCAAATTGGTCTCACATGCATCTCACAACATATGGCATTCCAAATTTAGTTTAATATATATATATATATACACACACACACGCACGCACGCACACACACACTATCGGTTTATAAAATACTAATTGCAACATCATAAATTTTATACATAGTGACACGACATTGACATACTAAAATTAATTTCTAATATAAAATAAAATTCACATCACAGAAAATGTGGAGAATCAAATTGGACTGGAATGTCATGGAATAAGGATTCACATAAAGTATACCCCGACAATTGAAGGAACCCAAGGAGAATGTCTTGTATGTATGCACAATGATATGAACTTAAAAAGAAGGATTCAAGTATGATGACATAAAGTATGCCCTGACAATTGAAGGGTATCATCCTAGAGATGCTCAGAGTAAGAACAAAAAGCAAAGGATAAAAGAGAAAGAAACGGGCCAGAGGCCCCGTCCTCCGCTTATCGAAGAAGCCAATGGGCTTTAGCCCATTTTCTTCTAGTCCGACATAAGTAGCTCAGACCTATTTCCCTCTATTGGCCATCAACTGACCACTAAATTATTTTGTTGAAATATTTATCCGTTTTAACTGATAAGAACATGTTTGGATCTATATAGATTGATACTGAACTGGGGCTTCCACTCGTCCCCGATACCGAATTGGGACTTCGGCCCGTTTATTGACATTGAATTATTGATGTTGAAATGGGGCTTTGATCTAATCAGATTTCCTAACAATGATGCCGAATCGGGAATTCGCTCCACAACCAATATTGAATCAATTATAATGAGTCGGAAATTTTGTCCAACATGGATATGGTATGAGGGCCTTCGGTTGGAACTGTGCTAAACTACCGCTATCGAACTGGGACCTCAGCCCGTTACTGATGGATTATTGACATTGAAATCGAGACTTTGGGTCTTGCACTTAATTTATTACTCTTTTGGGTTAACATGTCTCACTAGAGGCTCTCTGTTTTCCCCAAGCACTCGTTGAGGTTGAGGCTGACTGCGAGTCTTGCTTGCTTGATGCATCGATTCATTAGGTTATCTAGCTACATGAATGATTTCTATCATACATGTATTAACCGGCGCCCTGTTAAAACTCCTTATGGTCTATATTCATGAGAAATTCTTGCATGTTTCTCTTAAAAATGAAAACGATAAGGCTTTTATTGTACGAATATGTATTACCTAGAATATGAGTTAGGTCGCAAGATTCGGTAGATATAACCGGGTGGATGTGGCGTACCCGTCATGTGAGAGTTTTTTTTTTTGGTCAAAATGTGAGAGTTCAATTTCCATTATTTGCTGATTAATATTGAAAAGCACTTTCAATGAATGCTACAAGATGGGTCGTGAATTTTCTATTAATAAAAGAAATTTCATGGTCTTTTTATATTATGAAAATAGGGAAAAAGTCAAAGGAAAGAAAAAAAAGTTCTTCTGTCCAACGAGATTCACATGGACTTGGATGCCTCGGCTCGAGGACGGCCCCAGCCAACATAGTAATAATCAAAAGGTCCGTTTATGCAGGTGGGTATTCATTGTCAAATTGAATTTCTTGGATTAGCTTTTATAAATTCACTATAGGAACATGTTATATCAATAGTGACGTCTGCCTAATTACGAGGATATTTCGGTTAAATTTACATAAATAAATTTTCTTTTTTAAAAGCCAAAAAAAAAAAAAAAAAAATTCGCACCGTTCGAATGACTATGGATAAAAATCAAGTATTTCAAAAAAAAAAAAAAAAGCCACATCTATTATCTCAAGCTCAATTTTTTTTTTATAGTCGAAAAATGATTATGGATATCTCTAATTTTTTTATTAATAAAGAAAATGGCTGCAGATTTCCTTAAATACTTTTATCTTCTACCTCTTCTTACTGGCCACAATATTTAAAGCGCCTTTAATATAATTTTCCTGAGGGTCAAAAGGGTGAAAATACAAATAAAATAACAGCTGCATACAATTAATAGCAATCCGTCTTATATCATGTCAAAAAAGCTATTAAAATCTTCAAGATATCTGTTCGGTTTTTAAATGTTTAATATTTTCTTATGTCTACTAAACAATAACGGTGTCACTTTGAATAGGGAGTAGCTTTTTTATGTTATAAAGAAACAAATGGGCTACTTTTGCTAGTTCCAACTGATTGATATTTATTTTGATTTCATAGCTTATGAACGAAACATTTTATAGAGTAACTAAATCAGCAAAGTTTACAACTGGCGTGTAGACATGATAAATATTGTTAAGTGAACATGATATTAGATAAATGTTTATCATTCGGCGTAGCCAAACATGGCTATTTATGAAGAAATATTTAAATAAATGAAGAACAAGAAGAATATAAATCATAATGATTGCGAAAAAGGAAAAATAAAGTAAAGAAAAAGCCACAAAGAATCCTAAATTTACCATGAACATTTTTGTGAAATTAAAATCCTTAAATTATGTTTACTGTAACACATTTCCCCTAAATTTTTCTTGTGATAAAAAAAAATCCAAACTTCTATTTACGTGTCCATTAAGGTTTCATTAGATGAATTTTCAGCCAAAACAATATCGTTTCTATCAATGTCATTTTTAATGGTTCTTATTGACAAAAAATTTAACTTATAGTAAATATGTCATATAGATATAATTTTAAGATTTCAAGTGTTATACAAAAAGGTTCGGGTAAATATATAATTATGCTAAAAGAAAAAGTACAAAAGGAAAATATTAGGTCGCTTTCATATACTTAAAGGTGCACAGTTTTCTATATTTCTAATCCACAGTTTCGCCAGAGTACGGTCTAGGAGGAGAGAATTCGGATCACGTGTGTCACGTTGCACATGGTGATAATAGTTGTTTTTGGAAAAGACAAATTCCATAGACCTCAGAATCTCTTACACTCAATAAGAGATAATGTAGATTAAGGGCTCGTTTGCTAAAATTGAAAAATAAGTGTAAAAAATTACTGAGAATGAAGTGCTAAAATCTTTGACTGCGTTTAATCGTCTGGATTTTTATATATGATAGAATTTGATATAATAAGATTTCTTCATATCCTATCCATTATTTGGTAAATTGCGGATTGAAAGTCGGATATATTTACATAATATCATGTATATTATTTGGTATAACAACACATCAGTGTAAATAAACATAAAAGTTCACAAAAAGAAATGGTAAAAATCTCTCATGACACTTGTGTCTACTTTATTTTATATGCCTTTTTCCCTTCTCTTTCTTTAATTATTTTCCTTTTTTCTATTTTTCCCTTCCATCATACTCTAATAAATTTTAGTAAATAGTAAATTGTAGTAATATACATAAAATTCTAAAATATGTAATAAATATAAATATATTTATATTTATATTGAATTTATATTATAAGATATAATTAAATTCGAATATTTAAATAGAAATAAGATTAAATTAAAATAGCTGAATTGTTATTTTTTGTTATTTTGACTTTCTCATACTAGAATTCAAATATTATTTACATTGAGATATAATTTTAATTTTATTATTTAAGAAGCTTATTACTCGAGAAAAATAACTTTTCTAGTATGGATTGTATAAACTCTATCCACCTTTATCGCACCAACTCCATGAGATAATTTTATCCGAGCTATAACCCTTTTATATTCGATTTTATCATGTCTTAAATAGGCACCAAACGTAGCCTTTGCACTCTGGATTGGATCTACTTAGGAATCAGACTCGTCCACCCGAAAAATAGGTCTGGGAATCGGTTCCCGTTGAAACTAGTCTAGGAATGGGTTTCCAAAATTTGGAGCTGGTTTGAATAGGTTCGATTCCTCGTTTTGAGTGAATACCCACTTGAGAACTAGATTGACCAGACTTGTTTGGGAATCAATTTGGGAACTGGTTTTATAAGCCCAAAAGTCTAAAACCCTATCTTTTTCCCCTGATTTCTAACCTTAGAATTGCATATTTCCTTTTACATTGCACTCTTCCTTCATCATTCCTCTCCTTGCTCGCTTCTGTGACATCCCGAATTTCCAATTCTATTTTCAATAAATTGAAATGGGCATTTCATCTGTGCACATATAGTTCTTTTCCCCGAACTGATCACTCATGGGATAACTAGTCTACTAGGTGAAGCCGTTAAGAAATTCTAATGCATCGGACTTGAGAATTTGACTAGGAAACGACCTTTCGACCGAGTTAATCTGCAAGAGTCACTACGGCACAGTTAAAAATCGATTAGAGACCGGAGATAGGTCGACTCGACAGAGGCATGTGATCGAGTGTGGGTGATTCCACCCGATCGCACAATTCTTGTTGATCGGCACTAGACCGGCTTTTACGTCGTTTGGGTACCCCGTGTCCGTGTTTGAAACCTTGAGATTATCCCGACAACCGAGAGTCGCCAATGTGTGAAAGATGTACATTGTGGCTTGAATTGATCAACCACGGGTCAAATGCACGAAAATTTCTAAAAGCTACCCGGTAGATCAGGACGTGCTAATATCGTGCAGTGAAATTAACCGTGAAATTGAGATCGAATTCAGAAATTAGAAGTCCGGGGTGTCACAAATCATTTTAGGATCATTGACTCATCTTTGGAAGATTTTTCATGCTAACCGAGTTTTTCAAAGCAAAATAATCAATTTATGGCTAATTTGGTTTGGAAAATTGGTGGGCCCGCTTTTGGTTGTACTTTTGAGATCTAAGAGGGTTCTATGGTCAAGTAAATATGTGAATTGAAGTGTGGTGACATTGGATTAATTTTATGGACTTCAATTTGGTTCAATTAGAGGAGAATTGGAGACTTTGAATTTTATGCCCCCCGGAAAATGAAATTGAACCTATTGGATTAAGGTTGTGGGAGGTTGGAGTTAGTGGATTGTGACATCACAAGTGATGTCATGTGTGTGGGCAAGAGTGGCTAAGATGTTGACAAGTGGATGGTGAGGATTTCTTTCTTGGAAAGGTGACCCATCACCATCATTTTCTTCCTTGAATCAAGGAACCTTGTCTTGGCTTTTGAAAAGAGGAGAGAGAGAGAGAGAGAGGGAGTTGCGACCGACCAGCAGCCCTCCTCCCGACCGGCCGCCCCTCCCCGTTTGCCGCCGTCGTCCCGTCGCCGCCGCCGCACGTCGCCCGCGCACGCCCGCGTGCGCGCGCGCTCGCCGGCCAACTCGCCGCCTTCGTCCGCACGCCGTCTCCGTCGTCCAACCGTTGTCCGTGCGTTCCAGGAGCCACCGGAGCTCGTCTCCGCCGCCGTGAGCCGCCGTGCACCCCCGCCTCAGCCCGCCGGGACTCCCTCAGCCCATCTCGACCCTTGCGTGCCCCAACCGACCTTGGATCCGCCCTCTACCGGCAACAACCAGCAGCTGGAAAAATGGGTATGGCAGCAGCTTCGTGGCCCGTTTTGGCCGGCTTCCCGGCCCCGGAGTTTAGGCCCGCCTTTGGGAAAGTCGATCCCCTCGTCGCCCTCGTCGTTTTGGTCCGCTCGGCTCGCTAATCCGGTGAGTTTAGCTCACTAAATCTTGATTAGACGGTTAATGATGCCTTAAGTGTGCTTAGTCTAAGTTAAGTAAGTTTAGGTGGTTAGGTTAGTTTATTTGGTTGATGATTAGATTAGGATGTTTAATTAAGTTAAGGTGTGTTTAGTTTAAAGTTAAGCATGTTCATTTTAATATAAGCCTTGATGTGACATAATAGGGTTTTATTTTTGATTTACTTAAATGTTTCGAAATTCTGGAATTTTTAATAATATATTATATTACGAAATTATTAAAATATTATTATAGAAAAAAAATCTGAAAAATTATTTCGATCTCAATTGCTTAGAATTTCGTCTTTGATCGCTGCTTTGTGTATTCGGATTTTGAAATTGATGGTTGGATATTATAAATTGAGTGTGGATTGTGAAAAATATGGATATTATTATTTAATTAATTTCCGGAATAAATTTAATTATTTAATAAATTCTGAAAATTATTTCGGGACCCTAAATTCTCGGAATTTCATGCGATGATCGCTCTTGTATATTCAGATTTTGAATTCGATGAGTGGATATTGCAAATTGAGTGTCGATTGTGTAAAATGTGGATTTTATTCGGAAAATCTCGGTGTCGGGTTTGGCACCGAAATTAGATATTTAAGGTTTACTATTGCAATTGGAGTATTTGAGTGAAATGTAAATTGTCCGGAGGTCGTTTTGAATTGTCGTGTCTTGGTTGAATGACTCGGTCTTGTGGAGGCTAAGCCAACCTGGACCGTATTCCTTTAGAATTGCCGTCAACTTAGTGATGAGACTCGGGTCACGTAGAGGCTAGGCCGTGGACCTGATTCTAATCTTAGTGACGAGGCTCGGGTCGTAGTAGAGGCTAGGCCGACCGGATCTATGCTCTTTCGGGAATGCCGTCGACGTAGTGACGAAGCCACGCTCAAGGGGGAGGCGATGCCTCGGCATTAATGTCGTAGATAGCCGAACTGCGAGTAGACTATGCCCTTTTGTGGCAGTGAATAATAATTGGAATGCGTGCTAAGTGCGATTGTGATTTATATGAAAGCGATGGCGTTCCAATTGTTTGAATTATTATTACTACCTGAGATTGTGTGATACAAATTGTGCTAATCTGCGGGAATGATTTAAGACGAGGTAAGTCTTCGTGTGATGTGGCTAGGTCACCCGGGGGCGTATTTTCTTTCTAATAGGGGTTTAGGGGTTGAACTTTTGAGACAATGTCTCATCCCGGTTGTGGGATTAAAATTTCAGGTCCCCGGAGGACGGAGCGGGCGAGATAACTTTGGTTGACCTTGAGGAGTTGCGAGAGGTGAAGTCATAAGGATTGGAGAACGTGTCCGATTTGTAGGTCGTAGGACAGTTCCTTTTTAAGAGCCGGTCTTTTGTAAACTTTTGGCCGTAGACCTCGTTTGTAATTCTGTTGAATTATGAAAGTGTTATGTTGTGGTTTTGCTTCCGCTTTTCTATTCCGTATTTCTTGTCGGGGTTTTATAATACGTTCCGCTTGCGCAATAATAAATGAATGGGGTCGGCGACACTACCAGGAATGTCGCATTTGCATGACCATGGTGGGATGTTGGCGCGCTCGAGGTTCGGGGCGTGACAGCTTCCCTCCCTCATTGGCTGACGGTTGCATGGTCCATTGCCGGCTCACGGTTGTGAGGATGTTGCATGTTCAAAAGAGAAAAGGACGCGCTGTTCTTAGGTGTAAAGCAAAAATGAAAATGAAAATCTAAAATCTCTCTTTCGAAAAATGCTTGCTTTTTCTTAGATGTTCTGTTTGTCATCTCTCTAGAGTCTCTCTACCTTTCTTTATGTATCCTGTGACGACAATCACAAGAATCGCTTGATCTGGTTCGAGCAAAAGAGATGGGATTTCAAAAGCAAACCCTCCATGACTAACTCGAGATCGAGATAGTGAGGGAAAGAGTGAGAGAAAGGGGGGTGGGAGATTAATTTTGTTGCAGTGAGTTTGAACTTCCTAAGTCCCGCAAGCATGATTCATGTGAAAGTGTTGATATGAGAGATGAAATTTAGAGGATTACATTATTTTTTAAAATTCAAAGCCGTATACGATAACATACAGTTGCAAAACAGGTACTAATAAAAATAGGGTAGACCCTGAAACTGGATCCAAAAAACTAGGTAGGTTCCAAAACAGAGTTTAGTGCAAATCAGGTAGGGTATGGGGTCCAAAAAAGAGGAATCAATTATAACATGGTTGGGTACATGGTCAAGTTTAGAATCTACCTACCTTGAATCTTATCACCCCTAATATGTAGACCACATTTTAAGTTTTACCTTTTTTCTTACCAAATATGGGAATAATGTGCATAATTGAAGTGATTTGTTACTATAATTGTAAGATATTACAACGTTTATTCTATTATTTTACCAGTTAAGTAAGTCTCCCTCACTTACCCCGTTAGATGATGTTTTACATAAAACAATGGATTGAGTTATGAAAGGCAAAAACAATGGATTGAGTTATGAAAGGCACTTAATGACATTTTAGAACTTAATGTGGCTATTAAGCACATCTTAAGCCTACTATATCAAAATAGTCACATATTAAAAATCTCCTAGACTCACTAGAAACCACATCAAAGCACAACTTCCAAATAAGTATCGCAACGCATACGACTTCTCAAGAAAAGTGCTAGTTTGTATGGTCTTGAATTTCCATCAGCAGTGATGATTTCTGGAAAAGTTACCAATCTAGTTCCAAATTTAGTATACGGATGTCGGCTTAGTCTAAATTTTTCAATTTTTGTCAGTGTAGTTCTAAACTTTTGTGTGAAATGTCAATGTAGCCGGAAATGATTGGACGTTGAAAAAGTGATGGGGATAATTAGATTGCATGTGAAGTGCCAATGAGGATAAGGCGTAGAGCTTTAGGACAATTACCTTGCATTGGAATAGACGTTGAATGAAAGTATATACTATTATTGTGCTTGGATAGGTCATTATCTTAAAATGTGATTAAGTCTTCTCCAACTCCTCGGCTTTACCTTGGTCGGATCTTGTCTGCCTAGGGTGCCGTAGAAGGATTCGTTTCCAACTGGTGATATATAAAACGATGGGAAAAGGATAGGACCAGAAAGAAAATTACAAAACTAATTTCGTCTTCGTGCACAGTTTCCAGTCAAGTCATTGTCGTTTCGCTGGCAAGGAGCTTGCCGATGAGCTTTTGGCTTCGCGTACCCCGTGAATCATGCTAAGCAAAAAGGGAAAGAGCCTGAGCCACTACTGTCGTTTCAAATTTAAATGAATCGGATCGTTTAACTGAAGTTTTTAATTACACGGATCGTACGTGAGCAGTCGAAATCTTTTCGTGTCACTGATTCGGTCACATCGATAAACAATCCAGGCATAGCACCGAGTCAAAAGCAGATTATACCTTAGTACACACGAATGAAAATTAAACACTGAAGCTTTCGCCATTGCTGCTATCACTTTGGCTGCGTCCGGTCATGTTCTTGGTGATCGATCACCAGGCCGCCGATGGCGTTTTGACGGGGGTGTGTGCCAATGTTTCAGTATCAATTATTTCTGCACATGCACGTGCATAGAAACTAAATTCATCGGTCGTAATCTGCTGCTACTACGGACGATGACTGACGTGCGACCGGGTTCAGATGAACCTAGTTGCGTAGACAAATCCATCATTCTACTGGGGACTAAACGAGGGATAGCGGGATCATAAGCAATCTGACCCGAGCCAATTCAAAATCTGGAATTTCTCAACCTTAAATTACGAGAAAGTGCAACCACTTCCTATGATCGACGAGGACCCAAATGAACTGACAAACTGATTGCAGGGGCATTTCTGATTGGTCAAAGCTCAAGGATATGTTTCCCTGTAATACCTTTCACCAAAATTCGTTATTCGATATACATTAAGAGGAGATGTGCTATAGCAATTCCGAATAGGAGTCTCAATGAATCACAAGGAACGTTTATGCTTTGTTAGAATTTAATCAACAACGAAGTGCATAACACTTTGCCGGAACTTAATCGATGTTAAAGTGGGATGATAGAGATATACCACATTGGAATTT
The DNA here is from genome assembly GCA_017140595.1 of Eucalyptus curtisii. NCBI lineage: Eukaryota > Viridiplantae > Streptophyta > Magnoliopsida > Myrtales > Myrtaceae > Eucalyptus > Eucalyptus curtisii. Next base: position 9,658,373 of record CM029497.1, read on the forward strand.
AATTGACAGAGAAGGTTTATGTAGCATATTGAGTGGGATAAGACTTTGTCAGAAGTAGAAAAGTCAGTTTGTCAGTATAAACCTCAATAGATGCAAATAATTGACCATTGCTGACCATAAAGAGTCTGCAAGATCATAGTATTTTCATCTTCATTGGTTGTTTTATGCCTATATAAGGTAATGTTTGTAAATGTTAAGGGGCAGAACTCATCCTCCCAAAAAATAATATTGTGTGGTTTGCTATGAATCCCTAAAACTCTTTCCTCTCTTCTTTTTTGCTTGGTATGATTTTTTAAAACTAGGGTTCTTCTAATTAATCTTAGTAGTATGTTCTGCACTTGCTACAATGTGGAATCTATGCATCATAATTCTGCTACCCTAAAATTTTCTATGATATGAGTCAAAAAAACGAAAAGGAATTTATTGGCTAATAGATAGTCCTTATTTTGAGGCCGTAGAAGGGCTGTACGTGTGGGATAGAATACCTGTCACAAATTTTGTTATCATTTTCCCTGACTCATATCATAGGCCAATTTCCTGTGGGAGGACCATTATATGATAGCTAATTCAATCATAAAACTTTTTAATTGAACAATTTAGTTATAAACTTTTTTATGACTTATCAATTTTGGTCATGAATGTTTCAATTGTGTTAATTTAATTCTAAATCTTTTAACGATTTTCTAATGTAGTCCTTGTGGCCAATTATTCAAATAATATATTTAGGACTGAATTAGCAAATTTTCAAATGGTTTAGGACTAAATTAACACAATTGAAATATATAGGACTAAGTGGGTATATTGTTAAAAGGTTTATGATTAAATTGACACAGTTGAAAGGTCTAAGATTGAATTGGCCGCCCTATAGTAGGATTAGCACTTTTTATCAACAACTTTAAAAAGCTGAAAAAATCAGAATTGGGGTAGATGATTTATTTGTGAATTTTCTGTGAATCTTCTGAATTCCATGGTGTACCTTAAAGCATGTGAATTTTAATATTTCTTATGAGTACTTGAGGATTTAATAGTTGAGAAAATCTAATTATCATGGGTTCATGTGCGTCGATCTATTAAAGGAAGTCTTAACACATCTTGATAATGTACATAAGGTAGACTGAATAATTATCTAGCATATGGGCACGCTATTATTGTCATTAATGAGGATAGAAGTGAAATGTAATTACCTCCTATGAAAAAATAGGGCTTGCATTAATGTTCTACATATTTTAGAATACCGTTACATATAGTTGTTGTATAGTGTATTCGTAGTTCATACTGTATTTCTATAGCGACTTAGTCACTACAATGGCTTGTACCTAGAAAATCACACCGACACGTTTAATCCGTAAATTTCACATAATTTTGAAGATAGAACTAAAACAATAGTTGAAATTTTCGACTAGCACTAAGTTGTACAGGCTGTAGCTTATGAAAGTCGTGTAGAATTTCTCAACCACCAATTCTTGTACTTGGTTCTATTGGTAAAATTACCCTAAAAGTCTTGAACTTATTATAATTATGCCAGTTTAGTCTTAAATCCTTTTTATTGCCAATGGAGTCCTAAACTTTTTGCATTTGTGCTAATTCAGTCAATTTGATCAATTTTGGGCAGAAATTGTTGACATGGACACTAGCCATCGAAATGGCGCGGGCGGTCTTAATATGGATAATTTTTAATAAATTTTTTAATATTTTATAAAAATTATTATTTTTATATTATTTATTTTCTTCTCTTTCTCTTTTCTTTCTCTTTCCTTTTTTTTTTTCCCTTTTTCCTCTAGCCATCTACCGGCTATAGGCGAGGACCGACCAATCAACTTCCCGGACCATCGCCCCTACCAAGGCTTGACCTTGCCATTGCTAAGTGAGGTTGGCCTCGCTAGTGGCTAGGCAAGGTCCACCTTTCCAACCCTCACCCTCCTTGGTCGTTGAGGTCTAGCGACTAGCCAAAGGAAGAAGGAAAGGGGAAAAAAAAAGAGAAAGAAAGAAAAAAAGGAAAAGAATAAATAAATAGATATTGAAAATTTATCAAAAATTATCATGTCGGAATTGATACGCACCATGTAGGATGACTTGCGTTATGTCAACAATTTTCTATCAAAATTGGCTGGATTTATTTAATTGGTATAGATATAAAATGTTTAAGATTTAATTGGTAAAAAATAGGATTTGGAATTGAATTGGCACAATTGTAACAAATTTAGGACTTTTTTAGGTAATTTTCTCTCATTTTTTTAGCTTATGAAAGTCTACAAGGAAAAAGAAAAGTAAAAAACAGAAAGCCATTAGTATCACTAAGGAAAAGCCCCTCTCCCCCTCCCCCCCCCCGCCCCCCCCCCCCAAAAAAAAAAAAAAAAAAACCCCAAAACCCCCATCCCCCAACCCCCAATCAAGAAAATAGATTGTTCTTAGGCTGAGTGAGACTATCCGATCTACCTACCTCATAAAAAAGGGGTTTGCCCCACTAGGACTATGACAGAGCCTATTTGACCTATCTACCTCATAGATAAGGAATTTGCCCCACTGATTCTTTTGCTATGGTCATGATTCACATTTTGACATGATAGCTTCGAAAACGAATCGGCTGAAAGCCATGAATAAATAAACCTCATAGGTTCGTGCAATCTCCCATTCAAAGAATCCAGCCAAATTCTTCTTAACAAAATCTTCATGGAGTCCCAAAAATCATCAATTCAATCTCTCGTCAATACGATCAAAAGAGATATACTTTCTGTCATGGGCTCACACTCATTCCTCTCCCCTTCACCATATGACACCGCATGGCTAGCAATGATTCCCGATTCTTGCCGACATGATCGTCCCATGTTCGAGGGGTGTCTTAATTGGGTGCTTCACAATCAGAATGAAGAAGGCTTTTGGGGATATCATGATTATGATACACATGAAATGCCCGACAGAGTGGAGTGTCTTGCTTCGACCCTTGTTTGCATGACCGTGCTCAAAAAATGGCATGCCGGTTCACCTTTGATAGAGAAAGGTATTGTGTGCTTCACTTCCAATCAAAAATGATTTTTCTTTATTAACACCTACTATTGCCATTGCAAACGTGATTTTTCTCTGGGATAAAATATATTTTGGTGAGTAGATTACTAATCAAAACTCCACACTTAACTTTCAAATAAACACACAATTTTCAATCCCCTTTCATCAGGCCACTCAACTATATTCTAACTTTCAATCTGGTGATTTGTGCACTTTTCGACACATAAAATCTAATTTGGCTTATAGAAAAAATAAAGTCAAGTGATGATTAAAGAAATTTGAACTTAGGCCAATACAAACATGATATTTCCAACAATAAGAAAGCTTATGAAAGACGTTGCAAGTAATTATTGTATTCGTTTCCTTACTGAAATGCAACAGTCATATAGTTCTTCACAGACTCTTCTCCAATACTTCTCGATTTTTCACGTTGCAGGATTAAAGTTCATTCACAAAAATGCGGAATTACTTCTTTCAAGATACAAGCATGGAAAGTTTTCGAGTTGGATTGTTATCGTCTTGCCCGGAATGGTTGAATTGGCACGTGCTAGCAGTTTGGAGGTCGTATTCCCCGAAAGCATAGAACGTGCTCTAGCAGATTTATTCATCAATCGACGACAAATTCTCGAAAGGTATACTTTCCTTCTTCATTGGTCGAGAAATATGATATACTTTTCTTTGGTAAAAGTTCAAAAATTGTCAGAGCCTCAAATCTTAAAATTAAATATGACAAGTACCGACAACTCCTATGTTTCTTCCACTTGAGACGCTATCATAACTTTTAGGGGTTTGGCCAATTTGCAGGGAAGAACTTGTGGACAAGAACCAATATTGCCCGTTGTTGTCGTATCTTGAGGCATTGCCTCCAACATTCAAAATCAGCCATGAAACCATATTGAAGCATCTGGACAGTGACGGTTCTTTATTTCAATCACCCTCTGCAACATCAAGTGCATACCTATCCACCGGGAACGAAGCATGCCTGGCTTATCTTCAATCTCTTGCTTCGAATTGTGCTTCTAGTGGCAGTAAGGGAACTCTACGTCCAAGAGATTTTTAGATGCTTTCGAAGTCTATCATTCTTGTTTCCCTGACTAATGCCATTTTATGAAAATAAGATTTATCACTTTCGGAAAAGAGAATAAGACAATTGGAGTTATTGACTGGTTGGGGTTAACTTGAGTGGATGGAAATGTCATATATCAGGAGTATTGAAAATATCTCGCTCTATAGAAGGTATGACAAAGGATGCATCAACTTCATTGCTATCTTTTTTGGCTCTTTTAGCTTGACTTTTGTGACGACCTCAAATAGGAAGTCATCCGCACATAGGAACAAAACCGAAGACTTTGATACTTCAGCGGGTCAATTCTATAGTCCTCAACCATTGGGGTTTACCCCAGTGGCCACCCTTCCAACATGGAAGGGGGAGGTTGGGGGTTTGAATCTCCACATTCTCAGAGGGGTTGGGGTGGGGACGAATTAGTTTTAGGAATGGGTTTCGACTCTCACGCCTTGTAAGGAGGCAGGGCAAAAGTCTGAGAGTGAGAGTTAGAATAAGAGTAGAGTAGGTCCGTCCAAAAAAAAAATTATGTAATCCTCGTAAGAGCGACTGAAAGCTAAACAAATGAAAGCTGATTTTATGAAAGTAGGGTAACCATAGGATATGCCGAAGATTTTATACAAACTGATTTATCCATTATTCATTTGGAAATTGGTTTATCGAATGCATATATTTGTCTTTTCTACCAATCATGACCCTCCAATATCTTTTGGCTTTTTTTGATGATTGAAGCAGTTCCATCTCTCTATCCCGTGGATGAAGATCTTACAAAACTTTCCATGGTTCATCAACTGGTAAGATTAGGTTTGACCGAGTATTTCGACAGGGAGAACGATGAAATTTTAGCACAAATCTATCGGTTAGTAAAAATTTCCTAGCCTCTCTATTTTTTTTTTTAAATAGAATATCCACTACTAAGAAAAAAGGGGAATTGGGGGCGGGCAACACTGTCCCGAAAAGCTCCAAGGTCCATCCCTACAAAGCTAGGAAAATTAACAAAAAATTCCTAAGCCTCTTGTACTTGTGATATTTCAGTCTTAAATATTTTGACGATTTGCTAATTTAGTCTTAAATATTTTCACAATTTATCAATTTAGTCATTTTATGTAATTTTGATTGGAAATCGCTCCTATGGATAATTTTTTAAAATTTTTTATGAATTTTGTTATTAATTCTTTTTCTTTTTCTTTTTTTTTCCCAGGAAAACCGACAAGGGCTGGCAACCCTCATTTGGTATAGGTGAGAGTCTTTGTGCCCTCACCGGCCATAGGGGAGGGTGTTGGCCTTCTCGTAGATCCAAGTGAGTGCTGCAAAGCCCTAGCCAAGCTATGAGCGAGGTTTGTGGCCCTTGCTTAGACTAGAGAGGGTTTGCGGCCTTTGCTTGGATCTAGGCAAGGGTTTGAAACCCTCACCTATGGCCGGTGAAGGCATGGAGGCCCACATCCAAACTAGGCGAGGGCCATGACACCCTTGGCCAAACCATGCGAGGATCGCCAACCCAGAATTAAAAAAAAAAAAAAAAAAGAAAGAGAGGAAAGAATAAAGAAAATAAGAAAGAAAAGAAAAATTTTCAAAAATTAAAAAAAAAAAAATTTCAAATTGCCCACGTTAGAATTGATCATACCACATCAAACATTCGGCCTTGACTAGACTATCATGCCAATAATTTCCAACTAAAATTGGGCAAATTGACTAAATTAGTAAATCGTCAAAAGACTTATGACTAAATTAGTAAATCGTCAAAAGACTTATGACTAAATTGACAAATCGGCAAAATATTTAGAATTAAATTGGCACAATTGAAATATTTAAGGTTAAATTGGCATAAATGCAATAGATATAGGATTTTTTTGGTAATTTCCCCTACAAAGTCGTACACTATTTTCTATGTTTTAGTAGCAATCGCTTTTAAGGTCACCGAAATTGTCCATATGACATCTTTAACTAATTCAAGCATATCAACATATCTTTCTCTATTTATTTATACTTACCTTTACCAAAAAAAAAAAAACATCTTTTTTCAGGAACTACAAGCATGAAAAACAAATCACAAAATCAATTCATTCGATCGCTGCGGAGCTATACAAAGATTGTTTGGAATTCTGGCTTTTGCGCATGCATGGTTATAGGGTATCACCATGTATGAGCTGCGAGCTTTATAAGTTCCTCAATTGGTTCGTTTTCCTTGAGGTCATTCACTGATGATCTTTTTAAGTGGTTCAATTAATTTCAATTAAATTATGCATTTTGCAGCTAGCTTTTGTTGGTTTCTAGATCATGAAGAGGTTCGAGATCACATTGAAAAACATCATGAAGACTTCTCGAGCGTGCTCCTTTACATTTATAGAGCCAGCAATCTTATGCTTCCGGACGAACACGAACTCGAGAAAGCAAGAATTTTCTCAAAGAAATTTCTTGAGAAAATTGTGTCTAGAGAAACAAGAGATTCAAGCATCATCCCGTCGAGTCACTGCAGAATGGTTAGCGGGAATATTCAATAATTCTTTTCGTCCCCTATACTATAATCGTTACGGTATCGGTTGATGCTTGATATTTCCGTATAGATTGAGCATGAATTGGGTCTTCCGTGGATGGCTCGACTAGACCACCTGGAACATAGGACGTGGATGGAGGAAAAAGATGCTTGTGTACTATGGATGGGAAAATTTCCATACAATAGGTATTTATGTCCTAAAAGGGACAGTCTTATCTTGTCGTATTACCTTGCCATAACATGCAAGTAACCTTTTGCTTTTCTTTGGTTTCATTAGGCCATCATTTGTTCAAAATCAAGATATGGTGCAACTTGCTCTGCAGAACTATGTATTGCGACAATCTGTTTACAGGATGGAGCTTGATGCAGTAAAGAGGTATATATGCAAACTGTATAATAACGTATTGTTCTTTAGCAAGTACTTATTCCTAATGACTGTTATGTAATGGATGAGTTCAGGTGGTCCCAGACAACCGGACTTAGAAAGATGGGGTTTGGTCGAGAGAAGACATTGTACTCTTATTTTGCTGTTGCCGCTTCCATTTCTCTACCTTGCAACTCCGATGTTAGAGTACTGGTCGCCAAGAGCGCAATCATGATAACCGTTGCCGATGACTTTTTCGACATGGAAGGCTCATTAGAGGATCTGGAAAAGCTTACTAATGCAGTTCAAAGGTATGCTTATCACCATTAGTATTTGTTTAACTCCAACTTAGTATTTCAATAATTTATCTCTAGAGTTTGCATTGACTAAACTATATGCACGAGGGGATGCCTACATACAAAATTACTGTGTGTACGTTAAACTGATAATTCCATTCAATTATTTATCCTTCTGATCACCCCCTTTTTCATTGGTGACAAACATTATATTAGGTGGGATGGGGAAGGATTAACTGCGCACGCCAAGACCATATTCGAAGCCCTCGACGATCTCGTCACCGACTTTAGAATGAAATGCTTCAAACAATCAGGGAAGGACATCAAGAAAAACCTTCAAGAAATAGTAAGTCTCGTGTTCCCACGTTATACTTCTCTTTCTTTAATTTGCTACATCGAGCAATATCTTCTGCTGGAATGGGCTGAAATGCTATGTGTTTGGTTGGAAAGTGGGGTGAGACATTTCATTCATGGCTCATGGAAGCGAAGTGGAGCAAAAGCGGGGTGGCGCCTCCAACGCAAGAGTACCTCAATGTGGGCATGACATCAATCGCAGCACACATCTTAGTCCTTCCCTCTTCGTGCCTCACGAGCCCCACAACCCCATTGCATCAGCTGTGGTCCAACGCTTACCAGCCCATCACCAAATTGCTCATGGTCATCACTCGATTGTTGAATGACATCCAAAGCTACCAGGCAAAGTTTTTAATGTTGGATAGCATCAGTTGAGGCTATTTGAACTGTTCAATATGATAGAGCTAAGTCTGGCCGCTGCTCCCTGAGTGGCGCTTGTTCATTGTTGCTCTTATTGTGGACCTACATTCACTCTCTTATTTTGTCTCCGTGTTTCTACGATTTTCTCACATTACAGAAAGAAGAAAAGCAAGGGAAATTGAACTTTGTGCTGCTCTACCTAAAGGAAAACCCCGAGGCCAGCATTGAGGATTCCATCAACTTCGTGCAATTGCTGCTAGAACAACTGAAGAAAGAGTTCCTCCAACACGTCCTTGAGGAGCTTTGTAACTTGCCTGAACCGAGCAGGCGGCTCCACCTTGGGTGCTTGAAAGTGTTCCACATGTTCTTCAACTCCTCTAACCGCTATGACTCAGAGATGGGCATGCTCCACGACATCCAAAAAGCGCTTGTAGTCCCACCGCTAGTCCCCAAATTGAAGCCCTTGAGGCCTTTTCCGGAGCAACTAGGATCGAAGCCACGGGGGTTTGTGACCAAGAGCCTGTATGGCCAAGTCAGCCTCAAGCGTTTTCCTAGGAAGAGTTTTGTTGGGTATCGAATATCATCCCGAACTGGCCTAGTGGATAGATGGGAGAAGATGTACAAGTCATCTAATTTTAAGTTATGTTTCGCTTAGTTATAGCAGTAGTAAATCTTCATGTACCGTGGTCATGAATTAATTTCATAGGTTTCCCCACCTGAAGCTATTTTGGTTTATATCAATAATGAAATAAGTGTGTAAGGGCAGGGTACCCTCTCCAAGTAGCTTATAAAGATGCATAAATCGGAAGTGGACAGTTCATCCACATATTTCAATGCAATAATATTCTGTTTTTCGGTGTCATTGTTGTCCATGTGGAAAGCGTTACAAATCCACCTTCTAATTTGGTTAGAATTTGAACAAATTGGAATCTTCAATTAGAAGATCCAGTAAAAATAGTTTCGCTAAAAATAGTAAGGGTTATTTATCATATTTGATGGAGATTGAGTTGCGATGAGTGTCATCTACACACTAAACTAAATTTGAACTATTGAAAATAGTGAGTTTAATATGGGTCCGTTTGGTAACGTTTCTGTTCTGGGGAACAATTTCTTTTCCTATTCATTGGAATAATTTCCTAGGAAAAAAACACGTTTAATAACTACACAAAAATTTCTATTCTTGAAATGAAAAAAAAAAATTAATGTGTTTGGTACGATCTATAAATTTTTTTTGTAACATATAATTTCTTTCATTTTTTAATAAATTCTTAAGTTTTTTTTTTTCCCTTATTCTTCCTTGCCGATGGCTGTTGATAGTTGGCTGTAATCAACAGTCAGCTGGTGGAGGCGGCGGCTGGATAGCAAAGGGCGGCGGCGGCAAACGGCAGGCGGCAATGAAGAAGAAAAGAAAGTAAAGAAAAGAAAAATAACTTATTTCTAAAAATTGTTACAATAAACTATTTTTTTCCTTCTTATTTTTGTTCAAAATTTATTCCCCAACCACATTTCTTTTCTGGGAAATAGAAAAATTAGTTGACATTATCAAACGAATTTCTGTTCTTTTTTTGTTCTAGAGAACAAAAGAGTAGAAAAACAAAAGAACAAGAACGTCAACAAATAGGCTCCATAAATCTCAAGGAGATTCCATCAAATGTGATGCTTGTTCAATTTCTGCTTAGTGCATTACTTAGATTGCAGATTATTTTGTGTGAGAGAGAAAGAGACCACAATTAATCGGTGGAAACTAGAATTGTGGGATCACACCCGTGAGAAGAAACGAGATCATGAACCTTGGCTATCCCACTTACCTCAGCGTGAGGGCCACCGCCACCACAGCCGACTATCGTTGCCTCCGCCCTTGACCACAATCGTGACATTCGCTTTCCACCACCGCCTGTCACAGATTTTCACCACCAAAGCCTCTAATCTCGGCTGACTCATTTGCCTCTGTTTTCCACTCGCATGGCCACGACTTGTCCACATTGTCGTTCATCCCAAGCTTGGCCAATGCGCTCGAGCCTGAAATCTCATATATGAGTTTGAGCCTACCCTAGATTTGACATCTAGGGCTCGAGCCTAGCGTTGCCAAGCCCGATATCCGAGGCTTGCGATTGAAGGGGTTGGCTCCCACCCGAGGGTGAATCCTAAGGAGGAAGGTAGAGGGCGTCAAAGATCGATTAAAAAAGCATGTTGACAAAACTTGGGAGAAACAGATGGGCTTCCGACACAAAAAAAAAAAAAAAAAGAAAAAGAAAAAAGGAACAATTGTCCTAAAGGGATCACCTTAAAAAACAAATCGCCAATGGGGCTAAATTCAATGTGGTATATATACTAAACTAAATTCGGATAATTAAAGATGGTGGAACTCATATGGATTTCGGGTGTATCTCATGAGATTTCACAGCTGAAATTCAGTTTAATATATGCATTAAATTGCTTGAAAACTTGTAATAACATCGCTAAATTCATACATAGCAACATATCACCAACACACTAGATTTAATTTCTATTAACTAAAAAAAATTCACATGATAGAAGATGTGGAAAATTAACTTGGACTTATAAATATTACTTGAACGTGACCGGAGAAATCAGGAGATGAGGATGGCATGAAATATGTTTTAATAATTGAAGGAACACGAGGGACTCTTTTTGGAAGAAAAATAAGGAAGGGATTCAAATATGCCATATTCTAGACATGTATGGAGTGAAAACAATGACGAAGAGAGAGAGAGAGAGAGATGGGCTAGAAGCCGCGTGCTTCGTTTCTTGAAGAAGCTAATTAGCCTGTCCTTGTTCTTTTGGTATTAGACGGAGAGAGGAAGAGGAGTTGCGACTTCTAGTGACTGTACTGTGTATTTTAATCCCAACACAAAGTTTCTTTACATACGAGCATTTAAAATGTCTTCAACAGACATTCAAGATCTTGTCGATGGATGCACGTGCAATGGCAACCTACCCTCCAAGGAACAGTTCCTCGGGAATTTTTAGAAGCGCCTCTCGAACATTGCACTAATGACAACAAAATTATGAACAAAAAAACAATACTGCCAAGCTTATTATACTAAAAATGCAATGTCCAAAAGTGCAGGACAATTAACAGGCCTACCATAAGGCGCAACTTTCAGAAAACAAATGAAAAAAGCCTAATTTCACGGAATCACAGGAAGTCACCTGGTGTATAGGAACAGGCGATTTATATATGCTACATATAAAATTTGATGTATTTTCACAATTCACATACTAATTACAACATACTTATAAATAAATGATAATAGATGTTTATCTTAATCATATCGATTCCAGCACTCAATACTATTAATTCATAAGTTACAATTGATACAAGATACTAGTTTATACAAATATTACTATTGAACCAATGCATGGGTTTTTCTTAATATAAGATGCATCGATTAAACTTTAATGATAGACCTAACCATTTGGAAAACGAATTAATCTAATTTTTTATTTATTTATTGAAAGTCCTAAAACTAGTTTTAAATGGATAAGTGTATTGATACTTATAAAACTTATCACGAAAGTGCAATTGAGTCTCAAAATTTTCAAAATATGCAATCAAGTCCTTAAACTTATTGCGAAAATGTAATTGGGTCCTAGAACGAAATGTAGTTTCTTTAATGATGGAAATGTTGATTATGAAATGCATTTATTGATTAAATTTTCTAAAATGATACGAGTGATCATTTTAAAGATAATGTTTTACAAATTGTTGATGTTTTGTGAAACAAATGCATCCATCAGCAGGATTCCTTAACAATAGATATCTCGCGAATCAATTCTAGCTGTTATTCCGGTCTTGATTGGCTATTAGTCACTTGGAGTCATTGTTGACGGATGAAGACTAACAACTGACCAGCTAGCATCTTCAGGAGTTCCAAACGAGGAGGTAGGTAGCTTGTTCCAAGAATTTGTGGAGTGGCAGGATCAATAAAGATTGAATGAAGAGGACTCAAGTGATGGAAATTTATGTGCCGCGATTTTAGTACTTCACAACTTATTATCCATGGTAAGTTACGGCACCCCCAATTTTTTGTCTAAGCGCCATCTCTTATTTTAGTACTTTAGAAGTAGCTTAGTAAAATAAATGGAAAAGTCCCTTTCTCTCTCGACGAGAGCTTTCCCCTACCTTCTATGGTAGCTGTCCCCCAAACCTTAGTTTTGTCCTGCTTTTGTCCGAATACCCAAAACCCAAAATCTCGTGTGTAGGTTTCGGTTTGCTCTGCCCATCTATTTCCTTGGATCGCTGATAATGTGGAAGGAAAGGGTTGTCTTCCGTTGACGTCTTCACGCAGTGCGAGGTTCAAAAGGTTCGGCTATGTTGAATATAGTTTCCTCTGAGGGATTTCTTCTGGATTCTTGTTGCGCATTCTTCGAAAGGGGATCTTCTTCTTTTATACACGTTTGGATGGATATCTTCGATTGTATTTCTTCGACGGAGAGCAGGTGAAAAGTGGCGAGTTCTGGTTCTGATCTTGGTTTCCTGGTGTTTAATAATAGTTGCTTCTTAGGGAGTTTAAATGGATGAACCCGGGGGAAAAGATTGCCGTCTAGCCTTATTATGCAAGAGGCTTGGGAATCTGCGAACAAAGGTGGATGTCCCGCCTCGGGAGAGAGTAATTTCATAGGAGATGCTAGATGAATGTAAACGTACTGTGTTCGGTAAACTGTACTCGGGAGGAAATATCAATTATCAGGCATTCCTTACCACTATGAAGCGAGCTTGGAAGGTAGACTCTCTGAGTTTTGCGCAACGCGAATTAGATATTTTATCCTTTACCTTCGAGTCTGAAATGGACAAAAGAAGAATATTAGTAAACAGCCCATGGTCCTTTGCGAGTAATCTACTGATACTTAAACCATGGGAGCCAAACAAACCTGCGCAATGCTATAAGTTTACAAGCTGTGAATTTTGGGTTCAAGTTCATGGTCTACCAATCGAATGGTGTAGTGAAGAGATAGTGTCACATATTGCCCAAATAATAGGCTGTGTAAAGGAAGCAAAAGTGGAGAAAAAAGGAGTGGCATTTCAGAAGGTGGGAAGAGCTAGAGTAGAACTGGACCTGGACAAACCTTTGAAACCAGGTATTTTATATAATTTGGGAGAGGAGAAAGTTTGGTTGGATTTTAAGTATGAGAGACTACCTAGATTTTGCTACTCCTGTGGAAGAATTGGGCACTTTACAACAGGCTGTGAAGACATTCCTTATGATGTGACCAAAATTGAAGATAGGATGACGAATAGGTTTGGGAATTGGCTAAGAGTAGAGGCTAAGGAGAATAGCCCGTTTTGGCAGATATTTTATTATGAAAAGGTGGCTGAAGAGGAAGAACTACAAGAAGACAGCGACCTCTCCTCTCATGATACTCAAATAGTTATCTTCTCCGGGGAGAAAACATAAGCAAAATCTACATAACCAACACAATCTCTAAACAGGGCACATACGGATATAACTTTACCTGAACACCAAGTGGAATAGCAACAGGAGAAAGGAAAAGGCATCATGAATATAAACAAACTAGAACAACAGTTTTAGCCGGCTGTTATATCCTTTTCCTAGACAAAAAAAAACAAGATTAAAGAAGGAAAGCATGATTGTAAAAAGCTCACCAGCAAAGAAGTTAAAGAGGTATACTCCTTATCACCCTTCAGCTGTAGAGTTGGCAAGTTTGGATGAAGCAAATTTGCAGGACACTCCTATAAGTATTTCAGAAGAAACTATGGGAATGGCTTTGGTGGCTAGCCCAAATAAGCCACCGGTTTACAAATGAGGGCTATTTGTTGGAACTGTCAGGGGTTGGGCACACCACTGACAGTCCAGAATTTGAGAGCCATTGTGTCTCAAGAAAGGCCCAATTTAATTTTGTTAATGGAAACAAAAAACAAAGAAAATGTGATAACTCATCTTAGAAGACAGCTGAAGTTTAAAAAAGTTTTGTGGAGAACCGAAAGGAATTGCAGGGGGGATGGCGGTGTTATGGAATGAGGAAATGGCTGTGGAGGTGGAATTCAGCTCTCAAGAAATGATTAATTTGATATGTGTTGATCATGAGAGTCGGATTAAAATGCGGATAAGTTGTGTGCATGCTCCAAACATATATGGGGAAAGATTACAGCTATGGGAGAAACTGAGACAAATAGGTCTTTCTAATACACTCACGTGGGTTTGTGTGGGGGATTTCAATGAAGTACTTTATTATTGGGAGAAGATGGGAAGAAGGATGGCAGAGAGTTATAGAATGCAGGCATTCCAAAGCTGTATCCGTGATTGCTCGTTAATGGAAATAGATTGTAAATGGTGTGCATTTACCTGGTCTAACAATAGAGAAGGGGCTGATTTGGTTAAGGAGAAACTGGACAGAGTGTTTTGCTCGATGGATTGGCGGCTCATGTTCCCAGAAGTTGAAGCCTTTGCTTTACCAGCAGTTGGGTCCGATCATAGTCCACTCCTTTTGGTGAGTAGTGTTGAATCTGTTAAAAAAAGAAAAGATTTTCACTTCGAGGCCTTTTGGGTTGAAGATGGTGAATGCATGGATATAGTTAAACATGCATGGAAATCTCAACCTTGTTGTTAAGGAGGATTGAGAGATAAATTACATACCACCAGCCAAGCATTAAAAGAATGGAGTAAAAGGAAATTTCCTAATAGCAATATCTGTATTACAGCACTAAAGAAGGAGCTTCAATCCTTAACAAACAGCCATAGCTTTTATCAAGAAACAAACAGGATAAAGATTATAAAAGAAGAGTTGGAAACCTTATGGCGCAGAGAGGAAATGTTTTGGGGTTTGAGATCTCGAGTCAATTGGCTTCGTTGAGGAGATAAAAATACGAAGTAATTCCATGCAGCAACGATCCAAAGGAGACAAAAAAAAATAGAATTACCATGCTGAAAAATGCAGCAGATCAGTGGATCAGGGGAAAACAGCAACTTCGGCACCTCACTATGTCTTTTTTCAAGGAGCTATATACTTCGGTAGGGCCTCGCAACTACCAACCAGTACTGGATCAATGTCCTATACTAATCGGAAATGATATAAATGAATGTTTAGTGGCGGAAGTAACTATGGAAGAAATTCATGCTGCTGTGTTTCAACTTGGAGCTTAGAAAGCTCCTGGTCCAAACGGGTTAAATGGAATTTTTTATCAGCATAACTGGGATATAATAAATTCTGATGTGCTGGAGGAAGTTCGAGATTTTTTTCTTTCGGGAGTGCTGGAACCAGGCCTCAACAGAACACATATTACTTTGATACCAAAGATCCCCCACCTAGAAAGACTTGATCAATATCGCCCTATTAGCCTTTGCAATTTTGCATACAAAATAATTTCTAAAATTTTGGCAAACAGATTGAAAAGATGGTTGACTATGCTGATTTCAGGAGAGCAAAGTACATTTGTCAGTGGTAGACAGATTCAAGATAATATTTATATTGTACAAGAGGTGTTGCATCAATTGAGAAAGAGAAAAAGGAAAAAACACTTCCAAGCGGTGTTGAAACTTGACATGCAGAAAGCTTATGACAGAATTGAATGGGATTTCTTAGAAGGTTACTTGCTGAAAATGGGGTTCTGTGCTAAATGGGTTCACTGGATAATGCAGTGCGTCACTACAGTCACTTTCAGCATTAAGTTTAATGGGGAACCCCTTTCTTTTTTCGCTCCCACCAGAGGCATTATACAAGGAGACCATTTATCACCCTATCTATTTATTTTGGTGGCAAATAGTTTGTCATCTTTGATGGGAAAAGCTCTACAAGATGGGAATATCAAAGGAATTAAGTTGAACAGATTTCTGCCCTACTTTAACTCATTTATTATTTGCAGATGATTCAATTTTTTCTTGGATGGTTCTCTACGGGGAATGCCAAAACATTGCAGTTGTTATTAATTAGTATTGTTATGCCTCGGGACAAGTTGTCAACCTAAACAAGTATGGTATTTTCTTTAGTAAAGACTTTCCATCTTTATTAAGGGATAATATGAAGAGAGAATTAAGGGTACCAGAACTAGAGCTATCAGGTAAGTATCTAGGAATTCCCTCTGATTGGGGAGCATCGAAGAGGCAAATGTTTGGGTGGATTCTAAATAGGGTCAATATGAAATTGGAGGGCTAGAAGGAACAAATCATATCAAAAGCAGGAAAATAAATACTCCTGAAATCAGTGATGCAGGCAGTACCACAATATGCCATGTCAGTTTTTAAAATTCCAGTGTCAATATGCAAGGCTATATAGAAAAAAACAGCTAATTTTTGGTGGAAAAACAGTGAATCAAAGGCTGGTTTGCATTGGGAAAGATGGGAAATCATGAAGATGAGGAAAGATAGGGGAGGAATGGGATTTAGAGAGTTGCTTACTGTTAATAAAGTTTTATTGGGTAAACAAGCTTGGAGAATGGAAAAAAATCCGGATGCGCTATGGAGTAAATTATTGAAAGTGCTTTATTTTTGTCGCTCAGATTTCTGGCATGCTGATAAAGGTTTTAATCCTTCATGGGGATGGAAAAATTTGCTTATTAGAAGGGAGGCTATTGCGGATTCAGTCATATGGTCGATAGAAAGTGGAGAAACTGTCAATATCAGAACAGATAGATGGCTAAAAAGAGGATTGATAGGAGGGCCTGCAAATAGAAATGATCCCCAGAAAGTTTCGAAGTTGATGCTATCCGAGACACAACAGTGGAATGAACCGCTGATAAGAAACCTATTTGATGAGCAGACTATTCAGGAAATCCTTGCAATACCAATAAATGGCCACTTTACCAGCGATGAATTAATATGGATGGGCACAAAGAATGGGTCATTTACAGTCAAAAATGGCTATAACTTACTAAGAGACAGTACAACAGCAAGCAGAGCAACAAAACACCCTTCTTCCTCATATCAAACCCCAACAGAATTATGGAATGCAATACGGCATATGCGAACCACCCCAAAAGTGAAGATATTTGTATGGAATACTTGTCAAAACGCTATACCAACCAAGGAGAACCTATGGAAACGAAAGATCTTACCTGATCCGGTATGTGATCTTTGCGGAGCCAAGGTGGAAACGGTCGAACACACCCTTCTCCTTTGTCCATGGGCTGCAAGGGTTTGGAACCACCCGGAAATCAACCTGCGAGTAGATGCACAAGAGGTTAAATGAACGGATGAATGGTTGGTACAATTTATAAGGAAAAATTTGAACCTCCCTTCACTGGAGAGAATCGGAAATCTTCTTTGACAGGTATGGAAGGAGCACAACAATTTTGTCTTTCGAGGTACAAAACCAGAGGTCTGCAAAGTCATAGATCTAGCAAAAGTTCAGCAAGATAGCTATCAAAAATGGGGATTTGGGTATTCACCAGCCGAAAAAATCGAAGAACAGAAGAACCCGCTTACCTGGTAAGCTCCGAAAGCTGGCTCACTCAAGCTGAACGTAGATGGGTCACTGTGTGAGGGATCGACGGAGGGAGCGTTGTCTTGCGTCGTCTGGGACTCCTTCGGCAGCCTCTTAGACAGATTTACGAAGACAGTTCGAGTGGAGACGACTCTGCAGGTTGAAACCCTAGGGGTTCTCGAAGCCCTAAAGTACTTGAAAGAAAAAGAAATCGAAGAAGTAGTCGTGGAGTTTGACAACCAAGTTCTGGTCAACCACTTGAAGCATGAACAACAGATGGATTGGCAGGCACGTGGAGTGTTGTTCGAATGTAAGTGTCTTCTGCAGCAAATGCCGCTAGTGGGCCTAGTTTGCTGTCCACGATTAGCTAATGCAGTGGCGGATTGGGCTGCGCGACATCAGCGAATGAAGACCATCCCTCCGAACTGGCGGGCCTATCCTCCTCCAGGTGTTTGGGCTCTGTTATGTGTTGATGCCCCAGCAGTGGGCTCTCGTGTTTCTGCCTTATGAGATAAATAAAATAACTCTTTTGACAAAAAAAAAAAAAAAGTAGCTTAGTATGCATAGATACTCTCATCACTAGATAGCCTAAGTTTCAAATATATGTTTATCACCTCACATTTCATAAACCTTCAGCGGTTTGATTGCACTCGTTTATGTCACAAGTTGATGCATTCTTTAATCTCACCACTGAAGGACTCCAAATTATAGTTTGCATCCAAATTGAAGTTCAGACCCAGTTAGCACATTTAGCAAATCGAGCAGATTTCTCAAGTTCCACCAATCAGAAAATGCCACCAATTAATTTGTCAGTTCAACTGGGTCCTCCTGGGTATTAGGAGTTGGGCCTACTTTTACGTAATTTAAGGGAGAGTAATGCCGAAGTTGGTTGATGTTCTGTTCATATAGCATGTCCGGAAATTATGGATAATCAAAGATGACATGACATCAATAGACTTGGATTAATGGACCTTTGATTTTCATGGTACTTCCATGAGATAGGGATGTCAAAGTTACCCGATGCAACCCGACTAGAATTTCTTGGGTATTTTCAATTTGGTTCAAGTTTCATGTTTCACGTTTAGCTTTTTTGTTTTTGTTTTTCGTTTGTTTTTTTGTTCCTGCTTCCCTTCTCACCTACGTAATCTTTTTAAAGCACATGCCATATATGCAGTATTGTTTATAAACAATCATTTATTCAAAAGTTGCGTGCAAAAAAGAATATTAAATTAATTTATAAAGAATGACCAAGATAGTCGAGTGTCATTTTTTTTTTGGGTAATCGAGGACTCCACCGCGGGCCCCCTGTGCCCGGACGGCACCGAAGGGTCGGGCCCCTATACCTCGGGGAAGACTAACCCAGTATCCCACCGCTAGGGCGATAGTCGAGTGTCATTAATGGCCATCAAACATAAGAGTGCTTCTAGATATATCTAGTTCATCCTTGAAATCAATACAGTCAATGGTGTGACCAAATACAAAGACGAATCATTTCCGAGGTAAATGAAAGTTGGAAAAATCATCTAAAAACACGAACTTTCATGAATCAACAAGAGAACAACTGCCTCCCTTGCTTCAACATAGAATTGACTCTCATGATTGGAAGGTTGATTTCATCAGGGGTCAACATATCTGGACGATGGATCATTGAGGACGCTAGGGGTGAGTGTGGCTCCAGGGTAGAACTCAGAACTTGAGAATCGAATTGGTGGGAACCTGTCTAGTTCCAAGTTTCAAAAATTGGGAAACCCATTTCAATGGTACCTGGAACAAGTTTTTGTATAATTCTTGGCCTATGTCTTCATGCAAACTTGTATTACCATGATGTTCGATAATGAGTATATAATATGGGACAACTAGTTTGAACTTCCATTTTATGATCGAGACTTTTGCTTTGTTAATATTTTATATTTTTCGTATGTCTAAATATAAGTTATGATTAGTAAATTGTAGTAGAAAATGATGGTAATTAAATGTGATAATTCACCTCAATCGTTTAGTTAACAATACGAACAAAACTTAGGTAGACCTTGGAACCTATGACATGATAGGTTCTAGGTTCTAGGGTATGTATGATAGGTTCTAAGTTCCAAAAGATGAGGAACCTATTTTAACATGGAGGTTTAAGTTCCAGTGGAACCTATATGGAATCTAGAACTGCTCACCCCAAAATGGTGCTGACTTGCCATATACCTAAGCAAAAGAACCCATGAGTATACCGGATAACCAAACCATGAGCACATCTCACAAGTTTCCTCGATATTTTTATTTTATATTATTTAGTATTTCATCCTTATTGGCTAAAATTCTTTTTAAGAAGCTAAAAAAAATAGGCCACCAAACCCCATATGTATTGATTGATGAGAGAAATTTAAAAAAAAAATATAAAATATGAAGTCATTTTTTTTAAAGATAAAACTAAAAAGTAAAAGAAAAACTAAGCCAAAATCGACTTTGAAAATCAAGTCAACTAATATAAATAAAGGATATGTAAGAAGTGGATAAAGTTATTATTTAATGTGATAGCAACAACATATAGCAATTCAAATAAGTTTGGCAAAAAAAAAAAGAAGTCTTGAAACTCAACCTAATCCAATATACGTGATGATTTGGGATAAATGTGTTTTGGGTATTGGGTTGGGTTGGATAGAGCATGGTTCCATTTATTTCAAGTCAAGTCGGGTATTCTGGATACCTGATCCATTGATACCCCTAACATGAGACGCATGAGTTCTTTGCCACTAGAAAGGAGCACTTGATTGGAAACCCTGCATGAAAACGAAATTTGTTTTGAAACTTTCTTGTCTCATCCTCTCTTTTTCCCATATTCCTTCGGAGGTACACTAGGTTGCGCTGAAATCCTTTTTTCTTGTGCACTTTCAGACAACTGAATTCCATTTTAGGATGTCTTTTACCACGAAAAAATAAATATATTTTAGATAAATAAATATCATACTAATAAAAATAATTCACCAACCTGACGATGCGAGTAGAGTCAATTAGGGTATTTTCATTGATCTCTATATCTTTTAGGATTGTATAGCCCGTCATGTAACATGTTAGCATGTTCTTCTATTAATGTTCTTCTATTATTCCTAATTCATTATAATTGATATTGAAATAATAAACTATTAAACAAAGGTATGACTTAATATTTAAATATTATATCACTCCTCTTCACACTTAATCTAATCTTTTTGCTTAGTACTAGGGGTTTTGAAAGATTTAGGGAAAATCTTAAACAAGGACCTACAGTGCCATCATTTTCTCAAAAGAGGACCTGAAGTAAAGTTTGTCTCAAAGAAGGACCCAAAGTGGTCATTTAGTCTTAAAGGAGGACCTCACTCGCCGGCCGATGAATAAATGCATCTCGATGTATATTCCGGTGGCCTGATTAGAATATTTTCGTCCAATTTTTTTTTTTTTCCATTTTTGGTTGCCCTATTCATCGTCTTCTTCGTCCCCCGTTCACTTCTTCTTGGCCAGATCAAGAACATCGGACTTGGGGAAAGGCTGGCGAGTGCCAGCCGCTGGTACGGTCTGACGAGGGCTCGACGCCCATCACCGGTAGCGAGCGAGGGCTCGACGCCCATCAATGGCAGCGGGCGAGGGCCATCGAGCCCTCACTGGCCATGGGGGAGGGGGCCGTCCAAATCAAGGCCCTACAAGGAGGTCCTCGAGTCGGAGAAGTCATCAATCTGGGAGGTCAATTGTGTTCCAATTTTTCTACCTCAAGATCTTTAGAAAAGGTTTTACCTTGGATTCTGCAAACAACAGTTATGGCCCCTTTTCCATTACATGCTTCCCATGTGTCCAAACCATGGGGAGCGTTTTGACGGTTCATTTTGGCAAGCATATGTATTTGCAAACAAAATTTTTGCAGACAAGGTTATGGAAATCATAAGTCCTAACAATGACTATGTTTGGGTTCATGATTATCACCTTATGATCTTACCCACATTTCTAAGAAAGCGATTTCATCGAGTCAAACTTGGATTCTTCTCCACAGTCCTTTTCCTTCATCAGAAATATACAGAACCTTGCCTGTCCGGGATGAGATTTTGAGGGGATTGCTGAACTATGACCTTATAGGTTTCCATACGTTTGATTACGCGCGCCATTTCCTTTCATGCTGTGGTAGAATGCTGGGCCTGGATTATAAATCTAAGCGAGGGTATATTGGACTGGAGTATTTTGGTCGGACAGTGTATATCAAAATTTTACTTGTAGGTGTTCACATGGGCTGACTTGAATTTGTCCTTTATCTTCCTGCTACATCCACCAAAGTCAAGGAAATTCAAGAACGGTTCAAGGGGATGAAAGTGATTCTTGGTGTTGATGACATGGATATCTTTAAAGGCATCAGTCTAAAACTACTTGCTTTGGAGCAACTCTTGCAGCATCTTGCAGCATCATATGCATTTACGTAGCAAAATAGTCCTGGTTCAAATTGTGAATCCAGCCAGAGGTTCAGGCAAAGATGTCGAAGAAGCAAAAAATTAGACATATTTAACTGCCAAAAGGATTAATGAAGCTTATGGTGCTGTCGGTTATGAGCCTGTGGTTTTAGTCGACCGTCCCGTTCCATGTTATGAGAAGAGTGCCTATTATGCAGTAGCAGAATGCTGCATCGTGAATGCCGTGAGAGATGGGATAAATTTAAATCCTTACAAGTATATTGTCTGCAGGCAGGGAACTCTAAGCATGGATGAAGCACTGGGCATAATGAAGGATGCTCCCCGCACGAGCATGCTTGTCGTTTCCGAGTTCATTGGTTGCTCGCCTTCTCTTAGTGGAGCAATTAGGGTCAACCCTTGGGACGTTGATGTTGTGGCTGATGCTTTAAGTTTAGCGATAAACATGAGCAGTTCTAAGAAGCAATTAAGACACAAGAAACATTACAAATATGTCAGTACTCATGATGTGGCATATTGGGCATGCAGCTTCACACACGATTTGGAGAGAGCATGCCGAGATCATTACAAGAAGCGGTGCTGGGCATTTGGTCTGGGATTGCGATTCAGAGTTCTCTCTCTTTCTCCCAGCTTTAGGAGGTTATCAATTGATCACGCAGTCTCTTCTTATAGGAAGACAAAGAGAAGAGCTATATTTCTGGATTATGATGGCACTGTTGTTCCTGAAACTTCTATCAGTAAAATGCTAGGGCCTGAAGTCCTTTCTGTTTTGAACACTCTCTGTAATGATCCAATGAACACTGTATTTATTATCAGTGGGAGGGGAGAAAATCATTAAGTGAGTGGCTTTCTTCATGCAAGATGCTTGGAATAGCCGTTGAGCATGGGTATTTTATAAGGTATGAGGAAAGCATAATCTCATGTATTTCTTGTTTTAAATATAGTTCCCCCATCATTAGGGTTTTGGCTCCTTTCTCCTGCAGGTGGAACAATGCAGCTGAGTGGGAAACCAGTTCATTGTCTGCTGATCTTGATCGGAAGAACATCGTGGAACCTATAATGAAATCATACACAGAGGCAACTGATGGCTCAAGCATAGAGTATAAGGAGAGCGCTTTGGTGTGGCACCATTAGGATACAGACCCTGATTTTGGATCATACCAAGCCAAGGAATTGTTGGCTCTAGAGAGTGTGCTCGCAAATGAACCTGCAGTTAAGAGGGGACAGCAAATTGTGGAGGTCAAACCTCAAGTAAATTTGACTCTCTCTCTCTCTCTCTCTCTCTCTCTCTCTCTCTCTCTTGATGATAGATCTATTGAGGATTTGTTTGAGAGCATATTGAGCTTCGTCTTTGGACCTTCTTTTTCTGTGACTCCATAAATTTTTGCCTACACGGTGGGGCAGAAGCTAAGCAAGGCAAAAAATAAAATAAAAATAAATAAAGAACAAGACAACCGAAATTTTTTTTTTAAAAAAATTGGACAAAAATTCCCCTGATCAGGTCATCGGAATATGCATCGGAGATGCATCTGTTCACCGGCCGGCGAGTGAGGTCCTTCTTTGAGTCTAAATGACAACTTTGGGTCCTAATTTGAGACAAACTCCACTCCAGTCCTCTTTTGAGAAAATGAAAGCACTTTGGGTTCTTATTTGGGATTTTCCTAAAGATTTAAACTTAGAATCTCCTTCTCTAATACCATAGTAAGTTTTGTAAGACAACTGCTATTTGTTCTAAAAGTTTAAGCCATTTAGGTTAATATCATAAAGAACCCTTAATTGGTATACTCATGACAAATGTACTCAAAATTAAATTTTTGACCACAAAAAACCCTAAAATAGTATACTTATGACAAATTTATCTCTTGTTAGTGTCCGTCAAATTTTACCATTAAATATATAGATGTAGATGACACATGGTGATGTGATATAGTGATGTGGTAAGTTTATGTGAAAATCCATGAGGTTAATACCACGAAAAATCTCAAATTAGTACACTTATGATAAATTTACCCTAAATTATCTTTTATTCGCCAAAAACTTTAAACGGTTACATGTATAACATATTTATCCTGTGATATATTCACACGAAAAATTCATCTAAGTGGAGCAAATCATACGGTGAATCTTTCGAGCCGAACATTAGTATTAAATTAAACACTTCAAAGGAGTCTTAAACCAACAACAATAAGGCAAATTTGCAGACAATATGATATAAATATGCGAGACCGACATATGGATAGTGGCAATAATGTTATGGAATCACCCAAGGGCTGCTCGAAACTCTTGAAATGGCCAAATAAGACCTCATGGCTTGTTGTCTAGCCCTTCAGGCTTGTTGGATAGCGTGTACTTAGTGCCCATTTGCCCATTAAACGATCCCGTGCGAACCTGGAAACGTCTATACATGAGAACGGGCCCTCGGGACCATTCCTAAGACCCCTCGATACACGTTCATCTCAGGACGGCGGTGAGACCTAACTGTCAATTGGCTGGGTCGGAGTGCCTAGTACGCACAGCAGGCTCGTGTCTGAGATGTTTCCGGGTTCGCTGGGGATCATTTAATGGGCAAATGGGCATTAAGTACGCGCTATCCAGCAATCTTCATGGGCTGGACAACAAGTCATGAGATCTTGTTTGGCCATTTCAAGAGCTCCGGGCAGCCCTGGGTGGGTCCCATAACACTATTTCTGCTAACCATCAACGTCCACCATGTGAATTATGCTCCGGAGCGGTGCCGCATTATTTTTTTCGCTGTTCGCATGTCTTCCTGTGTCACCTCGAAAGTACAATAATTTCTCTCACCTGAGGACAAGAGAAGCTCCATTTTGCTTTTTGTCCCAAATACCAATCAGACCTCCGTGACATGTCACATCCAATAAACGATTCACGTGGCACCCCTAAAAGGAGCTGGCTCAAAGTCATGTATAAATAGACCTAA